>JAJEKV010000003.1:19787485-20987485 GCA_021234155.1 Isoetes taiwanensis
TGGGAAGGCACCAAAAATAATGTGCAGGATGCAATAATTTGCAGCGTAGAAGATACTCAAGGGCTGCAGTTTGTCGAGTACGTTTTGAGATGGCAGAATTATGATCCATCCATTATGATTGCGAGTAAAGTCAACAAAGCGGAAAGCGGCAAGGGGATGCCCACCAGTGCTAAGGGATTTGGCTGGATATTGCCGTCCTATGATTCCTTAAGTTTGTCGGGTATTAAATGCAACAGGGATATACTTGTTGGATTTAGCATGTGCAGAAAAGGTCTTTTAGCTGATAAGAAACCTCCTTCTGCTGCTTTGAAGGCTACTAAAGACAACAAACTGCCTTCAAGGATGGACACCAACTGGCTCAGGGCTGTTTCAAAGAAGAGATCCGTGGCCCCTTTGCAGGCTATTGGCGAACCATCCACTCCAAAGGATACTGTAGTGCCCATAGAGGCAAATGTTGTTGTTCCTTCAGCAACTGCTGTAGCCCCCTCAGCAAATGTTGGTTGTTCTGCAGTAGTTGACCCTTCAGCTCCCGTCATGCTTTTGACTGCTCCCGCCAGAGACTCTGCCGCACTAGAAGGACAGCCATCAAAGAGGATCCCGCCATTCAGGATAAAGATTCCAAAGGCGCCCACGGATGACAGTGCGCAACCTTCGACGTCTTCTACTCCTTCCTCGTCCACTAAAGCAACACCTACCAGCCACTTATTGCCCTGGAGAACTGATCCCCAAATGCCAGAAGATTTGAAGTTTAATCCAGATGAAGAAAAGAAACTGGATCAGGAGACAGCATCCAAGCTCGAGGAATTCAAAAGATATTATCCAATGGGTGTGAACTGGTTCCAAAAAGTCAGCGTTTTCGATTGCAAACCAGCTCCCGCTAATATGACACATAGAGTCCGGTCAAATGACCATGTACAGACACTGATAAAAAGCTTCAAGAGATACCCGACAGAGGTTCTAACACCGGCTGATCTCGTTCCATTTGATCCTTTAACAAGGTCTGTTACATCATATTTATTTCTTTCTTCTCATATTGGTTACATATATAAATATGCTCAAGCGGATCGCGGGCGCGATCTTCGTGAACAATTTCTTGGACTAACTAATGTATCTCGGTCACATGCAGGAAATTAGTCACTTGGTCGCGCCCAGAAGAATTGGCAAACAAGAAATTTTATATTATTTCTGGTAATCACAGCATTTTTGCTGCACAGTTTTTATGCACATGCGTGGGCAATGTCGAGCAAAGGTTGGAATTTGCGAAAGCATATGTAAAAAGAAGAAGTCGTGTATTAAATGGTAACCTCTCCAACAAAGAATACATTCAGATTTCCATACAGTGCAACGACGTCATCGCAGAAACAGTATACAAAGAACCATTGATTGAAAAGCTCCAACAATTAAGAAACCAGCACAAGGCATTCGGATGTCCTCCGCAAGGGCCAACAGGAACTGCAGTGACATCCGCCTGGAAGGTATGTTATTCGTTTCTTTGCTCAGGAAAATCGCCGTCGCGATCCTAACCAGCACTTCTGTGCAGGATTTTGTCGAGGTGGCTACCACAACTCTGAAGGTTAAGGAACTGAAGGATGAGAAGCAGTTCCTATTTATGCAAGAATCTGCCTGGGCAAGCCGAAAGCTCACTGATGATCAGGGGGAATTACCAGAGAAACCTTCAAAGGAATTCTTCAACAAGACATTCCTGAGAAACCTACAAGGAATGAACAATGCTGAGGTAAGCCAGTTGATGGACGAAATCTTACAGGGCAAGGTTTTCTTGAAAGTGCAGCAGGGGTATACAGGACGTTTTAATTGCAGTCAGAGGGCTCTAGACATCAGAACACTTTCACTCATGCGTCGTGAAGTGTTATCATATGCCAATTCTATCTCAGAGAAGCTATACAATAATTTTGATGAGTTGGCTTCATGTTTTCCAGAGCTGTCTGAGCAACGTCTCCTGGATATTGCAGACACAGATTTCGAATACGTCAAAGCAAACTATAATAAAGAGGCAGTTCAAGGTAATCTGCCTGCAGTTTTTTTGGAAGCTGTTGTTGCTATAATGAGGCCAGATGAGGCCCGGAAAATGAAAGAGAAGCAAAACATCGTGCAGCACGTAACAAAAAGTGGCATCCTTGTGTCTGCATCGGTGTCAGAAAATGCCAGTTTGATTTTTGTAGACATGCTAGCTTTTTCCACCACGTGGGATGTGAAAAAATACACGATTTTTTTAGCAGAGTTGCAGGGCATGACACATGCAAAAGTGTACCATATAGTCATGTTTCTCGATCGGTACATTTGCCAAACCTGTTTTTGTGCATCTTAGCCGAGATACAAGGTAGCTCCCATGTTTCCCTAGGGGCTTATGAAGAGAAAGGATGGGAGAGCAAAAAAATATAAAAGAATTCCAAGATTATGTCAGCCATGTGACAATAACGGGAGTGACGTTCGGTTTGCCGTTAAACCCAACTTGAAGCTGCGATCGACTCAAGTCACTAAGGCACCACAAAGCACTCCTCTTCCAAAATATCCGATAATGGCGGCGATTTAAGATGTAGATGCAAAAACAAAAAGAAAGTATTTGGAGTTCTTCTGGGTAAACCCAAATTCTCATGGGCAGCTATGGAAGGCGACTTCATAGTCCTCAAGAGCCGTGCAAAACCTCTTATGTCTATTATATAGTGAAGGAGCTGGTACCATTAGAAGGTTGCGTTTTTGGATTTCTTCTCGGGAGGAACCGCCTCAAGGGTAGCGTTGATGCAAGGAAAACGGAGTGTTGCTTTTGAGTTTGACGACAAAGTATGCCGTTTCCTTAGATCTTTCTTCGAGATTCTAGAGAAAATGGCAAGGCCTGACATGGAAGAGGAAGGTGAAGAGCAAGATGAGCAACGTGAAGAACAAGGTTCCGACAAGCCCGATATTAATATAACATGTGGAACGGATCTCAAAGAACATGGATCGGATACTAGAAGGCCCGGATCGAGAAAAGCTTCAAGAAAGGATCAAGGAGACCCGGGAACTGATAGAGCAGACTGAGAAGGCACAGGCAAAACTTGATCCAACTTTCAAGAAGCTTGAAGCACTGAACCAGAACTTGGACACCGTAATGCCACTGCTAACTAAGCAACTGGACAAGCAACTGGACAAGGCCCTTCCTAATTTGGAGTATGGTGAAACTTCTGAAGCCGCCTTCGGAAGTGGGAGAACCTCCCCCGACCCTTCACCTAAAAGGCAGAAGCTGGTACCCTCTAATGAATATTCTGAGCAATTGCAGGACGAATTGTTTAATAGCCAAGATATGTCAGAGCGTGTTCAGAACGCAGCACAGGCAATGGGTGTTGACATCCCAGAAACAACTGGATATACAGAAATGGACCTGTCACAGACCCTTGCTATTGGAAGGGAGCATATTGCAAGAATAGCTGCTCAACATGGTGTTGATCCAGAGACTGTATTTGAGACTCAGTGATATAGCCTTCGCCTTTGTGCTGGGCATTTTGTACAAAGTTTTTGTTATAACATTGTGTTTAAATTTTCACCTGTTTTCAGGTTCAATATGAGTTATGCTTTTTGAGTTCACTATGTGTTATACTTTTGTTCACTATGCTTTTGTGTTATCACAACTTTGAATTGGATAAACAAAGTAGTCTGAAAGATCGCGGTGGCGATTCTGTACACCACTTATACATCCCCCAGATAGTAACTTGACCACGAAGCACACAATGTGCTTCTTGTATTCTGCCTTCACTTGTTCTCGCAAGAATCGCAATGGCGATCCTTACGACCACTCGTGATGCTGCTCAAACCACTCGGTTACTGTCATGACAGCTTTGGGCTACAGGCCTGGTGTCAAATTATGGCGCATGTTATTTTTTCAAGCTGAACTTAGGATTATTGACGCTTTGTTTTGGTTGAGAGGAATCATTTCTTACCATCCCCGGGGTGACCACGACCTATTTCGTTGTCAAACGAGAAAACGAAATTTCTCTAATTAATGAAACCATGCTTGTAAAGAGATTGCTTTGACATCAACACAATAGCTTTTTGGTAGGTATCGGCAATTGTTTTCCACTTTAAGTTTTTTATGTGCTTTTAGAAACTGAAAAAATCTTTCTATTTGAACGTTGGAATTAGATCAGGAGAAGTTTCATGGCAGTTCCTTCTTTTTTGAGAAGCTTTTTGGACGAGCAGAAGAATGAAGGGTGGGTTTACATTATTGAATGCTTTTTCTTGAGGTTCGGCCACTCTGGTAAGAAAAATCACAGCATCATAATAAAGGGCTTGCACAGGCTCTGTTAGGTTCTAAGATTTTCCAATATCAAAATAGGTTTCTCAACTGGAGTAATTAACCAAATGCCTTCCTCAAGGTCAAAGCCAACTAACCCACATAAAAAACATAACTTTGCAGCATTTGCTCCAGTAACAGACAACAGAAGGAAAGGCGGTCGAATGAACTTTTGGGCCCAAACAACAATAGGAAATATAGGAGACATCGACTATCTCTGTCCTGAACTTCTGATCTTCCCGCCAGAAAAGCCTCAGATATTTCCATGGGTTTTCAAATCCGACCATTCTGGATTACATATTCCATGCAGATTCCGGGCGCAGAAACCTTAGTTTCATATTGGCTGCCAATGATCGCCCGCTTGATCCAGTTCTTCAGCCCTACAAACAATACGCATGCATTCAGTTAGCACCCTGCAAAGCCAAACCAAAACAGAGCAAAGCATAATAAGAGCAACGTACCTCAAACAAAGGCTCAAATGTCCGTTCTTCAGTAACACAGAGCATTCTGAACCCATTGCCGGAATGAACAAAAGCAAGTTCTTAAGCTCAAAGCCTCCACCAAAAACCAATTTCCGTGGCCTTCCTCTCCTCTTGTTCGTCTTAGTTGCAGATTCAGAGAAACGGTCCTCCATAGCTATCAGAAGAAAACCAACAGAAGCTGCTTAGTATAGCTATCAGAAGAAAACCAACAGAAGCTGCTTAGGTCTTATAATCCGGCAACTCATATATGCTGATGATGTTGACTGCGCGATATACCCCGGGAGGACATGCAACGCCACACGGATGCTTTGGACACTTTACGCCAATTCGACATGAGAGTTAACTTGGCCAAGACAAGGGTGCTGCTGGTCCCATCATCCCGGCACCCACGTCTTCCCTCATTCACTTACCAGGGGCAGGTAGTGGAGGTGGCTCGATCTTATAAGTATTTGGGCATTGAGTTTTCTACTACCACACACTTTGGGATGCATCCATCGGGTTACGGGTCACCGCAGGCTGGAAAGCCCCGTATGCAATGCAAAACAACAATCACAAGGCTGTAGTCAGATGCATGGGGTCACCAGCACACTTGTTCGGGGCCTTGGTTGAACCGGTCCTCCTCTATGGGGCGAAGTGTGGGGGCCGGTGATATCCCTCACCACTTGGAACGATCTAGAGCAGTCTGAAGGCTTTCTTGGCCCGGGCCGGGAGTGAAATCCACGGTCCCATATCAGATCTTGCTCCAAGAGACATGCTTCCTTCCATTCTGAGGGGCTGCCCCGAGGCGTCACATTATTTACTTCCGGAAGGTGGTGGCTATGGATGAAGCCCGGCTGCCCAACCTTGCTTTGGCGGTGGCGATGGGCCCTTGGCGACTCAAAGCTTCTTTGGAAAGACAAGCAAGCCCAGTGGTTCGCTATGGAATGTGCGGGCACGGATGTGGACGGTGCATACACCGAAGGAACGCGCCGCCTTGAAGCGATACTTGGATGCTTGCTTCATGGCCAAGCTTTGGGATCAGAGCCCCTGTCACATGTCAAGGTGGCAAATTATCGACAACGAGGTTAATCCCATGCTCACGAGGGGCCCACACCACTACCGCTGCACCCATCTACCCATGAAAAAGCGCGGGGTGATTGCTTCCATTCGCGACAGTGCACACCACCTCCGCATTGAGACGGGGAGATGGATTCGGGGAGCAGCGTGAGGATAGAGTCCGTCGGTCTTTGTCAGCGAGGCGCCATTGAGGATGAAAGTCACGCCCTCGGGCCTGTCCGTCACGCGAGCATATCCGGGCTCGGTATGCTCGGTTAGTTGTGCCCCATCAGGCCTTGCATGAGCTACTGAGCACGGCCTCTGTAGGCTTGTTGGGATCATACCTCCGGGAGGTAATGGATACGCGGACTCAGTTATGCCCCCCTGTCCGACATTAACCTCAGCTGTACTTGTGATTATGTATATAACTGTGCAGTATGTCAGCATCCTTATTGCTACTAAGGGTTTTTCCCCCGAAAACCCTTCGGGGCGGGGGTTTTTTAATCCTGGTAGTAATACGCCTGCTGCTCTCTCTTTGTACTTGGGTCCCATAGGCCAGTTGGTCTCCGTGGACGATAGCATATAAAGGTACTTCTAAAGAAAAAAGCTATTTCATTTCATACTAAAGGAGCGAGTCTTGTTGAACACTCAAAACATTTTGAGGTCCACTCTATAAATCATATGGTTGGGATTGATGTAATGCAAATTGCTTGGTAAACTAAGGGTAAAACTTGGGAATGTTATGTGGTCATGGTTGTCATACATGTTCATATGTCATTATCTATGTGGATGATGTAATATGTTGTGTTGCATGGGTATGGTCTCTTGGGATGCACATGTAAGAAATGCATAGGATTTGCATTTGAGCTGTTATTAGCTGGTGTTATGATCATACATGATAATGTTTGAAAAATATAATTATTGTGACATTTGAGGCATGCGGAATAAGAAATATTGCATAAGGGCATAGTTTCCGGGGGCCAAGTCCATGTACGGTGACTTGGACAAGATCCTAGCATGAATTCTTTGTCGCACTATATGGAAAAAGTGGTCCTCCAGTGCTGGACGCAGCGTGGACGAGTGTGTACACATGAGACAAACCCCACCCGTATTGGCTGCAGAGCCTAATCAGCCTGGGTGGCATGTTAGAATAGGAGTAGGCATTGTATGCTGATGAGATTGTTTAAGCATGGCATATGAAAATGTTATCTGTGGCATATGTATACTAACCTGGTTGGTTCGGAACAGTGGAACTATGGGTAAGCATTTATGATTGTTATGGTATTATGAGTTGTATCTGTGAATGACTAGTTCCTTAAGTGCCCCAAACCCCTACTTACTCTTTAGGACTAACCCCCATGTTAGTGTAAGCAGTACCTGATGAAGCCGAGTGCAGCAAGGACGTAGAGACACGGGGTTAGAGGCCCCGATAGGATCCAAGAGTTGGAGGCAAGATTTTCCCCAGGATGGGAATTCCGGTGGGAGGAGGTGCTAGATTTTCTTCATGAATTTGAGGACGAAGTTAGTGAGCAGCTATCAAACACGGTCCAGAGTTCAGAAGAGAGTCATCCTTCCGGGGTAGAAACTAGTGGGATCTACCCTGTTTTTATGGAACCTTGTTTAGAAGGCAATGAAGTCCACCTATATGCGGACGAAGGGGATGACCTCCCATTGGATTCAGGGGATCAAGCGGCCATAGGCGCCTTAATGAGTGAACCCTGTGATGATAAGAGTTCTCTAGTTGAATACTTTTCTCATACCTAGCAATTGTATTGATTGTGGGTTTGAGTGTCTTGGAGTTTTGGATGTATTTACATATATGATTTGTCTTCAACACTTGATGATAATGAAAGCAAAGATTAAATTCTTTACCATGATGAACAACGATAGAAATTGCATCAATATTTAAGGAGCTCCAACCACCCCGTGTAAAAAAATTAATATCAATTGTGTAAGAGGACCGGATCCCAAGCTGCCTCAGAGAAGCCAGCTTGGCAAGCCCGTTACACCCTCTTACAATCATCAATCATTTTTGTGTTCAAAAAAATTTCTTACTAGACTTGGGCATAAACTATAGATGCACATGCAGCTCCTTCCTTTAACAGCCTTGTGCTAAAGGGCTTTCAAAATCTTCCTCGACAAGACATTCTAGCTTTCTCAACATTGTTGCAGTCAGACAACTTCCACATTGTTTCTCCAACATATATACCATCATTTCATCCTATAGATCTATATCATTCTACCTTATCACGCGGAAAACATCTAAGTTTTTTTTAAGAAACATTAAATCTTTAACTCCAGTTACCAGGATTTCCAGCTTCCCTAGTAACTTCCTCAAAACTATGTAATACAACAGTGATGTTATCAAGAGTTGATAAGGAAGTTGTTCTGTATTTCGAATCAGAACATACTTAACTCTCCATATATATGTAGCCCCTACAGCTTTTCGATTAATCATTTCTTTCTTTCAATCAAGTGATCATGCAACCAATGCTTTGCTCTAGTGAAAGCATCTTCTGCATCATCATCTTCCTCCACTCTCTGTGGTCTATGAACAAAGCCATGGCCTCTACCTTTGTAAACCACAACCTGTGAGCCCTCAACTAACTCCTCTAATTTGCAGATATTATCTAGTGGGGAAAATGGATCCTTGTCTCCACCAGCAAGTAGTGGCACCTTTATCTTCTTCCCCAAGTCTGGATCAAATCTAGTGCCATAGAAGACGACTGTTGTAGCAAAGGTATTGACTTCTTCTCTTGCAATGATTTCTAGAGCACGTCCTCCAAAACAGAACCCAATTATGGCTATTTTATTTCTGTCATCGTCTACAGATGATGTTGATGCTAACTCTTCAGCTAGCCATTTTGTAGAGGCCTCGGTATCTTCATAAATCCCGTCTAAAGGATGTGTTTTGCGCCACTGCTCATAGTCATCTGATTGTTTCTCTTTGTTCCAAGGGTTGCCCCGGAACATATCCGGAACTAATACACTGCAACACATTAAAAAGAACATCACTAATCTGATGGTAGAATAAATTTGTACAAGGAACTATCATCCCATCTTAAAGAAATTCCTTTCTAAAGAGGTTTCACCCTTAAGTGCCACTGCCGCAAGTTTGCTTATGATATCACACAGCTCAAAACGAATGCAGCACAATCAGATGGTTGGAATTAGCATACTTATATCCAACTTGCACCTGGTCTATATGACAACTATAATTATACACAGCCATATTTTCTTTTAAAGCTAATGCCTCAGCCAAAACTGAGCAGCAATATAGCTACAAGTGATATTTCTTTATTCAGCAGCTGCTTAACAAATGACACTTCGTACTAATTTTACTATTTTACCAAGCTGACATGGGGTGGAAAATCTTGAATGCAATTTCTTCTTTTATATCTGCATTTGTCTGACCTCAGTTTTATACTTTTGGTCCACTTCTCCTACTGAAACACCATGTCTTGCGCCAACGAGCATAAGAGCTGAAATCAATATAAGCTTCTTCAATAAGGGTTTTACAAACTCTTTTTCATCAAGAACCTATTGCCATTACACAAACAGCCATATTTTGCAAAAAGATGTACAAGGAAAACAACAGGAAAGAAAGCAAACGTAAAGCACAAATACCTTGCAAGACAGACCTGCAAAATGCAATCTATCAGTAATTGAAGAAGCCCATTTGCCAGAAGCCGTGGTAAGGCCTTCAGGATTCAAATTAGTTCTACCATCAAGAGGGGCCTGTCCAAGTTTGGCAATGGCAAAATACACAAGAACGTGGGTAGCAGCTGCAAGGTCACGACTAAGGAGCCAAGCCAGAACTTTGAGATGGGCTGGAAGATCCAACTTGTAGGCTTGAGAGACCACTCTCTCCAAAATCTTGAACGGACCAGCCCACCTAGGGGCAAGCTTCTTGCAACTCCCAATCCGAAGCTTAGCTTGCTTAACCTTGATCTTCAACCACACGCTATCGCCTACCTTGAACTCTCTTACGGTCCTGTGCCTGTCGGCTACACTCTTCTGCCGACTTCTTACTGCTAGGAGGTACCCCCTTACTTCTTCAATCAGCTGCTGCATATCCCCTAGCATCTGCTGGGATACTTCGACCTTTGACACAGGGTTGTGCCAAGTATCCGGGGTTAGGCACTGGTACCCGTAATTTACCATGAAAGGAGACATCTGAGATGACTCCTGCTTGGCACTATTGTAGGCGAATTCTACCAAGTGGATGTACTCATCCCACTTGGACTGCTTATTCCACACGAAGCTTCTAAGCATGTCTTCAAGGATTCGATTCGTGCGCTCCGTCTGACCATCTGTCTGCGGGTGATAAGCTGTGCTCATGGAGAGCTTCGTCTGAATGGTGCTAAAGAGGTCTTGCCAAAAGGCACTCATAAATTTGGAATCCCTGTCTGAAATTATCTCCCGAGGCATGCAATGGAGCCTAAAAATCTCCTTTACAAATAGCTTGGCAGTATCTAATGCTGTGTCCGTAGTTCTACAAGGCACAAAGTGCGCCATCTTAGATAATTTGTCTACGACAACCATTAATGTATCCTTGCCTCGAAGAGTTCTAGGAAGTCCTGTAATAAAATCCATGCTTATGACCTCCCACTTAGCATTTGGCACCCCTAATGGCTCTAAGGCACCTGGGATTCGAAGTTGCTCCGCTTTTGTCTGCTGGCAGAACTGGCATTCCCGAATATACCTGGCTATCTGTTTCTTCATTTCCGGCCAGAAGTAGCTACTTCGAATCTTGAAGTAGGTCTTCATAAAACCTGCATGCCCTGCTATTGGGCTGTTGTGTGTGTCATGAAGAATTAACTTCCTTATACCTGACGATTCGGGCACGCACAACTTGTCCTTATGGTACAACATGTGCCTTCTTTCTTATAATGCTTGAAGGCTTCCTGCTCCTTATCTGTTCTCGCCTCCCTTGAGAGGCTTGCCCATACCTCCTTGAAATCACCATCAAATGGTAACGTCTCCTCAATCTTCTTGCCATACCCACTCGAAAGAGTTGATATAGCGTTACAATGTATTCTCATCTCAAGGGGTCTTCTAGAGAGAGCGTCAGCCACCACATTCAACTTACCCGGCTTATAAGCAATCTCAAAATCATACTCCTCAAGGAATTCCATCCACCTCCTTTGCCTTAGATTAAGGAGTGGTTGGGTAAAGATGTATTGGAGGCTCTGGTGATCAGTATCTAACTGAAATTTCCTCCCAAGCAAATAGTGCCTCCAAATACGAAGGGCTCTCACAATAGCTAGAAGTTCCTGATCATGGGTTGGATAGCGCTGTTCGGCGTCGTTCAACTTCTTGGAATCATAGGCTACTACTCTTCTTTCTTGCATAAGGACTCCACCTGTCGCTATCTTACTTGCATCTGTTGCTACTATCTTGTCTTTATCTGGATCTGGCAGAACTAGCACTGGAGCTGATGTTAAGACTTCCTTAAGCTTTTCAAATGAAGCTTGAACATTTTCTAGCCAATGTGATCTCCAGTCTTTCACCTTAACACTCTTAGTGAGATCCGTCAAAGGGGATGCCCACTTAGCGAAGTCTTTCACGAACTTCCTGTAGTATCCCGCCAGACCTAGAAAACTCCTTACTTCTGCCACATTCTTTGGAGCTGGCCAATCAACTACTGCTTCAATCTTAGATGGATCTGTAGAAATCCCTTCAGCTGATACCACATGCCCCAAGTATTCCACTCGACCTGTTGCAAAGTAGCACTTGGAGAGCTTCCCATACAACCGATGACGTCTCAATTTCTCCAACACTTTCCTCAAATGCTGACAATGATCTTCAAGGGACTTGCTGTAGACTAGAATGTCGTCGAAGAAAACAATGACAAACTCATCCAAGAACTCTCTGAAGATGTCGTTCATGAGGCGCATAAAAGTTGCTGGCGCATTCGATAAGCCAAAGGGCATTACTGTAAACTCAAAGTGCCCATACTGCGTCCTGAAGGCGGTCTTATGGATATCTTCTTCCTTTATCCTTATTTGACGGTACCCTGACCTCAGACCTGCAAATGTATTGAGACTGCGGTATGCTTTGCAAGTCATGGAGATCCTGCAACTAGTCATTTTTGAGAACGCAAGGCCATGCCCACTGTTTAATAGGTAAAGCTTATATTCTCTTTCGTTTTTATTTCTGTGTCTTTCATAAACAGAAGTTTGAGTTGTACCAACATGATTATCAATATATCAATATACTTGCTCAGTTATAACTATAATCTAGATGTGTCAGATTAGTCTACTTCTTCAGTGAATAATTTTCTGATTAGTCTAATTCTTCCTAGACCCATGCTGCAGAACATGCATGTGGGTTCTATGTTGCAACTACAAGTGAGGTTGCATAAACCAGTGCACTCAAGATTCATCAAATTGATGCCATAAAACTTCATGCAAGCAGCACAAGGTCAATAATGATGTCAAAAGGTATATTCTCAGTTAAGGTGACTAATATATATGTATTTATTGCAGTCACATTTGCGAAGAGAAGTATTAGAGGTTGATAGTTCAAGATCAAGTATGTTTAATATGTCATGTGATAATGAAATACCAGACACAAAATTGGAAACTTAGAAGATTGCTTATTGGATGTGGAAACACAACAAAAAATACTTAGGAACAAACAAGGATGCAACTATCACTGGTGTGGTTCGAGTTTTGTTTGAATAATATGCATGTTTTAAATCCACTCTGAATTGGACAGTAAAAATCTCAAGAGACGTCGGTGGGTTATTCCCTCCTGGGGGTATTTCTCTTTTTTTTTTGAAGTTTCAGTTACAATGCAAAGTCCATATTTCTGTACATATACTAGGAAGCAAGGTACAAGACAAGGACAAAAAGATTGCTACATGTATATTACCATGCTGCTAAGCATTTACAATGTTCCAGCTAAAAGCTGTTGTGAGCGATTTAGGAAAATGTAATAGGAAAGCAAATTTATCTGTCTAGAGCCACCTTAATAAATGGTGCACCTTTTATTTTAAATGCAAACGTGAAAAATAGGTAAACAATGAATTACATAGTCATAATGTCTATACGTAAAGATAGCAGCATGCTTGATATTTCTTTCTTTTTGCAGAAAGATATACTGCTTTTAGTAATGAACGGGAAAGCTTGAGCATCTTATGAAGGTAGCACATTTTCTCCTATTTGTTTATGGGTTGACTACTGTATTGGATTTCTTACAGGGAATGTCTTTGCTTAGCATTTACTCTTCATCATAGCACCTCTGCTATGTTTACCTCTGTTGATTGTTGCAGCGCCAACAAATATGCATTGCATGATGTTAAGTATTTCCCTCATGTTTAGTTCCTTCTTTTTCTTAGATTCTACCTAACTTCTAACTTCGTTTCTGGAGATGCCTATTTTTTGGAGATGTCTATATTCTGGATATATTAGAGATCTTAGACTTTTTCTGAATATATTAAAGATCAGACATCCTCTATCTTTGGTGCAGATAACTATTGTCCTATATGAACTTAGAGATATAGGAGGTAAGTGTAGCAAAATTTTAAAGTAAAAAAAAGGCCTACTCATAAGGTAGAAAAAAACCTGTATCATTTTAAATGAGGTGCACCCTGCATTACCACAGTCGTCGGATTCGTCGATCCTACGACCCAGATCATATGTTGGGGCTTCTGGGCACCTCTCTTTTCACTTATAGTCATTTATGATTGAAGGCGCCTATGATTTTGAAATAATAAATACAATTTCGCATAAGGTTTTGAGGGAATATCGAACCTCTATACAGCTTTGCCTAAGATTTTAGAATATGAAATACGGGAGCTTGAACCTCTACCAAAATAACTCAATGTCCTAATAAGACTATTTTAACCAATATACCCAGCAAACTAATATGATTATTTTTTATCTTGAATGTATGTCTTTTTTTTTTTTTATAATAACACATTCAATTGTTTTAGGGATATATATGGTCAATGGTTTCAGGTTTTTATTTCTACATCCATATCAAATCCCCCAGGGACCCCCTGTTATTTTGCTACATATTTTCACTTATGTTCGGTTTCTAAAGCCTGCTTCTAAGTTTGAGTTCAAATGCATGTTTTGGTAATTTCAACAGATATTGATCAAATTCATGCTTCATTTGGGTCACTTGGAGAATTGCAAGTCTGTTCCGTTTGCTCCTTTCTTTGTCTTAATTATTTTACGAGTTTTGCGGTTTTGGGGCGCACAGATTAAGTTTCACTCAAGCACCAATAATAAGTCCGATTCAAATGTATTTTTTTCTTTCGAAATGGGCTGCATATACCATGCTGGACGTAGTAGCGACTATGCATAGTCCTAAATTTAATGTCTGTGCAAACTATAGATAGTGGTCTGTTTATTTTACAAAAGGGCATGCTAAATACGTGAACTGAACTAAAAACTCTGAACTGAACGTTATATATACAATTCTATAAGGTGAGCTGAGTGGATGAACTATATACAACAGACAATGTGACGCTTTTTGAGCTGAGTCAATCAACTATACAGACGTTCGTTGTGTGACACTTTTGCGATACAACCTTCATAGAATGTGATTAGTAATTTGTTTTCACATCAACTGAATGTTTCTAAAAGCATTGTGGCTTTCTTTTTCTTTTTATGTGCACCGAAGACTATCTTCACCACTAACATGGACTTTCAGGTTCATATAAGGTCTCTTAATTGCTCAAAAGATGCCTAAGTGCATTATAAATATGCGATGGACTTTTGATACTTTTTGCATTAAAACGATGATTGAGGCAGGTTGGAGAGGCTTTGGCAGCATAATTTTACTCAAATATGTTCTCATAGAAGCATTTACAATGTGGTATATATTGGAAGCATAATGATAACGCTTTGGAATGCAAGCATGAATTTCTGTAAACAATGAGCAATTTGGAAAAGGGCAGTGTTAATGAGGATGTTATCACATTAAAAATTTAATTTAACATTTGCAAAATTAATGACGACGCTATTCTAACTAAGCATGTTTTTTTTTTTTTTTTTTTTTTTTTTTTTTGAAGGACGACAAGCTTTATTCACCAACTAAAAACTAGAGCAACATAACATGCAAAGACAGGATTATAACCCCAGTGGACAAACTGATCCAACTGAGCACAACCACCTGCCTATGCAAAAGAATGAATCTGAAGGTAAGTATGCCAGATCAGTACTTTCTTCTCTTGATCAAGAGAAGAACAATTGTAAGCCATAACAATTTTATTTTGCGCCCATTGAAGAACAATCTCATCTGCAGTATCTACGCCCTTAAAGATAAACAACCTCCTTCTCTTCCAGATTGACCATAAAAGCCAGCCACATGCGAGATGAAAAGCTCGTTTCCGTAGTTTGGGCCAAGCATCAGGATAGATAGCAGGCAAAATTTGCTGGCTAGATCGAGACGTGCCAAATAGGGTCAACAATCAAGACCATGCCTGCCGAAGCCGCTCACACAAGAAGAAACAATGCTCAATACTCTCAAACCTTGTTATTTGTGATGTCTTGAGGCTGGGATTTGAACCCAAGTTTAATTCCAGTACTCAGCCTCCTACAATCAGCTCAGCAAACCTGCTTGCAAAACTCCCTCTGATGCTACAGACAATAGAGCCAATTCTGGTCCAGGCAAATCGGCCCAACAGACCTGCTCCAACACTTCGGCTCAACAAAACCAAATCCGGCTCCTTCCGGCTCCTTTCGCTTCACAATTCCGGCTGCCCTATGTTAACACCTCCGCTTCGTTACAGTCACGAAAAAAACTTTTTCACAAAACCCTTTTTTTATTATCAACAACTATACCTTGCAACCCTGTTTTAATATGAACCATAGCCTTTTATTTGATTAAACCATGACCCATGTTCCCAACGTCCCTTCCTCATGATTTAATCAAAACATCTCCTTTATCAACATCAAGTTTGTATCTGAGCTCTTCAAATCTACTTCCTCTTAAAGGCTTTGTAAGAATATCTGCAAGCTGATGATCTGTAGTAACATACTGGACGTTTATTTGTTTTTTTCCACCATATCTCTTATAAAATGCATATGCATTTCAATGTGTTTTGTCCTTTCATGAAGAACAGGATTCTTACACATCTGAATACAACTCATATTATCACATTGCAGCTCTGTAGGATTTCTTTGTGGCACATCTAGCTCCTGTAATAATTTTCTAAGCCAGATAATCTCCTTAGCAGCTAATGTGCAAGCCGCATATTCTGCTTCTGCTGTTGATAAGGCAATAGATTCTTGTTTCTTACATTTCCATGAAATTAAGCTTCCACCTAAGCACATAGCAAAACCCGAAGTGGATCTTCTTGTATCTAAATCTCCTCCCCAATCTGAATCTGCGAATGCTTTTAAAATCATATTATCATTTTTATATTGAATGCCAAGATCTTGAGTACCTTACGCTTGGCTATCATCCAATGACACCTGCCAGGATTATTCCCAAACCTCGTTAGCAAATTGACCACAAATGATATGTCAGGTCTAGTGCAATTAGCGATGTACAAAAGACATCCCACTAATTCTCTGTATGGCACTTCTTCCATATCTCTATACTCTGCTTCTGTTTGAGGTCCCATGCTGCTAGATAATTTCTGTCCTGGTACAATTGGAGTGCTTACAACCTTACAACCTTCCATTTTGAACCTTTTCAGCATTCCTCGTATGTTTTTTGCCTGTGTCAAAGTAAGTGTCTTAGCTGTCCTATTTCTAGAGACTTCCATTCCTAAGAAACTCTTAAGTTCACCCAAATCTGTCATCTGGAATTTCCCTTTAAGAATTTGTTTACAACAATATAAGCACTCCATATTATTGGATACCATAATACAGTCATCCACGTACAGAGCTATCAGACAGTAGCCACTGTTATTTTTGTATAGATAAATATTCCCATCTGTATCCAATTTCTTGAACCTTTGTTGCTTCAGAAATTTATTTATGCATTGATACCACTGCCTTGGAGACTGTCTTAGACCATATACTGCCTTTTTCAATCTCCATACCTTATTTGATCCTTCCTCAAAGCCAGATGCTTGCTTCATATAAATTTCTTCATGAAGATCAGCATTCAAGAAAGCCGTTTTTACATCCATGTGATGTACATCTAAGTCTCTAGCATTTGCTAATGCTAGTAACAGTCTGATACTTGTAAGTTTCACTAACGGGGAGAATGTCTCATCATAATCCACACCCTTCATTTGTGAAAACCTTTGTGCCACAAGTCTTGCGTTATACTTCTTCTCTCCATCAACTCCTGTTTTAATTCTGTAAACCCATTTATTTCCAACGATATTTTTATTGAGAGGTTTATTGACAAGCTCATAGGTACCTGTGGCCTTAAACGAATTCATCTCGTCAATCATTGCACGCGTCCAAAATTTTGCATTATCACCACTTACAGCATCGTCATAACCTGTTGGCAACTCAGAGTTCAATATATTCATGACTTCTGGTGTATCATCACTGTGTACTTTTTCCACTGATGTCAGATCTACCATATCTGCTTAAATCCACATGTGACTGTGCCTCCTCTCTAAGTATCTCCGTATGTGTTCTCCTTTTCCTTGGTCTATCACGTTGTACTTCTTTTGCTTGCACTGGTTCTGCTTGTTCTGATACAATTTCATGTTCTGTTACTCTGTCACTTTCGAAAATTATTCCACCATCATTAGCCTTCACAATTGCGGGCTTCGTTACTCCATCATCATGCCACTCACTTCCATCACCATCAGAATCATAGTCATCATCGTGAACTTTAATTTTTGTAAAATCCGATCCCTGTACAACAGACTTGTCACTAGGAGATTTACATTTATTTGCTTTCAGGAAATCTCTGTATACAATATTTTCATCAAACACCACGTCTCTACTTATTATAACCTTTCTTGTTTGTGGATCATATAATCTGTATCCTTTTTTCAAGATCATATCCTACAAGAAAGGTGATAAGGGACTTATCATCCAATTTTTGTCTGTCTTCATCAGGTACATGAGTATATGCCATACATCCATATACCTTCAGTAAGGAGTATACATTTTCAACAAGACCTTGATCCCACACATTTTTAGGTGTTTTGCCAAACAAACTTACTGAAGGTATTCTGTTTTGAATAAACACAGCAGTCTTAAGAGCTTCCTCCCATAGAAATTTTGGTAAGCCTGCTTGTTTTAACATCGACCTTGTAGCATTCAATAAGGTCCTGTTTTTACGTTCTGCAACACCATTTTGTTGTGGTGTTGCTCGACACGTTAACTGTCTTTTAATCCCTGCCTGTTTACAAAAGGATTCAAACATTTTGGCCATATACTCTCCTCCTCTATCACTTCTTAAACAAACAATCTTATTTCCTGTTTCCCTTTTGAGCGCCTGGGCGCCTTCAGGGTTGTCTGGGCGTAGTGATGGATGGCGCCTGGGAGGTGCAGTGATGGGTGGCGCCTGCCTGGAGCGTGCCTGAGCGTATGTGCCTGAAAGCATGCCTGGATCGGTGGAGCGATTTGGTGAGGAGGCACCTCCACTGGGCGATTTCTTCGAACGGTTTTTCTGAGCGCCGCCTTCCCTGCGCGTCTGGGCGATTGGCGTTGGGGGCGTCGGTTTTCCAGCACCCAGTTGTGAAGAGGTTACGGTTCTGAGGCGTTTGGTGAAGTCTTGTCCGTTGGAGGTATGCTTATTGCTTCTGGCAATAGCATGGATTTTTGGATGCGTAGTCATCCTGGCAACAGTTTTTTCCCATGTGGTTTTTAATCTGGGCCATGGTGATTATGGTTTGTTCTGTGGGCTTCGGTCCTGGTTCTGGTTAGGGACTTCGGTCCCGTTTTGTACTTGTGGTCCCATAACCCGATTGGGTTCCGTGGACATTAAAAGTTCTTCCTTCCTTCCTTCCTTCCTTTCACATTCAGCTACAAACATTTTGAATGCTTGTAGCGTTTCACTTTTCTTCCTTAAGAGATACAGTTTTGTCATTCTAGAATGATCATCAATAAACGTCACGAAGTATCTCTTACCTGTTCTGCCAGTAATGTTTAGGGGTCCACACAGATCCGAATGAACAAGTTCCAATTTCTTATTAGCTCTTGCTCCATGTTTCTTAAAAGGAAGTCTCGACTGTTTGCCAAACATACATCCTGGACACAACAGCCCTTTTGCATCATGTATTTCCTTTTCTTTTATCAGGCCAAGCTTATACAACTGTTTCATATATTTTAGGCTTGCATGCCCAAGCCTTTCATGCCACATTCTGACAACATCCAGTGATTTTGCAACAATACTAAACAAATGTGGAGAATAAGCATCATTCAACACAAATAATTTCCCAACACGCTTTGCCAAGAACTGAACTTTATTATTCTTCAAGATTTTACATACATGTTTATCAAAATGCACCTCAAAATCCAAATCTACCAACTGAGAAACTGAAACTAAGTTCTTTACAAGCCCTGGTACACACAAAACATTTTTTAATGTCACTGGCCGACCCTCCAAATTGTACAGCTGCAAAATTCCTTTTTTCAACACCTTTTGCTCCCTTCCATCTCCCAGCTTCACATGCGAAGTTTTAGCCGTATCCTCCTTCTCAGTTAACAAGCCTGAAGCTTTCAAGACTGTTGCTTCAGCTCCACTATCTATAACCAAGGTATTTTCATCAATGTCTACTTTTGATACAAAGGAAGAACATGCAATTGGAATTACCTCATCCTCTTCATCTTCTGTAGTATCAAGAGTTCCAATTTCTTCAGCTCCCACATTCAAGGCCGATACTCCACCTCTTCTGCCTCTTCCTCTAAAACTCGCTCTTCCTCTTCTACCCCTGTTTGTGTTCTTAGGACTTGAGCAAGCAGCAGAATAATGACCATAGCCTCCACAATTGTAACAGGTTACATCAGTTCTAACCTCCGTCTTTCCAATCTTTGGACAATTTGACTTAAAATGCCCATATTGTCCACATCTAAAGCAAGCTCCAGCAGGTGCTCTATTCTCCGTACTATCTTGAAACTTTCCCTTCCCTTTTTTAACAACAAGTATTTCAGAGGACTCACCTATTTCAGCTTGCATAACTTTCCTTTGCTCAAGTTCAGTACGAGCCATTCTCTCTGCATGGTCTCTGTCTTTTGCTACCTGTCTGATTAACGTAGAAAGATTCTCCATATCTGAAAACACTCTAGCTACATTATTTATATGTGCCTCCCTGGATAACCCTGCACCGGCAGCCTCAAGGTCTGCGCATAAACTATCAAATCTCTGAAACAAATCACCGATACTGATTTGACCATCATATTTCAATTTCCTTAACTCGGACTCTAGCACATCTATTTGTGAAGATGACTTCCTCTCATATTGATTTATCACGTATTTCCACATCTCCCTAGGACTAAGCCCTCTGATGATGCCCTTGGCTTGAAGTATCTTGAGAGCATCCGATTTGGCAGCACCATCAGCTTCAACTTCAGTTTTTACAGCAGCCTTCAGCTCAGCAGTAGGTGTTACAGACGGGTCTACTATATCCCAAAGCCCTTCAAACATCAAGATCTCCTGAATTGTCTCTTTCCAGATTTGAAACCCTCCTTCACCTTTGAAGACATCCACAGTATTCAGCAACGATGCTCCAAATGTAGTGGCCATCCTTTAGCTCTGATACCACTGTTATTTGTGATGTCTTGAGGCTGGGATTTGAATTCAAGTTTAATTCCAGTACTCAGCCTCCTACAATCAGCTCAGCAAACCTGCTTGCAAAACTCCCTCTGATGCTACAGACAATAGAGCCAATTCCGGTCCAGGCAAATCGGCCCAACAGACCTACTCCAACACTTCGGCTCAACAAAACCAAATCCGGCTCCTTCCGGCTCCTTTCGCTTCACAATTCCGGCTGCCCTATGTTACACCTCCGCTACGTTACAGTCACGAAAATTTGCTGGCTAGATCGAGACGTGCCAAATAGGGTCAACAATCAAGACCATGCCTGCCGAAGCCGCTCACACAAGAAGAAACAATGCTCAATACTCTCAAACCTTTGCTGGCATAAAGGACAGAGCTCTGAAATCCGATTATCCATTTTATGGACTAACCTGTTGACTCTGAGGCATCTATGGATTACTTGCCACCACAAAACTACTACTTTGGGATGAAGCAGCTTATCCCATACCCATATCCAAACACTTTTCCATTGTGGCTGAGGGACCTGAAGATGCCACCTATTAGATGGAGGCAGGATTTCAGAATGCAAAAGCAATTTATACATAGAAGACACAAACCGCCCTGGCTGGATATCCTGATGGCAACCCCATACGATTACCTCAATCTGTGGACCAGAATCCTGTGGCAACAATGCAGCAATATGATTCCAGATTACTCTGTCCCATCTGTACAACAAGAACTTTGTTCTAAATGCTTCCCATGCCATGAGATGACCAGACTCATACCAAGCTGCAATAGTGCTTATATCAGATGCTATCCATCGTCGTTGTGTCTTTGGATGAACAACCACACTTAGAGGCACATTCTCTGGAGTGTCCTACAAAGGAATCTACCAGCATGGAGTGGACAACTGAAGACATGCCTCAGGATTAATAAGGAAAAGAGACCTGACAGTGTCCCAAGCAGCAAGCAACCCCTTTAGAAAGGGAGAAGCATTAGGATACTGATGCATATGATAAAGCAAAGCCCAAGGAAAGAGGAGCTTAATGGTGGCCTTATGAAATGGGAGACAATGCTGAATCGACTGCAGCAACAACCTCAGGCCAGGAGAATCAACCTTACCAATGAAAATCCTCCAAATAAACTTTGATATCATCACCTTGCTTTAGAGGTAAAAATCCAACATACCAAGCTATTCTAAGTATGCTTGAACACCCAATACCTTAATATAATCATGACAATGCTATAGACCTGACTTATGTCTGGCAATATCGTGCACACACACACTATGTTGTCAGGCATCACACATATAGCACGGAGCGTTGCACGTGTCTGAAGTTTCTCTCACATGGTTTATAGTTATCAAGATGTGGGTTAAGATCTGATTCTATTATACGAATCTCCCTTCGGGATGAGTATCATGGGCAGTTCGAATCAATGACTCGCAAGTGCATTTATCACTTTTACACTTGAGAGAGGTGAAGATATCAGGGGAGCATCCAAAAAACTTACAATGTTAGTGATGTACGCCATGTCAAGATGCATATTTAGAGTTCTATCATGCACTAAGCTACACCAATGAACCAGGACAAAATTCTTTGTTTTGCATTTGTGTACCTATTTTTTTATTGATGTCCTTTCTATTTTTTATTGATGTCCTTTTAAGGGTGACTTTTGAGCATAAATTATAAATCTGTCTTTCCAAAATTTGAGCACAAATTTATTTTTTATGTTTTGAGCATTGTTTTTTCTATTGAAATCCATTGGCTCAGAGCATGCTGTGATGATACTGTCATTTTACAATTTCAATAACAAAAATAGTTACGAAAGCAAATAATGTCCAATTTTGCCAATATCAACGTGTGCTGTTGTGAGAAGTTGTACAGATGGATGTTAAAGGCTGAGTAAAAAACACATGCTAGAACATTAGCCCGGCAACGCTGGGCACCTGTTTACTAGTCTTACTTTAAATCAAAGTCTCTTACTTTAAATCATTATTATTACGAGGGACAATGTGTTAATAACTACAATTCGCTACAATCAGTCTTCACAAAAGAGATGGTCATCCTTTTAACATCATAAGAAACAAGGTGATTCGCTTGCCAGATGTTTCCAATTCCTCCAATACCATCTTGTGCTTCAGAAAACGACAGGCACAATATAGAATCATCATCTATATCGAGTACATAATTCTCTTTTGGAGGATTCCATGAAATTTTGCCGAATTGAAAACTAATCTTGGGGGGTTCTACATTAGGTCTCTCTGAAATATTAAAGCAAGGAAGCAACCAGTATGATGTATCGACTAGAGGTAGGCCTCCCAAAGCATCAGAATATGCATCTTTTAAAGCATTGAATGCCGGAGTGTCAAGATAGCTGAGTGGTGCACCAGAGTCAATGACAGTGCCTCCAGAGTTGAGGTCTAAGGAAGTGTTGCACCTTGAAATCACAGTATTACCAACAGTAATGCTTTGAAGATGGACATTGTAGTCGTTATCATCATTTTGTAGGATGGGAATGGAATGGTGAGAGATGTTAGAAGAAGACCCAAGGTTGAGGGTACCGCCAAGGAACATGGTACTAGAATCATCATGGGAATGATGGCGAAGGCAGTAGGAGAACTTTCCATCAAGGGAAGGGATCTGGGAGATGAGAGAGCGAGGGCCAGAGTCTAGTCCGACAAGGCCATCAAAGGGACTATCATTTATGAAACCGACGAGAGTGTGTCCGCAACCGATGGTAATGTTGGGAGTATGGGTGCGACCAGAGGTGGAGACAATGGTGAGGCGTTCGGAGGCGTATACACCGGTATTGTAGTGGCCATCGGCGTATCCGTATGTATATACGCAAGAGTTTTTTTTAGTATGGAAAGGAGGAGCAAAAGAACTACGATCTATGTGTTCGCTAGGGCAGGAAGTGGGACACTTTGTGGAATGGCAAGAGATGGCGGAAAAGGAAGCCGATCCAGAAGGGTCTAGCACAGGCGAGGAGCATCGGCTGCATGAGCTATTCCGATCCGGACATGCATAGCACGGCCTGCATTGGAATAGTATTAACTTCTTTGATCAAAGTTTTTTCCTTAACAAGCCACAAGGTGTCACATATATCCTTAAAGCTTGGACGGTCCTTTGCATCATGTTTCATGCAAGACTCTATCAATTTTTCAAGCTTCTTAGGAATGTCTGAAGCTAGTCTTGGTCTCTGTCCTCGAGTACTCCATACACAAATTTCTGCACATACCAATCCAAAGCTATAAACATTGACTTTTCTTGAATATTGGCTATCTTTCATTTCCGGTGCCATGTACTTCTCAGTACCTCGCTCGTCTGTTTGGGTCCTTGCAGTCTCAAAATTATCCTTAGAGATACAAAAATCCGCAAGTTTCTATTGACCAATATATTAGAGGGCTTAAGGTCTCGATGAACCACATCAATGCTATGTAAATACTGCATTGCTTTTGCTATTTGAAGCATCAAGTCAATTTTTTGTAGTATATCATGGTCGGCACTGTCCCTTATGTATGCTTGCAGGTCCCTTTCCATGAGCTCTAAAACAAGTTTGTTTTCTTTAGTGTGGCCTAACATGTGGACAATATGGGGAGAAGTATGCAGCAGCATCTTCCAAAAAACATTCATTTCATCATTAAAACATTTATTAGACTTAAATGTTTTCACAGCTACAGGTAATTTATGCCACAATGCACTAGAGAGGTAGGCCTCCCAAAGCATCAGAATATGCATCTTTTAAAGCATTGAATGCCGGAGTGTCAAGATAGCTGAGTGGTGCACCAGAGTCAATGACAGTGCCTCCAGAGTTGAGGTCTAAGGAAGTGTTGCACCTTGAAATCACAGTATTACCAACAGTAATGCTTTGAAGATGGACATTGTAGTCGTTATCATCATTTTGTAGGATGGGAATGGAATGGTGAGAGATGTTAGAAGAAGACCCAAGGTTGAGGGTACCGCCAAGGAACATGGTACTAGAATCATCATGGGAATGATGGCGAAGGCAGTAGGAGAACTTTCCATCAAGGGAAGGGATCTGGGAGATGAGAGAGCGAGGGCCAGAGTCTAGTCCGACAAGGCCATCAAAGGGACTATCATTTATGAAACCGACGAGAGTGTGTCCGCAATCGATGGTAATGTTGGGAGTATGGGTGCGACCAGAGGTGGAGACAATGGTGAGGCGTTCGGAGGCGTATACACCGGTATTGTAGTGGCCATCGGTATCCGTATGTATATATCGCGCAAGAGTTTTTTAGTATGGAAAGGAGGAGCAAAAGAACTACGATCTATGTGTTCGCTAGAGGCGGGGGAGTGGGACACTTTGTGGAATGGCAAGAGATGGCGGAAAAGGAAGCCGATCCGTAAGGGTCTAGCACAAAGCGAGGAGCATCGGCTGCATGAGCTATTCCGATCCGGACATGCATAGCACGGCCCGCATTTTACCCGGATCAGCTCGCTCGCTTAGATATCGGCACTAGTGTGTAATTTTTCTGAGGAGTCCCAAGTCAGTAGCTCTAGCGGTATTGGGATCCCCATAAAAAAGCTGCTTTTCAGTATTTCTCATTTTAGCCCTTTCACTCTAGCCTTTCGGACCCGAATATCTGGTTGCCTCTTATTTACGCTCGCCTTAGCTTCTCGGCCCTATGGATGCACTGCGTCTACATTAATCAGTCTTGCTCTATATGTTTGAATTTCTTCTGCTTTCGATATTTGCCCCTTCATCATTAGTAGCAGTAGCACGAACACCCAGAGCGCAGAGATACTCATGCTTGCCATATGCACAAGTCTGCAACCTTTTAGTTATATAAATGCTGCTTCTTCCATTCCTGGGGAACGCCGTATATCTCAAGCGGGATGTGGTTAGTGTGGCCACCTGTATCAGCCATGAAGAACAACGCGGTTTGAAGCCCAAAAACCAACTGTTTTTGGCGTTTTTTGGTGTTTTTTGGTCGATCCGGCTCCATTTTGCTTCAAATCTCTTCCTCTCTTCACTGATCTAGCATAAAAGAGATAGATGAAGCGATTGGCATGGTCTTTAGATCGAATCAAACTGCCCATAGAGCAGAAAGAACCAGTCGATTGAAATTTTTGCCCCCGCCGCGCAGTTTGAAGCCTGGTTTTTTGGCCACATTAACCACTTTTTTGGCCACATTAACCACCTGGCTGATATTTTTTGGCCAGGCCTGGCCACATTAACCCAAAATTTTTTGGCCACGTTAACCACATCCCGCTTGAGATATACGGCGTTCCCATTCCTGGTCCCAAGCCATTGATTGCCATTGTGCCCAGATTCATACTCGGGCGTTTCAACCTTTTTAGAAGGCGTCCTTTAAGCGAACAATTTTTATATAGACATATTCTTTTTTTCTTGCAAGAAAGAACCGGGATATTGTCACGAATTGTTTTTTCCTTTCTAGGCTGACCGCGAAACTGATGGATTCTATGTTCAATGCTTCGCCAGGTGAGCCTCTAGGGCTTTGTTTCATTCCCATGTATTTTGAGCCACAAATAACGTATATCCAGCTGCAGTGAGAACCCAGCTTTAGGGCATGCATTTTCCTCTTTGCTTGAATCTGCATCGATTATATGAAGGTGGATCATCAAACTTTTATTCACAACTCGATGCAGGCCTAGACACTTGGTATCTTGCTGTACTTCTTCCTGAGTCTGCACCAAATTCGTCAAGGTCTGTTCAATACCTGCGCATAAAAAGAGAATTGACCAGTTGTTCTTTGTAATTTCCATTATGCACAATTCTGCCATCGTATCATCTCTCAGTAGAAGATTGACCAGTTTCCCTTGTAATTTTCATTATCCACAACTCTGCCATTGTATCATCTGTCAGTTGCAAGGATATTATCTGTCATGCCTGAAATTACCATAGAATAGATACCATGATCATTGATCTTGGGTCAATTCTTCGCAATGCACTTAAATCAGCTAGCTATACACAATGACAGTGATGCGCCGATTGAAATGTACCCTCGATTTTGATGAGCAGTGCAGGTTTGAGTAATCTACTTCTTCAGCACCAACAGAAAGTTACCGTTTATAAAACTTTGATGAATACAGAGATTAAAACATTAGATTGCGTCTTCGTTGACCTACACACGAATGTATTCGCACATGGCCAGCTATATACAACTCTTACATGTATGCGGAAGAGAGAAGATGCGTTGATCCTCCTATCACCAGAAAACACTTCAAAACGCACCGCAAATGTTGTGTATAAGGAGCTTTTATGTTGATATATAAGGTATGGTCTCTCCACCCTGCTATTTAAATGTCACACAACAACGTCATCGTACATCACATCGAATGCGAGATGTGCATAAGGTATCTCCTCTCACCACAAACATTTCAAAACATGTCGTACATGTTGTGTATAATGAACTGATATGTTGATAAGGTTTGTTATCCCCATTCCTCTTTGTACATCAGTAATCTGTATCGCATACTGGATCAAAGGAGCTGAACTATAAATAAGGTACACCCTCTTACCCTCTTTATATTAACCATTATAGTGTTGCACGCCACAACAAAAAAGTTGAACTATAAATACGGTACGTTCTTTTATCCACATCTATATGTTCGTTTTGCATAAGATACTTGTTCGTTGAGACACAAGTAAAAAATCCACTTCTCTTACACCCCATAGGATAGGTGGATGTTGTCTAATCACCATGAGATTGTACTCTCAATATCATGTGGCCATCGCAATAGTTGTTTAGCCGTCATTGGTTGTGGGTGTCCCCCAGCCAGGCTCAAAACCCACTAGCTGCCATCGGACGCTACAGAAAAGACAACTCAAATAATATAAACAAAAGAAAAAACCATCGCAATGGTAACCTAATAGGTTATTGGGTATAGATGTTATCCCACCTAGGCTCCAAACCCACTGGCTACCATTGGGTGGTACAAAAGAAAATAACTAAAATAATATAAAGAGAAAAAAAAAAGGAGTGGTAAGGTCATGGAGTATGGATGTTCTCCACCCAGGCACAAGCCGGCCGAATCTGACAAGGAGAGGCCCTCCGAAACGTAAACCCTGTGGGTTGCCAGGATCTAGAAGGGTTTGCGTCCGGTTGCCGCCGAAATTCTTTTGGAGTGGGAAGGAGTTGGATGCTGGGCTATTAGAGCTTTTGCTCTTCGTATCTAAACCAGCGGACTCTAGAAAAAAGTGCTTTAGTTTTTGATTTGGAGCATCAAAACTGGCGGACTTCGGGAAAAAGTGCTTCAGTTTTTTATTTGGAGCATCAAAAACTCTAAGTGCGCCAGTTTTGACCAGGGGGCTTTGACCAGGGCATTAGAGAGAGAGAGTGAGGGAGAGTGAGGGCACTAAGGGAGGGTGCCCGGTAGTGGAACAGGGGCCCTTAGATGGCTCACCTTTATGGCGCAATTGAATGGCCAAGATCTTCTCATTTGACCTTTCTATTTTAACTTTTGGTTTCAACGGCCAAGATCTTCTAGTTTTGCTATTTTTACATTTACTAAAAAAATCTTTTTCCACATGAGGGGACTAGCTAACGCACAAATGCCATTGCAAAGTGCTCCGCAAGAGCTTTAATTTGACTATTGATACGTCATACTTTGACTATGTTAGGACGAAAAACCACAGGTAGGAGACCTAACTGCGCCATCAGGGGCAAAAAGTGGGGTCACTTTAGGGCCTCCGAACTTTTTGTCTAGGGCACTGGAGTGGGCGATTTTGGGGTCATTAGAGAGAGCAAGTCTTAGGGATTCTAAAGAGCCATTGCTTGCCCAGATCCGAGCAATGAAGGCCCTCCATCGATCCCTTTTCCTGTTAAGTGTGCCGTCACGGGCACCCTCCCTTAGAGAGAGAGTGAGGGCAAGAAAAGGCAGAGGTTGCTGTGCCCCTAGCTGAACAGAGCTCATTCATAAAGTGCAAAGCTGAGCCATTGGAAGTTTATGTGGCAAGTTTGGAAAGCATAAAAGGGGAAGGAAAGAAAAGAAAGAGGCTATTCTGGGATTTAATGGGTGCATCCCCATTAGTCTGTTACCTAGCCTTGCCTTTGATTCGTGGCAAGTAGGGACAAAACAAAAATTGGTCGCACTATCTCTTCTCCAGCCTTGTTTCGTCCTTCGTGGCAAAGGCAACTTCAAAAAACTCACAAGTGCGAGAGGACTTCCGAATTGCTGAATTCAGAGCTGGGTTTGTCTTCTTGCTAGATTTGATTTGTCTTCTAGTGAAGATATCGATTATGATTTGTTTCTTGTTCTGATTTCAGGTTTAAGAGCACTGAACTGCAATGGGAATGGTCTCCATGTAAATGCCTTTGCTTTGCTTACATGGCAAAGCTCCCAGAACTGGGTTCTGCGGCAATAGGGATGCACTCTAAGGCAGCGGACGTCCCGTCTGGCAAATGGGCGGCAGAAATTCGTGACCCACAGCAAAAAAACCACGGTCAAGATCAAGCAGGCGGCGGTGCAGGTGAAAAGAAAAAGTTGCAGGCATTGTTTGCCCGATTCTGGCGCCCCATCCATCAATGAGGTTTTGATACATGCATATGCATTGTAGCATGATTGAAGGAGGATGGGGCATCCGGGAAGCCCAATGCATGAGCTACGATGGGCCGATGCCAAATCCATGCATGGCCGAGCTTACCATGAAAGTCTGCCCGAGATTACCACTTCTCGGAGTAGATTTACGCCTACGGCGCTCCACAAACAGGGCTATGATCCGCTTGTGTTCTGGATATGATGTGGCGATGCGTGGATATGATCTGCAGCATTAAATAGCTGCTGAAGGCTGCCAGCAAAAGACGACAGAGAAACATAACGTGTTCAATTAATATGCAAATGGCGGCGGAGAAAAAATGGCCGCGCAGAAAAAAGAAAAAAAAAATGAAAAAAATGATAGAATAGATTATATATGTTCAGATTATATATGAGTGATGAAGGATTCAAAACCAATTTAAATCTGGAATGATCCAGATATTATTGGGATAAAATACTGAAGAGAATCTTCCTACAATATATGATGACGTAGTTAAGTTAACGATCATGATCATGGTCATGGCTTCATCTGCTTGATACAGGATGAATGATAGAATCAATAGCCATTCCACCCAATCCTTTTATTGTAACTTTCAGCTCTATTGGAATAGTATTAACTTCTTTGATCAAAGTTTTTTCCTTAACAAGCCACAAGGTGTCACATATATCCTTAAAGCTTGGACGGTCCTTTGCATCATGTTTCATGCAAGACTCTATCAAATTTTCAAGCTTCTTAGGAATGTCTGAAGCTAGTCTTGGTCTCTGTCCTCGAGTACTCCATACACAAATTTCTGCACATACCAATCCAAAGCTATAAACATCGACTTTTCTTGAATATTGGCTATCTTTCATTTCCGGTGCCATGTACTTCTCAGTACCTCGCTCCTCTGTTTGGGTCCTTGCAGTCTCAAAATTATCCTTAGAGATACCAAAATCCGCAAGTTTGATAAGTAGACTTTTATCCTTTCTATTGACCAATATATTAGAGGGCTTAAGGTCTCGATGAACCACATCAATGCTATGTAAATACTGCATTGCTTTTGCTATTTGAAGCATCAAGTCAATTTTTTGCAGTATATCATGGTCGGCACTGTCCCTTATGTATGCTTGCAGGTCCCTTTCCATGAGCTCTAAAACAAGTTTGTTTTCTTCAGTGTGGCCTAACATGTGGACAATATGGGAAGAAGTATGCAGCAGCATCTTCCAAAAAACATTCATTTCATCATTAAAACATTTATTAGACTTAAATGTTTTCACAGCTACAGGTAATTTATGCCACAATGCACTAGAGACACTTCCATAAGTACCACTTCCCTGCTCTACTTGTTGTAGCAAATCAACATCATTAATATTAGGTTCCTTCATCAACAGTTTCAGCAAGCTAGAGACTGGAATATTAGGTTTAGATTTTGAAAGCCAACTATAACAACCCTTACCAGATTCAGATTGGAGCTTGATGCTATGTATCAGGGTCATCTTGTCCTCTTCAAATGCTATATCCAGACTCGATTGCAAACTGTTACAGTCTGCTTCTACTCTAAGCATGAGTTTCTGAATACTTAGTTGTTTTGCAGCATCAGCGGATGTCTTTGACTTTAGGATGCGCACAATAAGACGGTTTATCATTTGAACATATACCCTTGCATCATCAATAATCTCACTCAACTGTCCTTTACAGCCCAAAATGGTAAATAGCAGGCAAGAGGAGTCCCTTTCGTCACACAGACTGATGAGTTGCCAGCCATTCTCTAAAACTTGACCCAGCTGCCTCACTAGGTTGGCCGTGGCCTCCCCATTCGACCCTGTTTCTTCATGAAGATGAAATATTGTGGTCCACCACTCAACATATCGTTCAATGCAATCTGCAAGTAACCTTAGCACAAAACATTGTTTCTGGTATATCCCACTGCTGCTGATAGCCCATTGTTTCTTTATCTTGTTGCACAAAGTAAAGCCATAGGAATTCCAATTCTCCCCTTGATCCATTTCTTGGATCAACCCTCACAGGCAGCCCTTTGATCGGCTATTCATCTCGTTCATTCACATCACATCTTATATAGGATCCTGACTAACTCATTTCGTTGCTGTATAAGTAGATCTTGACTATTTTTTGTACATCTGTATTTTTTGACCGATTCTTTTCTTTCATTTCGTTCCACTATTTTGTCCATTCATGCTTACTGTACAAATCTTGACTGATTCTCTTCTTCCATGATAATGCTGGCTGTCCATTCTGTACAAATCTTGACTGGTTCTTTTCTTTGATGGTAATGTGGGCTGTCCATTCTTGCGGTTGCGCCAATGTAAAATAGCTTTTATTTGTTGGGATATGGAGTTCCATCGTCTTGGCTGCTCCCACATTTTATGGTCAGCCAGCCACCACTAAAAAAAGGACTCATAATCATGCATTAAGATGGTCAACGGTTTGTTCTCTATCTTACACAGTCTAACTAATCAGATCAATCACTCTGGCAATCACTCACCTGTGCAATGCATCTTACATTATATGATGGATCGTGCAGATATGGACAAATAAGAGTTATTAGATCTATACAGTAATATAATGATGTGCACATGTCGAAAAACAAGGACTAGTAAAGGAATTAGATCGATATTAGAGTAAGATAATGATACAAAGAATTAGTCTTAGATCTACAATCTATACATTATGATAATGATTTGCACATGTCGAGAATGAAGAATGTGTGAAGGAATTATTAGATCGATAGAGATACAAAGAATTAGTCAAGTAAGATCTATAACTTGGAGTAAGATAATGATATAAAAAATAAGTCAAGGGATTACTTAGATCTTACAGGAGGGATCTGCAATATGCACAGCTAATAATGTACAGATAGGTAATATGTGGAGATATAGATGGTGGATGCTGCAGAATCCTGAATCAGCTCTGTTATGGCTTTCTTCTCGATGGTCATCCATCTTCTCCTCGTCTTCTTTCTTTGTACGTCCTATGCCAATTTTACCTTCCATCCCTTCAACGTAGATTCTTTCAAGAACGGCTGCACTTTCACTGGCGACGTAAGCAGCAATAAAGACTCTGTCGATCTTACCATGAACAAGTACAATAAGGGCATTCAACGCAGCCAAGGCAAAGTATATTACGAGGAGCCCTTTAGGTTCAAGAATGCAACAAGTGCAGCATCCTTCTCTACGTTCGTCACATTCCAGATTACTACGTCGCCGGATATTTGTCCTGGCGACGGCATATGGTTCTTCCTCGCTGTGCATCCTGGCGACAGTCCTGGTTTGTTTGCGGTGAGTCAAGGGGCCAATGCCAGTAATCCTTTCCTTGCAGTTGAATTCGACACTTACCTTAATAATGATAGCGACACAGATAGTGATCACAACATACAATGTGGATACAACAATTGTTCCTCGTATTCTTCACACGTTGCCATCGATTTGAATACTTTTATCTCTGCCAACTATAGTTGCTATGCTGGCCTTACAAGCGGGAAACAGCAGGCTTGGATCGATTATGACGGACAGACTAAAACTCTTGAAGTCAGAATGGCCAGCGAATCAGGTTTGCGTCCTTCCAAAGCTAGGGTCTCTGCTCAGGATGTAGATCTGCACCAATTGTTTAGTGATTATGATTACTTGCGTGTTGGGTTGGATGGACTAACCGTTGGGGCTGGAGAATTGCATACAGTTTATTCTTGGAGTTTCAATATTACCCAACTTGAAGATGCTGTGTCCATTTCACCCCCATCCAGAAAGAATACTCTATCAGTTCCTCTGATTGTTGTAATGGTCGTTATCATATTTGTTTCTCTCTGTGCCCTGCTTAGTTTCTTCTACATCAAAAGGGCCAGGAAAAAGGAGCCAGAAACCTCTGAAATGGAAGGTCCTCTTCAGGGACCTAGTCATCCAAGACGCAAAGACGCCTTTGGAGTGTCGCCTTCGGAGCAGGGTTCAAAAACGTGGGGGTTAGGGACGCCTCACATGTCACCGGCAAGATTTTGCCGGGCATCAACCTATTGAGCTGCTCAGGTGTAAACTGCTCTAGCAGTTCGGGGACGAACGGCTCAGAGGTCAAATCGGCCGTCTCATATTCATATGAACTACATGTGAATACCTAAAATTTACATGTCAGGCGTCCTTTTAGGCCCTTAAAATTCCGGTTGGAATTCAAAATTTCCAGTTTAGATTTTTGGATCCCCGCAAAATTCCAGTACAAATAACATAGTTTAGTGTAAAATCCAATATATCCCAGTCTTGTTCTATATTAAATCCGGTGCGTATTATCTATAGGCGGCAAATTGTATGGTAAGGCTTAGAAAGTTTTTCGAACCCTGCTTTGGAGTATCTTTGAATTTGAATGTCGGTTCTAAATGAAACTACACACACAGCGTGCGCATATACCCAAAAGCCTTCAAGAACATAAAATAATATAACATTTAGGAAACTAGCTAGACACGGTGTTGTGTTTTAATGCAAACATGTTATTGTTGGAAACATGTTCAGTTGGGTAATGTTCGTTAATGATAATAATTGGAATCAAGTATTATTGTGTGCGCGAATCCTCTCAGCATTAAAATGTATCATAGACATTAGCAACTTCCTTTATCATAGATATACATGTGAACTATACACTAAAAGAGCATGATTTTGAGTTGAGAGATGCGCGAACTCAATTCTCTTTTATGAAGAATATTGTGTGTACAAAGTGTATTGTGCATACAAAGTGTGATAATGATTGTGCAAACAATGTAGACCAAATGAGGGTGTATACCATGTGAGAAAGTGTTAATGCGGATGCATATTTCGTTCTATTACAGTCATTGTTTTTTGGAGTGTTATCATATAGGATAGAAAAAATCAGCACCAATGCATTTGATTTTTCATGTTAGCAAGAGTGGCTTCCCCCCATTTAGGGCACTTCTTAATAATGGCTGAATTTGAATAAAATGGAAGTGATATTATGTTGTACAAATCTATAAACAAACAATAGAATTGCATAGCACATTAGTTTTGCTACACTTAGCTTGCAAAAGACTAAATACAATATGTGGATGAAAAACTACAATCTATAAGCAATATGTGGATGAAAAACTACAATCTATAAGTAGGCTATTTTCAGCCTTCTCTCTTCCAATATGCTTCTATATTTTCCACAAGAGATCAAGAAGTTGTAGGTGACCTCATCCAGCATGCAAAAAAAAAAAAAAAAAAAAAAAAAATAAAAAACTGGCATTTGCCTCAGTCAATCCCTTGGCAGTATTAACATCTTATATATCTAAATTGATCTAGTCAATCTAGAATAGTACCTGTTTTCCCAAAGCCTAAGTGATTTACCATGAAGACCATTCTTTATTCATCAAAATCGTAAGAAATAAGAACTTAAATTCTTTGCAATTACATAGACTATGAACTCTATGTATTATTATTTGAAAATTATGCTCAAAACTTGGGATTAGCTTATCAAGTTGTTAAGGTATCCAAATATAGATACAACTTAGCCGAAAGGACCATATCATGTATCAGTTCCCCAAAATATATGTGTTACTAAATCACTCTGATTGTAGACCATCACTATTGTAGCCCATATTTCAATGAATAAACAAATCCGAACTCCAAGTGGCATTATTCCATGTCCTTTATCGAATATTCCACATCCTTCAAGCTAAAGGCAACTCTATCAACAAAATAAATATAATTGGAGGAGAGAAACCATACCTGCAGCCCGATTTTGGAACACTTAAGAGAAAAATGGCATGTTCACATATGAAATTCAATCTGCAGCAAGCATAATCTAGAATCTAGCAGAATTAACAATCTAAGAAGCAATTATGACTTATTCAATCACCCTTCTTACAACTTAGATACAACTGAACTTTAGATCAAAAATCCGAGAGCCGGGGCATTCATCCTTTGATGAATCCGCATCCAGTCATCTGAGTGAACAACCAACAATCATTGTTGCTCCTTTATATTAGTTTAAGCGGCACCGACTCACAAGCAGTCGGCTCCATATTTCCAGCAGTCGGTCATGGAGATACTATTCTCCATTTTTCCAAATACCCCACAGGCGTAAAATACCATTGAAACCTAACTAGGTTTCGACGCGTATAATTTTCACCGCGTTTTTTATACGGTGGAATATACATGGGGCGCTGTTAGCAGAATACGCCTTTTAAATTTGATTCTGAGCATCACAAATGCAAGCAGCGCCCCTTTTCTATTTTCGTGCTTTTTTACTTGCATTCACTGCCACTGCTTCTCATGAATGCTCATATGACTCATAACCTACTGCCACTGCTTCTCATAGGTCAGAGCAAACTCAGTTATTGCATGAATCAACTGAGAAATACTATTATAATATGAACAAAACCCCTTCACTCTCCCTTCATATTATAATTAGTGCAGCTTATCAAGCTTCTCATATTGCAGAATTTACTGTCTGACAATGGTTTTGTTAACAAATCTGCCAACTGCATATTTGTGTGAACATACTGAACTTGTATTACATTCTTCTGTACCAAATCTCGATAAAATGCATTTCTAATTCTATGTGCTTTGTCCTTTCATGCATGATAGGATTCCTTGTCATAGCAATACAGCTAGTACTATCTGATTGTAGAACAAGAGGATCTTCTTGTTTCATTCCAAGTTCCTCTAGAAGCCTTCTGATCCAAACAAGTTCTTTAGCAGCCAGTGTAGTTGTTGCGTACTCAGCCTCTGCAGAGGATAAAGCAATGGATTTCTGTTTCTTACACTTCCAGGATATGGGACCTCCTCCTAACATAAAAATAAATCCAGATGTAGATTTCTTTTCATCCATATCTCCTGCCCAGTCTGAGTCACTATAAGATTGAAGATTGAGATTATCACTGTTAAACTCAATTCCAAAACGAATGGTGCCCTTGAGATATCTTAAAACTCTTTTTGCTGACTGCCAATGGGCTGAGCCTGGTTCATTGCAATATCTGCTCAATATATTAACTGAAAAAGCAATATCTGGCCTGGTACTGTTAGCTAAGTACAATAGACAGCCAATTAATTCTCTATATGGTACATTTTTCATTTCATTCCTTTCCTTTTCTGTTTGAGGAGACATTCTACTTGAAAGCTTACTGCCAGGTACCATTGGAGTTTTCACAGCCTTGGAATCTTCCATATTGAATCTTTTCAAGACTCCCTTTATGTTCTGCCCTTGAGATAGACATAATATTTTGTTTGCCCTATCTCGATATACCTCTATTCCCAAAAAAAATTTTAACTCTCCCAAATCAGACATCTTGAACCTCTCACTTAGAATATTCTTGCACTTTTGCAGAATTTCATTATTGCTGCTAACCATAATATTGTCATCAACATATAAAGCAATGTAGCAAAATTCTTCACCCTGTTTAAACAGATAGATATTTCCATCATTATTTAGTTTGACAAACCCTTGTTCCTGCAAATATTAATCCATGCATAGGTACCATTGCCTTGGGGATTGTTTCAATCCATAAACTGCTCTTTTTAATTTCCACACTTTATCTCTCCCGTGCTCAAAGCCAGGAGGTTGCTTCATGTAAATATCCTCCTCTAATTTCGCATTCAAAAAGGCTGTAGTAACATCCATATGATGTATCTCTAGATCCTTAGCATTAGCCAAAGCCAACAACATTCTAATGCTTGCCATTTTAACTATCAGTGAAAAAGTGTCCTCATAATCTACTCTATACTTTTGTGTAAATCCTTGCGCCACTAACCTTGCTTTATGTTTGATAGATTTATTGTCACTTCCTTGCTTGATTTTGAAAATCCACTTGCAGCCAATTATGTTCTTCCCTTTTGGTGGATCAACTACATCATAAGTATCTGTACTTTTAAAGGCATTTAGCTCATCTTCCATTGCCCTTTTCCACTTACATTTATCTGCACTATTGAATGCTTCTTCAACAGTTTTTGGTGCTTCTGTATCTAGCAAGGCTAGTATTTCTACTAAGTTTAACTCATTTACATCATGTCTAAGTCTTTTGCTTTTTCCTGATGTATCTCTACCAAATAATTCAGTGTTTACCTTGGCCTCTTTTTGTAGAATCTAAGTTTGAGTCCTCCTTTGTCTTTTTTGAACCTCTACTGCTTCTGCTTTATCTGCATCATTATCTTCTGCTGCCACATGATCACCATCATTACTAATCTCTGGTTCCAGGTCTCTGTGTACCTGCATGTTAACATGGTCAGCATTAATTTCAATATTATCATCATCACTTGTATATCTGCTATCTGCATGCTTTAGTTCTTGCACCAGCTCCTTTGTTTTGTCCATATCATACCTATGTCTTCTGTCCTTATAATATTGTTGTTCATCAAATGTAATGTCCCTGCTTATCACAATTTTCCTTTTCTCTGGATCATACATTCTATAAGCTTTTGATTGACTGTCATAACCTACTAAATAGGTAATTCTAGCTCTGTCATCAAGTTTCAATCTTTTTTCCTTTGGAATATGCACATAACCTAGACAACCATAAATCTTAAATTTGTCATAGCTTGGTGTTGTACCAGACCATAGCAATTCAGGTATTAAACCATTAATGCTTGTTGAAGGCAGATTATTTTGTATTTCTACTGCTGTTTTCGCTGCTTCATCCCAAAGGAAATTTGGCAGCCCTGCATGCTTAATCATAGCTCTAACAGCATTTAATATAGTTCTATTCTTCCTCTCTGCAACTCCATTTTGCTGAGGAGAATGGCTACAAGTCAATTGACTCTGAATTCCTTTCTCTTTGCAATATCTTTTGAACTCATTGGATAAATATTCTCCTCCTCTGTCTGAGCGTATTTTCTTTATTTTTCTACCTGTTTCAAGCTCTACTTCAGCAGCAAATGCTTTAAATGCTTCAAATGCCTCATCTTTCATCTTTAGACAGGTGATTTTTGCTTTCCTACTATAATTATCGATGAATGTCATGAAATATTTCTTTCCTCCAATACTTCTTACATTTAATGGTCCACACAAATCTATATGTATGATATCCAGTACCTTTTTAGCTCTCTTGTAGGATTTTTTAAAAGGCAACCTAGTGTGCTTTCCAAGCATGCAACCATAGCAAACATTTTTCTTGGCTGTTGTCTCACTAGATTTAATTAAATCCTATTTGATCATGAGTTCCACATTTTTGTTACTAGTGTGGCATAACCTTTCATGCCAAGTATTAACATCTGGAGCAATAATGGCATTAATGATAGGCAAACAATCTTTGTCTAATCCAAAAAGATTCCCAACTCTCTTGCCCAGAAACTTGATTTCATTATTTAGAAGGATAGTACATTGTAATCTGTTGAATACAACAGTATATCCCATATCAACTAATTGGCTGACAGAAATTAAATTTCTGACCAATGATAGCACACAAAGCACATCTTTTAACACTACAGCATGTCCTTGTAAATCAAATAATTCTAAAACACCAGCATACTGAACCTTTTGCATCTCCCCATTTCCAAGCTTAACATATCCTGTTCTCCCTTGATTTTCTTTCTTAAGCATTTTGTTCGAGCTTGTCACTGTTTTTTCTGCTCCACTATCTAGGATTAACATGTCATTTTCAATGTTAGTCCCTTTATTTTCAGAAATGGCAGAAATTGCAATATTACTTACCTCTGCTTCCTCATCTTCTTCACTGATTCCCTCCTCACTTTCTTGAGTAAAGTTCACAGTAGCATTGGCCTTGCTTTTCCCTTGACTATTATTTCTGTTGGATCTTCCTCTCCCTGCTTTGCTACTAGAGCATCTATTTGCAAAATGGCCTTTCCCACCACAATTATAGCACTCCACTTCCTTTAGTTTAGGGCAATCTAACTTTAAATGACCAAAGGCTTTGCAATGATAACATGGTCCGACCTGTCTCCTTCCTTTTGCATCCTTTGAAAATTTTGGCTTAAACTTGCCTTTCCCAGTATATAAAACCTCTACATTTTCCTCAATATCTTCAAATAAGACCTTAGACTGCTCAAACTCAGTCCTTATCATTTCTTCTGCAGTTTTCCTATCCTTTGCAACATTCCTTATCAAGGTAGCTAACTACTTATTCCCTTCTACTGCTCGTGCCACATGCAAGAGCTTTTGATGTTCTGTCATAATTACTCCAGCCCCTTCAAGGTCTACAGTTATATTATCAAACCTTGAAAAAAAACTTGTAAGATCATCTTCCTCCTTGAGTCTAAGTTTTCTAAGTTCTTTATCCAATATATTGTGATGATGATTTTTCTTCATAATGCTGAAGTAAATACCTCCATATTTGACCTGGTGATTTACCTCTGATTTTCAACAAAATAGATGCACCAACTTTGCTAGTTAAAATAGCATATGCCTCCTTGACCTTAGCTGGACTTATTGACACTCCTTCAGCTGCTGCCTTGTCGGAAGAGCTGCTTTCTCTTCTGTCTGCTACTGTACTAGAAGAAGTACTGCTCCTGCCTGCAATAATACTAGTAGAATCATTAGATCCTGAAACCAACTCCCATAAGTCCTCATTCTCTAAAGCATTTTTGATCTGTTCTTTCCAGATTTGAAAACCTGGACCTCCTTCATAAATTTTTATTCCATTGAGTAAAGAAGCTCCAAATCTGCTAGACATTGCAACCTGAAAGCTCTGATACCACTGTTATAATTATGGCCCAAGAATCTAGCAGAATTAACAATCTAAGAAGCAATTATGACTTATTCAATCACCCTTCTTACAACTTAGATACAACTGAACTTTAGATCAAAAATCCGAGAGCCCGGGCATTCATCCTTTGATGAATCCGCATCCAGTCATCTGAGTGAACAACCAACAATCATTGCTGCTCCTTTATATTAGTTTAAGCGGCACCGACTTACAAGCAGTCGGCTCCATATTTCCAGCAGTCGGTCATGGAGATACTATTCTCCATTTTTCCAAATATCCCACAGGCGTAAAATACCATTGAAACCTAACTAGGTTTCCACGCGTATAATTTTCACCGCATTTTTTATACGGCGGAATATACATGGGGCGCTGTTAGTGGAATACGCCTTTTAAATTTGATTCTGAGCATCACAAACGCAAGCAGTGCCCCTTTTCTATTTTCGTGCTTTTTTACTTGCATTCACTGCCATTGCTTCTCATGAATGCTCATATGACTCATAACCTACTGCCACTGCTTCTCATAGGTCAGAGCAAACTCAGTTATTGCATGAATCAACTGAGAAATACTATTATAATATGAACAAAACCCCTTCACAGAACCTGATACACCTAATGAGAAAAAAAAATAGCAAAATAAAAACTGAATTACCTGAATTATGCAATGGAACAGAGGTGCCTTTTGGCCCTTGTTGGCACACCCATGCCCAACATGGCACTATTAACTATGGCCCAGAGCAGTCCACAGATGGCACATGTAGGAACTCCAATGGCACAGCTTGCACTGCAGATAGTCCACCTTGTGCCCTCAAATGGTACAGCCTGCATCCAACTTGGTGCAACTCATGCCCTCAATTGGTACATCCTGGACACAACATGGATCAGCATGGATCTCATATAGCACGCATAAAAATCTCAATGGCATATTCAAAGACAACAATATAGGCATGCATCCACACAAACACATGAATACAGGGATGGAAGGATTTGAACCTTCATAGCCAATGGCTATAACCATTTCATCCCCTCCTGCAGCAAACCAGCAAACAGATCAAACCACCTTGAGGTGGATTGATGACAAAAAGCTCCAAGAGCTATTGCCATAAATTCACCTCAAGGTAAAAACACAATACCATGCAATAATCAAGAGGGTTGATTACCAAAATGATAGGCAATTTAGATCAAACTTCAAATCATTCCATCTTTTGCTTACATGATTTAACAAGAGAGCAAAATTATGCATTCATTGATTTATAGAACTCTTACACAAAATTGAAGTTGAGATCATGTAAACTGAAAGCCAAATTGAAAGCTAAACTATGCAAGTGAAGCAGCCTCACATTCCTAAGCTTCTCAAGTGTTGCTCAGCCTCATGCCTGTACAAATCGTCAAGGTTCTTGGTCTTCTTGGCTGGAGGCTCAGAATCAGACCCATCAGTGGTATCAGAGAACCCTGCTGGACCACATGCATTGGCTGATTGAAATGGTCATCCCTACCATGATAACCATCTGGTGCAGTCCACAAATCTTCAGGATTCTCATCCCAAATTCCCATGGGATTAGAGGCTTTAGGCTGCTCCAACTTTTGCTTCTTCTTTCGGCATCTTTCATCCCAAGAACATATGTGAGCAGCATTATACGTATTTCACTACGAATACCTTCTCTAAACCTTCCATAACCTTAGGTTATACAATACCGATTCACATCTTTTACACCTTATGGGTCGTTATCAAGCTTAGATGCAGCGAAATTAGGTTATTTAAGTTCCTGCCCATCTAAAGAATGTCAAACACTTTCTTCAGATTGAATTTGTTTCGGATGTTCTCTTGAGTAGCAAAGATCCAAATTTCCTTATGAATTCTCATCCTTATCATAGAGAACCAAACTTCCATATGAACTTAGTTCAAGGTATGAATTGTTTCCAACAAGCTTATTGACATTGTTGGCACTCCAAAGGATTTTGGCAGATTATTGGCATGCAAGGATGAGGCCAAGAATCCTAGTAGCAATAAAGTGTAATGGGTGCAATTTGCTCAATAGAAAAGAAATAGAGCAAAGGAAAGTTGTCGTGATCTAATACGTGAAGCAGCACATTTGTCTGTTTATAAAGAAGACACTTTTTTTTATGACGAGGGACTTGTATTTCCTTCTGGGTCAGCAGCTTCTGCGCAAAAAGCTCTCACGACAGTACATGATCAAAAAGCTGCCCCCTTTGGGAAAAAAAATTAAATTTTATTGTTGTGGTTGTTTATGTTATTTCTTTGCTTTTTGCCCAAACCCAAAAAAACTACAACAACAAAATTTAAACTAGACACACAAGAGTCCGATAAAGTATAGATCAATGAAATGAATTTTTGATCGTGTATGTGGGCTTAATGCTCCCCTCAAGCACGTATCAATAAAGTCCGTGCAAGAAGTTGTTCATACATTTTCATCAATTATTGATAATCTTCTGGTGCTGCCTACTCTTCATTTTAATTTTAACTAGTCCAGCGATCCCCTTGACAGCCATGATAAGAGTAAAAACTACTGTACGAGTGAAGAAGTTCTAAGAATATTCTAGATAAGCTTGGAATAATTTAAGGGATTGATAGATATTTGTGTGCCATGTGTTCACTTTACTCAGTCCATGATACTTTGAGATAATTTAAGGGATTGATAGGTATCTGTGTGTCATGTGCCCACTTTACGCAGTCCATGCCATTAATTTTACGAATTTTGCAAGATTGAAGATTCAATTGTCCTTATGTTTAAGCATTATATAGTCCATGTTTACTTGCGTGAAAAATATCGTGCAAGTTACTACAGCTCTTCTATAGACTAGTAAGCCTTAGTTTGTAAAGAATCCTTTAAGTCACTTGCTTCAGTAGAACCACGGTTCTTGTGCATCATAAACTTCTGCCTTTTGGTTACAGGGACGTCTATACTTGGGTTCACATCAATTGACCCCGTAGTCCTTGATGCTCCAAAAATCTGACCTACTTAGTTCCATACCAGGAGGTCCAAGACGTAATTGCAAATAGAGATTGACTAGACCAATATGCTCCATTTGTTAGAGACTTCTAGGACTTGCTTTGGTGTCTAAACCTCCATGTCTATATGACAATAAAGTCAATAACATTGCCCCAGAATTTGAAGCAGCTGTAAATTGGCTTGTATTACTGCGCAAACAAGAACTATTGTAAGATCGTACCAACTTAGATGCCCTTTCTGCTCCAAAAATAATTTTGGGCACTGAAGGCTGTGTCGTAGCATGTAGGGACCAATGTGCTGGTATCTGGAACTGCTCGTCGTTTGGTCGCTGCCCATAATATAGTATAGGTTGGATCCCTGTAGTTGAACATGCTCCATAACAATCTGCATTTTTTTCTAAACAGTATGCAATTTCTCTTTGAGTTTTTTTTAAGGCAGAGGCATGTTCCTTAATGGGGCGTTGCATCTCATTACTGATGGTAGCCCATCCTCAACATGGCTTTAAGTAGACAAGCTGATGCAATGGCTTTGACAGCCAAGCAAGGCATATCCCATAATCGAACCAATCCATCGTAAGCACCTGTGAGAATCGAGGTAGTAAATGGACTGCGAGACATGCATGTAATAGGTAAACTATGCGCTGATCAGACTTCTTTTGGTGCTACAGTGTCGGATGTAGTACTTTTAACAGCTTCTACTTGTTAAACTTGCTAGTTTACTAAGAAAGCACAAGAGAGAGAGGTATGCACCACAACAGAAGACACGTATATTATATGATATGTGTTACAAATATAGATGTGAAGACACATTCACAAGCTCATTCCCAACATGAGGATGTAAATACCCATTTACAAGCTCATTCCCAACATGAGGATGTAAAGACCCATTATCCACAATAGGAGTTAGATTGCCATCAAGTATCTCAAAATTGCTAAGAACAACATTATAGTCATGACAATGAGCAACCATGTCAGCCATAGTAGACTCATCAAACACTGCATCACGACTAGTAAAGATTCTTCGCATAGCATTATCATAAAATCAGTATCTCTGTGCCTCCACAGCATAGTCAACAAATATGGCTTTGAGGCCGACCACATCAAGCTTCTTTCTTTTCTCTTTTGGAATATGAACATAGGCTAGACAACCAAAAATTCGCAAATTTTAAACATTTGGTTTGACTTTTGTCCATAATTGCAAAGGAATTACGTCTTTCAGAAGAAGTTATTGTTCGATTTTGCACATAAACAGCAGTAGCCATAACTTCTGCCCAAAATGACTTATCCAAGCTAGCATGAATATCGAACAACATTGATTATCGCATGTTCCTGATACTCAACAATACCATTTTACCGAGGGGAATAAGTGATGGTAGGCTCACAAGCTATATTGTGCTCTTCACAAAAACACTTGAATTGAGCAGAGATAAATTCCCCACCATTGTCAGTACGTAATCTCTTGATCACTTTGCCAATCGGAGTCTCCACCATACTTTTAAACACTTGGAATTTGGTGAAGACTTGGGACTTCGTAGAGATAAAATGTACAAAAAATCTACGGAAAAAATCATCTATAAACAAGATGAAATATCGTGCACCACTCAAATCACAAAGTAGTGGGCCACATATACCAGCATGCACAAGCCCCAAAAGCTGTGTTGCACATTTTCCTTTTACATTGAAAGGACGGTGATGTTGCTTCCCAACAGCACACGCCTCACATACACCCATTGATGCAGTGCTACTCAATGGTAGACTATCCACGGTTCTCTTAGAGGCCATATCCAATAAATATTGGAAGTCAACATGTGCAAAATGACAATGCCACAGTGTACTTGATTCATCTCCACTCGCAATCATAAGATTCACAAAATCATCAGTCAATTTAAGCTCATATAGACGACCTTCCCTTGGGGCAACTCCAAGTACACATCCATCTTGACAAAATTGTCTATCAAATTGTATAGATAGATAAGGCTTCGACGTAAACCAGGCACATTTAAAATGCCACGCAAGACTTGCACACCACTGGAAGTATCAACATGAATATCTCCAATGCATTTGACTTCATGGGTCGTGTTATCACCAAGAAACACAAGTTTCCTAAGTAGGTGGTAGTTCCTCAACCAATGCCTATGAAAAGTCATGTGCTGTGTTGCACCAGAATCAATAGTCATGGAAACAACAGCTCCTGTAGAAGAAACGGCTTAGCTTCATCACATGCAAACTTGTATGTTCATCTGGAATATGAGGTCCATCTCGGATTGCCTAGAGTAAAGTTTTATTGTCATTAACAAAGCGTTTATAATAACATTCGCTTTCAACATGATTCATCTTTTTACAATAGACAAAAACAGTCTTTGACTTAGGTTGCTCAAGTCTAGCTAATTGCTGTCTATCACCTCCACGACTCCAGCTTCTACTATGATTGCGAGTGCGCTTTGTATCAGTAACAAAGGCCTTTTCATATTCTCGACCTCGTTTCTTACTATCAACAAGTAAAACTTGATCTTCATGTATAGCTTGCCTTTGCAACTTTTGAACCCCATCTTTTAGTGATTCACAAGCTCGATCTAGTGTTATTTTTGTGGCTAACACAGTCGTAAGGGTTTGTAACTCGTCTGGCATAGACTCCAAAAAATGGACAACATGTTGATCACGTGGAATACTAACACCGGCAGAAGATAATGCTTCAAGAAGCATTTTGAACTTGTCCACATGCTCATCAAATGAATCACTCAAACGATACTGCAATGATGTAAGATCTTTGCGAAGACTAATCACTTCATGCATAGTCTTCTTCATGTAGGTTATTTTCAAATACTTTCAAACTTCGAGAGCATAAAGAATCCGTGCTCGGTGCAACACCATTCAAAACAAAGATTGCTAACCGGCTGTGCTAGAGGAAGGTTCTTCCCAGTCACAATTCCAAAGCGGTGTTGGTTAGTCTTTCGGGTTTTACTTTATTCATTTGTTGATCAGCTTGTTTTGTGTTTCGAATTGTTGGTTTGATGTTGCCCCGGCCTCTGATTTCTGCTTTCTTGCCCCTTCTTTTTCTTTTCCTATGCATTTGCTCGGCCTGCAGCCTAAGTGCATGCATGATCGGGTTGGTGCTGCCTTCTGTCAGAATCGATTGGCAATAGGGCATGACATCGACCTGCTTGGTTTTCGGATTTCTCAAATCCAAGTCTTTCATAGCTTAGCTTTAACACTTCTCTACTCGGTATCTACTCGGATCAGTCTGGGGTTCATCTGATAGCAGCACCTTTGGGTATAAAAAAATTGTTCTTATCGGTGCACTTGCAAACCGAGGAGCTAACGTAAGGGAGTTCGTTGATTTGATACTTTGCCTTTGTGCTTTCTAGTGTTACTACTGTGTCCGGAGGGCAGCTTTTATATAGTATTTGATGTTCTTGTTCCACTTATCAGCACGGCCAATAGGAAAGGCTTCAGCCCATTGATCAACCATCTTGAAGGTTACTTTGCTCCAACCTGTAGAGGAACAAACTTCTTGATAGCATTTGTTGGCTTTAAGCTTGAGTTTATCAATTGTGTTCCAGAAAATAGTATTTTTAAGGCTAAGAGGAAAACCGAGTTTGATCGTCATTTTGGAGGTGAACAAAAGCTCAAGTTCCTGAATCTTGTCGAGGGCAAATCTCGAGGCGCAGGGCGACATGCTAAAGCAACTTAGGATCTTGCTGAACAAGCTAAAAACACTAATCCAACTAGCGGTTCGGGTATTCATCAGTTTTTCTTATATATTTTGTTTCTATAGTCCCTCCTTTCGTTAGGTTTCCAGGATGTTTTTCTTTAATACTACAGTTATTATTCGCTAAGAAGCATATGTCCTCTAATACTTCAGTTCATATGTCACAAGATGTATGCAAATATATGCTATGATGAGATATCTTTATTTTTTGATATTTCTTCATAATGTATTTTGATTCATTTCTGTGTCCACTATTTTTGGTCTTCTAGAGTTAGTTGAACAGTCTTCTATAATTAGTTGTGCTTTCTATAGTTAATTGTGCTTTCAGATTAAGATTAAAATCTCTAAGCTCGGTTTCAAAGCGCGCTAAGCGCGTATTTGTTGCATATATTCCAAGCATTATGTTTGTATCTTATCTCTGAATTCTATATTGACAAACCCCTTTTTTTCAAACAAAATGCCTCTAACTCAATTTAGACTAAGTTTAAAATATCTCAAGATCAGTTTCAAAGCGTGCCAAGCGCGTTTTTGTTGCATACGTTGCAAGTTAGATATCCTAGAGCAGATATATGATCGTTGGTCGGGTTTTGTAAGTCTCAGACAGTTACAGGGGCGGTGGCATTGGAAAATGGATTCGAAGTTGGACAACCTGCATTGCCAGACATTGTTTAGGATATGCATTAAAACTCCGAGACATGTAAACACTGCAATCAAAAACTTCTTTGATTGGAGTGTTTCCAAGCCAGCAGGTGTGCTTTTGATTTGTAAGGCCCTGAAGAACATGAAGCTTCATTGCTTCGAGGATATTGTAGGATATTGTCTCAAGGATTATGGGAAAGTCCATCACAAGTTCAGCCTGCATAATGTCACCGAGAAACAAACAGAAATAGGAAAAGATCTGTACTTAAGATATGGTGCAGAGGATCTGAAGAACCTTTTTGTGTTGAAAACAAGAATGTATTGCATAGGGTTGCCCATTATGTGAATTATCATGGTAGGAAACAAATGTCCGCCAGCCTTGTCTACATCGTGTGTCGTATGCTACGTACAAAAAAGTTTGTGCTATCTAGTGAGTGGATCCTACCCACGAACACAGCACTTATATCTAAGCACACGGTCAAAACAGCTTGGAGGATGACTTTAAATCCTGAGCATACAATGCCTAGTGATGTGAGATGCGTCTTGTTTGGTGTGCCTATTGGAATGCAGCCAGGGGAGAGACTTGGAAGTGGTACTAGGATGACGCATGTAGTGAAGATGGTGATGATGTGCACTTTGTTGATGTGCACGGGGAAGAATATAGGCTTGATGTGTAAGGAGATTGCAGCGGAGTTGATTACATACCTCTGGATTTCCTTGATTATACTATGGCAGTGGGATAGTTTTTATTTGTTGCTCTGTTATATACTTGTTGTCGTATTGTATCTTCACTTTGGTATCAATATGGATTTCCGCTTCTGTTTCTGTATGAATTTTGTGTTACATCCTCTCTTAGTTTAATATAATTTGTAGCACTAGTTTAATGCAATTCATAGCACGCCCCGCCCTTTGATTATGCAGATATGCCAGGAATAGAGGCTAATGGCCATGCTGTAGCACCTGAGATTATTGAAATAAGTGATAGCAGCAGTGATATGGCTATGTCTGCGCCTCCATCTCGTCCAAGTGTTCCACCTCCTATGGCTTTGATAGGTGCTCCTCCTATTGTTCATGTTGCTTTTCCATGCATCCCTGGTCTGCCGTCCATCCTGGGCAGCCCGAAGCTCTTCCAAATGGGGCGCCATATGGACTTGAAGTGAGAGTACTAGGGATTTAATTGGGCAGGTTGTTCCATGCATTAGAATAATGCATTGGAGTTATGGAATGGAGCAAGTGAATGTCTCCAGGGGGGAGAGGCAGGCCCTGAGAGGCACATGAACTTGGCAAGAGGAATCTTGATTATGAGGTACAGAGGATTGACAGCTTGAAACGATTTGTGGCTACCCTAAACTTGAGGTACATTTAGTTTTCCTTAGCTGCTTTCATTAACTGCATACCATAGTGTGTTTGAGCATGTTAGTTATGCATTAGAATGACAAGAAAAAAACCAAATAACTATGATGAAGAACAAAAAATAAGTGATTTCTGTCTATCAACATGATTGCTTGAGCTTCATTGCATGGGAAGAGCCCCTCGGCTTTAGGCCATGATGGAGCATTGAAGATCGGCTTCGTGGAGGGATTCATGTCCCCATGCTCCAGTCTTACTTCCTTCATGAGATTATATAGGTTCTCTATAGCGGTGGCTATGTCATACTAGAACACGTCTGGAAGTGGAAGAAGGCATCATGAGGTACGCACACATGGCTGCTAAGATTTTATTTATAATAATGCTTGTAAGCAAGTTACTGTGAGTTGATAACTTGCTTGTGAATGTATAAGTTGTTTAACATGCAAAGTGCAAGTTCTATGTGAAAGGTTGTGTCCATAAGAGAATTAGGTCTGTAATATATGTTTGGCCATGATAGCCTGTTCAATAACTGTGAAATAAAGTGTCAGCAATAGAGCTCCAAGTCTGTAATATGATCACAATTGGTGATCCAAGTAAGTACTATGTTTTTCCTTCATGTCTGCTGTTGTGATCTCTATGTTGCTGGATGAATAGTTGCACTCTATGGTAAGACTCCTACATTGTCCAGATCTCTTATTGGTTTTGATAGGTGGTCATGTGCAATGTTCGCTGCACTTCATCAGAATTATGGAAATACTTTGGTTCTGCCTATTGTGGCAGGCCTTCATTGCATGCTGCTTTGTGATTGACTTTGTATTTTGACTTATGCCAATGATTGATAAACCTTATGCTGAGGTGGAAATGTCAGTCTGACCCCATCACGAATTTAGTGGATGGTGTATAATGCACTAGAAGGAATAAGCATTGAAATATTACTGTAATCAATGTCTAAGAATTCGTGGATCAAAAGGCCGCCTCTGTTATGCCTTTTGGTCCACGAATTCTTATTAGTATGCAACGCCAGCATATATAAAAATGGTATAAGCCCTTCTTAAAAGACATCACTGTCTGTTTTTAATTTAGCTGACATTACATGCTACAATCATTGGCCCAAAAAAAAAAAAAAACCGGCCTGCACTAGCCTAAACTAGCACAAACATCAGCGTCAGTCAATCCCTCTGCTGTCTTATCTGGCCATACATGCACCCTAGAGTCCAAGATGGTACCCTTATCCCAAGGTATATAACTTGCTACAATCCATATTATTGTCCATTAGACCATATAAACATAAATCCTATTCTTGTAAAATCATACAAGTAAACAGAGGCCCATGGTGCCAAATACTGATAAATACTAGAATCCATAGACCATAATATCGGCTATGTTTCTCCCAGACATTGAAATATAGTTATGGTCATATATTTGTCTGGAATCAGCTGTATAATATTTATGTGTAAACGGGTTAATGAGATGGCCAAGTGGTCATAACCATAGTCTACATAAGTTCTACTGTTTCAGGCAGATTTCTTATCTTTCAAAGGAGACACCATTTGGGGGCTCACTTTCATATGTTTTAAGAGTTAAAAAACCATGTTTCTGGACATTTCTACTTCATGTGCAGATAGCACTTCCTGTATCCTATAATCCATTAAATGTAGTATGCCATGTTTAAGAAGAAACTACATGTTCAGCTGTTTTCAATTCACATTTTCATAAAATCCACATTTTTTATCCCAGAAATGACACAAGGACTAGATCTGTGAGATTTCTATCTTGTATTTCTGTATTTCAGCATATTGAGTTTAAATGCTCATTTTATAGAAAGACATCTTCACTATTATATCAGAAATATAACTAGCATATCAGCTATCTTTGTCCAGCTTTGACAACTTTAGAAAATACTAACAAGTTAGCTGCTGCTTTGCTCAAAGACACTCTTTACAAAGACTATAAGTAAATATCTTCCTGGATAATATTAGAGTGTTCAAAAATCCCAGAGAATACAAGGTCAATGTTTTGCTTTTTCGGCTGAAGTAAATATTTAGAGAAAATCAGAATCTTGCTCAGGATTTCTCATATACCTTATGTAGCAGAACGACATCCAGTTTATGATGCAGTGTTGCCCAAAATTATAAACGAAACTAAGTACCTTTGCTAAGGAATAGTAGATATGAGATCAAATGTCTCGTGCATATGTTTACAGCAGTCATATCTGAGCTTTTTCTTAATAAAACTTTTTCTTTCATCAAGCTGCACCAGTTTTTATCAGTACAGCCCGCTAATGTTGCATCCATCTTCTCGAAGACTCCTAAGATCAACTGGACAAAAGTAAAACATTAAGAGGAGAAGCCTGTACCTGCAGCCAATCAGTACAAAATTAGCCATAAACTGGGTAAATTTGCAAGGGCCAAAAGGTACCTTAGGCTTCTCGGTTTATAACCGATCACCTAATGTAATCCTTTTGCCCAAAAATCAATAAGAGTACAGAAAAGAATGCTAGATTTAAGAATTCAATAAGAAACAATACCAATACTCTAAGAAGCTGGTATTTAACACGCTTTCTAAGAGATCTTCTTCAAGCTATATGATATGGGCAGTGTTTCCCTTTTTAAACTTTATATTGCAGAGAGCCTCTCTGTTTTGAGCTATGGCAGGTCATAGAATGCCATTAAACCACGTTGCAAAAACAAATACCTGGTTTTCATCTGTGTCCATGTCTTGCTCAGCATTGTATTGGTTAGCAGGACCAGAGTAAGACGTATCTCCATAACTCTGTCTATGGGCATTTTGGGGACTTCTACTTTGAGCATGGCTGCCATAGCTGGACCTGCCTCTTTTACGAAAGTTGTCCATTTCTGGAACAAGGTTTAAGCTTTGCATGCAAAAGGAGATTTCTCTGTTAAGGATAGACTCATTCAAGCGTTGCTTGGCCGCATCGGAAATGGGTTGGTCTTCATCTGTAATCAGTTCCCATGAGTCCATTCTTACAAAAGCCCGGGAAACCTTAGTCAATGCTTTTGGCACAGCATACATATGGCCATCACTTCTTATGGGGTAGAGCGCCACGGATATTTGCTTTCGGCGTAGGATTTTGTAGCTGCCTCCGTTCATAAATGAGGTCAATACCTAGTTACACTCTTTATTCATAAAGCATAAAAACATGTAGGTTAAATTATTTAGCTACAAGCCATGAATTCTAACCTTAGCTCAAAGTGTTACCCTTGTAAAAAAAATTAGGGGGCATAAGGTTAGTTATTTGTCAAAGGAAAATATGGACAAGCAACTGCATGCTTACACAAAAAAAAAAAAAAAAAAAAAAACTAGCAAAAAGGCACGCCAGAGGCCATAGAAAATAAAAGCGCATGAAAATTAGGGCAATATCCATCTACAAGATAGGATATTGACTTTATTAAATTTGCATTCTATTATATCGGCTTCATTGCATTTACGTTCACAATGCCTGCACAACTTTTACGGAATGCATGCCTGCACAACTTTTACGAAATGCATAAATATTTCAGCTTTGTGCATCTGCCCTCTTATTATGCTTCTTTTGGAACAATTACCATTTCATAGTCTGAGCTTATGCTATGGAATAAAGCTACAAGTTCATTATGAGCTACTGTTGTTTAATTTAACCCATAACCCGTCCCATAACCCGTTGGGTTCCCGTGGACGTAAAAATTTATCTTATCTTATCTTATCTTTTTACTAGGTCAAGCAATGTTTTTTGTGTGTTGATGAAGGCCTCACTGGTTCATCAGACTTGTAATGATGGCCTCTAAATAGGCCAGTGTGCAGATAAGGGAATGATCAGCCCATTAGGACAAGAGTGTTTTACCTCATAGCTATTATGGTAAAGCTCTCCGCACATATATCCTTGATTGTACATTGTCGAATGACCGAATATACACAATTAAGGCTGAGCTCCAGAAAGATATATCAAAGTTTAAAAAAATTAATTAGAAAGCTTTAAGGTAGAATGATTCTAATTCATCTACTCCTTATGCTCTTGAGTTGCCTCCATCACTTTTTGCACATTGATTACTTTGCATGTTTCAAATTTAAAAATGCAACCTGTGCTACTTTGAGAACTACTTTGAGAACTACTTTGAGAACTGAGTACAACACGCTTTCTGAGCAAATTATACATGGCAATGCAGGCGCTTTGTGGAGCAACAGTGTGAGATGTTGCTAACCTTCATCAATTTACAAAGTTAGATGCTCAGCTTCACGAGATAGCCCTAGAAAACAACAAAACTGTTTTTTCTTTGGATATTCATGGTTATTACCATGCTTTAATATCAATGTTGTAGAAATGTGCCATTGGTGCCTTAACGACTAGCTTATATTTTGGATCTCCAGGTTTCAAGATTTAAGGGACGCATTAGACAAGTTACAACTAAAGTGATGCAGCGTTGAAGGTCTGCCTTTTCTGTAATCTGGTGTATTTAACTGTATTTAGGAAGTTGTACCAAGAGAAACTACAATGTTGCTACAATATGAAGTTACTAATTGTCCTCTGGCTATTATTGGCGATAAGACATCATGTTGAGGAAGAAGATGTGAGTCTTAGAGAGGAAGGAACGTAGGCTATTGTGATATCAGTGTCAGGTTGTCAACAGTGGAAGGTACAACAAGAGATTTTTAGTCATTTAAAGATATGCAAGGATATGGCAATGTACTGTCACGATGATGTCACAGATGGAGTTATTTTATAAGAATCGGTGTATATATATAATGTGAAAGATGAATTAGGAACAATAATGGTGTTTGAAAAATTGCCAAATGAGATTTATCTTCGATTCACGAAGAGAAGATAAATAAGGTTCTCAAAACCATTGTAGTTTGTTAGGATCCGGCAGGTAGTTGAACACAGGCCGTTAGGATCCTAGATGGCCTTCTTATACTCGTGCATTTCTTTGCTTCTCCATCAGCACATCCTTGAGCGTCTCCAAGTTTGCGTAGTAAATCAGCTGGTTGTATTTCTGATTTACATTGTTAGTGAGACGCCCGGATGGGCCATTCATTCTTCTATGTGTCTTGCCTCTACTGGTTTTGAGAATTGTCTACAAATTAGCTGGCCATATTCTAGCTATGTAGCAATGGCTATGCGACAGATAGAGTCAGAATCAATGCTACCTTCTATAGAGTCAGAATCAATGCTACCTTATGTAGAACTTGGGATAGCTATGGTCCAGCCAAGAGACGATTGTTTCTTCACTCTAGCTTGTTTCTTCACCCTAGCTATACTATGCATTGAAGTAGACAATCATATTTGCGCAAAAACAAAGTGAAATATATGACCTCATTCTTCAGTATTACTTCCATTCAATTAATTACTATAAGTGAGAGGGATATGATTTATTGCTACCATTTGTTGCTTTGACATTTGAAATGGCAGTGATTGCGTGTTATCTGCCTACTGGACATACATAGCAAAAGTCATGATTGTCTTGTGGACAAAATATTAAGCAAGCTATAAAACCATCCACTGAATCAATTAGAAAAATTGGATCATATTATCACGACATGGCTACCCAGGTTTGTGTTATTTTTAAGTAGGAAAACACTATTTGCTTTACTTCAAAGAGGATGGCAGCTTGTTCAATTTGTTGGGTGCCACCTTGAAAACAAGAAAGAGCTGTAATTCAACTACGACCTGATGATACCTCATGTAGCTTGAAGATCTATTCTATAAAGGCTACATTTAATACCTATAGATTTGGAGAAATCTATCCTCTTTGTTGTCCATCAATTGGTATGAGCAATTTTAGCCACCTGACAATACAACAAATTGGATTCATATGAAAGTGTGATTCTTGCAATGTTTGGGCAGGTTGCTTACGTGGGGGAAATGTTCTGCCCGAAAAATTGTCGCCTGATTTTGGGAGAAGCATTTCCCATCTAAAAGAACTGTGTAAGAAGAGACAATTTAAAGAGGCATTAGACATTTTGGATTCTCTAAGTCAGCAAGATTATCGTAGATGCACTGATGCTTATATCATTTTCTTATGAAAGTGCACGAAGATAAAGGATCCAGAAGCAGGAAGAGAAGTCCATGCCCACATTATCAAAATGAATTTTAATACAAACGTACTGCTGGCAAATTTATGTATGTGAAGGGTGGGTGCATGATGGAGGCACGCCAGCTATTTGAAGAAATGCCCGAACAAAATGCATTCACATGGGCAACTATGATTGCAAAAGATATACAAAATGCAGATGGGAACAAGGCTGTTAATCTCTTTATTCAAATGCAAGCCAAGGGAATGCCCGTAGATAGGATCATGTATATCAGTTATGAATCTCCTCAGGCAAATACGGAATTCTGGCTGTGATCCTGACAAAGTAACCTATGCATGCATTCTGGATACTAAGTGCTTGTAGGACTATTGGACAGCGGCCTTGGGGCAAGTACATTTGTTCACATGTGATGCGAGTTGTTTTGGAGATGGACGATTTTGTAAGCAGTTCTCTCATTGATATGTACAGTAACTGTGGAAATGTCTTTGAAATGCATGTATTATTTCACAGTCTGCCTGTACGCTCTGTTGTTTTATGGAATGTGCTAATTTCTGGGTACATCAAGCATGGAATTTCATATGAGGCTCTTTAACCGAATGCAGAAACATGGACTAAGAGCTAACAAGATAACATTTCTGACCATTTGCAGTGTTCCTGTAACTTCAGGAAGTATTGAACTAGGAAAATGGATCGACGCACATATTGTAGAAGTTGGGATGATATCAGAAAATTTTATGGGGAATATTCTTGTTGACAAGTATTCTAAATCGGGTAACATGGATGAAGCCTTTATGGTTTTTAATGGAATGATTGATAGAGACATGTACTGCCATGCTTCTTGATGTAGGCTTCTGTAGGGTTCTTGTCGGGAATGTTCTTGTTGACATGTATTCTAAATTGGGTAACATGGATGAAGCCTTTATGGTTTTGATAAAGATACAGTTTCCGGGAACACACTAATGTTTGGATATGCCCACAATAGATACTTTAAAGAGGCAGTAGACGTATTTAGTCAATTGCAACAACATGGTCTGTGCAGCCAGATGACATCACATTTGTTGCTCTTTTGTCTTCATGCATTGTTGGTCTTAGAAAAAAATCCTAAGAAATCCTCGAGAAGAAATTCTACAGATGCTGGAAAAGCCTTACCAGAGGACCCATACTGCTTACAGCATTCAATACCCCTGCCTACTTATACTGCTTACATACTACATAGAAGCATTTTTTATTAATGATGATTTGGTTGATGTTTTCTTGCTAATGCAGTACTCCTATAAGAAGCTAATTTATTTATTTTTTCTTCTTTTTTTGTAAAAATCTACAACCAGCTATTTCTAGAAAGGCAAACTTAACTGGACATTCTATTCCAATGCTAGACGTATTGCATTCAGGAACAAAGTACGTGCTCCTTTTATTCATCTGCTAAAATGCTTTATTGACTTGATAGATTCGACAGCTTTGTCTTATCTATCAACTTTTCTGCAGGCCAGGAGGGCTGAAAAAGAGGAACTTGCTGCTTGTCTCTTCCGGCCTCATATAAACTGCAAGTCTCCTTACTATGATAAGTCTACATGCCAGCCAGTGGAAGAGAGACTTCAGGAACTAGAGGTTCTTCTCAATTTCACAGTATACAATGGGGCATTATTTGCTAAAAGGCTTAATGAAGTTTAGCCTATATTATGGGCTTCTAATTTATGTTCTTCTAAACTCGGCTATTGAATGTTGTTTTAGAAGGACAGAAGAAGCGACGGGAATGATTGGAGGGGGTTTTAAAAGAAGAGGAGGAAAGACCAATGAGAAATCAATTCAGCTTGTCAAATGCTATATGCTATAAGTGCTTAAAGTGCTTCCTTGAGTATCTTCTGATGCTGCTCAGATATGCCCAGGGTATGATGTTAAACATATTTCGCTCCTCCTTTTGTTCCTCAGTTGAAGCTGATATTTCGAAGCCTGCAGATACTGCTCCATGGAGAAGGTTAGCGATGATTGGACCTATAATTTATTTGTTCTCCAAGAGATCCTTGCAGGCCCTTATATTGATGTTCAGTGTTTGGACAAGGAAAGGAAGAAGAAAACTGAGTTTCCACAGAGTACATCTTTTGTTGGCAACATCTAGGAGAATGGAAATCTTGAGATGGCACGTAGGATTGATACCTAAAGATTTTCTTTCATATGCTGAAGATCTATCACATTGCCCATTCTGTATTTACTGGGAAGAATGGTTATTTGCTGGGAAGTATAGAGTCCAAGCACTTTGTACTAGAAAACGTGTCCTCCTTCAAGGATAAACTCTCCTATATAAGCTATTAGAGTGTTGGGATGCCATGGCTCTCTTTCCGACTTTAGGCAAAACCGTGGCCATAAAGCATTCTTTACAGAATGCGCGAAGCACCAGATGGAATTCAAAAAACCTAACCTGATTAAGCCGGATTCAGGGTATACCTTACAAGTGATCCCCCCGAATGAACATGTTGTGTTCCTGATCCCGCCGAATGAACATGCTGTGTGAAGCGCTGATGAAGTAATGAAGGCGAGTAGCCGAACTAGCAAAAAGCCTTTTTACGTCCTTCGGCATTTCCGTGTAAAAATTTTGGCGCCTTTCTAATTTTCATAACCGTAGGATGCGAAAATCCAAAATCTAATGGCTAAAATATTGCCATATCATGGTGGATAGTTGCAAGGAAGACTGTAGGTTTGGTTAGGCTGGCGTGCTTAAAAAAAAAAAAACTCTTAACGTGGATAGGCTAGAGTGTGAGGAAAAGGGCTGGTGTGCTAAAAAAAAAAAAATCTCTTATTTTTCATTAAACTTTTATTTTTCCAACTAAAACTTTGTAAAAAGCTTTGCAAACGTTATCAGTATTGGTGCAGTATTGATAACTAGAGATAGAAGCAAAAATTCATGTTACTACTAATATATTTTATTAGACTCTTATGTGTAAAATGAGAGTCTAATAACACGAGTTATCAGTACTGTGCAGATCAGTACTGGTGTCACTATATAAGCCCAATAAGGCGATTATCGATCTTCGCCTCTAATAATAAAAAATGTGTGGCCTTGGCTGTACCTCATCAGCAAGATATTTGGCACGTAAGGAATTGATCTATCATATATGCTATGGTAGAAGATGTCTGTAGCATTTGGTTGCAGATAAATACATTTGGCCAAAAATTTTGGGAACATTCTAGGAAGTTTGTAAAGTCAATGACAGATCTAAGTGATTGTTATCATTTTTAATGGATACTTTGTTCAATTAGGCCATTTATGCTTGGACAATGTGGGTCTAGTTACTCATGTTCTAGTAAGAACAGTTGTCCAAAATAACCGTGCTTGTTGAAATAGTAACACATGCACATTAGGCTAAGTCTACGAAATCTGAATTGCTAGATGTAGGGGTATTGATGGTAATATGGATGCTTGAGCGTCTTATGCAATTGATCATATGGCTTGAATAAATATATATGAGATACGTATGAATGAGCGGTGTAAGCTAGTTAATGTTGGAGCAGAAATAGACCTAAACATAAACTCGCTTTATGTATTGATGAGTGCTTAAATAACTCCTGGCTATAGAGTAATACTTCGTGGTATAATGAGCTACGTTGTTAGAACATGGGCATTGCTGCACTTGAATAGGTATCCTTGCAGGCATATTATGCTCAGTACTATTGCTGCATGCAGCCATATATTGGTACAATACATATTTTAGTAATAGGAAATGCTGGTAAAGGCTTTGCAAATATAATTACTATCTATTATAGATAAACTTACATTATAGCTGGATATGCCCTTAAATTTAATTCGTACCGACATTGACTATAGTCTTATAGACCATATATGATTAAATAACATTGTATGAGAATAGGGTGCATTTGCATGCTGATACGATTTATATCTGGATGCTATTATGACGCTAGGCAACATTAATTTATACTACTGTTTGAAAGACTCTTAAAGCAGACTAATTGAAATTGTACATAACTTATGGTTGAGCTGAAAGATTGACCAAGGCTTGTTTTTTAAAGAAGTTATGGATGGTAAGATGGACCGTCATGCACAACGATGCAGTTATAGATCTTCACTCAAAGTGCCATTATAAAAGCCGCTTACCGAAATTTGATGCATTGTACTCGGCAATATGAACATATTTTTCAGGCTTTCTTGGAACCCAAAGCCTTAGTTCTAGGGAGATGGTTTGTCTAAAATTCCTGTTTATTGTTTGTTACAAGCAAAGGGCAATGAACTTAAAAGACCCTATGACACCTGCAACCAAGTGCACGAAACCATCACAAAGAACATAATCACGTTAATCCCAATTGGTTTAGGCATTGAGCTTCGCAAGCCTCTTCTTAGTCCACGTGCAATTCATAAACAAAAGAAAAGAAAACAACACAAAACAAAACCCCCTCTTCAAAACATCAATAAGCCCCGACACATTCACGGGCCACCAGAGGACAACCCTCCATGCGCCGCACCTTGTTTACATATATTTATTTTCAACAATATCTTAACTTCCCTAAATAAGAGGTATTTTATCAATGACAAGATGTGATATAAAGGAATGGCATGTTAGCATCCCCAAGCACAATACCAAGTCCTCAACCTCAACCCAGTGTTGCTTATAGAAGCCACTCTATAATTGAAAGTCCATCTTATATGATTAAACCTAATCAGAACCCAATTTCTCCTCCAAATCCAAGGCAAACTTCTCCAAATTCAATACCAGCCCCAAGCCCAGTGTCAAAATCATCTGCAATCTATGTTTCTCCAACTTTATCACCAATAGAGTTTCCATCTTTATCCCCTATGTCGAATCCGCATGTTCCTTCACCCCATGTGCCCCCACATAATAATCCTCATACACCTCTCATAAGCCATGCTTCTCCACCTGTATCACCTATATCAAATGAAATTTCACCGCCACATTACTCACATGGACCTCCTCCATCAAGAATTCCTCCTCCACATCCGAGACTTGAACATCCTAGACCCCATTCTCCAAATCACCCACATAGACATTCTCCATCATGATACCTCATGTGAATCCAATGAATGGGGCATTGAGCTCACGGCAACATGGAGATAACCGTGGCAATGGTAGAAGTGGAAAAGGGAATAGTAATGGAGGAAATGGAGGTCCAGGAGGTAATGGAGGGCCTGGACATGATGGTGGGGCCGGAGGTCCAGGAGGGAATGGAGGTAATGCATATCTCTATATGGGAGCTCCAGAAAGGAATGGTACTAAAGGTAAGAACAATGGAAGAGCCAGAGGTGGAAGGTCTCCTCCACTGTAGAAGAACTCATCCAAGGGCTGATGGTACTCCAAGAGATGGCTGACATCATGAGGAATAATTCAAGATTTAGTAGTTCTCTACACTAAGAATATTAATATTCAAGCTAAAATACACACCATTGTCATTATTTTTAACATGCTTCTATAAAACTATATACATCCAGTGATATCCTCCTAAAAATAATGTATACATGAGGAACCATCTAAGATTTAGCGATATTACCATTAGTAATATCCTCCTATTTCACATTAGTAATATCCTTCTAAGAATAATGTATGCCTGAGGAACCATCTAAGATTTAGTGATATTCCAGTGATATTCCATGAAAATTAGTGCATTCTTTAACAAGTACATGTTATGTATATATCTTTTAGAAGTTTTCCTTCTTCAATGTCTTCCTGTTTAGGTTATGGTTGATATCTTTAACAAGTACATGTTATGTATATATCTTCTAGAAGTTTTCCTTCTTTAATGTCTTCATCATTAGGTTATGGTTGATATCTGCTTTTATAAAAAGCAGTACAAATTGATTTGTACCTTAGCATATAAGGGTATTGCATCACAGGATGAATTATCTTTTGGACTAGAAATACAATGTGCTGGATGGATTCGCATAAGATTAGGATTATTTTAGGATAGTACTTTTGAAATGAGAACGGGGAAGGTAGACACTTCGCATAACTAGGTTAAGGTATGGAGATATTCTGTTAATTGAAACTGAAGGCTCGGATTAGTGATGTTCAAGAAACACATAACGGGATTAGTGATGTTCAAGAAACACATCTCGGGCAAGCAATAAGCAATATCAAAATAGAGAATAGGCTGCAACTCTCATAGGCTTGGTCCAAGATCACCATTTCAAATAGTTACATGCCAGCATCTCTGTTTGTGAGCATCTCTATTTGAATGCTGGTCCAAGAGTCACCATATTGTTATGGGCGGTGGCAAGGCCTTAAAGTATCCATGTCTCGCCATTCATCACAGTAACAGAAAGAACCGAGCCAGGGATTGCCTATAAAATAGTCAAAGCGGTTGTTGCAGGCTGCTTGGGAAGATGTTGGCACCGTGCACTACCATTAGTCATCACAAAAGAAGCAGCACTTCTGAGCTCTTTATTGCCACAATTGTGCTAGAGAATATGCAGAGTGCTCATAAAAACAATATTTAGAATTGCTAAATATTTCAGATTCTGAATCAACTAATGGTAGTCCATAGATAATTATCATAGGCCTATCTATGCAAGGAGAACTTCTGATAGTTGCAGAAGCAACATGATCAATCGAAGTTTCTATCTTCTGGACATGTTATCCATATCACTGCTCCCAGCTTCCAGATTCTCACATAAAATAAGGGCTTACCAAAAATACTGCATTCATCATAATCATGAAAATGTCGCAGTCCAAGTAACATATACTGCATAAGATCACCTTTTATGACTTGAGCATGGACATATTTCCCTTCTGGCGGAGACCGTGCTTTCTTAAAAGATGTGCAAATCTGAACTATAATCTACTTGCTTCTATTCTCAGACACAATTGTTCTTACATTGCTACAGACATGTTAATCTCTGTATTCATCAAAGTTTTGATAAACGGTAACTTTCTGTTGGTGCTGAAGAAGTAGATTACTCAAACCTGCACTGCTCATCAAAATCGAGGGTACATTTCAATCGGCTCATCACTGTCATTGTGTATAGCTAGCTGATTTAAGTGCATTGCGAAGAATTGACCCAAGATCAATGATCAAGGTATCTATTCTATGGTAATTTCAGGCATGACAGATAATATCCTTGCAACTGACAGATGATACAATGGCAGAGTTGTGCATAATGAAAATTACAAAGGGAAACTGGTCAATCTTCTACTGACAGATGATACAGATGGCAGAATTGTGCATAATGGAAATTACAAAGAGGAACTGGTCAATTTTCTTTTTATGCGGAGGTAATTGAACAGACCTTGAAGAATTTGGTGCAGACTCGGGAAGAAGTACAGCAAGATACCAAGTGTCTAGGCCTGCATCGAATTGTGAATAAAAGTTTGATGATCCACCTTCATATAATCGATGCAGATTCAAGCAAAGAGGAAAATGCCTGCCCTAAAGCTGGGTTCTCACTGCACCTGGATATACGTCATTTGTGGCTCAAAATACATGGGAATGAAACAAAGCCCTAGAGGTTCACCTGGCGAAGCATTGAACATAGAATCCATCAGTTTCGCGGTCAGCCTAGAAAGGAAAAAACAATTCGTGACAATATCCCGGTTCTTTCTTGCAAGAAAAAAAGAATATGTCTATATAAAAACTGTTCGCTTAAAGGACGCCTTCTAAAAAGGTTCAAACGCCCGAGTATGAATCTGGCTTGGGACCAAGAATGGAAGAAGCAGCATTTATATAACTAAAAGGTTGCGGACTTGTGCATATGGCAAGCATGAGTATCTCTGCGCTCTGGGTGTTCGTGCTACTAATGATGAAGGGGCAAATATCGAAAGCAGAAGAAATTCAAACATATAGAGCAAGACTGATTAATGTAGACGCAGGCAGATCCATAGCTGAGAAGCTAAGGCGAGCAGAAATAAGAGGCAACCAGAGATTCGAAGCCCGAAAGGCTAGAGAGAAAGGGCGAAATGAGAAATACGAAAGCAGTCTTTTTTTATGGGGATCCCAATACCTGCTACAGCTACAGCTCGGGACTCCTCCGAAAAATTACACACTAGTGCTGGATACCGGAAGCGAGCTGATCTGGGTAAAATGCAGGCCGTGCTATGCATGTCCGGATCGGAATAGCTCATGCAGCCGATGCTCCTCGCCTGTGCTAGACCCTTCTGGATCGGCTTCCTTTTCCGCCATCTCTTGCCATTCCAAAAAGTGTCCCACTTCCTGCCCTAATGAACAGTTCTTTTGCTCCTCCTACTAAAAAAAACTCTTGCGTATATACATACGGATACGCCGATGGCCACTACAATACCGGTGTATACGCCTCCGAACGCCTCACCATTGTCTCCACCTCCGGTCGCACCCATACTCCCAACATTACCATCGGTTGCGGACACACTCTCGTCGGTTTCACAAATGATAGTCCCTTTGATGGCCTTGTCGGACTAGACGCTGGCCCTCGCTCTCTCATCTCCCAGATCCCTTCCCTTGATGGAAAGTTCTTCTCATCGCGCCCGCCATCATTCCCATGATGATTACAGTACCATGTTCCTTGGCGGTACCCTCAACCTTGGGTCTTCTTCTAACATCTCCCACCATTCCATTCCCATCCTACAAAATGATGATAACACCTACAATGTCCATCTTCAAAGCATTACTGTTGGTAATACTGTGATTTCAAGGTGCAAGACTTCCTTAGACCTCAACTCTGGAGGCACTGTCATTGACTCTGGTGCACCACTCAACTATCTTGACACTCCGGCATTCAATGCTTTAAAAGATGCATATTCTGATGCTTTGGGAGGCCTACCTCTAGTCGATACATCATACTGGTTTCTTCCTTGCTTTAATATATCAGAGAGACCTAATGTAGAACCCCCCAATATTAGTTTTCAATTCGGCAAAATTTCATGGAATCCTCCAAAAGAGAATTATGTACTCGATATAGATGATGATTCTATATTGTGCCTGTCGTTTTCTGAAGCACAAGATGGTATTGGAGGAATTGGAAACATCTGGCAAGCGAATCACCTTGTTTCTTATGATGTTAAAAGGATGACCATCTCTTTTGTGAAGACTGATTGTAGCAAATTGTAGTTATTAACACATTGTCTCTCGTAATAATAATGATTTAAAGTAAGATGACTTTGATTTAAAGTAAGACTAGTAAATAGGTGCCCAGCGTTGCCGGGCTAATGTTCTAACATGTGTTTTTTATGGATTTCAATAGAAAAAACAATGCTCAAAACATAAAAAATAAATTTGTGCTCAAATTTTGGAAAGACAGTATCCATAATTTATGCTCAAAAGTCACCCTTAAAAGGACATGAATAAAAAAACAGAAAGGACATCAATAAAAAAATAGGTACAGAAATGCAAAACAAAGAATTTTGTCCTGGTTCATTGGTGTAGCTTACTGCATGATAGAACTCTAAATATGCATTTTCACATGGCGTACATCACCAACCTAACATTGTAAGTTTTTTGGATGCTCCCCTGATATCTTCACCTCTCCCAAGTGTAAAAGCGATAAATGCACTTGCGAGTCATTGATTCGAACTGTCCATGATACTCATCCCGAAGAGAGATTCGTATAATATCAGATCTTAACCCACATCTTGATAACTATAAACCATGTGAGAGAAACTTCAGACACGTGCAACGCTTCATGCTACATGTGTGATGCCTGACAACATAATGTGTACACGATATTGCCACACATAAGTCGGGTCTATAGCATTGTCACGATTATATTAAGGTTTTGGGTGTTCAAACATACTTAGAATAGCATCCAAGCATGGTTAGATAGCATCAGGAGTTCTTGTAGGGTGGCAAAAATGTACAGCTTTGTGGACGTTGGACAGTCCCATCCCTCCCTGTATTTTGGACTATCCATGGAAGATTCTTCTACATGGCAATACCACAAAGTTGCTTGGTATCCCAGTTGGAATTCACGTCTCTGCTTCAGATGCTTGGGACGAAATCATTAGTGGGTTGCAAAAGCACTTGTTCTGGTGGAATACAGCCAAACTGTCCATGCCCGGTAGAATCACTGTGGCTAAATGTGTTCTTAGTAATACTCATGTCTACATGGCGTCTGCTCTATTAGCTCCGCAGTGTAAGATGGAGGAGATTGTGTGTATCGTCAGAAATTTTATTTGGGGTGGAAATGAGTTAGGAGCGGTGGTCAAGGTAGCTTGGGCGAAATGCATTAGACCTAAGGCAGCTGGTGGTCTTGGTATGTTGGATTTTTACCTCCAAAGCAAGGTGATGATATCAAAGTTTATTTGGAGGATTTTCATTGGTAAGGATGATTCTCCTGGCCTGAGGTTGTTGGTGCAGTCGATTCAGCATTGTCTCCCATTTCATAAGGCCACCATTAAGCCCCTCCTTCTTTGGGCTTTGCTTTATCACATGCATCAGTATCCTAATGCTTCTCCCTTTCCATACTAAAAAAAACTCTTGCGTATATACATACGGATACGCCGATGGCCACTACAATACCGGTGTATACGCCTCCGAACGCCTCACCATTGTCTCCACCTCCGGTCGCACCCATACTCCCAACATTACCATCGGTTGCGGACACACTCTCGTCGGTTTCACAAATGATAGTCCCTTTGATGGCCTTGTCGGACTAGACGCTGGCCCTCGCTCTCTCATCTCCCAGATCCCTTCCCTTGATGGAAAGTTCTCCTACTGCCTTCGCCATCATTCCCATGATGATTCTAGTACCATGTTCCTTGGCGGTACCCTCAACCTTGGGTCTTCTTCTAACATCTCTCACCATTCCATTCCCATCCTACAAAATGATGATAACGACTACAGTGTCCATCTTCGAAGCATTACTGTTGGTAATACTGTGATTTCAAGGTGCAACACTTCCTTAGACCTCAACTCTGGAGGCACTATCATTGACTCTGGTGCACCACTCAGCTATCTTGACACTTCGGCATTCAACGCTTTAAAAGATGCATATTCTGATGCTTTGGGAGGCCTACCTCTAGTCAATACATCATACTGGTTTCTTCCTTGCTTTAATATTTCAGAGAGACCTAATGTAGAACCCCCCAAGATTAGTTTTCAATTCAGCAAAATTTCATGGAATCCTCCAAAAGAGAATTATGTACTCGATATAGATGATGATTCTATATTGTGCCTGTCGTTTTCTGAAGCACAAGATGGTATTGGAGGAATTGGAAACATCTGGCAAGCGAATCACCTTGTTTCTTATGATGTTAAAAGGATGACCATCTCTTTTGTGAAGACTGATTGTAGCAAATTGTAGTTATTAACACATTGTCCCTCGTAATAATAATGATTTAAAGTAAGATGACTTTGATTTAAAGTAAGACTAGTAAACAGGTGCCCAGCGTTGTCGGGCTAATGTTCTAGCATGTATTTTTTACTCAGCCTTTAACATCCATCTGTGCAACTTCTCACAACAGCACGCGTTGATATTGGCAAAATTGCGTTGATATTGGCAAAATTGGACATTATTTGCTTTCGTAACTATTTTTGTTATTGAAATTGTAAAATGACAGTATCATCACAGCATACTCTGAGTCTATGGATTTCAATAGAAAAAAACAATGCTCAAAACATAAAAAATAAATTTGTGCTCAAATTTTGGAAAGACAGATCCATAATTTATGCTCAAAAGTCACCCTTAAAAGGACATCAATAAAAAAAATAGAAAGGACATCAATAAAAAAATAGGTACAGAAATGCAAAACAAAGAATTTTGTCCTGGTTCATGAACCATTGGTGTAGCTTAGTGCATGATAGAACTCTAAATATGCATCTTCACATGGCGTACATCACCAACCTAACATTGTAAGTTTTTTGGTGTAGCTTAGTGCATGATAGAACTCTAAATATGCATCTTCACATGGCGTACAACCTAACATTGTAAGTTTTTTGGATGCTCCCCTGATATCTTCACCTCTCCCAAGTGTAAAAGTGATAAATGCACTTGCGAGACATTGATTCGAACTGCCCATGATACTCATCCCGAAGGGAGATTCGTATAATAGAATCAGATCTTAACCCACATCTTGATAACTATAAACCATGTGAGAGAAACTTCAGACACGTGCAACGCTTCGTGCTACATGTGTGATGCCTGACAACATAGTGTGTACACGATATTGCCACACATAAGTTGGGTCTATAGCATTGTCACGATTATATTAAGGTATTGGGTGTTCAAACATACTTAGAATAGCAGCCAAACATGGTTAGATAGCATCAGGAGTTCTTGTAGGGTGGCAAAAATGTACAGCTTTGTGGACGTTGGACAGTCCCATCCCTCCCTGTATTTTAAACTATCCATGGAAGATTCTTCTACATGGCAATACCACAAAGTTGCTTGGTATCCCAGTTGGAATTCACGTCTCTGCTTCAGATGCTTGGGACGAAATCATTAGTGGGTTGCAATATGTAGCATAATAACAGGGGGTTTTTTTTGTATTTTTGTACGGTTTTTCCAATGGTTTTTATATGATTTGATGGGCGTATTATACAAGGCCTACTAATTAGTACATCTAGAGTGCGCATTGTATTTGCATACGCTTGAATTAATTTTAATGCCTCTTTTCAATAGTGTAGACCCATATATCATATATTTTTCAGTTAAGTTCTATTTTTCGTATTACATTTTATTTTGCAGCTCATTTTAGGGTTCTTGTTAACTCCAAAATTAGGTCTCTGGGTTATGGTTTTTGCTGTAAGGGATCTCGATTTTTAAACAGATCGTCGTTGCAGAGAGAAGCTTCTTCATAAAAAATGGTGGCAGATCTTATAACAGGGGGCGTGGTTATGTGGGTCGGATTCAAGCAGGTCTCATAGAGCAAAGTTACGTGTTTTAGGGCAAAGTTACGTTTTATGTTTCTTATGCTTCTGGCAGCATCGGATTTGGGTAGAGCTTAACCGGTTCCAGCAGAGAGCTACCTGAGTGCTTGAAGCAGATGCTTGCCAATCCATGAAAGTCCTTCCTCCTGCTTTTGTGTTTTAAACGATGGAGCTATTTTCCTTTTTTCATTTCTGTGAACATGTAGAGGCCCTTCAGCTTACGGTTTGGAGGCCATTCAAATTTTAGGGTTTCGAGAGGCCCCACGCAGTTGATTGATTGGTTTTGCGGTCTTTGGGGATGCAGAGATTTGACTTCTTCTTCTCCTCCTTGGTATTCCCTCCATAGCGGAGAAACCATCTCTTTTCTTTCCTCGCATTCTTACCACATCCTTCATCTTGGGTCGATCTTCTTTGAAGCTCTTGTGCACAAATGTGAGCCATCCGCACCATCTCTTCAATCTCACCAAGGTTTGCTTCCATTTCCAACAGAGTTGGATCAACAAATTCATTCATCTTTCCAGCGAATAACTTCATCTTCACCTAAAAGGAGACCAGGAAGGAAGGTTCGTTCACCTTTGTCAATCCAAAATCCCCCACTAAATGGCAGCCTTTACATCACGGTGTATTATCTTCGGGTCACAATGTTCATGAAGATAAGCAAGACCTCGAGCTGCACCTAAAGCTATACGTTTCTGAATCTCCCAAGTAAGTGCTTTTCTTTCACGATGTTCAATAATGGTTTGGATTGCATACTTTTATAAGCTTATCAATTTTTCAATCTCATTAATGTTATGGTGTTTAGTCTACAGAATCTGTAATGGTCCTAGAGAAGAATCTTTCCAAAAGACACGATGCAGCTGAAAAGGCGGTGCCGGTTACAACAACTGCAGTTGAAAAGGTAGTGCCAGTTGCAACAACTGGTTTGTGTTGTGAAGACGAATTTGATCTTGCAGTGTTGAGGATTCAAGGTTCATGGTCCATGGTGTTGTTGAATATTCTGTGTATCTGATCTGAAACTAACAAATATAACTCTAGTCATTACCATATTATCTGTTATTCTATTATCATGTATGTAAAGCGATGACTGCTAGATGCTTGTCAAAACCTCACCACCAGTTACCACAAAGCACAGCCAATCAATTTAGATGAGGAAACAATGGTATTTGGTCAGATTCATTGTAAAGCCTTGAAATATAAATTCTCTTAGAAGCATCCCTCTGAGTATAGCTGTTGGTGAATTTGCTATACCCTTTGTTCCAGCTGGTACTAGATTAGTTCATCTTCTCGGTTGAGCCTTTTAATGTTCAAGCTAATGTATTTGAGTGAATATGTAGCATAATAACAGGGGGTTTTCTTTGTGTTTTTTGTACGCTTTTCACTAAGGTTTTCCTATGATTTCGTGATGTATTCAAATGGATGTACTAATGCGTACATCTAGAGTGCGCCATTTCTGAGCCATTGATTTTAGCCTTTTTTTTTTCAATGGTCAACAACCAATGGCTCACAACAAAAGCCCTTTTTTTGTGCGTGTGGTGCATAATGGGCCCATGAAGGGCCATTGATTTTAGCATTTTTTTTTCCAATGGTCAACAACCAATGGCTCACAACAAAAGCCCTCTTTTTGTGTGTGTGGTGCATAATGGGCACATGAAGGGTTTGAAGGGCGCATGTAGTGCAGTTTCCCCGCCGACAACACATTTCTTATCATAACTTTTGATCCAGAGCTCTGTTTGAGATGATTTTTATTGCGTTGGAAAGCTCTCTCCGAGATCTTTTTCATAGTTTATGATATGGATATGTTTGATTAAGTTATCTATGCTAAAACAACAATTTTTCAGCCGGGTTTGGTAGGCTTTCACATCCTATCAGCTGATTAATACAGGATTGCGCTATTGGATATTGTTTTATGGCTCATTCCGAATGAAGCTTGCAAAAAATTACCATGCAATTTTAGATTTTGAGGCAGTTATTAAGCAAATTCTAAGGCTTCTAGATTCTTGTGCTAACAAGCAGAAAAGTTTCCCACTTTGGTTTCTCACCACAAGAATCCATAGAGGCCAAAAGCTGCTGTTAAATTCCAGTTGAAAAATGTTTGTGTATGGGTGTTGCAAACTTTATGACTTTCAGAATAATGGGATCAATCTGCTCTATCTTTATGGTAACTTTTACTTATGTTCTATTTGTTTTATTGTGATCAAATTCAAAAGCTACAGGTGATGAAAGCCTCAAATGAATTCTAGTTTTTTTCTGGTTTGAATTCTAAAATTTTTGTCACACCGGGGGATGTCCCTAAGGCCCCGAAGGGGCCAAAAAAAATTTTTCGCAACACAAACCATTAACATCCAACATATAAAGATTAAATCCCCCAACACATAACAACCATTGACATTAACAACCAACACATAACTACCATTGACATTAATTAACACAACCATTGGGTCTAACACATTTAAATTAAAATCCCCCTTAAACCCCCTTTGGTTTGGGTGCATATTCACACGGGGGGTGACTCCGGGCAACGAGAGCTGTTGGAATCCCTTTTACAGATATCCCTTCAGATGCAAGGCAAAATAGTGCCGCAAATACTCAGTTTATGGCTTATAGTGTGCGCAGATCTTCAGGCCGTAAACATGGCATACTCAATGTTTCCGTCAGACCCCATGAACAGATCGATTCTTCTTCCTCTCCAAACCCTAACCCTAATACTCCATCTTCTAGACCTAATTCTTCAAGCTCTAGGGCAACAGAGGCAGTTATGGCTTATCCTCAACAATCTTACCAATCTGCTGAGTCTATTTCTGAAGGATTCTCTGAATATATCCCATTATGTGGAAGCATATCTGTGCCTATATCTGTGCAGTTTCCTAGAGCTTTTCTTTCAAATCAAATAACAGGGACATCACGGCACATCGGATTTGAAGCAGCGGATTTGTCAAGGCAGATGTCAAGTTTTGGGCCTTTATAAAAACTTCTAGGGCAAATCTAGAGTTCGGGGTTTCTCCTACAGCCAGAGCTCGGGAGGTTTCATCTGCAGCCAGAGCTCGGGAGTTCTGGAGTTGGGGAGTTCTTTTTCCTTTTTATTTTTTGAAATTGCAGGAAGGGTCGGCCTACAGGAATCTCAGATCTCCAAATGATCCACCGCAGCTCAAGTTTTTCGCCAGAGTTAAGAAGAAGCATGTCATGTGCAACAGCGACGCCTAGGCTGCTTTGCTTATTCGAACCTCTGCATTAATGGCTTCCTTGTCAAATTTCGTTGCATTAAATCGGCCGTTCCACGTGCTCGCTGCTCCATTTACGAGCATGATGATGCTCTACGTTTGCATATAAAGGGCTTCTATTTCTTCCCTGTACTCGGTTTTACAGTATCATGTGAGTATATAGTCCCTCCTTTCTCTCAATACCTTTGCAAAGTATAACGCACTGCATTGCTCCCTAATCCTCTTCCCGTTCAACCAGCGGTTTATAATTCTTAGAATTTTTTTCTCTTTTGCTCTTCGGTTGGATTATAAGGCGAGCTTTCTTGATTCATGGCTCCAGTTTTCTAATGGTGAAAAATGGAACTACCAGCTGGTAGTTTGTTTGGCGATTCTTTGCTCCTCTCATAATTCACTTCTTTTAGTGCTTTAACGTGGAGTTTTTTTACTCTTCTTTGCCAGATTTTTTTGAATGCTTCATACATCTTTTGATTCCAGACACATATCTGTAGTTTTAGATTTTGCACAGCTGCAATGGGGATTTTGGCATACACATGATCAGATTCTGACTCAGATTTATGTAGAAGCAGCTAGCGAGGAGATTCGGTCCTTAGACACAGAGATGATGTGAACCTGGACCTGACAGAAGGATTATATGACGCAGTGGACACTGTGAAGTTTGGTTTTGCAATGGCTTTTGTAGCCACAGTTCTAGCATGGAGAATTCTTGAAAAAGCTAGATTGCTTGATGAAGCAAGGGGTACAATGCGCTGGATTACAGATTATTTTATAAAGGTTCATCCTTCCAAGAATGAGCTATACTTCCAGGTGAAATTTCACCCCTTATCCTTCTAAGCATTATGTTATCTTCTATTTTTCATTATGCATTGTGCTCTCTCTTGTTTGTTCTAAGCTTAATTCCACACTGTTAAACCATGGAATTCATTGCTTTAAGTTATGCAATGGCTTGCTTTCCTCTGTCCAGGCTCAAATTTACATACTACCTTGCTAGCATTTGTCATGTTCTTGGAAAGTTTTTGCATATGTGCTGCTCAAAATACATTAATGCTAAAGTATTCTCTGTACTATTCTCTATGCAGGTTCAAAAAAAAATTGCAAGATGTTGATATCTCTAGCAATGCTTATGATGGCAATTGCACAAACAACTAAGGAAGATCAAGTTTGTCGCATGATCCATTTCTATTTTATGTGTAACTACCAATGCCTACAGTTTCTATTCAGTCAAGACAAGCAAATTGTTGCAACAATGCTATTTTAGAATGATTTCAAGACAATTTGAGTGCATTGTTACAATGTTGTCATTTTGAAGCCTATAAATTATGCAATTTAAAATATATGGTTTGCAATAACACATCAATCATTTTGTACTTTTATTTTATTTTGATTTTTATTTTTTTTTTTACCACAGAGTTTATCTATGTTTGTTTCTTTTGTGGCCTTGTAATATAACAACCAACATAACTACTATGAACATTAATTAACACAAACCATTACATTAGACATGTTTAAAATTAAATTCCCCCTTAAACCCCCTTTTGTTTGGGTGCATATTCACACGGGGGTGACTCCGGGCAACGAGAGCTGTTGGATAGGCATATTCACCCCTTATTCCTTAATCTACACCGTACACAAAGTTCCTCGTTTGTGGATCTACACCGTACACAAAGTTCCTCGTTTGTGGGGTATGGATGTATAGAATTTGTTATACTGTATAACAAGATTTGCAAAATACTGTAAGATTTCAGGCAATATACTATATGGTGTTGATTTTGTACGTGCAAAACATAATTACAGGGGCTCTCGCTGCCCTACGTCACCCCCCGTGTGAATATGCACCCAAACAAAAGGGGGTTTAAGGGGGAATTTAATTTTAAACATGTCTAATGTAATGGTTTGTGTTAATTAATGTTCATAGTAGTTATGTTAGTTGTTATATTACAAGGCCACAAAAGAAACAAACATAGATAAACTCTGTGGTAAAAAATAAAATAAAATAAAAGTACAAAATGATTGATGTGTTATTGCAAACCATATATTTTAAATTGCATAATTTATAGGCTCCAAAATGACAACATTGTAACAATGCACTCAAATTGTCTTGAAATCATTCTAAAATAGCATTGTTGCAACAATTTGCTTGTCTTGACTGAATAGAAACTGTAGGCATTGGTAGTTACACATAAAATAGAAATGGATCATGCGACAAACTTGATCTTCCTTAGTTGTTTGTGCAATTGCCATCATAAGCATTGCTAGAGATATCAACATCTTGCAATTTTTTTTTGAACCTGCATAGAGAATACAACTAAACTGTCCATGCCCGGTAAAATCACTATGGCTAAATGTGTTCTTAGTAATACTCATGTCTACATGGCGTCTGCTCTAGCTTGGGCGAAATTCATTAGACCTAAGGCAGCTGGTGGTCTTGATATGTTGGATTTTTACCTCCAAAGCAAGGTGATGATATCAAAGTTTATTTGGAGGATTTTCATTGGTAAGGATGATTCTCCTGGCCTGAGATTGTTGGTGCAGTCGATTCAGCATTGTCTCCCATTTCATAAGGCCACCATTAAGCCCCTCCTTCCTTGGGCTTTGCTTTATCATATGCATCAGTATCCTAATGCTTCTCCCTTTCTAAAGGGGTTGCTTGCTGCTTGGGACACTGTCATGTCTCTTTTCCATATTAATCCTGAGGCATGTCTTCAGTTGTCCACTTCATGCTGGTAGATTCCTTTGCAGGACACTCCAGAGAATGTGCCTCTAAGTGTGGTTGTTCATCCAAAGACACAACGACGATGGATAGCAGCTGGTATAAGCACTATTGCAACTTGGTATGAGTCTGATCATCTCATGGCATGGGAAGCATTTAGAACAAAGTTCTTGTTGTACAGATGGGACAGAGTAATCTGGAATCATATTGTTGCATTGTTGCCCTAGAATTCTGGTCCACAGATTGAGGTAGTCGTATGGGGTTGCCATCAGGATATCCAGCCAGGGCGGTTTGTGTCTTCTGTGTATAAATTGCTTTTGCATTCTGAAATCCTGCCTCTATCTAATAGGTGGCATCTTCAGGTCCCTCAGCCACAACGGAAAAGTGTTTGGATATGGGTATGGGATAAGCTGCTTCATCCCAAAGTAGTAGTTTTGTGGTGGCAAGTAATCCATAGATGCCTCTGAGTCAACATGTTAGTCCATAAAATGGATAATCGGATTTCAGAGCTCTGTCCTTTATGCCAGCAAAGGGTTGAGAGTATTGAGCATTGTTTCTTCTTGTGTGAGCGGCTTCGGCAGGCATGGTCTTGGTTGTTGACCCTATTTGGCACGTCTCGATCTAGTCAGCAAATTTTGCTTGCTATCTATCCTGATGCTTGGCCCAAACTACGAAAACGAGCTTTTCATCTCGCATGTGGCTGGCTTTTATGGTCAATCTGGAAGAGAAGGAGGTTGTTTATCTTTAAGGGCGTAGATACTGCAGATGAGATTGTTCTTCAATGGGTGCAAAATAAAATTGTTATGGCTTACAATTGTTCTTCTCTTGATCAAGAGAAGAAAGTACTGATTTGGCATACTTACCTTCTTTTGCATAGGCAGGTGGTTGTGCTCAGTTGGATCAGTTTGTCCACTGGGGTTATAATCCTGTCTTTGCATGTTATGTTGCTCTAGTTTTTAGTTGGTGAATAAAGCTTGTCGTCCTTCAAAAAAAAAAAAAAAAAAAAAAAAAATGCTTAGTTAGAATAGCGTCGTCATTAATTTTGCAAATGTTAAATTAAATTTTTAATGTGATAACATCCTTATTAACATTGCCCTTTTCCAAATTGCTCATTGTTTACAGAAATTCATTCTTGCATTCCAAAGCGTTATCATTATGCTTCCAATATGTACCACATTGTAAATGCTTCTATGAGAACATATTTGAGTAAAATTATGCTGCCAAAGCCTCTCCAACCTACCTCAAAAAGTATCAAAAGTCCATCGCATATTTATAATGCACTTAGGCATCTTTTGAGCAATTAAGAGACCTTATATGAACCTGAAAGTTCATGTTAGTGGTGAAGATAGTCTTCGATGCACATAAAAAGAAAAAGAAAGCCACAATGCTTTTAGAAACGTTCAGTTGATGTGAAAACAAGTTACTAATCACATTCTAGGAAGGTTGTATCGCAAAAGTATCACACAACGAACGTCTGTATAGTTGATTGACTCAGCTCAAAAAGCGTCACATTGTCTGTTGTATATAGTTCATCCATTCAGCTCACCTTATAGAATTGTCTATATAACGTTCAGTTCAGAGTTTTTAGTTCAGTTCACGTATTTAGCATGCCCTTTTGTAAAATAAACAGACCACTATCTATAGTTTGCACAGACATTAAATTTAGGACTATGCATACTTGCTACTACGTCCAGCATGGTATATGCAGCCCATTTTGAAAGAAAAAAATACATTTGAATCAGGCTTATTATTGGTGCTTGAGTGAAACTTAATCTGTGCGCCCCAAAATCGCAAAACTCGTAAAATAATTAGGATAAGAAAGGAGCAAACGGAACAGACTTGCAATTCTCCAAGTGACCCAAATCAAGCATGAATTTGATCAATATCTGTTGAAATTACCAAAACATGCATTTGAACTCAAACTTAGAAGCAGGCTTTAGAAACCGAACGTAAGTGAAAATATATAGCAAAATAACAGGGGGTTCCAAGGGGATTTGATATGGATGTAAAAATAAAAACCTGAAACCATAGACCATATATCCCTAAAACAATTGAATGTGTTGTTATAAAAAAAAAAAAAAAAAAAAAACCCGGACATAACTAGTTTGGACAACAATCCTACTAGCACATCAAACTATTTCGGTCAATCCCTCCATAGCTTTATCATTCCATCCTATGACCCAGTAGATCATAGTCTGGTGCATCAATCCATGGCTAACAGGTTCTTAAACTATTAACTTTTTGCAAACCATAAATCATACGAAGACCGTATACTTTCCACACTATGTGGGACTGTTTATGTACACGGCTTCCTTTTCATTTTTAAACAAAGACAAATAGAAAAAAATACATTTGCATGTACGATGAATCTAAAAGTGATAGTTATTCCACGTAACACAGAAGTTCATAGTCATCTGTTTCAATGTTTATAAAGGTCATTATCCCATAGGATAAAAAATCATAGGATATCACAAATATAGAACATAACATATATAAAAAGTCATGCTATTACCTGTGTGAAAACCACAAATAGAATGTTCTGCCTTTTCTTTGTATTTGTGTAACAGTACACAAAACTTCATAATCAAAATTTCAAATATCATACCATATGTGCACATATCCATAGCCACTGTTTTTGTCATACTGCTTATCCAAAAAGTTGACTTAATAGCAGATTAAGTCCATCCATTAGATTGATTCTTTTAGACCTAGTACATCCGTTTCGACCAACCACACACCATAACAGCAAAGAAGATACATTAGGAGAAGAATCACCACGTACCTGCAGCCAATCATGAGAACGTTAGCGATAGACTCGGTAACGACCCAAGGGCCAAAAGGTACATTAGGTGATTCTTGGCTCTTCGCCCTTCACCTAATGTACCCTTTGCTCTTGATGTCTGATAATCTACTAAGCATGTACAGTCTAACAAAACATTTAATCATATCGCTTTAGTAACATAAAAAAACAATCTGGTCCTAGGATCCCATAAGGACCTACATTACCGTATCCTAACATACTATTATGATTTATTATGTATAACCAAATAACCGGCCATTAAGCAGTTTACAAAAGGGTTATGCTGGCCTGTTATTCACCCCTTTGTTTTATGTACCATCTATCGTCTAGGTACCTTGTTTTCTGAATCAGAGATCCACATATAAACTACGAGTCCGTCACACTGTTAATATGTTAATATTAACTAGTATTTGCATGGACTACATATGCTGTAAATCTATTTTCCTCCATATATTTGTTACCAATTACCACCTGCATAATTTTCTTAGTGGTCAGATCATGCCCCAACAGCAGGCTATTATTATGTCTCACAAATCTTGCATCAGCCTATTATTATGTTTCACAAATGACACATTTAGAAACCTGTATAAATACATACAGACCTGGGTTGTAGACCTGGATTGTAGCCCTTTGCTTCATAGATTTGAATGGGCCAAATAGTAGGTTTTTCTGATCAAAGAAAGAATCCTTTTACGCCAAGTAGCAAACATGATGTGCATATTGCCATAAGTACTCCATGAAATAAAATTCGAAATTGGAGAAGAAGTCCATATCTGGCACAAGAAATCATTTTGATGCATCTCTGCTTGCAGACACAGACACAAACTGGAGCTGGTAAATAATTCGAATTGGGTACAAGACCATTTTCTTGCAGAAACAAATGAAGTCTGATACATTCGTGCTTGCATGCAGCAAGTCTCCATAATACCATAAGTATTCCGTGCAACAAAACCCGAAATTGGAGAAGAGGTCCATGTTTCGCATGAGAAATCATTTTAAAGCCTTTGTGCTTGCAGACACAAACTGGAGCAGGCAAGTGATTCGAAAATGGCTAAAAAACCATAACACTGCAGAAACCGAACAAGTCTGATGTATTCGTGCTTGCTGGCAACACGTCTTATAGGCCCTATACAGAGATCTAGAACAAGCCGCAAGTAGTATGCATGGCGGCAGCACAAACGCTGCCTCTTAGGGTTTTCAGAAACCCTTAAACCTAAAAATATAACCAATGGAAATGTAGAGTTTACTTGGACGTTTTTTGCCTTTTCGTATAGATATTAGAGGCCCAACTTTGCCTTGAGAAATATCTCATAGGATGAGAGTTATACAACTCAAGATCCTGGTCCATATAATATCCAAAGATATTTCATCCGTCATCCCCTAAATCTTATTTTTGGAGGGACTGAACAATATACATGGTCATATAACTTACATGGCCATGCCTATGCATAATAACTTAAGTTAGTTTGCTTTTTTTAGAAAACACAATACTTAAGAAAAAATCTTATTGTGGTTAAACAATACTTCCAGTACTGCTTAATTTGTTTATTCCAACCATGTAAACTGTACACGTACAATATTATTGCTTCTCCCAATAAATGGAATATGCAGATACAAAAAAAAAAAAAAAAAAAAAAAAAAAAAAACCTTTAAGCCTGTGATAAACAGACCTTTAGCCCACTAGATCTATAGAACTAAAGGACTTCATATATGCAATCTTATACTAGATTAGGTGCAAATCTAATATAAGTCCTGATTTGAGATAATAAAAGACTGGGAAGCATCAAAGCAATAAAGATGACAAATGTATATATTAGATATAAGGACAGAAGTTAAGAAGTATATTTACAATCAGAAAATAGAAAAAATGGAAAAGATAATGTCAAGTAATAAGCAGCAAAGACAAAATAGAACCATGTGATAGAAGAAAAGAGCCTAACATAGAGATAGATAAAGATGAAAGCAAAAGAAAAAGAAAAATATAAACAAGACAAAAAGGAATCAACAATAAGAATCAAAGTAAGAGAAAGATGCAAGAGAATTATGAATAAGACATTTAAAACATAAGGTCATGAGACGTCTAGATAATTAGAATCATAAAGAAACAGGTAAAGAAAGGGGTTAATGTCATATAAAAAAAGCACAAAGCAACTAAATATAGAAAATCAAGAAAGGCAAATATTTTGTTATAGACAAAGATAATAACATTTGAGCAACATGAGAAAGAAGAATATAAAAGTGATTGTTAAACTATCATAATATTAATCGAATCAGCTTATGCGTAGTATTAGAGAGTAAGCCAAAAAGACTTATGTAGACAATTTGTCAATATAACAGTATAAAACAGTATGTAGTAGGAAGTCTTATCCAAATGAAAACGTGACTAGTTATCACCAACGTAAAGCTTGAGATGCGCAAGTACAAAACCCTTCGTACAAGCAGATGAACAAAATAGCTACACGTGTAGGTATAAGTTCGGTTACCTGCAGTGAAACCAAATGCATGTTAGAACAGGCATAAGTCACCAACAGGTAAGCTATGAACTTATACGGTTTATGGCCCTTCAACACAAAGCAGAAAAAACTATATTGCATGCATAAAATAAAAGAATCAGGGTCACATTACGTGAGAGAAGTGACATTACAACTTTAACACAGCCGTTAATGCTATGGACAGAATATCTAGTGTTAAATAATTAATAGTGATTTTACGGATTCAACTAGTTAGAAGAGAAAACAACTAGACTATTCATGTGGGTATGACCATTTAAGGACATATGACAAGGCAGATTCTAGGATACATGCCACTTCCAAATCAAAGAACACTGGTTAACCAGGTGTAAGATCAGCAAGGAGATAGGACAGCCACATAAACTGTACCACAGACTTAAGAAAATGAGGTCAGTATTTAGCCATTTTTACATGAACTTTGGTCGGCTTAGCTACTTATACAGCAGGATTTGCTCATAAGAACCTGTTTAACAAAATCATCAAATCATAGAATGCGAATGAATGGACATCCCAGCTTAAAACCTTTACTGATAAGAGGCTTATTCAACATATAGAAAATAAAATTCCTAAGACAATATTAATGTATTCACTAGCAGAGGTAAGTCAGTTAAAATACAGCTATGAACATCTAATTTAATGAAAGGGAACCTGGTTGTTGATGGTGCCAAAAGTTCCTGGATCGGCAGCAGGGATTGGAGTATAAACTACTGGCGAAGTTGGATCTGGTATCACAGTATTGGCATCTTGAACTGAATCATCTGAAATATTGTAAATGACATTCCCTCCTTTGGCAACATGGGCCGAACTACCAGCTCCTTCAGACCCTTTGGGTAATTTCTTGGCAGGTTTATGATAGTCAAAGAGGCTCCTCCTCTTTTCAGCATTATTTTTTTCAATCTCCATTCTAATTCGGGTGGCTTTGTTCAGACCACCTTTCTTCCTTCCCATCAATTTGGTAGAGAACCAGACTACAGCATTTGCGGAGTAAAGGAAAACTATAACAGGAAGAGAAGTCTGGTAGACACACCTGTGGTTAAATAGCATGAACTTAACTCTGATCACTCCATGGTAACCCTTTCTGTTTCTAGTTAAATCCATCAGTACAGCTGTGATGTCGGTCTGGATGCGATCGGCTAAGCAAACGTCTGCCGCCATCGTGATCGGTTGGGCTTTCCGGAAGTAACCCTAAAGTGACCAACACTTTTGGCACTTAGGTTAACCTCCACGTTAGATATTACCAAGTTAGAAATATTAAAGTCATAATTATTTTATGGATCTTTAGTTAGAGTAGACTTTCCCTTGCAGGCTAGCTTAGCAATTAAAGAGGTGACAAAATTAGATAAAGGCATGCTTAGAACTTTATAAAAAAAAAAAAAAAAACATACATTCAAGATAAAAAATAATCACATTAGTTTGCTGGGTACATTGGTTAAAATAGTCTTATTAGGACATTGAGTTATTTTGGTAGAGGTTCAAGCTCCCGTATTTCATATTCTAAAATCTTAGGCAAAGCCGTATAGAGGTTCGATATTCCCTCAAAACCTTATGCGAAATCGTATTTCGTATTTCAAAATCATAGGTGCCTACAATCATAAATGACTATAAGTGAAAAGAGAGGTGCCCAGAATCCCCAACATACGATCTGGGTCGTAGGATCGACGAATCCGACGACTGTGGTAATGCAGGGTGCACCTCGTTTAAAATATGCAAGGGATGCAAGTTTTTTTCTACCTTATGAGTAGGCCTTTTTTTTTTACTTTAAAATTTTGGTACACTTACCTCCTATATCTATAAGTTCATATAGGACAATAGTTATCTGCACCAAAGATAGAGGATGTCTGATCTTTAATATATCCAGAAAAAGTCTAAGATCTCTAATATATCCAGAATATAGACATCTCCAAAAAATAGGCATCTCCAGAAACGAAGTTAGAAGTTAGGTAGAATCTAAGAAAAAGAAGGAACTAAACATGAGGGAAATACTTAACAGCGTGCAATGCATATTTGTTGGCGCTGCAACAATCAACAGAGGTAAACATAGCAGAGGTACTATGATGAAGAGTAAATGCTAAGCAAAGACATTCCCTGTAAGAAATCCAATACAGTAGCCAACCCATAAACAAATAGGAGAAAATGTGCTACCTTCATAAGATGCTCAAGCTTTCCCGTTTCATTACTAAAAGCAGTATATCTTTCTGCAAAAAGAAAGAAATATCAAGCATGCTGCTATCTTTACGTATAGACATTATGACTATGTAATTCATTGTTTACCTATTTTTCACGTTTGCATTTAAAATAAAAGGTGCACCATTTATTAAGGTGGCTCTAAACAGATAATAAATCACTCACAACGGCTTTTAGCCGGAACATTGTAAATGCTTAGCAGCATCATAATATACATGTAGCAATCTTTTTGTCCTTGTCTTGTACCTTGCTTCCTAGTATATGTACAGAAATATGGACTTTGCATTGTAACTGGAACTTCAAAGAAAGAGAAATACCCCCAGGAGTGAATAACCCACCGACGTCTCTTGAGATTTTTACTGTCCAATTCAGAGTGGATTTAAAACATGCATATTATTCAAACAAAACTCGAACCAAACCATTGAGAATCCTTTCTTGGCGCCCACAGTTGATATCAACAAAAAAAGCAAGTCTCTAGAAAGAAAAACAATGATGAAGGAGCATTCAGAACAAAATTTTGGAGATAGAGAATTTACCAGTCTTTTATAGCAGAACAAATACATCCTGGAAGTAACAGCTCCACCGTCTCTTATTGTCAATCCAAATGCTCTGTTCAGTTCGGATATGGGCTTTTCCATACACTTGCTAGAAGCAAAAGATGATCTGAAGCAAAATCGGAAGATGAAATATGCTCAACTTCAACATATAAACCGTCCCTTTCCCTTGCATCATATTTTTAAAAATGATGTTACTCCAGACATAATACCGATTGCAGTGATGCATTACCCAACAAAATATTGCTGGAAAATGGAGAGAAACAACGAAAATATCAACTTTACTTCGAGAAGTCGGCCTACAGAAGCAAGACTATCCGCCTGCGTTAACCAGCAATATTGCAATAAAAACAATCCTTATTAAATAATAAGGAATCCAACCCCGAAAAGGGAGCCAGTATTTTGCCCGGCTCAGATTGCAGTTATATATTATGTGCTAGTTATGTATTTTATGCTGGTTATTCTGGTAATAGTGTGATTGATAGAGAGAGCATGTTTTCATGGAAGTATTCACCCATCACAATTAAATGAACCTGAAAGTCGAACTAAACATATGATACAACGCTTCAAGTAATTGGCAATGAATGATCTACCATTGTAGCGCAACTTGTGACAAAAGGGAAGGATACAATGCCAATGGACTATGAATACATCTTTGTCTCAGATACAAGGATGCAGTGCCATTGAACTTGTTTGCCAATATACAAGCTAACTTATGTGGAAACCTTCTTCAATGTCAGCCATTGTAAAGAATATTTTCTAACATGTAGTGATCTTTGCATATGGTCTTTCTATATATCCCTTCAACGTGTCTGCTTCAGAAAAATTCTCTCCCTTGCGTAAATACTTGATATGAGATAATAAGCACCAGAACTAGTGAAATCCAATAGGAGATCTCATCCAAGCATCTTCTTCCTAATTCTACATTCTCTTGCAGTTTGCATGTGCTAAAGAGAGAAGGCTAGTCGAATCTTTGCCACAATGTTGAATCGAGATATATCATCATGGGGTGCAATGATTACAGGATATGCCCAAGTTGGTGAGGCTAGATTAGCTTTGCAGGTGTTTGAAGACATGCAACATAGTGGCATCAGATCAGATCATATACCCTTCAATGGCATTCTTACTGGTTCTAATCGTGTGGGTCTAATGGATGAAGGTCTCTAGTATTTTAAGAACATGAGCCAATACCATAGGATAAAACCCAATTTACTCCACATTGCTGCCCTAGTGGATCTTGTTGGCAGAGCATGATATTTCAAAGATGCAGAAGATTTACTTAAAACTACCAAACAACGTGATATTTGTCAAGTGGCAGCAGTGACTGATTGAAAACTATCATTCAGTCTCTTAGTTTCTGATCAGAAAAGATTCGAAAGCTATCAGGTGGGTTGGAGTCCTTTCCATTACTCACTCTCTTTATTTAACTCAAGACTAGAAACGCATGCCTGACAATGTCGGGCATTACTCCTGGGAATTTATAAACTTAAGAAAATGATGTAGTACTTTTTAATCCATTTGTAGACCTTTGGCTTTGTAAAACGGTACAATTGGGACGAAGAATAACATAGTAGATGAATCCGCAAAATAGGGATTTTTGAACATATGTGCTTTCTTGGACATGTATACATGCATACGCATATATTTGGCATGCATATCTTGATGTCACTCCATCTAGCATGTCTTGATGTCTTAAATACTTCATGATGACACACACAAATTGTTTGAAACTATATACGGTTATTAAAGTAATGTTATTACTGCTCCCAATGTTTATGAGTTGGATGGCCCTATTTGATTTGAATGGAGTGAATGTGCAATAAAATTATACAGAGTGCGAGGCCGACCATTAGTCATAAACATGTGGAATGGGTTGAAATATCGAGCTTGTAGTTTCATGTTGTAAGGCAACCTACAACCATCACACATATCACATTGTCTAATACCACTCCTCGTGTTTGCCATAACATGTCAATGAGGTTTATATATAGTGATAACTATGCCTTTTTTTTCTCCTAAGGAACTACAAATTTTCCTAGCATGAAGCATTGAATTCCTACATATCCCATAAAAGAAACATCAAGAATGATATTTGTCATTTAGAATAACCAAACTATAGAATTATTCAAATTACAATCTTATCATTGTACATCATATGTAATGCATCTAGCGTGCCAAGTTCATTTCTTCACATATCTAGCACTACCTAGCTCAACACATACTTTAACAAAAGCATGTAGGCATTAATCTGCACAACAAGAACTTATGTCCATCACCTAGCATTGACAAATTTCTAAAGATGGTAAAACGAAGTGAAGGGAAACATGCCTCAATTTACTTCAGGTACCCTTAAAATGAGGACAATAATTGTAAAGGAGATCAATGTTCGTCATGTAGATGATGTACGTACAGCGGCTAACAGCTTGCTTGATGTCGAATTCAGTAAACAGAGTTTAAAACACAAATTTGTGTCTATTCCATGCCAAGAGGTGTTTGCATGCATATAGTGGGATGCTGCCTTCTACTTGAAACGCACATGAAAGTGTAATAAAGACCTTAAAATGCATGGAAGTGTACTTTGTTCAGCAATATTCAGTTTCTATTGTCATCATGGTTTGTTTTGACGAATGAGCCAATTTGGCCAGTTGATGAAAGAAGGATTTTTTTTAACAAGGAAACATAAAACTATCCAGGCGGCCACAACATGACAGAAAACTATATCAAATTATTATAGAAAACATGATAGAATTATTCAAATTACAATCTTATCATTGTATATCATATGTAATGCATCTAGCATGCCAAGTTCATTTCTTCACATATCTAGCACTACCTAGCTCAACACATACTTTAACAAAAGCATGTAGGCATTAATCTGCACAACAAGAACTTATGTCCATCACCTAGCATTGACAAATTTCTAAAGATGGTAAAACGAAGTGAAGGGAAACATGCCTCAATTTACTTCAGGTACCCTTAAAATGAGGACAATAATTGTAAAGGAGATCAATGTTCGTCATGTAGATGATGTACGTACAGCGGCTAACAGCTTGCTTGATGTCGAATTCAGTAAACAGAGTTTAAAACACAAATTTGTGTCTATTCCATGCCAAGAGGTGTTTGCATGCATATAGTGGGATGCTGCCTTCTACTTGAAACACACATGAAAGTGTAATAAAGACCTATGGAAGTGTACTTTGTTCAGCAATATTCAGTTTCTATTGTCATCATGGTTTGTTTTGACGAAGGAGCCAATTTGGCCAGTTGATGAAAGAAGGATTTTTTTTAACAAGGAAATATAAAACTATCCAGGCGGCCACAACATGACATCGGCCATGCCATCCATGAGCATGTGATGTTAGGAAATGGACAAGTGTTTTTGCTACATATTCTAAACGAAGTGCATCCTAGACTACCACAGTCGTCGGATTTGTCGATCCTATGATCCAGATCATATGTTGGGGCCTCTGGGCACCTCTCGTTTCGCTTATAGTCATTTATGATTGGAGGCGCCTATGTTCTTGAAATATTAAATACGATTTTGCCTACGGTTTTGAGGGAATATCGAACCTCTATACGGCTTCGCCTAAGATTTTAGAATATGAAATACGGCGACTCGAACCTCTACCAAAATAACTCAATGTCCTAATAAGACTACTTTAACCAATGTACCCAGTGAGCTGATTATTTTTTATTTTAAATCCATGTTTTTTGGGTTGCCCCTAGGGGGGCAAACCCTCGGTCATGTGGGTTTCTGGCATATTCTAAGCATATGCCAGAATATACCTAAGATATACCTGTGACTGCTAAAAACCTTCCGTTCCCTGTAAATGGACGGTCACTTCCGTTGTGGGTCGCGGACGTTTGAACCGGATAACTGGCTAAGACAAACAGAGCATAGGGCTATGGCCTGGTCGCGATTTGTAATGCTTTTGCTCTTGCATAGAGTGGTTAAATTCACAAAGAAAGGCCTCTGTTTTGTACATTTCATTTCGAAGTGTGGTTGCAATACCTGATGAACAGGCATTAGAGATTGCAACAGGGTTAGAAACTTTGAAGCAACCATTTTTATGGGTATGGAGAATGGCGCATAACATGGTAGTGGAAAAGTTGTCACAGGAATTTTTAGAGAGGAGCCAAGGGTATGGAAGAATAGTATGCTGCTTGCAGGATACTCCGGATTTTTGGATCTCCGGATTTTTGGATAAGTGGGCAGGAATATGAAGAAGAGGGTTTTGGTTGCCTACGCAAATGTGCACAAGCATAATTATTTTCTTTATCATTTTAACCTGATGTATTTGAGTTCTCCACAGAAAAATGAAACCCATGTTTGTGCAATCATAACTTGGTGGGTGCAGACAGTCTAGTTCCCAAGTCATTCTAAGGCTTCTTTTGCATTTCCAAGGAGCAATTTACTATGGAGGTTCAATCTGTGAGAAAAGCATGGCTCATGGGTATGCCGCTGTTACGTCTGGACCATCTGAATTGCAGGGGGCGTTAAGCCTGGTGGCAAGATCACTGGAAAGAACAATGCGCAGACAGCCAGGGACCTGCGTGTACAGTGTAGCAAAAACGTAAAGCGCATGATATGACTAAAAGTTATTGTGCATATGTTGCTTGACTTATTATCGATGTGGTCTGGTGCATTCAGATTCGTGACCATAAACGGGCCTCATTGCTGGAAGCAAAACGGGCAAACAATTCTGAAAAGAGTCCGCCGAAGATTTTGGTAGGAGCTGTTTTTGAATATCAAAAACAATGTGTGGCAAACTCAACAGTTCGTATCTGTTGGATATCATTTTATTTCGCGTTATGCATGCCAACACGGGACCTCTAAGGAAGCTCATCAGCTACTTATAGAAATGGCTCAGAAGAATGTAGTTTCAAGGAAATGTGGTTGTACATGACAATGCTCCATATGACTGACACAAGGTTATGTGGATCTTTAGCATGAAGCTATCTTATGGGACAAGTAAGGGAGCTGGTAATGCGAGCGTGTTAGCATCCCCATTGTGTGCATTAGTTGGGGATGCAAGGATTTCTCTTGTGCCGGGATCCAGCTGTGGGCTTCCAGCATTTATGGAGTAAGGTTACAGTTATGGCCATAATGCAGTGCGGGCTAATAATGTCATTAGGGTTGTATTGCACTTCATAATGCTCTGTTTCATATGTATACAAAATGTGATAGCTTTGAGGCGGCAACGCAAATAAAAACGTCAAATATGGCATGCATGTCCCTTTGATGTAGATCTTGAATATAATTGGGAGACTTGATATAAATAAAGTAAGCACCAGTGGTGCATGCTCGTCTATGGCACCCCAAAGTTTACCCAGCACCCCAGAGTTTGCCTGCCATCTCCCATGTGTTTCTACTATCATCTTTATTATTTTGACAAAATATGAACACACAGAAAACCAAGAACAATTCGTTTCAAGCAATCTTAGCACACTTCTATCAATACATTCATTAGTTCCACAATCTTATACAACCATGCAAGCCTGGAAAGGAAGAATAACTGCCCCATAGAGAAATACCAAGCTAGTGGACAATTTAAGAATTTCTCATCGACAAACTCAAAATATTTGCCTTCACAACTTTGGTTTAGATTTATATGCTCCCCTTTAAACTTCTAGTTTTTGAGTTGCATCGCAAGCCATCGCTTGTGTTGTGCAATGTTACAAATTTTAATTAAGCTACAAGTTTCACCTTTGAAACCATTTAATAATATATGAATGTAGATCCTTAAATGATGGTAAAATGCAGCTTCCGAGGTAACTTACTAAGAGACATCGCTTTTGTTCTCATGTGTGATCGTTGGATCATAAAATAAGCCTGGAATAAGCCCTGGAATATACCAAATCAAGGATGGAGGAATTTACACCTCACACCTCTGTATAGCACAACACTCCCTATACAGCATCAAATACATATGACTTCACGGTTTGATTTAGGCCAATTCACCCTCAAGAAACTGGAGGGCAACCCTCCGTGCGCAGCACCTTGTTTTATAACAACCCATTAATTATTTTAGGGATATATCGTCTAAGGTTTCAAGAATTGTTATTTTTACATCCATATGAAATCTCCCTGGAACCCCCTGTTATTTTGCTACATATTCCAGGCAGCACAGGAAAGACTTCCCTCTAGTACCATGTCGTCTTATGTCTGTGGCAAAGGTCCCATTGGACTTGCTATTGCTTCATCTGATATTGCATCTACTTTATTAAAGGGAGGGTGCGTTGCAAGTTCATAATTTAACATTTTTAGCAAGCTTGCCTAACCCCTCTACAACAATTTTTGAAATTTTAATCTATCCACATGCCTGCTACATTTAACTTCATCTGTTGGATTTTTTAATATTTGCATCAACCTCAAGAAATTCAAAAATCTCTGGAAATATGTCACTTCTTCTCCTTCGACCATGGGCCATGGGTTTTGTCGCGCTTGTCCAGGTGTGAACACGCATGTTACATCCAGACGAGCGAGAACGTTTATATCCAAGAAAGGATTTGAGAGGCTAGAACTCTGGTACTGAAGGACTTCTATCTTTCAAAGGCATTCCACTTGAAACACAATGGTTCTCATCCCCTTGTGTATTGGAAGGGTTTGTACATCCCTGGTAAACATTGGCAGAGAAAGATATCGGTCCTTCAACCATGGGCAGTAGAATCATACTTTGCTTATACATCAGACCTCATTTGTATTCTTGTTGAGATAATCTGTTGTTGGACTCTTTACATCTTGTATTTGGCAAGGCTTTTAATTGCAAATGGTAAGCTTGTTACTTTTAGAAATTTAAATGATGTGATTCGGCAATGAAGGATACAGCGCAATTATTGCTACAATCAGCAATGAGATGATCCTGGATTCTCTCAAAAGAAATACGTAATAATTTGTTACAAGCTCAAATGCAACAGGTTAGTTTCTATATATTTGAATGTGATTTTAATGCCACAGATACATAATTCGCTATAGTAGGATTGACTTGTTGGATACCTTGCTTGGAAACATGGCACTGGTGCATCTGGCATTAAATATTTTGACTTTTAATGAACACAATGTGATAGAGTAATACATGCTTTTGCATTCTGAAGTTAAACAAAAGATATGGGATGGCATATGCCTTTTTAAAGTACAAATCTATTGCTGGAAAGGGCTTAGATTGTCACCTATGAAGATCTTGAAGGATTTTCAGGGGTTTGTAACTCAAAACTAGTGTCATCTTAACTTAATTTTGTAAAAAACAACATAATAAGATTGACATTTGTCTTCTCTGCAGTTCACTACTATAAGATTTGAAGGCGGCATTTTTTCTGAACTCTAACCACAGGAGTTCCTTGAAAGTGCGCCATTCTTACAGTCTAAAGAATCTTGGACACTATTGTTCCGTGCCTTAGGACTAATGGTGAATTATAATTGGGATAGAAGAACTGAGAAGATAACTTGTAAGGGCATCAATTGCATCTAGGTGTATCTAATGATTACTCGGCTGTAGTTATAATGCACTTTTTGTCTGTTCCAAATTGGTCCTTTATTCCACTATTGTGCATTGAAGCGTAATGGACCTTAAACAAAGCCTCACCAAACCAATGTCCTCCACTTTGGGTGCCACCTACCATGCCCCTAGTTGTTTAAGATCCATATCAACAAGACCATGGTAGGTGGCACTAGGATGGTGAGGCTAAAAAGCAATGCCCCTAGAGTTGCCCCTGGGACCTAGACTTCCTAAGGTGGGATTATGTCGTGCCTACAAAGTATGCATGTAAGGCAAAAATTTTGCCCAACAGATGTGTGACGAGTTGGTATAGGCCTAGTAGTGCCAAAATAAATGTACATTTGGTCATGGGTTCAAATCTTGTCAATGTCATTTATATTTGGAAGTTGGTTATTAAGGGTATACGATGATGATCCCCGACGTGGTAGAACTTAAAAGCCTATAGTGTCCCCCACTTTGGTTGCCATAAGGCGGTGGGATAAACTAGCTAATCTATACAAGATTAGTCTAGTATGGACCTTAAACAAAGTAATAAAAAATCAAGGGGGCTATGGTAGGTGGCACTGCTGGACCTAGACTTCCTAAGGGGGGATTATATCCTGCCTACAATGTATGCTTGTAAGGCGAAAGTTTTGCTCAACGGATATGTGGTGAGTTGGTATAGGCCTAGTAATTCCAAAATAAATGTACATTTTGTAATGGGTTCAAACCTTGCCGTCATTTATATTTGGAAGTTGGTTAATAGGGGTATACGATGATGATCCCCGACGTGGTAGAACTTAAAAGCCTATATGTATCCTCCACTTTAGCTGCCGCAAGGCGGTGGGATAAGCTAGCTAATCTGTACAAGATTAGTCTAGTATGGATCTAGCTAATATGTAAAAGATTAGTCTAGTATGGATCTAGCTAATATGTAAAAGATTAGTCTAGTATGGACCTTAAACAAAGAAACGGGGGATCGGGATGGATGCAGTCCCAGGAATTCATACTATGCTACCATCCTAGTCCCTGTTATTACTTTGTTTAAGGTCCATACTGGACTAATCTTGTACAGATTAGCTAGACCTTAAACAAAGTAACGGGGGACTGGGATGGATGCAGTCCCAGAAAGTCATACTAGTGCTACCATCCTAGTCCTCGTTATTACTTTGTTTAAGATACATACTAGACGAATCTTGTACAGATTAGCTAGCTTATCTCACCACCTTGCGGGAGCCAAAGTGGAGGACACGTATAAGCTTTTAAATTTTACCACGTCGGGGATCATCATCGTATACCCCTAGGAACCAAATCCCAAATATAATGACATTTTCAAATTTTACCACGTCGGGGATCATCATCGTATACCCCTAGGAACCAAATCCCAAATATAATGACATTTTCAAGGTTTGAACCCACGACCAAATGTACATTTATTTTGGCATTACTAGGTCTATACCAACTCACCACACATCCATTGGACAAAACTTTTGCCTTACATGTATACTTTGTAGGCAGAATATAATCCCACCTCAGGAAGTCTAGGTCCCAGGGGCAACTCTAGGGGCATTGCTTTTTAGCCTCACTATCCTAGTGCCACCTACCATTCGTTGATTTTTTATTACTTTATTTAAGGTCCATACTAGACTAATCTTGTACAGACTAGCTAGTTTATCCCACCGCCTTGGGGCAACCAAAGTAGAGGATACGTATAGGCTTTTTAAGTTCTACCACGTCGGGGATGATCATCATATACCCCTAGTAACCAACTCCCAAATATAAATAACATTGGCAAGGTTTGAACCCATTGGACAAAACTTTTGCCTTATATGCACACTTTGTAGGCAGGATTTAATCCTGCCTTAGGACGTCTAGGGCCTAGGGGCAACTCTAGGGGCATCGCTTTTTATCCTCACCATCCTAGTGCTACCTACCATAGTCCCATTGATTTTTTATTACTTTGTTTAAGGTCCATACTAGACTAATCTTGTACAGACTAGCTAGTTTATCCCATCGCCTTGCGGCAGCCAAAATGGAGGACATGTATAGGCTTTTTAAGTTCTACCACGTCGAGGATCATCATCGTCCCTAGTAACCAACTCCCAAACATAAATGACATTGGCAAGGTTTAAACCCATGACCAAATATATATTTATTTTGCCATTACTAAGCCTATACCAACTCAACACACATCCGTTGGGCAAAACTTTTGCCGTACATGCACACTTTGTAGGCAGGATTTAATCCCGCCTTAAGAAGTCTAGGTCCTTGCCTTACCTTCTTCGATAATCTGAAGGATCGCATCAGGTACCCGAGAAGATAAAGCAGTCAAATGAGCATGCAACTCCCAGAATCTGGACTCCATGGCACAAAGGAACTCATATTGGTGATGCGACGACGTCCTCTTAAAGTTGGAGACCGATCGTGACGCCCGTTCCCGAACCTCCTGATGAAGCACCTCGATCTGCTCATGAACAGGTGTCATAAGTGAGAGAAGACTGAAGACTCTGTATCTGTGCCATCTGTAACTGGAGAGTCTGTAGCAACTGAGGCACCATATCCACAGATGGAGAGGGAACTGTAGAACCTGTGTTTAGTAAGGAGTGTCTCAACTCCAAAGAGGGACTGCAAGGCATAACGCAAAAACAACCAAGCCATAGAAAACATACATAAAAAACAACCACAACCATACGGAAAAGAACCATAAAAGAAAACAACAAGGGTAACCCGCTGCAACCCACGGGAAAACCAGATGCCCGGTAACCCTCCCTCAGAGATAGCGACAGATGCAGAAGCGGCAGTCATAGAATGATCTGAGGGGGGGCGAAAGCAATCCTGAAACTGATCGGACGGCACTGTGACAGCAAAGCAGAATCAAGACTGAAGATTGGCAATGAATCGTGGGTGTTGGAATCAAAGGTAACCGATAGAATCAAACGCAATAGAATCATGGGATTCCTAGAATGGGTCATGAGACACAAACAAGTGGTCGAAGTGAAGTGGTGTTATCATTGATTTTTTGAAAAAACTTCGAATACAATGAACCCCTAGTAGGGTAGATGCAAATCTGTACAAACAACATATGCCCCAACATATAGACAATTCTCGAGAGCATGCCATCTAAAAATATAGAATACTACAAAAGGTATGGCTTGGAAGCCAAAAACTAAGGTGTCTCCTCCCTTGTCCCAACTTGAGAGTGAAAGAAACTGCCAAGACGCCGAAGAGTGCGTGAGGCGCCCCTGAGGATCGCAGATTCTGTAAACGGCCAAGAAAGAAACCTGACAAAAATAACCCGTTAGACGTCAGACGTTCCATAGTAGGTGGGAAATGACGCCAAATGAGGCCGAGAGAATACTACGGTCGACCAACCGATGAAGAAAAAATCACACACCAGAACGACCGGTTGGTACAGCCTGGGAGGCGACGTCGCCACGTCGAGAAATAGAAAATAGACATACTAAGGGGCCCTGACCCCCCAAGAAGCATCAACCAGAAGTGGAAACAAACCTATGTCCCCCCCATGAGAGGGAGGGAGGGTGGGAAGCTAGGTAGAGCCAATAGGAACCAAGAGAACAAAAGCCCAAGAGAATGCCAATAGCCAAACAAAGAGGAAAATGGGCTATAAAAAGGGGAAATGTGGTGAGGTGGCATCCCCATACAAGGAATGTCGGTTCTATTGCTAAAGTAATAGAACCGTAGCATTCCTAGGATGGGTCCTGGGACACAAACAAGTGGCCGATAGAAGAGGAACCTACCTCAAAGATCAAGATGGCGAGACATAGTGAGATGCTCCTGTATGTCGGAAAGAATATAGCGCGAATGGGAGGAAGCAGAGTGCCAACGCCCATGGGAGCGAACAATGTATGACCATAGCAGCGGCGGCGGTGGCATCACCTCTACGACTTGCATAACCAATAAGATGCAGAGACTCAAACCATCATGAAAAGGCAGCGGCATATCAGAGGGGGCGTGTGGATGACAAGGAAGAGCGAAATAGAGGATCGCCTTCAGGTGGATCAGAGTTGCGAAAGCAACAAAGAGATAACAAACGCTGCAGTAACATGACATGACAAAAGGGGGAAAACGTGTGAGCTATGAGGACTTCTTGACCAACAACGGATTGATCGCATTTGGACCTATGGATAAGCAACTGGACATAGTTGGGAAAGAAAGTAAGAACACGCCAATTCAGATGTAATGCTTTAGAGATGCGGAGAAACCTAGCAAAGCAGATTGTGACAAGGCAAGCTTTCATAAGGCTGCGCCAATTGGCCTGTGAGGGGGCGAGCAAAGAAATGATCTGGCGGACGTGGGACACAGTAAGAAGTAAATGCACCCATGCCGAGTTATAGACACGAGGAGCTACTTGACAGACCAAGGCAATGGTGGTAGAAGCCACCCCTATGGAGGCAGGACTGCGATGTGCAGATATTAAAGAATAGAAGAAGGCAGCAACGTGCAAGGAGGAGGCAAGTAAGGCTGCAATCTGCTGAGAGCGGCACGAACTTCAGAACTGCAGCCAAGCAGAAGAATAACTGGGCAAGGTTGAAGATGCACGGGATTGGAGGACAGACACCAAAGCCGAGGCCAAGAAGGGCAGAATGACCGATGTCAGCGGAGCACATTCTGAAAAAAGGAGGGCACAAACCGTAAGTGACGATATAACATAAGGTAATCCAGAAAATTCCAAGAAGGCCGAGCAGAAGCATGTGAACAAGGGAACCAACCTAAAAATTTTAAATTCAAACCTCCAAATCTAAACTAATGAAGTTCTGCAACAAGAGCAGGCAATCAAGGAGTAACACTAAACCTCAAGCTCAACAAACATAAAACAACCCCCTAAAACATCAATGTTGCAACAACACAACCTCAAGAAGAGCAAATTAAAACACATCATGATACTTTGGAAGGAAAGAGTAAAGACTAAATATACTGACAAAATACACCTCATCAATTTTTCATATAAATTATATTGCTTTCAGCACAAAGGGACAACTGCAAAGGGAAAATCGTAACATGACTCAAGGCCTGGGTCCAGGAAAAAATGGAGATGGAGACTGCAAAAGGGGGGCAACTGGCGAGCCAGCGTGAGGGCGAGAGTTGCAAGCTTCAATGCGATGGCCCAAACGCCCACAAAAAGTGCAAAACAACCAGACACCAGATCTGGATGAAGAAAAATGAGATTGAGGAGCGACAAAAAAGGGAGAACCAGATTATACATTTCTTTTTTGGTCGCTAAGGTTAAGAATCTGGAAGTTGCAAAGCTGCTTTTACATGCATTCTCATTGGTCAATGTGTTTGTAGGGGGTTGCAGAAGTGTATGGACCTATAGATGTCAGAGGCTTCGGCTCCAACATGTATTCATGGTTATCCATGGAAGGAGTATGCTCATGCAGAAGCTACCAAGTTGATTGGGATTCTAGTTGGCATTCATGTTAGTGTTGGAGTTGCATTAGAAGAAGTTATTAAACGTTGGAGAAACACTTGATCTTGTGGTCTACTGCAAAGTTTCAGTGCAATATGATTCTGGGCACACAGGAGGCACATCTCAGGGGATGGAAGACCAGACAACATGAGTGGTGCTTTGATACTATTTATCTCTCTTAGCAAATGGTAGGATCTCAAGTAAATAGATCCACTTTTCACAACAACATAGTAAAGAAGACCATGATTAGAAGAAATAGAAACACAAATTTTAGAACTGTCTTGAAGAAACAATAGCAGTAGAGATACAAGCAACAAGAGTGCTTGCCATTATGTTCTTTATCCAATAACAAAAGTATTCCTTGTTAGGATTCACCTTCGCATTCGCTGCAGAAGTTGAAGACATTCATCAAAGCTATCGAGGTTGATATTTATTAGAATTAGCAGCAAGAAGCATTGAGGCATCATCAATAGAACCACCACACCATTTAAAGTGCTTCCACTATTTGGAGCATTAGCATAAGAGCCAAAGCAGGAAAATCACTTAGGTTGAGGATAACGTCCCCATAAACTGTATCAAAGACTTGCGGAAGAGATGTGCCTTCCTAGATGATGACCTCGTTAACAGCCCGGGGATTAACATGCAATGCCAATTTTGACCCCTGCATCACCACGTACATCGAAGACTTGGCAAGGCAATTTGGAAGTCAAAAGACAGGAGAAAATTTATGTAGGCAAAGCATAATGCATCCATGTCAGTGATAAAATAGTTAATGCAAATTTCGCAGCAGTTTAAAAAACACAAATAAAAATTATATCCATTATCTCGTTATGTGATCTGTGAAATGAAAACAAATGGATTGCCAGAAAGGAAGAGCATCATGGAGGCGGTCTAGGACTACCATTGCAGAAGCCATATCGTCAGCAGGGAGGGATCGATGCCAAGATGAGGAATGACCGATGTCAGAGGAGCACATTCTGAAAAAAGGAGGGCACAAACCATAAGTCACGATATAACATAAGGAAATTGAGAAAATTCCAAGAAGGCCGAGAGGAAGCATGTGAATAAGAGAACCAACCTAAAAAATTTTAATCCAAACCTCCAAATCTAAACTAATGAAGTTCTGCAACAAGAACAGGCAATCAAGCCAACTAGCACACGGAGTAACACTAAACCTCAAGCTCAACAAACTTAAAACAAACCCCTAAAACATCAACGTGCAACAATACAAACCTCAATAAGATAAAATTAAAACACATCACGATACTCTGAAAGCAAAGAGTAAAGATTAAGCATATGGACAAAATACACCTCATCAATTTTTCATATAAATTGTATTGCTGTTAGCACAAAGGAACAACTGCAAACGGGAAATCATAACAAGGGAAAGACCATGACGCAAGGCCTAGGTCGAGGAAAAAATGGAGACAGAGCAGGCAGCAAAGGACCTAGAGGCGGAATCAAAGGCGAAAGGGAGGTAACTGCGAGCCAGCATGAGGGCGAGAGTTGCAGATTTCAATGCGATGGTTCAGATGCCCATAAAAAATGCAGAACATCCAGGCACCAGATCTGGATGAAGAAAAATGAGGTTGAGGAGCGACAGAAAAGGGAGAACCAAAGGGGGGAGCAGAGGATCTCGAAGCAGGAGGGTGCTGATCACAATGCATTTAGAATCATCAGCAGATAGGGCAGGGCCCGTATGGCCATGAAAGTCTCAGGCGACATCATAGCCCTCGCCATCAGCATTAATCAAAAACTTCATCCTCTACAAGGTGGTTGTCTTACCTTCTTCGATAATCTGAAGTATCGCATCAAGTACCCGAGGAGATAAAGTAGTCAAGCGAGCATGCAGCTCCCGGAATCTGGACTCCATGGCACAAAGGAACTCATACTGGTGACCTAACGACTCCTTCTTAAAGTTGAGGACCGACTGCGATTTGGAGTCTATGTCAGAAGAGTTACAGACCCTTACGACTGTGTTAGCCACAAAAATCTATGACATTAGATCGAGCTTGTGAATCACTAAAAGATGGGTTTCGAAAGTTGCAAAGGCAAGCTATACATGAAGATCAAGCTTTACTTGTTGATAGTAAGAAACAAGGTCGAGAAGATGAAAAGGCCTTTGTTACTGATACAAAGCGCACTCGCAGTCGTAGTAGAAGCTGGAGTCGTGGAGGTGATAGACAACAATTGGCTAGACTTGAGCAACCTAAGTCAGAGACTGTTTGTGTCTTTGTAAAAAGATGAATCATATTGAAAGCGAATGTTATTATAAATGCTTTGTTAATGAGCATAAAACTTTACTCCATGCAATCCGAGATGGACCTCATATTGCAGATGAACATGCTAGTGTTGCATGTGATGAAGCTTCTGAAGCCGTTTCTTCTATAGGAGCTGTTGTTTCCATGACTATTGATTCTGGTGCAACACAGCACATGACTTTTCATAGGTATTGGTTGAGGAATTACTGCCCTTGTGTTTCTTGGTGATAACACGACCTATGAAGTCAAAGGCATTGGAGATATTCATGTTGATACTTCCAGTGGTGTGCAAGTCTTGCGTGGCATCTTAAATGTGCCTGGTTTACGTCAAAGCCTTATTTCTGTGTCTAGACTTACTGATCTTGGACTATCCATACAGTTTGATAGACGATTATGTCAAGATGGAGGTCGTCTATATGAGATTAAATTAACTGATGATTTTTTGAATTTTATGATTGCCAATGGAGATGAATCATGTACACTATGGCATTGTCGTTTTTCACATGTTGACTTCCAATATTTATTGGATATGGCCTGTGATATAACCGTGGATGGTCTATCATTGAGTAGTACTGCATCAATGGGTGTATGTGAGGCGTGTGCTATTGGGAAGCAACATCGCCGTCCTTTCAATGTAAAAGGAAAATGTGCAACACAGCTTTTGGAGCTTGTGCATGGTGGTATATGTGGCCCACTACCTTGTGCTTTGAGTGGTGCATGATATTTTATCTTGTTTATAGATGATTTTTCCCGTAGAGTTTTTGTACATTTTATCTCTACGAAATCCATAACATGAAATTGCAGATCGAAACCCTCAAACTCTCAGACCTATAAATAGACCCTTAGGGTTCTTCACTTTCACCTTACTCCTCCAGCTTGCTGCTCTCCGATCAAGAAAGCGATTTTTAGGCGCTCGGAAGGCGATCGACTTATTTGAAAACATGGCCCGCACCAAACAGACTGCTCCAATGGTTATGCCAGACGGATCGACAAGCATCCAAGTTCTTGCAGCAGAACAGAAGGCGAGGGAGGCTCGAGAGCGAGCCAGAGATGAAGAAAATCTAAACCCAAACCCGGACACTCAAGAGGATAACGAGCAGCATCAGGACCAAGAAGAGCAACAACAGGACCATGATAACCAAGAAACCCCAGATAATCAGGGCAATGGGCAAGAAGAGGAGGAGAATGAGGAGGACTGTGCGGCAACAGAGAAGTTGGCGCGTCGACAAAGGAAAGTCGGCAAGTTAAAGAAGGTAGCAAAAAGGAAGAGACTTGCAGAGAAGAAGGAGCGCAAGAGGCAGAAGGAGGCCAAAGGGAAGAACCTAGAATTGCCAAAGAAACCCCGGAGGAAAACAAAGACAACACCGAGCAAAGGGGTTACAATAACGGAGCGGGAGCCCGATAGGCCACCATCTTCTTCATCGAAAACGGAGTCGGACAATGAGGCTTGGAGAATTCCCCGCCCAACGGAAGGATATAATGTACTTAATGTGGTTGTAGTAATGGCATGTATAATTGGAATTAATTAATTTGGCCAAAAAGTGACTGAATAGACCCCCACCCCTCATAGAGTGCGCCAGGACCCTTTTGAAAAATTTTGAAAGTGCCTCTAGCGCATTGTGTGAGTGGTCCAAGTCAAATAGACCTAACTCACCCCAACTACCTCCATTAGATGAAATTAATTGGAGGATAGAATCTTTAGGAAGTACTTTAGACACTCATAACCCTAGATTACCTCAAATACCTAGTAGGACCTTGAAGTGATAGACATTCCCAAACCTTAAAAATTTCTCAAATTAGAGTTCTGCCTATAAATATGACCACCACCCTCATTTGCATCCTATATTATCACTCCTCACTCCAAGGCGATTTTCCAGCTCGCAGAGGCGCTCACACATCTGTTTGTTAATCCCATCTACATCAACACTATGGCAACTTCATCATTCAACTGCTCATGTGGCCGAGGCTGACATCAATTCGGTCTTCATTGTTTTTCAGAAGGAGATCGATGTGGATGCTACCATAAACGCAACATGTATATATCTTTTAGAAGTTTTCCTTCTTTAATGTCTTCTTGATTAGGTTATGGTTGATATCTGCTTTGATTTGCACCTTAGCAATACAAATTGAAGCAATACAAATTGATACAAATTTGATTTGAAGCAATACAAATTGATTTGTACCTTAGCATACAAGGGTATTGCATCACAAGATGGATGAATTATCTTTTAGACTGGAAATACAATGTGCTGGATGGATTACTAGAAATACAATGTGCTGGATGGATTCGCATAATATTAGGATTAAATTTTAGGATAGTATTTCTGAAATGAGAACGGGGAAGGTAGACACTTCGCATAATGTTATACTAGGTTAAGGTATGGAGATATTCTGTTAATTGAAACTGAAGGCTCGGATTAGTGATGTTCAAGGAAACACATATCGGGATTAGTGATGTTCAAGAAACACATCTCGGGCAAGCAATAAGCAATATCAAAATAGAGAATAGGCTGCAACTGTCATAGGCTTGGTCCAAGATCACCATTTCAAACAGTTACATGCCAGCATCTCTGTTTGTGAGCATCTCTATTTGAATGCTGGTCCAAGAGTCACCATATTGTTATGGGCGGTGGCAAGGCCTTAAAATATCCATGTCTGGCCATTCGTCACAGTAAGAGAAAGAACTGAGCCAGGGATTGCCTATAAAATAGTCAAAGCGGTTGTTGCAATGTTGGCACTGCGCACTACCATTAGCCATCACAAAAGAAGCAGCACTTCTGAGCTCTTTATTGCCACAATTGTGCTAGAGAATATGCAGAGTGCTCACAAAAACAATATTTAGAATTGCTAATATTTCAGATTCTGAATCAATTAATGGTAGTCTGTAGATAATTATCATAGGCCTATCAATGCAAGGAGAACTTCTGATAGTTGCAGAAGCAACATGATCAATAGAAGTTTCCACCTTCTGGACATGTTATCCATATCACTGCTCCCAGCTTCCAGATTCTCACATAAAATAAGGGCTTACCAAAAATACTGCGTTCATCAAAACCAAGAGAATGTCGCGGTCCAAGTAACATATGCTGCATAAGATCACCTTTTATGACTTGAGCATGGACATATTTCCCTTCTGGCGGAGACCGTGCTTTCTTAAAAGATGTGCAAATCTGAACTATAATCTACTTGCTTCTATTCTCAGAAACAATTGTTCTTACATTGCTACAGACATGTTAACCTCTGTATTCATCAAATTTTTTATAAAAACGGTAACTTTCTGTTGGTGCTGAAGAAGTAGATTATTCAAACCTGCACTGCTCATCAAAATCGAGGGTACATTTCGATCGGTTCATCACTGTCATTGTGTATTGTGTACTTACCCGAGCTTTTGCGAAGAATTGATCCAAGATCAATGATCAAGGGATCTATGGTAATTTCAGGCATGACAGATATATCCTTGCAACTGACAGATGATACAATGGCAGAGTTGTGCATAATGAAAATTACAAAGGGAAACTGGTCAATCTTCTACTGACAGATGATACGATGGCAGAATTGTGCATAATGGAAATTACAAAGAGGAACTGGTCAATTTTCTTTTTATGCACAGGTATTGAACAGACCTTGAAGAATTTGGTGCAGACTCAGGAAGAAGTACAGCAAGATACCAAGTGTCTAGGCCTGCATCGAGTTGTGAATAAAAGTTTGATGATCCACCTTCATATAATCGATGCAGATTCAAGCAAAGAGGAAAATGCCTGCCCTAAAGCTGGGTTCTCACTGCACCTGGATATACGTTATTTGTGGCTCAAAATACATGGGAATGAAACAAAGCCCTAGAGGCTCACCTGGCGAAGCATTGAACATAGAATCCATCAGTTTCGCGGTCAGCCTAGAAAGGAAAAAACAATTCGTGACAATATCCCGGTTCTTTCTTGCAAGAAAAAAAGAATATGTCCATATAAAAACTGTTCGCTTAAAGGACCCCTTCTAAAAAGGTTCTGTTCGCTATCAATGGCTTGGGACCAGGAATGGAAGAAGCAGCATTTATATAACTAAAAGGTTGCGGACTTGTGCATATGGCAAGCATGAGTATCTCTGCGCTCTGGGTGTTCGTGCTACTAATGATGAAGGGGCAAATATCCAAAGCAGAAGAAATTCAAACATATAGAGCAAGACTGATTAATGTAGACGCAGGCAGATCCATAGCTGAGAAGCTAAGGCGAGCAGAAATAAGAGGCAACCAGAGATTCGAAGCCCGAAAGGCTAGAGTGAAAGGGCGAAATGAGAAATACGAAAGCAGTCTTTTTTTATGGGGATCCCAATACCTGCTACAGCTACAGCTCGGGACTCCTCCGAAAAATTACACACTAGTGCTGGATACCGGAAGCGAGCTGATCTGGGTAAAATGCAGGCCGTGCTATGCATGTCCGGATCGGAATAGCTCATGCAGCCGATGCTCCTCGCCTGTGCTAGACCCTTCTGGATCGGCTTCCTTTTCCGCCATCTCTTGCCATTCCAAAAAGTGTCCCACTTCCTGCCCTAGCGAACACATAGATCCTAGTTCTTTTGCTCCTCCTTTCCATACTAAAAAAAACTCTTGCGTATATACATACGGATACGCCGATGGCCACTACAATACTGGTGTATACGCCTCCGAACGCCTCACCATTGTCTCCACCTCTGGTCGCACCCATACTCTCAACATTACCATCGGTTGCGGACACACTCTCGTCGGTTTCATAAATGATAGTCCCTTTGATGGCCTTGTCGGACTAGACGCTGGCCCTCGCTCTCTCATCTCCCAGATCCCTTCCCTTGATGGAAAGTTCTCCTACTGCCTTCGCCATCATTCCCATGATGATTCTAGTACCATGTTCCTTGGCGGTACCCTCAACCTTGGGTCTTCTTCTAACATCTCTCACCATTCCATTCCCATCCTACAAAATGACGATAACGACTACAATGTCCATCTTCAAAGCATTACTGTTGGTAATACTGTGATTTCAAGGTGCAACACTTCCTTAGACCTCAACTCTGGAGGCACTATCATTGACTCTGGTGCACCACTCAGCTATCTTGACACTTCGGCATTCAATGCTTTAAAAGATGCATATTCTGATGCTTTGGGAGGCCTACCTCTAGTCGATACATCATACTGGTTTCTTCCTTGCTTTAATATTTCAGAGAGACCTAATGTAGAACCCCCCAAGATTAGTTTTCAATTCGGCAAAATTTCATGGAATCCTCCAAAAGAGAATTATGTACTCGATATAGATGATGATTCTATATTGTGCCTGTCGTTTTCTGAAGCACAAGATGGTATTGGAGGAATCGGAAACATCTGGCAAGCGAATCACCTTGTTTCTTATGATGTTAAAAGGATGACCATCTCTTTTGTGAAGACTGATTGTAGCAAATTGTAGTTAACACATTGTCCCTCATAATAATAATGATTTAAAGTAAGATGACTTTGATTTAAAGTAAGACTAGTAAAACTAGTAAGACTAGTAAGACTAGTTGATATTGGCAAAAATGGACATTATTTGCTTTCGTAACTATTTTTGTTATTGAAATTGTAAAATGACAGTATCATCAACGCATACTCTAAGTCTATGAATTTTAATAGAAAAAACAATGCTCAAAGTATAAAAAATAAATTTGTGCTCAAATTTTGGAAAGACAGATCCATAATTTATGCTCAAAAGTCGCCCTTAAAAGGACATCAATAAAAAAATAGGTACAGAAATGCAAAACAAAGAATTTTGTCCTGGTAGTTTAGTGCATGATAGAACTCTAAATATGCATCTTCACATGGCGTACATCACCAACCTAACGTTGTAAGTTTTTGGATGCTCCCCTGATATCTTCACCTCTCCCAAGTGTAAAAGTGATAAATGCACTTGCGAGTCATTGATTCGAACTGGCCACGATACTCATCCCGAAGGGAGATTCGTATAATAGAATCAGATATCTTGTTTGTTGGGGAGGGATAAGTAAACCTTAACCCACATCTTGATAACTATAAACCATGTGAGAGAAACTTCAGACACGTGCAATGCTTCGTGCCACATGTGTGATGCCTGACAACATAGTGTGTGCACGATATTGCCAGACATAAGTCGGGTCTATAGCATTGTCATGATTATATTAAGGTATTGGGTGTTAAAGCATACTTAGAATAGCATCCAAACATGCTTAATTAGAATGGCGTCATCATTAATTTTGCAAATGTTAAATTAAAATTTTAATGTGATAACATCCTCATTAACAGTGCACTTCTCCAAATTGCTCATTGTTTACAGAAATTCATTTCTTGCATTCGAAAGCGTTATCATTATGCTTCCAATATATACCTCATTGTAAATGTTTCTATGAGAACATATTTGAGTAAAATTATGCCGCCAAAGCCTCTCCAACCTGCCTCAATCATCGTTTTAATGCAAAAAGTATCAAAAGATCCTTACTAATATTTCATCACATATTTATAATGCACTTAGGCATCTTTTTAGCAATTAAGAGACCTTATATGAACCTGAAAGTCCATGTTAGTGGTGAAGATAGTCTTCCATGCATATATAAAGAAAAAGAAAGCCACAACGCTTTTAGAAACGTTCAGTTGATGTGAAAACAAATTACTGATCACATTCTAGGAAGGTTGTATGGCAAAAGTGTCACACAAGGAGCGTCTGTATGGTTGATTGACTCAGCTCAAAAAGCGTCACATTGTCTGTTGTATATAGTTCATCCATTCAGCTCACCTTATAGAATTGTCTATATAACATTCAGTTCAGAATTTTTAGTTCAGTTCTCGTATTTAGCATGCCCTTTTGTAAAATAAACAGACCACTATCTATAGTTTGCACATACATTAAATTTAGGACTATGCATACTTGCTACTATATCCAGCATGGTATATGCAGCCCATTTTGAAAGAAAAAAATACATTTGAATCAGGCTTATGCTTGAGTGAAACTTAATCTGTGTGCCCCAAAACCGCAAAACTCGTAAAACAATTAAGACAAAGAAAGGAGCAAACAGAACAGACTTGCAATTCTCCAAGTGACCCAAATCAAGCATGAATTTGATCAATATCTGTTGAAATTACCAAAACATGCATTTGAACTCAAACTTAGAAGCAGGCTTTAGAAACCGAACGTAAGTGAAAATATGTAGCAAAATAACAGGGGGTTCCAGGGGGATTTGATATGGATGTAAAAATAAAAACCTGAAACCATAGACCATATATTCCTAAAATAATTGAATGTGTTGTTATAAAAAAAAAAAACATACAATCAAGATAAAATATAATCACATTAGTTTGCTTAAAGTAGTCTTATTAGGACATTGATTGGTAGAGGTTCAAGCTCTCGTATTTCATATTCTAAAATTTTAGGCAAAGCCGTCTAAAGGTTCGATATTCCCTCAAAACCTTAGGCGAAATCGTATTTCGTATTTCAAAATCATAGGTGCCTTCAATCATAAATGACTATAAGCGAAACGAGAGGTGCCTAGAAGCCCCAACATAAATGTGGGTCGTAGGATCGAGGAATCCGACGACTGTGGTAATGCAGGGTGCACCTCGTTTAGAATATGTAGGGATGCAGCTTTTCTTCTACCTTATGAGCAGGCCCTTTTTTTTACTTTAAAATTTTGCTACACTTACCTCATGTATCTCTATGTTCATATAGGGCAATAGTTATCTGCACCAAAGATAGAGGATGTCTGAGATCTTTAATATATCCAGAAAAAGTCTAAGATCTCTAATATATCCGGAATATAGACATCTCCAAAAAATAGGCATCTCCAGAAACGAACTTAGAAGTTAGGTAGAATCTAAAAAAAAGGAAGGAACTAAACATGAGGGAAATACTTACCATGCAATGCATATTTGTTGGCGCTGCAACAATCAACAGAGGTAAACATAGCAAAGGTACTATGATGAAGAGTAAATGCTAAGCAAAGACATTCCCTGTAAGAAATCCAATACAGTAGCCAACCCATAAACAAATAGGAGAAAATGTGCTCTATCTCTTAGCCATTATAATTACACTTTGGTATGCTTAGATTTTGGGCATAATGTGGGTTCAAATCCCACATATTCAAGATTGTCTTCCACGCCATTCAAAATTGAGAGATATACTCTACCATAAAATGTCAAACATTAATAATGGATTCAACCTTGTAGTTTTAGAACCAAACAAATGTCTGCACACTGGGGTGTCTCATTTTCGATGTCCCTTTTGTCCCCCAATTTAGTACTAAAATCAATAAAGGTGGTTGGAAATCTTGGAGGCAATTTCAAATTTAGAAAACAAAAATAGCAATAAACAATCGAATTCCTTGAATCTTGGAGAACCAGGCTATAGTGCGTGCATGTGTTGAGCCCCGATAAAGAAAACTAAAACACCAACAAAATCATCATTCTTGCTTCTCGTCTTTCGATAAGTTCAAGGTTTGAATGGAACCAATGGATTGTGTTTCTTTTTCCTATTTGCAACATTCAATTTGTGAGTTATTAGCGTATTTGAATGCCTTGCCTTATGAATTATGAATTGGGCATGGAAATAGCATTCCACTGATATGTTTGAGTCCAGTTTTTTGGGTTGCCCCTAAGGGGAAAACCCTCATCCATGTGGGTTTGTGGCATATTCCATGTCAGTATATGCTCGAAAACATGACTTTGAAGTGTGATTTAAGCCATTTCATTCTTGGGTACCCTCCGTGCGCAGCACCTTGTTTTTACAATTTTTATTTTTATAGTTTTCTATAGTTTATATTTCTACAATTTGTTTCACAGTTTTCATAGTTTCTTTCACAATTTCTATTTTTACAGTTTTCATTTTCAGAATGTTTATTTTTATAATTTTTTTCATTTTTACAGTTTCTATTCTTATAAATTTTATTTCTATATATATATACAAGTTTTTGTACTATAAATGGGTGTATGATCTATGGTCTACGAAGATCGAAGAGTACAATTCAAACCTAAGAAGATCAATATCTAAAGTTGGATGTCAAGACTTAAGTTAGAAGAACTAATAGTGGAAGTTGAATCGGTCAACATCACCATATAACTTCATATAATTTAGTAGTTTTCCTCCTAATATATAGTCATAAAGAAATCACAAAATGTGTTTTGTTGAAATCGAATTCAAGCATAATAATCCATTAATTTATTGGCATCACATAGTGAAGTAATAATGTGTTTAATGCACATCTTGTTTGAGATTTTTACATTTTCAATTGTCATCTCCGGCAAATGATCCATCTAATCGAAAACCATGCTTTCAAGGAGTGTTCAAAGGTGACTAGTCATTTGTGATCAAAGGTTTTCTATGATCATTTGACTGTGGAAAATTTGCCAAAAGACAAATTCAAATGTGTTCTTTCCTAAGATGATAATCGTCCCATCGGTATATTTGCTAAATTATTACCATTGATATCAATGTCACAACATGCCCAATTAAGCTCATTTAGTTGCAATGTGCTTTTGGCTTATATAACTCAAATTCAATGTGCATCGAAGAATATCGAAGAACGAACATCGAAGAATAAAGTTCGAGGTTAAATAGATGAGTGTGTGAAGTTCAATATGCATTTAGTGTAAACATACGAACGTTTAAGCGTAATTCATCGCATAATAGCTATTCAATGAAAGTCATGTAGTCACAGGACTCGTAGTAGTCAGAAGTTCAGCATCGTATATTAGAACTTCTTTATCCACAAAATAAGAATGATTGAATTTCGTGGAATTGATCATTCTCTTTGAGATATTATTGAATGGGACGACATTAACTTGTTATTTATGATACAAATTTCTATATGATGAATTTACGGTAAAAATTTAGCAAAGAGTTCTATAGACGTTGTATGAGCAATTTACCATAAGGATCTGGGCGACGAGTTCTATTTCTCTGTATTAACAATGTTCATCTAGAGTCATCATAAACATTGTGGCCCTTGCTAAGCTAGCAACAAGAGCCTTGGCTTTTAAACATGGCTTGTTTTGAAGCCAAATGTTCAATTTTTTTATACTATTTATATTAAACATCACAGATGTTATGTAGTTTGATCTTAACGAGCAACACAACAAACTAATGTTCCTAGATGGCCCAATTTGACCTGGCATGAAGACAAAGAGGCTATTAATATTGGGAATATTTAAATAACTTTACCAATTATGGAGGATCAATCATCACGAATCGAATTTTAGGGCAATTCCTCATACTGGATATTATCATCGAATAAAATTAGCCTCAAGAAGAACACGTACTGATTACAAAAGCTATGTTAGTCCAAAGAGCTCAATTGTGTAATAGATGCTTAATACACCTAACGGTAAAATTTGTTCCTGGATGGCCCAACTTCATCTAGCATGAAGACAAAGAGGCTATTAATATTAATAAACGGATTCATGTCTTCAACTTGGGGGATTAGTTAAATAAGTTTGCCATTTATGGAGGATCAATCGTCATGAATCAAATTTTAGGGCAATTCCTCATATTGGATATTATCATCGAATAAAATTAGCCTGAAGAACAACACGTACTGATTACAAAAGGTATATTACTGCGGGTTGTAGCTACACCTACTATGTTATGGCTAGTCTACTCATGAAATCACAAGAGCAAAACATCATCGAAATGCCACTAACACTATCGAGTGTTAATATATCAAAGAAATAAATGCAATATAAAGAATTTGGCTATTAGCAAATTTTTCTAATTAACTCGAATCAAATTAGCATGAAGAATAATATGCACTGACTTAATAGACGGTTGGTTGACTTATGCATACACTTAGTCTCAATAAGAGGCAATCACAGTGCAATTTGTTTAAAAGGACAAATCAATTCCTAATTGAAACACCAACTTCTCAAGCAACTTCCTCAAAAAATGTGCAAACTCTTCGCCTATTTTATCGACAAAGAGGAAAAACCAATGTCATTCATGGCATATGCACACTAAAGGCAAGCAATATGCACACCAACATATTTGAGTTCGTTTCGCTTCAACGTTTGATGCCTCGTTTATCTATTTTAACTACAATCTTGGACTCGATGCACATAGTTCATTAGTATATAGTATCTTGGCTTCATTTGCATCTTTGAAAAAGGTGTGACGCGCAACTCCGGCCTACAAAATTGCAAATTGCTTGGTTGACCTAGTGTGACACAAAATGTCCCTTATACACTCGAGATCTAGAAGCACAAAGCAATGCAAACGAGGCAACCTACAAATGTTAGCGAACGCGAACTTGGCTATAACAGTTAAAGGTATGGAATCTCGCCTCCAAAATTGGAAATGAATCCCCAACCTCCATTCCCCTATTGAGTCGAAGAAAAAACAAAGCTTAGGATCTATAAAATATATTGTTCAAGAAAAAAATCTAAGGACCTGCGAAGATACTTAAACATCGAAGATGCTCAAAGATCTGCACGAAGATTACAATCCAGTTTTGCGATCTTGTGCGGAAGATTTGGCACAAAAACCTCAAAAACCTATGATTTTGACCTCAAAAACCTATGATCTTCTGTGCAAAATTTCTGATCCCGTGTCACCCTGAGGATCTATACTATGTATATTAAACATCACAGATGTTATGTAGTTTGATCCTAATGAGCAACACAACAAACTAATGCTCCTAGATGACCCAATTTGACCTACGATGAAGATAGAGAGGCTATTAATATTAAAAAACGCATTCATGTCTTCAACTCGGGGGAATATTTAAATAACTTTACCAATTATGGAAAATCAATCGTCACGAATTGAATTTTAGGGCAATTCTTCATATTGGATATTATCGTCGAATAAAATTAGCCTGAAGAACAACACATACTGATTACAAAAGGTATGTTAGTCCAAAGAGCTCAATTGTGTAATAAACGCTTAATACACCTATTACGTTATCACTAGTCTACTCACGAGATCACAAGAGCAAGATATCATCGAAACGCCGCTAACACTATCGATTGTTAATATGTCAAACAAATAAATGCAATATAAAGAATTCGGCTACTAGCAAAATTTTCTAATTAGTTCGAATCAAATTAGCACGAAGGAACAATTTGATTCGATGTTTCAATTGCTAATTGAAATAACAACTTCTCAAGCAACTTGCTCAGAAAATGTGCAGACTCTTCGCTTATTTTATGGACAATGAAGAAAAACCAATGTCATTCATGGCATATATGCACACTGAAGCCAAGCAACACGCACATACATTCTAGACACTAACATATTTTATGGACTAAAAAAGCTTCATCTTCTACATCGTATATGTAAGAAGAATCTTGCATAATAGATAACGTGGATAATGTGATATGTCACCTCAACTGTGGAAGTCTACATATTTTCTGATAGAGTTGTTACTGGTTAAAGTATAAGGCCATGCAAAAAAAAGCCCCATCTCTTTCAATGCGTTCATTTGCATGAATCATATTCCAGAGTCGTTATCCCTCAGACTCTTCTGTAATGTTTGAAACCTTAAACCAAAAGTATATATGCGCACATTCCTTACTTATGTAAAAGTGTCTGTGCTCAATGTACAAAAAAACCTTGTTTGGCAAAATGTGTAAGCTTATTTAGATAAATCAGATCTAAAGCTTCCTTGAGCAACCATCGAAAACAATTTACGCATCGTAGTGCATCACACCATGTTAATAGCAGTTCATACGTCATATTTGAGGCTTACATGTTTCCCAATATGTAATGGTCCTCCATTTGGAGATTGCAAAATTGTTGGAACGTCTACACAAATTTGTATCTTCCTCAGGGAACTTGGTTTAGGGTCAAGAACTTCTGCTAGTGACTTTTTGGACTAACAAAGCTTCATCTTCTACAGCATATAAAGAATGAATCCAAACAAAGCGACAATTGTGAATTTTGGATTTTCATGTAAGAGGAATCTTGGATAATAATCTAATCCTGGATAATGTGGATAATGTGATCTGTCACTTCAACCATGGAAGCCCAGATATTTTTTGATGAGTTGTTATTGGTTAAAGCATAAGATCATGCAAAAAAATAGAGCTCAAGGATTTGCCGTCCAATTTCCCGGTCTCAGGTTCTATTTTACTCTCTAGGCATCAACTCTTCTATAATATCCAAAACCTTAAAGTCGTAATGTAACTTAAATTTTTGTGGTTTATACGTAATGTTAGTATGAGAGGTTGTACTATAACAGGTCAAGCTGCTTGTCCATTAAAAAGTCGAAGTGAAACTACCAGTGACAATGGGAAGGAAAACAAAAGTATATTAGTATCTAAAAGTGTGTGCTCCTGGTCTTAGTATTCGTAATGTCTTTGGCTTAGATAACTAGAACTCAATGTCTCCTCTACGAAGTAGCATAATTTTAATTGTTGAACAACAGCCTATTAAATTGTTTGGAAAATGATGCTGCAAATTTTTGATATGCTAGTTCACATGCATTAGTTTAAAATATGTGCTCTATCGTTACAATTTAAGGTAGGTCTACTGCCACAGCATCTTCTGATACTATCCAACTGGTCCAATTCGCAAGACGCAAACTTGGATAGACATAATTCATCGCCATACAACTTGTGTAGGTCACAATTGATATTTGCTGCCCATTACACAATGTGTTGCCTTCAAAATACATAAATGATAACCGTCGACATATAAACCGAAACTAACGGTTAACTTGAAAACCATCATAAGCATATTTATTCAATCAACATTTTTCATAGAGCTTCATTGAATTCAATGTTTGTTCTACTAAATATTATAGATGTAGTGGGCAACTTAAATCAATAGGTACATATATGTCAACCGTTTCCATCCAAATAAGTGAACTATCCATACATTTCTTTAATGAGAGAGAGAGAGAGAAACGGAGAGGAGCTATGGCACAAGTTTTTCTGCTGCAAGGTGCGAAATTTTGGCTCTGTGCCCATCAATGCATCAGTCACACGTTGACACATCCCCAAATGGCATATGCATAAACTTTGCGGCTTGCTAACGACGACTAGTATTTAAACCCTACTTTCAAGGATTGTGATCAAAAGCCCTAAAACTACACCTTTCTTGTATTTTAAGAAAATAATCAATGGATAGGAATTCTTGCCTCGTCTCAGATCCAACAAAGAATGAAAATGGGGGCATGCTAATGTCCATCTTTCATAAAATCTCTTACTATATACGCATGGAACAAAACTGAACTTTGCTCAGTAGAACTTAATCTGGGAATTGATTATAGTTTAGGAGAACAAAACAACGAAACAATAAAAGAGAGCTATAATCTCAGTTAAGTTTTCATGGTTTCTGCCAAATCGTTCGTCATTATAATTATATTTCCATGTTCGTAGATACTATAGGTTCAAGTGTCGAATTTTTTTAACAAGAAGACAACGAGTTAAAATTCTATGCTGACGAAGTCAAGTGCAAATCTGACAGTCAAAGCATCCCAATCGAGCCTTCTAGATGATATTCCCACAGGCTCTCTTAGAAGCTATCTTGCGCCATTTCTTGTTCACACACGCTGCCACAGGCAAGGACCTAGCATCTAGATACTTGAAAACATCTAACAACATATTTTCATCTTCTTGCCACAGGTGTTGGCTCCAAGCTTTCTGCCTCTGCTTAGCGGGAAGTCGTAAGTATGATATACCTGGTTGATACTGTGTTGAAACCAATGCTCCACAGTTAAATACACATTTAGTTGAGCGTTACTTCTTGAATATCACATTGCCTATTGTGTTCATCAAGGTAATATTCTTGATCAAATTCTTAAGCTAAGCTTGTTAAAAAAAAATTTGCACTTAGGTGAGCAGGCAGGATGACCATAGGGAAAGAAATTAAAAATTAAAAAATAAAATAAAAAAAGGGATATTCGAAGTACACATATCAATCTATTCCAGATTCCAGCTAAATAATTTCGATGGGACGTCTCTAAGCAGCCATTAATTAGCTATAGCCTGATTCTAGACCTCCATTTTATATCCGTCCCTTTCTCACTCTGTTTTTGTTTAACAGGAAGTAATCTCCGTTTTTGTTAGAGCTCGACGATTTTGGCGATGGCGACCACATTCCTTGTGGGTGTCAAGTTTGGAAAACTGCTGGTAAGCGGACTTTGCCATTTTTTTATTACATCTTTCTGATTTTTCGATTGATATCTGAGAAATGATGTAGGAAATTGAAGGAGTGGCTATCGCGGTGGATCAACATATTACTGCTGTTGGTCCTAACCGAAAGGAGTACCTTGTTTTTGTTGCCTCAGTGGGAGCCAAGACATTTTTTGCTCACGGATGGGAGACCTTTCTACAGGGAAACAATATGGCTGATGGCACTGCTATTTTGTGCATTACCTCGAAGAATGGTACTCTTTTAACGGCAACAGTTTGTGATGGCACCTATCGAGTAAAGCCTGTTGGAAACTGGCATATTGGAGATACTAGCAACGATCCGCCTGCCAATATACAAAGAAATCGTAATGCTCATGTTAATACCAGCATGTCTGCCCATGGTGATACCGAGAATCATGTCTTTCTCAGCGAGGATGAGTTCTCTGACGATGAAGAACCACTACCAAAGAAGTCATTTTGCGTTCCTCTTCTCAAGGCGAATTTTAACAGAGGATTGGTATAAATTTACTATCTTCTGCCTGTAATTAGCATAAGTATTTTTAATGTTTTCATTTCTATTTTTCTTTAGATTCTAGATGACGAAGACAAATGGCGATATCCTCCCAAAGGACTTAGCGTACTCATTACTGGTCCAAGCGACCAGAAAATCACTCTAGGAGCAAAAAGAAGCAGGAACTGCCTCATTGATAGTTGGACCGATTTTAAGAAACTCTTTGGCCTACGACGGGGTGATGTGTTGGAATTTAAATTCCATGAAAACCACCTTCAATGGAACATGAAAGTATTAGAGGGCGCCGCTTTGCACAGGCTTAGGAAGCCATGACTGCACTGTAGTTTTTCTACTATATGTTTTCAGATTTTCTTGTGTTCAGACAGAACTGGCTTTGTATGTTGTCCACTGTTTTTTCTATTATAAGGTGCTTTTATTTTGCTGACTCCTTTTTGTCATAGTTGCCCTATTTCTATTTTTATGTTTCTAAACTTTCCTATGTTCAGACATATGGCTCCTGTTTTGTTGACTCCTTTTTTTCTTATAATGGGGTTTTATCTTCCTGATTATCTTTTCTGATAATCCTGCTTATCCTCTATTACTCTCTACCAAGTTTTTGTCGTTTATACATCATGTATGATAACTCAACTATTATATAGGAGCTGCTATGAAGTTTCTTCTCAAAGTCTAATCTGTTCATAGATATATATGAATTACAGGTGCAATTATCTGTTTTCTGAAAACTGATAGCAAAAACCAATGATTTATGCTGCAGTCAAAATATTAGTATGTCCAGAATAATTTGTGCAAACAAATATAGAACTTGACACTTTTATTGCAAAACAGAAAAAATTAAACTAACTCACACATTCAACTCTATATAAACGGCGATATAAACTATATTCCAGCATATACCATATGTAATTAACAAGCTGGGTTGTATAATCCGCAAATTGACCATTCATGCAACAGAAAAGAATATTAACAACTATAAAAGAGGAAAACAGACACAATACATGATCAAAATTATATATTAGAACAGATATATCTACAAAGGCAAACGTTATAGCTTATACTATCGTCGTCGTGCCGTAGTTACTTTCAGCACATTTAGACGAACAAAATTTCTTATGTTACTAATCTTCTTACTTATAGTGTTCATTTGCAAAAAGTTTCTGTCATCTTTATATTCTTTACTTTAGTCCTAATTATATAGACAGCATTTATATGTTATGCATAGATCATATTTGTGCGTCCAAAACTCACAACCTTTATCCTGCAACACAATAATAAAGGAAGATCAGATTTCCATGTCAAGTTACAATATTGGCTTCTCATCTTGTTTGCAGAATACCTTGTTTACCATCAGTCAGTTGTTGTAGTAGTTCCGGCAATATGATGAGGTTGAAGCCACAGCATTTTTAGTTGGTGGTGTGACTCCCTGTGCCATATGCTGGAATGATGACCCGAGATTAGTTAAATTAGAAACAGAAAATCTGTACATATGTTCTTACAGCAGTTATATTTCTTGGTTTGAATAGCATCACCCTGATTCATCCTTGAATCCATGCTGCAACCGGCCTGAAGATGGCAGTAGGTCCAAACGACCCATAAGAAAGATACCTATGCAGGAGGGAATGGATTGTACTAGCAGGCTGGTCTATTTCCATATCTTCCAATAGGGTGAAAAGCCCATCTGGAAAAATCCGATCAATGGCAAGGGCAGTGAAAATTGCCTCAGGTGTCCCGTCAATCCATCTGTTGCATCATTTGAAGGATCTCGTATTGCAACACAAAAAAACCTCATGTTGTTGCCTGTTAATGCTATTATATGATTTGGAAGTGGGATTCCCATGATGGTGGTTTCTGTTGTAACCGATTGGAACCGTGTCTGCACTGAAAGAAGCATAGGCTGAGACACAAACATCTCAGTGACAACCACCAACTATTATAGATCTCTCAACCGTCCCCTGCACTACAACAGCAAAATATAAATAACTAAGAGACAAACTCGACGTGCATGCATTCGTCCACTGATCTCACTTCAATTTATAGCAAAAACCAACCCCGCCAGTTGCATATCATAAATAAATCGGATTGCCAACTTGCCCGAAGTCTTACTTTTTGACTACTTATCGCCAAATGTCACAATATTGTGAAAGATCTTATTTAATATTAACAGCAGATGCATGGCAAAATATTTGGAAGCCACGTTACATAGCACCTTTTCATTTGAAATGTTTTGTTTTTTTACACCAAATATACAACATACGTGCACATACTATAAAATTTTCTTATGACATTCACGTTCGTTATACATAGATCACTATTTGACTTACAGTTTATAGTCCTAACAAATCGTGCACGTTAAGGTGCTAAAACAGCAATTTTTCGGCCGGGTTTGGTAGGCTTTCACATCCTACCAGCTGATTAATACAGGATTGCGCTATTGGATATTGTTTTATGGCTCATTCCGAATGAAGCTTGCAAAAAATTACCATGCATTTTTAGATTTTTGAGGCAGTTATTAAGCAAATTCCAAGGCTTCTAAATCCTTGTGCTAACAAGCAGAAAAGTTTCCCACTTTGGTTTCTCACCACAAGAATCCATGGAGGCCAAAGGCTACTGTTAAATTCCAGTTGAAAAATATTTGTGTATGGGTGTTGCAAACTTTATGACTTTCAGAATAATGAGATCAATCTGCTCTATCTTTATGGTAAGTTTTACTTATGTTTTATTTGTTTTATTGTGATGAAATTCAAAAGCTACAGGTGATGAAAGCCTCAAATGAATTCTAGTTTTTTTCTGGTTTGAATTCTAAAATTTTTTGTCCTGCAGGGGGTTGGCGTCCCTAAGGCCATTAACATCCAACAAATAAAATTAAATCCTCAACGCATAACACCATTGACATTAACAACCAACACATAACTACCATTGACATTAATTAACACAACCATTGGATCCAACACATTTAAATTAAAATCCCCCTTAAACCCCCTTTGGTTTGGGTGCATATTCCGCGAGGGGGTGACTCAGAACAACGAGAGCTGTTGGATAGGCATATTCACCCCTTATTCCTTAATCTACACCGTACGTAAAGTTCCTCGTTTGTGAGGTATGCAAGTACAAAATTTGCTATACTGTATAACAAGATTCGCAAAATACTATAAGATTTCAAGCAGAATACTATATGGTGTTGATTTTGTACGTGCAAAATACAATTATAAGGGCTCTCGCTGCCCGGAGTCACCCCCCGTGTGAATATGCACCCAAACCAAAGGGGGTTTAAGGGGGATTTTAATTTAAATGTGTTGGATCCAATGGTTGTGTTAATTAATGTCAATGGTAGTTATGTGTTGGTTGTTAATGTCAATGGTGTTATGCGTTGGAGGATTTAATTTTTATTTGTTGGATGTTAATGGCCTTAGGGACGTCAACCCCCCCCCCCGGTGTGACAAAAATTTTAGAATTCAAACCAGAAAAAAACTAGAATTCATTTGAGGCTTTCATCACCTGTAGCTTTTGAATTTCATCACAATAAAACAAATAAAACATAAGTAAAACTTACCATAAAGATAGAGCAGATTGATCTCATTATTCTGAAAGTCATAAAGTTTGCAACACCCATACACAAATATTTTTCAACTGGAATTTAACAGTAGCCTTTGGCCTCCATGGATTCTTGTGGTGAGAAACCAAAGTGGGAAACTTTTCTGCTTGTTAGCACAAGGATTTAGAAGCCTTGGAATTTGCTTAATAACTGCCTCAAAAATCTAAAAATGCATGGTAATTTTTTGCAAGCTTCATTCGGAATGAGCCATAAAACAATATCCAATAGCGCAATCCTGTATTAATCAGCTGGTAGGATGTGAAAGCCTACCAAACCCGGCCGAAAAATTGCTGTTTTAGCATAGATAACTTAACGAAACATATCCATATCATACACTATCAAAAAGATCTCGGAGAGAGCTTTCCAACGCAATAACAATTATCTGAAACAGAGCTTTGGATCAAAAGTTATGATAAGAAATGTGTTGCCGGCGGGGAAGCTGCACTACATGTGCCCTTCAAGCCCTTCATGCACCCTTCAAGCCCTTCATGTGCCCATTATGCACCACACACACAAAAACAGGGCTTTTGTTGTGAGCCATTGGTTGTTGACCATTATGCACCACATGCACAAAAAAAAGGGTTTTTATTGTGAGCCATTGGTTGTTGACCATTGAAAAAAAAAGGCTAAAATCAATGGCTCAGAAATGGTGCACTCTAGATGTACGCATTAGTACATCCATTTGAATACGTCACGAAATCATAGAAAACCTTAGTGAAAAGCGTACAAAAACACAAAGAAAACCCCCTGTTATTATGCTACATATTGGCTTCATAATATGCAAATATTATAACATATAGAACATGTGCCTTCATCCAAGGCCTGCAAAACTGTGATATGAAGATCTTCTTTCCTAGTTTGTAATGGCATTCGCCAATACATGAAGTAGTGGTCGGTCGTCTTTATTCTTGGATCAATGTATCATATCGAATGACATGCATATGCATTCAATGGGCTTCTAGGTATGTATCACCCATTGGAATAATCCAAGTTCAATTCCTAGAAGATGCTCTACGTATTTTCCTTATGAGCTGAAGTGGTTTTTATAATAACGATGGTTAATCATGTACTATTTGTGAAGTGTTGGCCAATGTGTCAAACAAATGTCAATGTCTATTTAATGGCAAAAAGATATGGATTGCAATTTGTCTTTAAATGTACCAATACACTTTGTATTATATTTGTGCCCATCCATCGTACACAATTGATTGACAAAATAGCATATAAATATTTGTGTTCTACATTAATTTAGACAACACTATTGTGTGTATTGCCATTAAGGTTAAGATTTCTAGTATTTTTGTGCCCTTGGTATTTTGAAATTAGGGTTTTGAATGTAATACCGTATTATGTTTTCTGTAATGACTGAGATTTCTCGATAAAGAGAAACATATTAGACAACATATGGAGGCAAAAATGAGTCATTTTTATAAATATAGTTGGCATTGACGACTGCAAAGCACCATTAGAATCAAGAAACACTTCAAACTCCAACAACAAGTTTTCTTCGTGGTAAGTCATATATGAGCATTCAATGTTATGAATCTTCAAAGCACTTGCAGTCTTTGCTACTCAAAAAACTAGGCAATATGTGCAAAATAGGACCATGACAAAGTGGAACAATATATTTTACCTTGGGTATCAATTTTGTCAACTTCCAGCAGAAATTCCTAACTTCAAAGATTAATGTAATTTCAAAGATTCATCGAGGTTTAAGTTAAATGTATTGCAAGATTTTGATAAAATTGTTTTAGTCTTAAGCCAAGTTTACAATAATCTGAGGCAACGTTTTGACCATAGATATTTAAACATAAACGTTCAAGCAACAAACTACAGTTAAATAAATCACCATACGTTATTCAAATGGGAGATATTGTGATGTATATTGTCCACAAATTTCAAAGACATAGAGTCTATTTTAGAATTCATGTTATATTGCCAACCCACTTGTTTCAATTCTTTTTTTGATGACAATAGCTTTAATTACCACATCCTCTTAATGATCGTCAAATTCTATAGTACCATTGTTCATTAGAGATTCTCTATCCACGGCATAAGAACGATCCAGTGTCAAGGTAAGTGTCATGCCAAAAGTTTATTTCCTACTTCATAATGGTTCCTTTATAAGAACTTCAAAATTGCTGGTCTCAGTAATTCTCTTACACTGCGCCATTCCAAACTAGGAGTGGAGGAGCTGCATCGCAAATTCTATTCTTAATTCTCTTTGTAAAATACTAATTATGACACCCCTCAAAAAATTAGAAGGTTCTCTACCAATCAAAACCACAGTTCCTTCCACAAGATCAAAAGGATCCAATGTCATGGCAGGTGTCATGTTTAGAAGTTAACAAATGGGTGTAAAATCGCTAGTGGGGTACAACTTTTGGCGAAGCGTTTAAGCACTTTAAGTGCTGAAACTCGCGGACGTCGAAGCCCGTCACGCCCTTCTCCCTCCTTTTCCCCTGGGCGCAAAAACTCAGATCAGTATTTCACTGTTGATGATGGAGGCATGGAGCGCGGATGATTTTCACAGCATCAGAGGTCTGTGCAATTCGGGGGTGAAGCCCCATGAGGAAGAAGCTTGGTTGGAAAATAATGTCACGGATCGAGATTGGGATTCTGTTTGGACAAAGAAGTTGAACAAGGGAAAGATAAAATGGCACTGTGCAAAGGAGCATCTTCAAGAGAAGTTGGAAACACTCTCTGTAGAAAAATCTACAAGAATTGTCACAACAAAGAAGTAAGAAAGCAACCGCCCTTGCTTTTGCGTTTGAAAATTGCACTAGATCAGTACTTGCACCCGAGGAACACAAAGTAAACCGGGCTGCATTTGTCAGTGCAATGCCAAAGATACCACAACAATAGACAAGTAAAAACAGAGGCGGATGTTGTAGCACATGTTAGGAAAAATGAAATGAAGGCAAAGCCAAAGGTGGCGGTGGATCAAATGAGATCGAGTGCATGTGATGAAAACATAAAACCTTAGAGAATGCAAGACAGGGAGATTGGAAAATCGGGTTTTACTTATCACAAAGAATCTGGAAGCGAGAGGAAGTGAGCTGAAAGGCAATGAGAAGGCCTCTGAATTCTGAGAAAATGATGTTGGAAGAGGCTGAGAACAGCTTTAAGACAAAGCCACAAATGATTTGGCTACAAAGCGGGGAGGAGTTCAAGCTTAATCCAAACCGTGAGTTGGAGGCGTAAATTAAAGATTTGGAGCGGATTGTCGGATGGAAACTTGGCACGTGAACAAGGTACAAAAAGCAATGAACCCTACATCCGTTAATGAGCGGGTCAAACGTAAACTCAAACTTGAGGAGGAGTTAAAAGTTCTCGAAGAAGAACGAGACTTACGCATTTCTACATAAACAATTTGTGGGAGTTTGAAAATGGATACTCCTGCAACATTTAGCATCTCTACTATTATACGAGATAAGTTGTTAGTGGAAGATCCATTTTATACATGTTCGGCATGTGGTGCGGAATTCACTAAAGCTTACAGTTAGTTAAGTTTAGCAATGAATTGCCAACATGAGTATCATATAGCTTGTTGTTCATTGTTGAGAGGAGGACAATGTATTCATGGTTGCCCTAGAAAGGTGCGGAGGGTGTATTTGACGAGCTAGGTTTTGGCCATGTTGCGGGGTGCTTCAAATAGTACACCAAAAAGGATGTGTTAATCTGTCACGCAATTGAGGTCTCACCCTTCGGGGTTCAAAGAAGGACAATGGTGCCATTTGAAGATGCACAACACCGCAAAGTCCTATAGGATCTGATCAATTGTGATTTGAATGCAAATCTGCAGCCAGAACCACCACCACCAGTCAAGAAGCTATCCAAGAAGCTATAGAAGAAGTCGTAAAACACAAAGACTAGTTGTAAACACAAAGACCGGTTGTAAACACAAAGACCGGTTGTAGAAAAACAACAGACCCGATTGTACACACTGAAGCACCTAAGGAAGTTGAGGGAGTAATTCCATCGGATGAGGGCAACTTGGGTGAATATTTGCCAAAAGGAAAGGGCAGAAGAACAAAGAGGGGTAAGCTGGAGGATGGCAAAGAAGTTGTTCAGGCTACAAGAAAGAGAACAAGAAGTAGCTATGCAAAAGATGCAGGAAGCAGTCTCAATCATGAGACCACACCTATCGAAGTGTGTTCTGAAGAAAATGCAGAATCAGGCCCTCAGGTTTCAGGTGAGCCTGATGTTCAACAAGTGATTGCTGCCCTTAACAATGGGTCAGTGTGGGCATTGCTGGGCAAGCCCAGAAATAAACAATGAATATTATTGATTTTCTTTTGTTGCATTCACTGTAGGATTACCAGTTGAATCTGTTAGGTCAGAGAATCCTGCTGTTGATACAGAAAGGTTTCCACATTCAACCCATTTTTCATTTTCATCTTCATCTATTTATTCATGTAGTAATTCCTGTTGTGTAGGTATTCAGGATGTTCCAACGTACTAAATATTGATTTGGCAGCAAAAGATAAACTCATTGTCTTGGATTTAAATGGTGTGTTGGTAAAAACATTTGGTGCAAATGAACACATACGCTTGGAAGCAGGATTGACAATGACATACACTAGCAGAAAGAAAGTGATATTCAGACCAGAAGCAGTGTTCTTCTTGAAGACTTTGTTACAGAAGTGTTGTGTTGGTATATGGTCATCAATGCAACTCTCTAATGTGGAAGATGTGCTGCAAGTACTATGTCCAGATTTGAGGGACGGATTTCAATTTGTATGGGGACAGGAAAAATGTGTGCAGACCAGTTTTCACCACCCTAACAAACCTGGCTGTCCAGTCATGATGAAGCCACTTGGGAAAATATATGAGTCATACCCAAGATTCAAAGGTAAGACTTTGCTTCTTGATGATTCATTATACAAGTCTTACCTTAGCAGTCCCTGGAAATTTCTGCGGGTACCTGCATTCAAGATGGATGTCTATGATGAAGTGCTAACAGTACTCACCCCAAAGATAGAAGAAATACTGCAGGCCAAGACTGAGGAAAAAATGAAGTTACTGGTGAAGAACACACACAGATACAAGCCTTGGCCTAAGACAGATAGAAAGGTTATGAAGCTATGCTTGGAAAGACTTTCTGGAAAACAATTGCAGTTCTGCAGGTTTGTGAAGGAGGAATTGGAGAAGGTTTATGGTGATGACGATTGTCATTCTCCATGATTATTGGCATGTTTGTCATTTATTTAGGCCAAGGAATCCTACACTTTTCATGTACCATCTTTATCTTAATTTAAGAATGTTTTTGCTATATTGTTTATGTAGTTCAATGCAGACTTGTCTATAAGTTTTTGCTATATTGTTTATATCTACTTCAATGCTGACTGCAAGGGATGCTTAAAACTTATCAAGTGCTTAAAAAAAAAATTGCCTGCAAGTGCTAGTCTGGTATGAGTCCTAATGGCAGAAACTGCTTATTGTCATGCAGTGACAGTTACTTTTATGTAGTTGCTTAATGCTAGCAGAAGTGTTAATGTCATCATGTGCTTACTGTCATGCAGTTAAGGTGCAGTGCTTATTGTTATGCTATATAACTGTTTAAAATGCTAGCTGTTTATTGCATAAGTGCTCGTGTGTTCTAGTGCTTACTCACTGGCACTGCTGAAACTGATTAAAATGCTTAGTGTTTGAAACTAATTAAAGAGCTAGAGCACTGTTACATTCAAGCAGAATCTGAATGGACTGCACAGGAATTCGAACTTGCCAAGAATGTTGGGATAGTGATGGTACTAAAATAAATAATTGAACCTTATTCCAATGTCACAAATCTACATTCTTATAAACAACAATTCAATCTTCATTTCGAAGTACGTGTCCATGCACACCACCCTTGTGCATCCTCACTATTGTTAATATATATAAAAATATGTGCTTACGTGCTTAGGTGCTGGAACAACTAATCACTTGAAAAGAATAACATCAATTTAAGTGTCAAAGAATTACAATGTTATTGGGAGACTGGCCATAATTTTTTCATGGGTCTCCTGTGAAATTCTGTACATGTCTGTGCCTTCTATTTTTTCCATATCAATTTTAGGATATCTTACCACATGGCTGTGCACGGAGGCTTCGAATTGTTTAGTGAGCAACATGTACTTGAAATTACCCAAGAATTGATAATACAACCCACTTAAGATAACCTCATGCACTCCAAATTTTTGCCCCCATCCATCTTTGTATGAATCTTCAAGTGTGCATTTGGGTTACGTGTGTACTTGAGGATGTGAAGTCCACACCCCTCAATTGTCTACCTCGCATTCCTTTGCAAAATTGTCACCTACCTCTACCAAATTACTGATCCATTCATTGGCTTGTTCAAGAGTCTCCTTTTTCTTCTCAACTCCACGGTTTTAAGTCGGTTACCTCCCACTTTCCAAATCTACGTATTGATGCGGGGAGTCCCAATTATGATCCATGCAAAACAAGCGAGAAACATGCGGGCATCTATGAGCAAGCCTGTTTGGTCTACTCCTGGCGGCAGTGCGATCTGATTGAATCTTCTTTGTGCCTTTGAGTGTTTCAATTTCATATTCTTCCATGTTTGCCACAACAAAGCGGGGTTCAATTTCCCAAAAATATCTTTTGATCTCATCTGTTTCATCAACTAGTATCTGGCTGAAATATGTACACGAGAAATTTTACAATATCTTTAGCATGTCTCGGTTGCACACCATTGGGTTTGAGTTGTTCCTTACTTAGCGACCTTTTGATAACAAAGCACACGCACCATCATGTTCACCTTTACCATGAGCAGTGGCAAAGTAGTTCCACACTATTTCCTTGTCATTGATTGTGAAGTACACGCCTAAGAAAAAAAGGTTTTCTGACTTGAATTGTGATGAGCGACCATCACTCCAAACCCAATGCTTCTCATACTCTATTTCTGTTTCTTAAGCCATGCAACATGCTTTTGTAGGCGGTGTTCCACAAATAATGAGTCATGCACTTTATCATCGAAATGTAAAAGTGAGTCTCTTTTATGATCTTCCTACCATTGTTGAGTCTATTCTCGATCGCTCCAACCTTACGTTTTTTTTTTTTCTTCTTTGGACAGTCTTCTTCATGTCCGCACAGGAACAGGAATATCAGCACTTTTGTCATGTCTATATGTTATGTGAACAAGTATAGAAACTTGAGTGCGTATGCGGTGCATTGACCGGGGCTCATTACGGATCTTGATTTGTAATTTTACGCAAAGTCAATAAATGGATACAATTGTATCTTTCGGAAATGATGACACCTGCTTGTTTTAAACTGATTGGCCTGCCAATGTGCTATGTAATTGTGTGGAACAAAATCTGATATTACCTTCTTCACTTCCTCTTGAAACTCTTTGGGACTTCTCTCATTCTGTACTAATCTCAAGACAGGTTTGTACCTCAAAGCCTTTCTTGGATCCCTGAATTCTCTGTCCTGGTCCACAGGTTGCTTTTCAAATGTCTTCCAAGTAACTAGTACTGAACCCGTGCCATCCATTTCCTGTGGACATTTTCTAATTCTATCAAACCCACATTTTTTACACGCCAACATCAAGCAGTTATGATCAAACCACTCCTCATCATCACCTTTCTTTGCCGGACCACTTGTCTCCATAAATCACTGGTGCACTTGATTGTATGCTCCTTGGTGCACATTTTGGGCCGGGCCACAAATCTCCCGATGGCGGTTGCAATTGTCATGAACTCCACCCGACTTTCTCAGGCTGTTCAATCGCATGATGTATTCAAAATTTCAAGTGGTAGATGCAACAAACATGTATGCCTCTCACGCATCCTCCTTACAAAACTTCGGTTTCAACCTCTCAAAAGTGCGCAATACAATTTTGATATGAGGATTCTCTCTCTCTAAACTGAGAGGTAGAATTGCAAGCTAGGGGAAATCGTGTGAATGCCAAAAAAAATGCTACATATAATGAACCCTACAATATAGGATGAATACTTACTTGGTGACTTCAAGAAGGTGAATTGGATGTTCCATCTTTATTCTGTCTCGATACATACCTCCTCCACGTCTTTCTTGTATGGAGAAACTCTTGTATTTTCTCGTCGAACTTGATAACATGACTTCTCTATTGTGATCTAACATGCTATCCATCCGCTTCCTCCTCCGAACATTGACCAAGGTCCTTCCCTTTGTTAGCTTGCACCCTTCTTTGAAAAGCATTTGAAATTGTTTTTTACGGAGTCTTGAGCAATCTGGCCACTTCTGCTTGATTCAATGGCTTGACACCATTTGTACCTGCTGCTGCCATTATCAGGGTGGACTTCCTTGCATGAAGCATGTCATGATTCCTCTCAAACTTATGTTCTTGCATTGTTTCCTTCAAATTCTTCACCATTTGCTTTCGGCCATAGTAACACGCTTAGATTTCTTTTTATAGAAGCAATTGGTAAATCCCTTGCCCTCCAAAGAAGACTGTCAAGGATACGGCCTTTGTCATTGTCATCAACATTTGTACTAATTTGGTTGAATACTTCATAAATTTCTCCTGAAATTTCTCTTATTCTGCGGTCACTCAGTCTCAATTTCTTATTCTTCTTTGAAGGCGAATCTTTAGAAGGGGAATTCTTCTTCATTGCTACTTTCTTTGCATACAATCTCTGCCTCTGATCTCTCTTGCTTGCTGCATCAATGGCTCTGTAAATTGAATGGGGAGAGGAATTGGGTTTCATCTATCCCGGATTTCTGTGTATTGCAAAATTGGTGAGGGCAAATTGTTGAATTTCGGTTCAGGCAATTCTTGGAAACAATTAGTCCCTCCATTTTGCTTGAATTCAAGATGGGTTAGCCCGCCATCCAGGAATATGGCGGGCTACAGGCATTCATGTTTCCGGCACCAAACATGTTCATGATTCTCTCAGCCTGTCATTTGACGGGCCCGCACCCTACATGTCAATACTTCAATCACGCACGTCGTGTTTAAAACACACCGATTTTAAGCACTTGTAAGCGGCGTTCGGACGGTGATTTCTGCTACCCAGTACCGATTTTGCACCCAAATATGCTCCAAGGAAGACATCATTTTCGAAATTAATAAGACCTCGTATCATTTGGAAACCTATTGCTATTGTCTTTTTTTTGTTGAATCCCAACCTCACATGCAACTTGAGTTCTTGCTGAAGATTCCTTTAAATGCCCTAAGTTTCTATATAGACGCTCATAGATTCCCTCGATACAATCTCCTTTCATGAAGGTTTAAGTTAAACCCATTCTCTTGTTAAAATACTAATTATATAGCAATTACCTCACTTAGAACATTATCTACCATTCAAAAGCTCACTGTTTGAGATCACTACAATAAAAAATGCCAAGTTTCACGCGAGAAGTTTGTTTCTTAGTTCATAATGGCCGTCCTAAGAGGTTTATTTCCACTTTTAACCCTCTTCTTAAAATACAATCTCTACCAATCAAGACGTCAGCATTCTTCATAAAAAACAATCCAATGTCATGGCAAGTTCTAAGTTTCTGCATAGACACTCATAGATTCCCTCGATACAATATCCTTTCATGAAGGTTTAAGTTAAACCCATTCTCTTGTTAAAATACTAATTATATAGCAATTACCTCACATAGAACATTCTCTACCAGTCAAAAGCTCACCATTTGAGACTGCCATAATAAAAAATGCCAACTGTCACGCGAGAAGTTTGTCTCGTAGTTCATAATGGCCATCCTAAATAGAGATGACACTGAGGAATTTATTGCTGTTGCCTTTTTGTTTTTGAATCAAAATTTTACATGCAACTAGAGTTCTTGTGGAAGATCACTACAATAACATCACACCTTCTTTACAAAAATCAAGGACCATCATTTTGCCTTCACCCTTTAATCGATGATCTAGATTAAAAGCCCCAAATAAGGCGGTTGTTTTGGTGGAGTACGACGTCACTACATTTGAGTCCTCAATTCTTCCATCGAATGTAGCCTATCTCTATCAACATCCCCACTAAATGGAGTTTACACTAAGGGGTTTATTGCTATTGCCTTTAATAAATATCATAATTTTGGCTTATCCAAAATAGAAGAAACCAATGTCAAGATCCAAGCTGAACTTCTGTGTTCTACCCATTTCCCAACCTCCCTTTAATATAGTGCTAATCCACTAACCCCAAAAGATATACATCTCAAGTTTGATACTGCTGTGACTCACACTATGTATACATCTGTTCCATGATCCATTCTTTCTATTATCAAAGAACTCGCAGTTATCATAAAACAATTTTGCTAAATAAAAGATGGAGAATACATCCTCGCCATTTAGCTTCGTTGGATTGTTGTGTAGTAGCAAAATAATGGATGTGTTGGTATAATCAGGGTCAAGTTTGCTTATTTGACATCCACAAATATTTTTTTTTTAATGTCCACCACATGCATTGCTACAAAATCTTGTAAGCATTATGCTGTCCCAAAAATCGTCATTGCAAATAGCATCTAGCCATATCATCATGAAATCTTAGCCTCTTTTCTAGAATGGCCCTACCGGGGTGATAATGCCTTTGGGAATATCTGCATCTTATATGACACTTTTCGTTTATTCTATGAACGAAGAAGCTTTAATAAACAGCAGTGAACTTTTGACTGTTAGAACTTCTAATAATCAATAATTCAATGTCTTGCAAAGTGTCACGTTGAAAGCTCGTTTCCCAAACTTGTGAAGTTTTATTTGTGAACTTCCTGTTAGTATAGTAATCAGTTTCCTCTACATGTATATTTCTCAATGTAATTTGTTGGTGAAGGGCGTTAAGCCGGACAATTTATTGCTTACCTGTTTTATGGCTTATGCATTTACCCAGTTCCTGGCTAACTTGCATTTGGTTCCACTGCAGGTAACCAAACTTGTTTCTCCATGTGAAGTTTTTGCATTTACAATGTTCCAGTATTGTGAGTGATTTAGAAAAATGTAATAGGAAAGCAAATTTATCTGTTTAGAGCCACCTTAATAAATGGTGCACCTTTTATTTTAAATGCAAACGTGAAAAATAGGTAAACAATGAATTACATAGTCCTAATGTCTATACGTAAAGATAGCAGCATGCTTGGTATTTCTTTCTTTTTGCAGAAAGATATACTGCTTTGAATAATGAAACAGGAAAGCTTGAGCATCTTATGAAGGTCCATGAAGCAACCACCATCCATGAGTATTCATGTTCAAAATGAACAGAAGGCAATAAAGAATAACCAGATAAAAGTTGAAAAAAATTGTATTACCACATGTTTTTCATAGATGTGATAGCATTGCATCATGCCAAGATGCTCGCAATGCTTACATCCTACTCATATTTCTTTGCCATGCTTTCAAGCTATACTTCTTAAGCTGACCAACACTAAGTTGCAACCAGCAATAAGAATGGGATTGTTCCACATATCTTGTTTCATTTCTGCGTGCATTACCATGGTGAGCTCTGTTGCATGCTAGCATAAATTCAAGTACACGGATGCTCAAGTGCTTGCTACACTAGCATGTTACATAATGGAGCAAAGAAAATATTGAATTCATATAATTAGCTCCTGATAAGTTTCTAGCAATGCAACTGGCCTAGTAGCCACTCCATCATATGTGAAGGAAACCAAGAATCTTGAAATAATAACGTTAAAGATGAAACATTCTTGACAAGGAAGTGATGCTTCCTTCACTAAAGTGGAAAATGAGATCAGCTGAGTTTAATTCGTTCCATGCATCATAAGTCTTCATAGCTAGCTGCTATAGGAACTATTGCTTGCACCAATTACAATGCGCTCTACTCACTTGAAACATATATGCTTAACGCTGCCCAGCATGATATCACAATCTACTTCTGCTATCGATGCCACAAAACATCTACTCCGGTTCCAATTTCAAAAATTTAAAACTGCTTTTAACATTGCACAAGAAAATAAAAGCAGATAAGCAGCGATAGCAGTGAAACAACTTACAAGCTAGCTTTGTTGGATTGCAGAAGCTATGTCAGAAATAGCTATGTTAGCAAGTTTCTTAGCCTTTAAAGTGGTCTTGGCATGTTGTGCCAGACTAGTTAGGTGTCTGAACTTCTTCCATCTGCAAGGAATCCTCTCATTATAATTTATATATAATTTTCATATTTTACAAATGCATTCATTAAAATAATAATAGCAACAAACCAGACATTGCAATACAAACCAGACATTGCAGGGACATGGACCTACATTCTTGTGTATAAACCCTAAGGAGCTCTTGATTTTCCTTCAACACGCCAGTAAAATAATCGTAAGCCACATTTTCTCGACTCCTTTGATCCTCTTTCATATCTTCCGAGTTGCCTGATTCTTCATCTTCATCATCCTCTTCCTGGCAATGCAAACTCCTCAGAAACTCAAAAAAGCTCTTGGCACTCGGCTGTTTTTTGGTTTTTATGTACTTCTTGATTATGCTGCTAGATGCATAACCTACAAAGACACTTTCATGGGGAGCGAGATGACTATCTGGGATCAGCCCCTTCCCATCTGTCGCCGAATTAGCAAGAATCATTCCTCTGCCTCTTGCAGACAACACAACGCCGCCTTTCTTCACCCGTGGGTTGTTTCCCTATCACATAACACTATCTTCCCCTAGACTAGCTTTGAATCTAAAGAGCCAGCCAAAGAGAGGCTAGAACTATATGTATCGGTTCTGTTCTTAGTCAAGAAGGCATCTCCAGCAAACCTTATAAGGAGCCACTACCAAATTCTCACTTTGCTATCTTCCGCAACTTTCTCCAAAACTTGAGAGACATTAGTTGTAGGGCTACTGACTTTTCCAACTTTGACTTGGACAGGATAAATCTAGCAAGCGGCTCTTGGAGGAAACGAAATAGCCGAGGTAAACGAATGATATCCTATACTAAATGCCACATTTGTTAAGAACTATTAAAGTTTATATAAGGATGAACATAATTTAAAAATAAAGGGGAAAATGCTCACTGGATCTGCAAACAGATTGTACAGAAATGGTTGAACATCATCTAACATCTCTGGACCACCCGAGTTCAATAACAACACTGCAACCTTCTCGTCATGATAGAATGCTTGTCCACAATGCCCATGCTTTGCAGAGCTCGCCACTCCAACCTTCTCGTCATGATAGAATGCTTGTCCACAATGCCCATGCTTTGCAGAGCTCGCCACGGTCCTGGTTCATTAAAGGCTGGTGGAGTCACTAAAGTAAAATCTATTTTGTACAACTTCAGGGGAAATTTTCTTATAAAGTGGGAAACTTTTGGCATAATTATGACTGCCACTATTAGATGCAGAGTCTGTTAGTCTAGGTCATAATCCAAATGAAGTGCTACACCCATTAAATCCCACTTTGCTCTGAACTATATTTACGAGCCCATCAGAAAAGTTTCTCAGTCTGTTAATTCACTCAACTGATAAACCTGACTAGTTGGTTGGCACAGCAACTACATTAACAAATTTATATTAAAGGTATGTATGCAGATTCAATATAGTTGACTACACTATGTTTTTAAATTAAATTCTTGTGTGGCACATGCTGTAACCACCATAGCAGATATCACACAATGTGAGGCAAAAGAATGTCAAGGCACTTATAACATTCAAGTTCTCCATTAGAGGGTTGTACTTTACATCTTGTATTTGAGATATTAATAACGGACTTATATGTATCTCTTACAATGACGAGAGTCGAGGTGACAAGAAAATCATGTGCCATATGTTCACTAGTAGTGGAGAAGTAGGCCTTTAGTGGCAACAACCCTCTACCTTCAATTTACAAGTTTAATAATGCACTTCTAGGTGCATTCTATACACTTGGGCCAGTTGAAAATTTTAATGATGACTAAATTTCCTCACCTTTTTACAATCCATCTCTTGCCAGATGTTCTAAAGCCACCTAAACCTTGATCGCTACTTTCACCGCTACTCTCAGCTCCACTTACATATAACTTCTTACTACTGAATAACTCGGCATTTGTCCGATACTCCAAGCCAAAAGCGGATCATCAATTCCTCTAATTCCTCTAATTGTAACCGATAGGTGGCTTCTCCCTTCTTCGATGAAGCAATAAACGAGTCATCTTTCTTTGCGTTTCTTTTTTTTTTTATTTGTAGGTGCTCATTTATGCGAGTAATACTTTTTCTATAGGCTCAAGCTGCCACGGTGAAGCGGTAAGCTTGACATCATTCACTACCCGAGAGCGGATAAAATCAGGTTATTTGTGAAGCATTATACCTCATAAGATTCTTTCAAGGTGAAAAAAAATGTTTGCATGTTGTAAAACCATTATAAGCATTACTTGTTCACCACCACTGAATACGATGTCTTGGAAACTCTGCTTTACACTTGTATGAATAGTGCCAACATTTGGGATGTGATGCCGCAAAATTGCCCGCCTCTCACTTTCTTTGATTTCATCAGGATCAAGAGGTGAGTCAATTGATGCGTAGTCCGAAAGAACAGAAACACTACCATAGCCTGGTTCAAATAACAGTTGATAAGGCCTTGCTGGAAATATGTACATGTGAGCTACCGCAAAGCAATAGCCATCGCAAGGAAACATACACTGATGTCTTAACAATAATCAGCTAAATATTTAGTCTATTATAATTTTTATTTTGAACGGAAAATCATATCCTGATGGAGTCGTTGAGATGTTAAACAGGATCATTGGCAATTCTAGTCTACGGTTGCATTTACAATATTGTGGGCTTATTTTCAAAGGATTATGCTAATCAATGAATTGAAAGATGTAGTCACTCATATATATGCAATGCTGAAGAACCTTACCTCTATGCATATGATGAAATCCTGCAAACTTGCTTGCAACTTCATCCCTTCAATAGATGATACGTTAATGGCACCTGAACCAAAAAGAACTGCTATGCATACACCTTGCCACCAAGTTGCAAATACTATAGCTTTGAATGAAATGAATTTTGCCAACGACTTAATTTCATGAAGTTCGTCCTTAATATCCTCTTCCTGGCAATGCAAACTCCTCAGAAACTCGAAAAAGCTCTTGGCACTCGGCTGTTTTTTTAGTTTTTATGTACTTCTTGATTATGCTGCTAGATGCATAACCTACAGCACTCGCCGGAAGCAGATGACTATCTGCGATCAGCCCCTCCCCATCTGTCGCAGAATTAGCAAGAATCATTCCTCTGCCTCCTGCAGACAACACAACGCCACCTTTCTTCACCCGTGGGTTGTTTCCCTATCACATAACACTATCTTCCCCTACACTAGCTTTGGATCTAAAGAGCCAGCCAAACAGAGGCTAGAACTATATGTATCGGTTCTGTTCTTAGTCAAGAAGGCATCTCCAGAAAACCTTATAAGGAGCCACAACCAAATTCTCACTTTGCTATCTTCCGCAACTTTCTCCAAAACTTGAGAGACATTAGTTGTAGGGCTACTGACTTTTCCAACTTTGACTTGGACAGGATAAATCTAGCAAGCGGCTCTTGGAGGAAACGAAATAGCCGAGGTAAACGAATGATATCCTATACTAAATGCCACATTTGTTAAGAACTATTAAAGTTTATATAAGGATGAACATAATTTAAAAATAAAGGGGAAAATGCTCACTGGATCTGCAAACAGATTGTACAGAAATGGTTGAACATCATCTAACATCTCTGGACCACCCAAGTTCAATAACAACACTGCAACCTTCTCGTCATGATAGAATGCTTGTCCACAATGCCCATGCTTTGCAGAGCTCGCCACTCCAACCTTTCGTCATGATAGAATGCTTGTCCACAATGCCCATGCTTTGCAGAGCTCGCCACGGTCCTGGTTCATTAAAGGCTGGTGGAGTCACTAAAGTAAAATCTATTTTGTACAACTTCAGGGGAAATTTTCTTATAAAGTGGGAAACTTTTGGCATAATTATGACTGCCACTATTAGATGCAGAGTCTGTTAGTCTAGGTCATAATCCAAATGAAGTGCTACACCCATTAAATCCCACTTTGCTCTGAACTATATTTACGAGCCCATCAGAAAAGTTTCTCAGTCTGTTAATTCACTCAACTGATAAACCTGACTAGTTGGTTGGCACAGCAACTACATTAACAAATTTATATTAAAGGTATGTATGCAGATTCAATATAGTTGACTACACTATGTTTTTAAATTAAATTCTTGTGTGGCACATGCTGTAACCACCATAGCAGATATCACACAATGTGAGGCAAAAGAATGTCAAGGCACTTATAACATTCAAGTTCTCCATTAGAGGGTTGTACTTTACATCTTGTATTTGAGATATTAATAACGGACTTATATGTATCTCTTACAATGACGAGAGTCGAGGTGACAAGAAAATCATGTGCCATGTGTTCACTAGTAGTGGAGATTGGGCCAGTTGAAAATTTTAATGATGACTAAATTTCCTCACCTTTTTACAATCCATCTCTTGCCAGATGTTCTAAAGCCACCTAAACCTTGATCGCTACTTTCACCGCTACTCTCAGCTCCACTTACATATAACTTCTTACTACGAATAACTCCGCTGTCACTGATACTCCCAGCCAAAAGCGGATCATCAATTCCTCTAATTCCTCTAATTGCACTGATAGGTGGCTTCTCCCTTACTGATGAAGCAATAAACGAGTCATCTTTGCTGCGTTTCTTTTCTTTTTTTCGCTGTAGGTGCTCATTTATGCGAGTAATACTTTTTTCTATAGGCTCAACTGCCTGGTGAACGGTAAGCTTGACATCATTCACTACCCGAGAGCCAGATAAAATCAGGTTATTTGTGAAGCATTATACCTCATAAGATTCTTTCAAGGTGAAAAAAATGTTTGCATGTTGTAAAACCATTATAAGCATTACTTGTTCACCACCACTGAATACGATGTCTTGGAAACTCTGCTTTACACTTGTATGAATAGTGCCAACATTTGGGATGTGATGCCGCAAAATTGCCCGCCTCTCACTTTCTTTGATTTCATCAGGATCAAGAGGTGAGTCAATTGATGCGTAGTCCGAAAGAACAGAAACACTACCATAGCCTGGTTCAAATAACAGTTGATAAGGCCTTGCTGGAAATATGTACATGTGAGCTACTGCAGCAATAGCCATCTGCAAGGAAACATACACTGATGTCTTAACAATAATCAGCTAAATATTTAGTCTATTATAATTTTTATTTTGAACGGAAAATCATATCCTGATGGAGTCGTTGAGATGTTAAACAGGATCATTGGCAATTCTAGTCTACGGTTGCATTTACAATATTGTGGGCTTATTTTCAAAGGATTATGCTAATCAATGAATTGAAAGATGTAGTCATTCATATATATGCAATGCTGAAGAACCTTACCTCTATGCATATGATGAAATCCTGCAAACTTGCTTGCAACTTCATCCCTTCAATAGATGATACGTTAATGGCACCTGAACCAAAAAGAACTGCTATGCATACACCTTGCCACCAAGTTGCAAATACTATAGCTTTGAATGAAATGAATTTTGCCTACTTTTTTAGTTTTTATAGTACTTCTTGATTATGCTGCTAGATGCATAACCTACAGCACTCGCCGGAAGCAAATGACTATCTGCGATCAGCCCCTCCCCATCTGTCGCAGAATTAGCAAGAATCATTCCTCTGCCTCCTGTAGACAACACAACGCCACCTTTCTTCACCCGTGGGTTGTTTCCCTATCACATAACACTATCTTCCCCTACACTAGCTTTGGATCTAAAGAGCCAGCCAAACAGAGGCTAGAACTATATGTATCGGTTCCGTTCTTAGTCAAGAAAGCATCTCCAGCAAACCTTATGAGGAGCCACTACCAAATTCTCACTTTGCTATCTTCTGCAACTTTCTCCAAAACTTGAGAGACATTAGCTGTAGGGCTACTGACTTTTCCAACTTTGACTTGGACAGGTTTGTTTAAATATTCCTACAAATCAAGAGAAAATGAAAACAACAGAACGTCACAAAAGACATAAAAACATACAGAACCATTCAACTGCAGAGTGCAAAATGTGAAAAGATATGCAGAAAAGGTTACATGACCATAAATGAAAGAATAACGACATTGTTAAGATGCAAGGAGGGGCCCAAACACTTGCAGTTCTAAATGTCCTGGGCGTAAACACTTCCAGTTGGTTGCAACATAACGTGTTGGTTCTGCTCACATATTGGTCCTGCTAACACATTGGTCCTGCAAACTAATTTAATGGAACAATTGATGTTTTTCCATTTTGAACTGCTCAGAGGCATTCCTTCTGATATCATGAAGTAGGTACATTAATATTTCGAAGCCTATCATATGACACGAAAACTGATGAGAAGACAACCTGAACTGTGCCAGAGAGAATCCCATCTTATTCAAAAGATTCAGTGTCAAGATAACCTTGTCTTGCTCGAAAACCATCAGCTGAAACGTTTAAACGTTGTCCTTGTAAAATTTCCCTTTAGAAGACAACTTTGAAAAGGATTTAGCCAAGTGATTGACACATAAGGCTGCTCTAAATCATTTTGTATAACATGGTTGTTTTAAATTGGGTGCTGCCAAGTTACATTTGAGAAACCAAGAGTATTAAACATCCTAACTATTCTTGCAAAGCAACAAGCAGATTTACCTTGATCAGCTACTGCTTTTAAAGAGACAAAAGCCAGCCAAAGAAGTTTTAGATGGCCCTCCTGTGTGGCCCCAAGATGGCATAACTTAAGTAACGCCCCAAGATGGCATAACTTAAGTAACAAAATAATACTTGACAAGCCACTTCAAGCTGTAAGGGGAGCCATCCCTTCCGCAGTCCCCTCGGCAAATCCCAGCATGCTGGCACGGTATACATAACGCCCAGCAGAAGTGGAAGCAGTGTGAGTGCCATGCCCATCGGAATCCCGAGCGGATTTGAACTCTGAGGTCTCATTTATGGGTCCGCTCCTGCAAAAATAACGAGCCCCCACAAGCTTATTATTACAATGTGAGGCATTGAATCCAGGACAAGAAGCAAAAACAAGAGCAACGCCATAGCCGAAGCCAGAGGAAAATGCTTGGAAGGAGGGGCATTTCTCGACAGAGGTGGGGAGGGGTCGCGGGGTGGCTATTTTGGGAGGAAGGCGCGGAAGGGAGGGCAGAATCCGAGGTGCAGAAGCCATAGCCAAGTCCGGCGGATAGCGTTTGTGTAGCAGGCTGATAATGGGGCTGGATGACCGACCATTTACAGGCAGCAGCCAGTTTTTAGCAGTCATCAGCATATGCTAGGTATATGCCATCATATACTTGAATATGCCCACATACCCACATAAACGAGGGTTTGCCCCCCTAGGGGCAACCCAATAAATACCGTGAAAGGAACCGAAAGAGATAGCAGATGAAAAATTGTAAGAAAATGAACGGATTTGAATTTACCATAACAAGAACCAAATAATAGCCATTAAAGAAGGACCTAAAAATAGCTATTAAAGAGGAGCTTTTAGAGTTAAACTTTAGAGCCACCATTAAATTAGTGACTATGCTAATCTACGTTGAAACTGGGCCTATGTTGATGGATTTCTCATATATTTTAAAGGCATAATTACTTACCTATTTCCTGCCTCCACCACCATCTTCGAGTGTGGAGCATAGTATTGTGCGCTGTAATGCCCACTATTTGGAGCCATAGTATGCCACAATCACTTGTCTTTCATACTGTTGCGATATAAGTCTCGCTCTTACGACAAACTGCGTATGCGCTCATGTTTACCTTCATAAAATGGATCCCACCACACTTCCAGCTCTAATCTGGCCTAAGATTCCTAGGGCCATTGCCATCTTTTCTTTTGGATTCGGTTCAACCCTTGTCCTACCTAGCACATACGTTTCCATGGCAAGGCATTTTTAATTTAAGCTGGCAAGTCAATTCAATGCGATGTTATCTTATTTAATCTTTTGAGATGTTTATAATATTTTAGATTGCCATTTTAAGTTTTTTTTAGATTTACCTTGATCTCTTCTAGATTCGTATTCGTGGAAGCTGCAAGTTTTAGAGCTAGAACACAAGTCATTATACTACTCAACTTGCTCGTCATGCTATTGTCTCCAAGATGTGTAGGTCTTGATTAGGTTTAACTTCTTTCACCTAAAACATGAAACAATTAGAAAAAACTGTAATTTAACATTGGTATACAGAACTTGTATGATAACAATGTTTTTTGCTCCTTTGTGTATTTTCTTTTAATCTCATTTATCTTCCGAAGTTTGCCAACTTGATTGAGCTTGTTGGTGCTTGCCTTGACATGCTGCTTGGTTTATCTTGCTAGCAATATTTTACTTGAAGATCTTTAATGCCACATTGCCTTGAAAGAGAAAGTTCACGCATTTTTCTCTTATTTTTGTGGCAAGTGTAGTTGCTATAGTAGGTACTATACCTCGTTTAAAGATATTATAAAATGAAGTGATAAATAATCAACTACTTCACATTATAATTGACCATTATCTATCAAGAATTTGAACAAAATCAAGAAATTTTTGCTTTTGATAAGAGACTTAGCTTTGTGGAGTTCAATTCAAGACTTAGCTCTATCAGTGCAAGGTGACAGAGTCAGGCAACCACATATTGGAAACATATTATGGCTCCTTGAATTTGTCAAAATCAAGTAACGTATATTTATCTATCCATCTATTTTGCTAAGGTGATTTGACCTTGTATATTTACTTTGTTTATTATTTACGTTCTGAAATACAAGTTTGGATCAAATTCTAAAATAAGCAGGATTTGTCAAAAGAAGACTGACTAAATTTATTTGAAGATTAAGTTTTGATAATTTTGATTTCCATTCACATAATTTAGTCAATGATAGCCTTTTATTACTTTAAAACTAGTGTTTCTCATTTTTTTTTTAAGATTTGAAATTTAAGAAACTACGATAATAATTTCACATATTTCATATTTGAATGGTATTGTCATTGGCTTCTTAATTATGCTAGTATGTAAGTACTTTTTAATCCTAATTTCAAGAGTGAGATTGATTGCGTCCTGTTGACCCTCAACCTGACTAGAGAGTCAAGCACAATAATCCAACTTGAATTTATGCTCAAGTTGGGGTTAGAACCTCCAGATCACTTAAGGTGATCAGTCTATACAAGAATTTTTTAGGAAAAAAGCTCAAATATCAAGTATTCATACCTTTCCCAATTCAGGAATAAGGAGCCTTCACTCAAATCGATATAGTTGGCATAGATGAATTGATTTCTGAGGTCAAATGATTATGGCTTGTGTAGAAAAGTTATAGGCATGCAATGGAAAAGATCTTGACCGAGTCTGAGCTCTAATCTGTGAGATATTCGATCTCAAAGTTGAGTCAATTTTTGGTCAATACCAGTCAAAGCCACAGACAGATCTCAGAATTTAGTAATTTGAGCTACAGGGGGGATTTTTGAAAAATTCCAAAACTAAGGTGGAGTGTAGGTTCCAAGGATGTGGGGCAAACAATCAAATCTTGTTTTGGATCATTAAAACTAATTTTTTTGGCATTGTTTTGTGGATAACAGTCTAAAATCATATCAGACAGAATGCAAAAAATTATGACTTGAGTTTGGAATGGTTTTTTCTCGAACTTTTTGTGCACTCAGGTGCAAATATAGTTGGAAATAAGGGGCAACTGGTCATATGCAAGAAAAGATTATGGAATATCTTACTGTAAAAATGTTTGCATGGCAAAAATACTAGGAGATCATGACAGTCAATTTTTTAACACTTGGCAGGCAATTTTCATTGATATGAAGGTAATACAAGATGAATATGGGTCACAAGATCATAAATCAATCATCAGAAGATCTCAAAAGGTCATGTAATAACATCATAATAGGATAATCAGTCCAATTTTCTCAAATTGGACTGTGGAATGCTCAGAAACTTCATGAACGTCTTCAGATCATGCTCAGCATGTATCAATGTTGAGGTTTGATGTGTCTGGGCCTTCAAAAAGTTGTGTGTCAATCACCCCAAATTTATTTTCAAAATTTTGTGAATCCAGAATCTTAGGCATCAATTATGGGTTTGTTGGGTAGCTAAGAGGCGGGAAAGAAAGATTTGGGAGGAATTTAAGGCAGAAACTGAGGTATCTGGCCGATTCGAATGATATTTCTAAGTTTAGGGTTTATGGAGGGAATCTCACGAGCATTTTTCGAGTATATTTTGAGATTCTGGCCTTTTAAAAAATCAATTTTCAATGGTTTAAATGAGAAAATCAAACCTTAGAGTTTTGAGAATCTTGTAGGGATCTTTGAGGATGCCTTCCAAGAATTTGGGAGCATATCTGACCTTGCCACGTGGCATAGAGCATCTTCATGGCATTTAGAATGATACCCAAGTTATCCACCTAGGATCCTAATGTTCCATAGTAGGGTTTGTTTTTCAAAGGCAAAGGCCAAAAAAGGGGATGGAAATATGGGATAGAAATGAGCTTATGATGAGATAAAGGAAGAATTGAGGAATCAAAGCAAAAACTGGGACAAAGCATAGGAGGATGGAGATGAGGATAGTTTGGGACAAAAATTCTAGATTACCATGGGGTCTTCCAAACTCTAACTTCCAATCTTCAAAAAGTATCTTCCAATCTTCTTACCCAAAGTCTTGTAAGCATCTTTTGACTATCTTTGACCTCAAATGAAGTATCTCCTATGGAAGTTGACCTTGAAGATAAATATCCTTTGACCTCCACACCAATGTTGACTACCAAGCTCTTCTTTGACTTAGCCTTCCTAGCTTCAACACATAAACCAACAATTAGTATGTTGCCCTTTGGGGGCAACATCTCGCCAAAACAAGAAAATGGCTGGTCCCCTCAGCCATATTATGCCAAAGGGAATATATAGAGGGGTCTTCAAACTTTGTCATAGTGTGCAAAATGAGAACAAGATGGAATAGAGTGTAGGGTGCAAATACTGATGAGATGAGTGTGAGTGTGGTGATGTTGTGGTGATAGTGAGGTGAAATGAGTGTAATGAGTGTGAATATGGTAGTAATATGGTATGAATAGAGTGTGATGGGTGAATAAGGATAAAATAAGTGTGAGGATGATAAAGAAATGGTGTGAGTGAAGTGTGAATGATGTAAGGAGATAAGATGAATGTGCTAGTGTTGAGATCTCGATCTTAAAGCACCACTTTTTTTTCTACAGGTACAATGCAAGATACCCATTCTGGATTAATGATTTCAATGATAACACCTGCATCTAGCATTTTATCCAACTCATCTTTGATTAGTGCCATCAATGAAGCATTAATTCTTCTCAATTTTTGAAAAACAGGCTTACAACCTTCTTTAATCTTAATCTCAAATTGGCATACCTCAGTTTTAATACCAGTGAGCTCGGAATAATCCCAGGCAAATACATCTTTTCTTTCTTCAAAAAACATTTGTATGTTCTCCCTATTTGGATATTCAATCAAATCTCCAACAAACAGGGTTCTAGTCTTACCATTTTTTGTGATTGCAATCTCTTCAGTATCCTTTTCCTCTGATGCGTTAATGGTTAGAATGGGACAAAGTGCTTTTACCTCACTAGCATCAAGATCTTCCTCTGGGATAGCTCCTTCAGTTAAATGTGACATGAGAGTCTCTCTACATAAAGCATCAGCTTCCATATTTTTCTCTCTTGGTATGTGAGTGATCTCCCATGAGGCAAAACTCGAGAGTACTCCCATTACTTGATTTTTTAGGAGCTCCATATCTGCATTTTTTGTTTGGTAATCTCCTGAAACTTGTCTGCAAATTAATTGTGAGTCACCATAGATGTGAATGTTAGCAATATCCATAGCTTTGGCCTCCTGAAGACCTGCAATCAAAGCCTTATATTCTGCTACATTAGATGTGACTTGGGGGAAGATTCTTCCTACTTTAGCTAAGAGTTTGTGAGAAGAATCTTTCAAAATAGCAGCAGATGATGCAATATTTATTTTTTTAGAAATACCTCCATCAAACCGTAAGAATCCTGATGGTTCTTGTCTGCTGGGGAGTGCACATTCCATAATAAGAGGAACCATTTCATATTTTCTTGATCTTGTATTTTTTATTCTGTAAGATCCCAAAGGTTCTTCAATTAACATTTCTTTAATAAAGTTTACCTCTTCTTTGGAGCCATAAGAGCCATCTTGATTGTAAATTGTAGCAGTTTGAGAGCCATTGGAGATGGTGCATCTCCCTTGAGACCAGACTGGTCTAGCATCCACAGTGGCCAACCATCTCCTCCCTAAGAGTAGATCATAGATGTCAGATTCATCCTTTATATCTTCAAAAGCCACTACAATAAAGTTAGCAGCTACAGTTATGCCTTCTGTATTAACAGGCACCTTAGTCACCACACCAATAGGAGTAATCTTAGCATTATAAAAAGATCTTAATAATATAGAAGCTTTCTTGTCCACCTCGAAACCACACTTCTTCATAATGTGATATGGCATGATGTTTAGGGGGGATCCCCCATCAAGTAACACATTTGAGAAGGTATAACCTCCTAAAGCAGCTGAACATGTGAATGCCCCAGGGTCTTCTTCATTCTGTGCTAGGACAAGGTTAGTGGCATCAGTAAAATTTACACAAGCATTCAATTTCTCACCACCAGTTTGCTGAAGTACTCTTTTTCTATAGCTAGGTGCAACCTTTAGCAAGGTGAAAAGATCCACACTTACTTTGGAGTTTTTGAGCAAAACATCAACTTCATCAAGGTCTTGATCTTTCTTACCATATTTTTGCTGTGGGGGTGGAGCTATCATTTGAACAGGTGATTCCACTATAGGTGGTGAAGACCTGGCAGTGGGATGTCTACTTGATTCAACATGTACATGGGCTTCATTCATGCTTCTAGTTTGCACTACCATCACTTCTTCAGCTTTGGGAACTTCTGTAGCCTGAATAAACCTTATAGAAGTACTTGGTTCAGCAAATCTCACAGGAGGTTTAGGTTCTGGTCTCTTTTCTTTTTCCTGCTTAGCAAAGTATTCCTTAACAGCACACTTGATATCAGTATGGCCAATTTCTTTACAAAAAGAACAAATAGGACATTCCTTTCCAAAGTGGCCTTTTCTATTGCATTTAGGACACACTTGCCAATAGCAAATTTCTGATGGGTGAGAATTCCTATTGCAATGAATACATTCAGGGTAAGTTTTACCTGTTCTTGTAGCCTTGAGTTCAACCAATTGTTTGGTTAGTTCTGCTAAAGCCTCAGTAACTTTAGATAGGTCTGCCTTGACCTCTGCAACTTGAGAATTAGCTTCCTCCTCTTTAGATTTCTTCTTTTGTTTCTGTATGGCATAAACTGGAATGGAAGGATGATGGTCATATTGTGCATCAGTAGCATCAGGATAAAAAGGATCATGGTTATGGTGAGAGACATGATGTTTGTCAGGCAAAGTAGAGAGCATCTGAGTCAGGTCAGTGGTTTTGGCAAAAACTTTGTATATAGAATCAAATCCTTCAGCAGCTTGGATCTTGAGAAGCTTCCTTTGGATATTTGGTCTCCTTTCCAAACCATTAATAAAAGCAGTGACTAGAAAAAGGGTTGGAATTGTGACTTGAGCTCTTTGACACCTGCTCATATATGTACTAAATCTTTCTTTGTACTGATTCACACTTTCCCCTGCATGTATGGAAAAACTTTGCAACTCATTAACCAAATCTTTTGGAGCAGCCAACTTACCAAACCTATCTAAGAACTTCTTGACGAGCTCATCCCATGAGGTGGTCCCCATTAACTTTTCATAAGTTAACCAAGCACCAGCCTCACTCTCCTCTTTGAAACATTTTTCAAATTCTGAAAGCTTGCATCCTTTTTTAAAACCATAGTCCCTGTAATAATCTTCAAATATTCTCAAAAAGTTGTTAGCACTCATGCTGGAATCAAAAGTAGGCAAGAGAACAGGGACATTCAATTCAAATTGATATGGCAGGTTCTGAAGCAGACTAGTTGAGAAACTTGAGGGCAATGGCCTTCCCCTGCAATGATCTGGTGCATCAACATCATCTAATGGTTCTTGTTCTGCTGGAAATTTTTGTTTTGGAGCCATGGGTTCTGAGATCCAAGAAGATCTCGGTAGAACCTCCAAGATGTTGACCCTCAACCTGGCTAGAGAGTCAAGCACAATAAGCCAACTTGAATTTATGCTCAAGTTGGGGTTAGAACCTCCAGATCACTTAAAGGTGATCAGTCTATGCAAGAATGTTTTAGGAAAAAAGCCCAAATATCAAGTACTCATACCTTTCCCAATTCAAGAATAAGGAGCCTTCACTCAAATCGATATAGTTGGCATGGATGAATTGATTTCTGAGGTCAAATGATTATGACTTATGTAGAAAAGTTATAAGCATGTAATGGAAAAGATCTTGACCGAGTCTGAGCTCTAATCTGTGAGATATTCGATCTCAAAGTTGAGTCAATTTTTGGTCAATACCAGTCAAAGCTACAGATTGATCTCAGAATTTAGTAATTTGAGCTACAGGGGGAATTTTTGAAAAATTCCAAAACTAAAGTGGAGTGTAGGTTCCAAGGATGTGGGGCAGACAATCAAATCTTGTTTTGGATCACTAAAACTATTTTTTTGGCACTGTTTTGTGGATAACAGTCTAAAATCATATTAGACAGAATGCAAAAAATTATGACTTGAGTTTGGAATGGTTTTTTCTCGAACTTTTTGTGCACTCAGGTGCAAATATAGTTGGAAATAAGAGGCAACTATTGTAAAAATGTTTGCATGGCAAAAATACTAGGAGATCATGACAGCCAATTTTTTAACACTTGGCAGGCAATTTTCATTGATGTGAAGGTAATACAAGATGAATATGGGTCACAAGATCATAAATCAATCATCAGAAGATCTCAAAATGTCATGTAATAATATCGTAATAGGATAATCAGTCCAATTTTCTCAAATCGAACTGTGGAATGCTCAGAAACTTCATAAACATCTTCAGATCATGCTCAACATGTATCAATGTTGAGGTTTGATGCGTCTGGGCCTTCAAAAAGTTGTGTGTCGATCACCCCAAATTTATTTTCAAAATTTTGTGAATCCAGAATCTTAGGCATCAATTATGGGTTTGTTGGGTAGCTAAGAGGCGGGAAAGAAAGATTCGGGAGGAATTTAAGGCAGAAACTGAGGTATCTGGCCGCTTCGAATGATATTTCTAAGTTTAGGGTTCATGGAGAAAATCTCACGAGCATCTTTCGAGTATATTTTGAAATTCTGGCGTTTTAAAAAAATCAATTTTCAATGGTTTAAATGAGAAAATCAAACCTTAGAGTTTTGAGAATCTTCTATGGATCTTTGAGGATGCCTTCCAAGAATTTGGGAGCATATCTGACCTTGCCACGTGGCATAGAGCATCTTCATAGCATTTCGAATGATACCCAAGTTATCCACCTAGGATCCTAATGTTCCATAGTAGGGTTTGTTTTTCAAAGGCAAAGGCCAAAAAATGGGATGGAAATATGGGATAGAAATGAGCTTATGATGAGATAAAGGAAGAATTGAGGAATCAAAGCAAAAAATGGGACAAAGCATAGGAGGATGGAGATGAGGATATTTTGGGACAAAAAAATTCTAGATTACCATGGGGTCTTCCAAACTCTAACTTCCAATCTTCAAAAAGTATCTTCCAATCTTCTTACCCAAAGTCTTGTAAGCATCTTTTGACTATCTTTGACCTCAAATGAAGTATCTCCTATGGAAGTTGACCTTGAAGATAAATATCCTTTGACCTCCACACCAATGTTGACTACCAAGCTCTTCTTTGACTTAGCCTTCCTAGCTTCAACACATAAACCAACAATTAGTATGTTGCCCTTTGGGGGCAACACGTCCCTCAGCAATTTCACCCATTGTTTTATTACAAGGACTAAAGATTTATATCAAATCCCAAATCTTTTCACTTTGTTTATCTCGTTTAGAAGAGAGATACATACAATAAAAGTCTTTTCGTTATAGCATTCTAGCCATTTATCTAAAGCTATGCCCTCCCCAATTCCAGCTATAGAGTCCAATAAGTTCGGGCCTGAGCCTATGCAGATTGATCATGTGACCAAAAGGTTGGAGGTTTTGCAGACCTATATCGAGAGAGTCTTAGGTCTATCTGACATTTTCAGTCACCTAAAAGGGACCCCATCCTCTTTGGTAAAGAAGAGCACAAATAATATTTGTACAAATAAAAACTATAAAAATAAAAACTGTAAAAATGACAATAAAAACTATAAAAATAAAATTGTAGAAGTTAAAAACTGTAAAAATGAAAATTGTAAAAATAAAAATTGTAAAAAATAAAAAAAAACAACTATAAAAATAGGAAACTATAAAAATAAAAAAATAAAAATTGTAAAAATAAAATGTAAAAAAATAAAAATTATAAACTATGAAAATGAAAAACTGTAAAGATAACTATAAAAGCAAAAATTACGAAAATTGTAAAAATAAAAACTGTGAAGAAAATGAAAAAACTATAAAAATAAAACTGTGAAAGGAACCCAAAGAGGTAGTGAATGTAGAAAATTAACTTGTAAACTGGCGGTCATTTCTGTTGCTGGGCAGCCACTCTGGAAACCGGCTAACCGGAGATGGTGGCTGTGATGGTGTTCTGGCGATGGCCTCCTGCATTTTTTTACCTTTGCCCCAATCCAAAGTCTCGCCCAGCCTGTGGCAAAGGTCTCATTTTAGTCCTTCATGGACCCAATTGAGAAAGTTCAGCCGACTTCAAGCTTGGGAGTTAGAATCCGGCAATGCCATAGTGGCTGGGATCCTTGTTGTGGATCCATGGGCTCCTGGTTCCTTCTTAGACTCGCAGAGTGTGGCTTCCGCACTCTTTGCTGCTTTGTTTTCTTACTTGGGATTCTTGTATCATCTCATGAAGTCGGGAACTGCTCCAAAGCTCACATTATTTGGGTTCTATATTTTGCTTGCTTTTGTGGGAGCTACAAGTAAGTATCTTCGTAATTTCTGTACATGTCTGCTCTTATTTGTTGCTTAAATGCAAACGAACAGTTTTGTGTTAAATCTCTCTAAAAGGATAAACTCTGCTAGCTCATGTAAACAAGATATTACATTTGCATATCATGCTCTATAGTTTATGCATCTGACTGTTAAGTTCATTGACTTTTCCTCATATGGCATCTGCATATCATGCTCTATAGTTTATGCATCTGAGTTGCTGATTTCCATTCTTTCTGATGTATGCATAAGTTGCACATTTATTACCTAGAATAGTCAAGTTGTCAACTTTACATTGAGTTAGCTTTTAACAATTCTGAGCTTGAAGTCATGATCATTTCATGATTACATTCAGGATCCATTCCCCGCTGCTCGGACAATGGTAAACAATGAGTTCGATGTTGGAATGTTGGAGTATGTGTAATGGGCACACATGAAGAATGACTCAGTGGAGGAGTGCCAAAAGCCCATCAAAGGGCCGGTAGCTCAGTGGTAGAGTACTTGGCTTGCAAGCAAGAGATCCTGGGTTCGATCCCCAGCCTGTCCACCCAATCATAGGATGCTCATTTCTCAACATGGTATCAGAGCCATGGTCCCAAGTAAAGGGTGCTTAACTGCACCAGGATAGTCCCCAGTGGTGTAGGGGTGAGAATGAGCAAAGCTTGGCCAGTGGAAAGCCCAACTCCTGCAGTGGTGGAGTTGCCCGAGGAGGGGAGCATGTGGATTGTGGTGAAGGCTGGAATGGATTGGTGTGCCCATTAAGGAGGAATGTTGGAATGTTGGAGTATGTGTAATGAGCACACATGAAGAATGACTCAGTGGAGGAGTGCCGAAAGCCCATCAAAGAGCTGGTAGCTCAGTGGTAGAGTACTTGGCTTGCAAGCAAGAGGTCCTGGGTTCGATCCCCAGCTTGGAGTATGTGTAATGGGCACACATGAAGAATGACTCAGTGGAGGAGTGCCGAAAGCCCATCAAAGGGTCGGTAGCTCAGTGGTAGAGTATTTGGCTTGCAAGCAAGAGGTCCTGGGTTCGATCTCCAGCCTGTCCACCCAATCATAGAAGGCTCATTTCTCAACATTCGAAATCAGATCCGATGGGTCTGCTTGATTGCAGATAGAAAGAGGTAAGGAAGGAAGGAAGCAAAGCAATCGGATCTCCTTGATTGCAGATAGAAAGAGGTAAGGAAGGAAGGAAGCAAAGCAATATGCAAATTTCAGTCTGAAAGGAATTTGGACCCAGTGAGCAGTGTCGGTGTGAAGATGGCATTGGAAGCTCTTATGTTGCACGGTCTAGGTATCTTGGGCTACATAACAAATAGGTGATTGCCAGGCATTACTTTTTGGTGGTATGATGATAGAATGGTGGCATTTGCATCCATACCAAATGTGGTTGCCAAAGTTTTTTGGTCTCTAGTCTAATAGAACTTTAAATATCCAGTTGTGCTAATGAGATACCTGGTGGTGGTCAACACTCTTCAACTATACACTTGGCATTTGCATCCATACCAAATGTGGTTGCCAAAGTTTTTTGGTCTCTAGTCTAATAGAACTTTAAATATCCAGTTGTGCTAATGAGATACCTGGTGGTGGTCAACACTCTTCAACTATACACTTCACTAATAGTAATGATGATAGAAAGTTATTTCATTGGGGATTCACACACTTTTCTCTAGATAGCGCTATATGTTTGCATCTTGCATTTTTGTTGTTGCTTATGCCAGGAATGCACATCAGAATATGACTAATTTTTGCTACTAGAACTATGTTATTAAGGAAAAACAACGGATATGAAGAGAGTGAGCTCTTGTTCTTGGATTGATCATTCAATTTATGTGGCAACATATCGTCGTCCGATCTTGTATCAAAATGGATGGGCGAGAGTGAGAAATTGGTTGCAAACCTGTTTCAAATGGCCCGTGAAAGTGTATGGTCAATTATATTCATTGATGAGATAGATTCTTTATGTGGCCAGCGTAGCGAAGGCAATGAAAGTGAAGCATGTCTCTAGAATATGGACATGGGAATGGACACGCTAATGCAACTTTTGTCCGAAAAAGTAGAGCTTCTCGCGTTCAACATGTTTATATATCTTGATTGCGATTAAAACTACAACTTGCAGATTCTAAAGGCATTAGTAGGCACTTCTCTTAGTAGAATATAATAAAATAGAATTACTATTAACCTCCACGGAGAATCAAACAATGGAACCATACAACACTTAGGATAAAAAAAAAATAAAAAAAAATCCATGTATGCATATGGCTAAGAACATGGTGAGTATTTGTTTTCGAACTAGTTTGTAAGAAGAATATTTTGGCTATGGATCCTTTGACAACATGACAGACCCATGCGAGGAATGGTGCATGCACCCGAAAATAAATAAAATGGTGCATGCAAAACCCAAAAGGCAAGGCAATAAAAAGCAAAAGAGAGGCGATCGGCAAACGGGGGGCTGGCTGAATATAAACCGCACAATGCTAAGCACTAGAACCTCACAACAGAACCCAGAAAAAGAGTAAGTAGCGCAGAATTCTGCGAATGATAATAGCTGGGCCATCGCCGGAACTTCTCCTCCGTGACAGAGCCACCGAAGGGATCCAGAACAGGGGTCCATGGGAGGGGGGATCGTGAAAAAAAGAGGTAGAAAAAGCTCTGTTCAGATTTCGGGCATCAAATCTGCTCCTAATTTGGCCTCTAAATCCGATTCCAGCTCTTGGGCAGTTGTAAATTCATCAGAAACAGGTTCAGGGGATCCCGAAAAGGACGATCAAGTTCATAAGCTTCAATTGACCATCATTTCTGCGCAGAATCTGAAGAAAGTAAGCTGGTTTCGTCGGCCCGAGCCCTATGCTGTAGCCTGGGTTGATATCCGGAGCCAAAAACACCGCACCCATTCTGACCGTGTAGGGGGGCGCAACCCCACATGGAATACCATATTCAATTTTGAAGTTGATAGGAGTTTGCTTGAGAAGGATACTGCAGTTCTTACTATTGAGCTCTATAATCGCGGTTTGCTCTGGGATAGCCTTGTCGGCACTGTCAGGATTTTGCTTCAGAATCTTGTCAAGGATAGCCAGCGCGTCTATAGCAAGGGCAAATGCCTTACTTTCATGGTCATGCGCCCTTCCGGACGTCGCCATGGCATTCTCAACATTGGTGTGCTTAATGGCCCTTACCATCTAATCAATTCTATCAAAGAGGATCCTTCTAGTGTACGTCTGTTTCTCGATCCACCTAATGTTGGCTCTTGTGTTAATATGTCTGAGTTAGCTCTAAGTTTTCAGGCTCATGCTATTCCATTTAATCAATATGCCAAGGCTCCTAATAGTGGTTTCGACACCGACACGACCACTGATGTTGATCTGGAAAGTGCATATGCATCAAGTGAAGAAAGCAGTTCCCTCCATGCAGAGTCTAGAGTTGCATTTATTTTGGATGGTAATTCTGGCACTAATAGTGAATCAGGCATTGGAACAGACGAAATAGATCCCATATCCCCTGCAAGCACCACAGATACTTCAAATACTTCAAATTCTGTCTTGGTTGTAGATAATAGTCCATTATGGGAAGAGAAGACAAGATAGTAGTTCATGTGAATATTGTGAAGGAGATGTAGGAAAGAGAGACAAAATAGTATCCATTTTGTGAAGGGGGTTAGAGAACAATTTATAGAGTTGGTGTATGAAGATCTCAAAGTTCAGTCCAAATTCTTTGTTTATTTTGTGAAAGGGGTTAGAGAATAATAATTTGTAGAGTTGCTGGTGCATGAAGATCTCAAGTTCTAGTTTCTAATTCTTTGTACGTGTTATTTATCAATCAACAAGGATATGCTTGAATAATGGCAAGTTGGATAAGAGTAGTCCACTTTATTCTTCTATTATCATTAATATCAATAATTTTTATTAATATTGTTTTTGCATAAATAATATTTTTTTTTCTATATTGTCGTATTGTGTTTAAAATTCTATAAGACATTCGATTTTTTTTTTTTTTATAGCCATTTGATATTAAAAGATGGAAAGACATTGCAATGCAATTTAAATCTAAAGAAGTCGAAGGTATAATAATTTGCTATGGTTCATAATTTTTTCGTTACGAGGTTTGCAATGATATTAAGCACAAATCTTGTTAGATTATAAAACAATTATCTACCACAGGACAATAATCTACCAAAAGACAGCAATCCCGTTTATATTCAAATTCAACTTGCTCAACTAGAGACTCAAATATGCTTGTTTCGACCATGCACATAATCATACTCAAATACTATCCACTTGGTCATTGACCAAAACACTTCTCTCTTCCTAATCGATTTTCTCCCACTAAAATTCCCATATCCCCTACAAAATCTATCATCTGGAGGTTACTGTATATTCATCTCTTGCTTATAATAAATTATAGCTTCGTATCACAAGTTCCGAAAATCTGATTCATGGTCTCATGGACTATTAAAAGAGCTCTTCCTTATTTCTAAATATTTCAAATTCATTATCTTATCCATTTGTCGCTTTATTGGTTCAAGTCATCACATAGGCACCTGTGACCACATTTTATGTGCAAGACTTGTAGCACTTTATACGGTGGCTATGGCATCGCACGCTATGGAAAAATCTCATTCACAAATGGGAGTCCCACTGGCATCTTTTGCAATAGTTCCTTTTGCCTTCAATGCAGTTGAGCCTGCCCAGTGCATTGGGCCAATTAAGAGTCATAATGATGGTTGGATGTTCATATTGGAATCGGAGGTCCCTTCTACATATAGATTATATGAGGCTCGTTTCTGTCGTCCTTCAAAAAAAAAAAAAAAAAAAAAAAAAAAAAATCACATATGTAACTACGTAAGTTTGGTATATGATGCTCCAATAAAAAAAACATGTACCCTTGTACTTCACTTTGCAAGGGGTGACAAAGCAAACATGTAACAAGCTTTCAATTCCCATTTAATTGTGCACCATGCAGTCATGTGTTACTCAATCATTAGAATATATGACATGCTTCTCAACATTCCCCCGTATGTCATATTTGCAATTAATGCTATTGTTAGCCTAAAACCTGGAATTTTAGTCTAACCTCAAGGGAGCTCAAACAAATTGGTCAGGACCTCCAGATCACTTAGGGTGATCAATCCTCAACATATGAAGCGAGAAAAGTCATTTTGAAACAATGGTTTCTTCAAAATCACTAGAGTCCCAAAGTTTAGGATATAATAGTGCTTGAGGGCAACTTCCAGGTCTGTCTGAGCCTTTAGAGAATCTCAGATCTACCAATGAAGCTAAATGAAAGGATTATTCGAGTTGTAATTGAAGTGCTTCAATGTCGAACAAGTCACACCGGGACATATCATTCAATTTCGGCGTAACGAGCAAAAATCGAGTAGAGCGATCAAGATAATAACAAATCGCCAAGATCACGAGGTCTATCTCCGAGGGGACGTCTTGATTCGATCATTTTCTTGGCTTAAAAGTCGTTCTTCCCAAAAGCTAGCTCGGTTGAGTGATTTGAGGCCCAAATTGAGCAATTTCTACCGAATCAAGTGCCACAAAGGATCCCCATGGTTTCGGAAAAGGTTTAGGAGCAAATTTCGGGCAAAATTGGCGGGCTTCAATCGGATTTAGGCAATTTAATTGGCGGATTTAGCGTGTTCCCCTATTTCTTAGGGTTCATCGAAAATTCTTAAGGGTGATATATCCCACAGGCAAAAACGAGTCCGGAGGCTTTCAGATATAAGGAATAGTGTTGACCCCACTATTAACTTTTTGCGTGCCACGCAGAGGGGACAACCAAGCCAGGTTCCGCCCCCGCTACCGCCACGTGGAAAAATGGGGGTGACACGGAACTATGCAGAAGTAGATAGGGTAGATAGGCTAGAATAGGTTTTTTTATTTTTTGGCACGCATCCCAAGAATCCAATTTTGAAGGTCTTCCCAAGGGTTTGTTTTTGAATTTTAAAAGACCAAGTTAGCTCTTTTTTTCCAAGCTTTCCATCTAGAGGGTTTTTAGGTCAAACTGAAACATTTGAATTTTGGTCCCTTTTGACCCATGGTCAATGAATATTGCAACATAGGGATGGTGAAAAAGTCATAGGAAAAGGATGGGAAAAGGTTGTAAATAGGCTATGCTGGGATTTAGGAAGATGAAATGAGGATGAAAAAGGAGTTTTCTTGCCTTTGAAGGTTTTCATGATCACTAGGGGACAATTCTCAAGTGAAGGTGGGAAAAATAAAAAATAAGTAGTGGAATGGTGAGAAAAGGTCTCAAAAGTGGAAACAATGGTGAAGGAAAAGTTTTGAAGGCTCTTGGGATATAGAAAGGGGACTGTAAGATGAATGGAATGAAGAAGAGATGGGTACCTCTGTAGCACTTGATCTTATCTCAAATTGTTTCTAGAGCTCAATTCATACCTCCTAGTGAAGATAGGTTTGCTCAAAGCCTAAGGTCTTCCAAACTTCTATAAGGGTCTTCCAAACTTCAAGGCTAGAATAAGAGCAAATTTCACTTCTAGGGTAGCATCCTCATGTGTGTGACTTCAAACTACTCAAGCAAGCTTCATAAGGTTGAGCTTTGGTAAAATGTCTTGTGCCTCCTTGATAAACTTGCTATAGCCTTTGCCTGGTCTTCAAATCAAAGGAAAATGTTAAACAAATGGGAATGTGTCTAGAAAGGTGTTTTACCTCAAGGAAAAGACTAGGCCATAATAGGAGATCCCCAATGTCTTCCAATCTTGGTCAAATGTCTTCCAAACTCTGATGGGATCACAATAGCCCGGAACTTTTCCTTAAAGGAAATATAAATGAAACAAAGGTTTTGATACATAGATGCTGGTCCATGTTGCCAAAAATGGGCAACATCTCCTCAAAGGAAAGAATAGGCTGGTCCCCTCAGCCTAACAAATGTAAATTTAGACTGAGGATCTTCAAATGCTGGTGCAAGTGACAGAGTGATGTAGAATGATGAAAGAGAGTGGTAATGAGTATGAGATGAACTCTGCTATGATGGAAATGTGGTGCAGAGCATTGTAGGGAATAAGAATAAAAGAATGGAAGGCTGAAATGGTATGTAGGGCAACTTATAGGCAGATGGAAATGGAAGAGAAAAGAATGAACCTGCATATGACAGTAAATCAAAGTTAGCATGAGTGCTAAGCGAGATGTGGAAAATTATATATGGATAGCACTCTAGAACTCCAATGGAGAAACAAGGTCTTATGAAGAATAAGCCAGTTTGAAAGGCAGATGAAATGTTTTGACAAATGGCCCTGTCATGACAACATAGAACTCATTAATAGGTAATAAGCAAAGTCTTTATCCCTTGTGGCCACATTCCTGCAGCTAAACAGAAAACACAATATTAAACCTCAAAGGAAATATGCTTAATCAAAAGAAATATTAAAACTTCAACTTTGAAATTATAAACTAACCTATTCTAAGCTAGAACAAATGCTTATATAGAGGTGAAGAGGCTCAAGCAGGCATGCTGAGGCCAATATCTTTTAAGGTGTTGAATATTAATGGGATTTGGCAGCTCTAATCCTGTACCAAGATCTGCCAACCTATAAGATGAGCAGCCAGCATCTCCTAAAATCTGATAGGGGCCTTCCCAGGGATTTTCAAACTTTGAAAGCTTTCCTTCACCTGCAGCATTCCACTTTAAAACTAATTCCATGGGTGCAAACTTGTCTTGTAGTTTGTGAGCAGCCTTGAAAGCTGGCTGCACTCTTAGCCTTCTTCAAACAAGTTGTAATTCTCGCAACAAACCTTTCTTCATCTAATTTTAACGAGAACTTCATACCTGTGCTTCAAGGCTTCAGAAAATTCCAACTCAAGCTTGAGTGCCATCCTTAAAGAAGGTATCTCTAACTCGACTGGAACAACTGCCTCTACTCCATATACTAAACTGAAGGGTGAGGCATTAGTAGCTGCTTTAGAAGTAATTCTATGAGCCCAAAGAGCATCATATAATTTCAAGTGCCAATCCCTTTGGTTTTGGCAAACTGCTTTTTCGCAAAATACCCTTAAGCACTTTGTTAGTAGACTCGGCTTGGCCATTTCCTTGAGGATAATAGGCTGAGCTTTTTTTCACATGCTTGATCTTGAGGCTTGAAACAAGGAAATTAATAACTTCATTAATAAAAAAGTAGAGCCTCTATCAGTCAAAATTTTAAAAGGAATGCCAAACCTAGAGCAAATATTCTCATGCAAAAATCTAGCAAAGTAGTATGGGCATTTGCCTTCCTTAAAGGTCTTTGCTCGACCACTTAGTGAACAGATCTGTAGCCACAACAATGTATTCATCTTGGTGGGGAGGATGGGGATTGATAGGGCCAACATAGTCCAATCCCCAAACTTGAAATGGACGGGGAGACAATTCCCAGAAGAGGAGCGGGATGCAAGATTCTTTTGCCAAAAATCTGGCATTGATGACAAGTCTTTATAATATCATAACAATCTTTAAATAAATGAGGCCGAAATAACCGGACCTCAATATTTTCTTGGGGTTGTTGTGTTCTGCCAAAATGACCACCACAAACACCTTTGTGATTTTCAAGCAAGTACCGGGGCAGCTTCATCTTCATCAACACATCTTAAGAGTACACCATCTCTATTTACCTTGCACAAGATGTCACCAACCAAAGAGTAAGTCAAACATTTTAACTTAAACTTGTAAGCTTGGCTTTTGAAAATTCAGAAGGTATCTCCCCGACATGAAGGAACCTCCTAATAGGTTGTTGCCAACCTTGAGCTGGTATAGTTGACAAGTCCTGCTCATTTACAACAAGGTTAGTCATTTCTTCTTCTTGTATCAACTCCTCATGTTCAAAGTAGGCAGCAGGCAAGTATAAACTCGGGTTGTTCAATACATGAATAACCTTTACCTTTAAATCATAAGATTGAAGCCTACAAGCCCACCTATGAAGCTTAGGTTTTTCTAATTTCTTACCATACAAAAAGGGCATGGGGTTCTGCTGCATGTAGATAGTGGCTTGGGATTTTTGTAAAAGATGACCCTGTCTCTCGATCAAAAAGATGAGAGCAGCAGCACTCCTTTCTATCTTAGCATACTTCTCTTCAGTTTGAGACCATTGTTTGCTTGCAAAAGCAATAGGGTGTCTATCCTGCAAAATGGCAACTCCAGCAGCCTTTTTAGTGATAGTGATGTAAACTTTAAATGGTAATGAAAGGTCTGGAGTTTTTAAAAGTGTAGAATGGCAAATAGCCTCTATGATGATGCAAAAAGCTTTTTCACACTCATCAGTCCAAACAACAGGCCTATATTTACTTTCTCTTTTACTAACTTGGCCTACTCTAGTCAACTTAGAGATAGGACTAATAAGGTGAGAGAAATTAGGCACATACACTCTTAAGAAAGAGGTCATTCCCATAAATCCCTTGACTTCTTTAATTGTCCGGGTGTTTGAAGCTTTTTAAAGCTATGATCTTCTCTTCAGACTACTTGAAGGCCTTTAGCGTAAAACCTCATGGCCTAAGAGCTGGCCTTTGGATGCCAAAAGATGCACTTCTTTGGGTTTAGATTAACTCCGGTTTTATGCGCACAATGTAAATATCCTTGTTAGCTCTGAAATATGATCACTTGTACCCGATTACCTAAGCATAAATCATCAAGATAAACTCGAATTGCTCAGAGTCATGTTTGCAAAGACAAGATCCATAGCTCTCTCGAAATGTAGCAGGGGCATTCATTAAGCCAAAAGGCATCCTTTTCATTGCATAAGTTCCCCATGGAGTAATGAAGGATGTCTTTGGCTGATCTTCCTTTTTGATGCTAATCTGATTAAAACCGGAGAAACCATCCAAAAAATGAGTACATAGACTTGCCGACCATTGCATAAAGTATTTCTTCCAAAAAGGCAAAGGGTAACAATCTTTGACAGTAGCTTTATTTAGATCTCTATAATCCACACATATTCTTAGAGAACCATTCTTTTTAGAACTGGAACAATACAAGAAACCCAAGAAGGGTTCACAATGTCAACTATCAAACCGACTCCGCATTTTGAATAATTCTCTTAATAAGATCTAAAAGTGAGGAATTAATTCTTCTCAATCTCTCGCATGACAGGTTTAGTATCTTCACGAACTTTTATCTCAAACTCACAAATGCTCCTATCAACCCCTTTCAATTGAATATTCCCATGCAAAAACATCCACCCAATCTTCAAAGTACTTAATCATTTTACCTTTGCAATCTTCATCATATAGATCTCCCATTTGCAAAGTCCGGACATACCTCCTTTGTGCACTTCAAGTTCTTTGTGTGATTCCTCTTGTGCTAGGTTGATGGTCAAGATAGGATGAAACCGAGAGAGTTCATCTTCATCTAGGACATCTTCCTTGATAGCTCCCTCGGAGAGATGCTCTAAGAGTGTTTTCTGCACAAAGAATCAGCCTCAAAGTTTTTTAGACCTTGGAATATGATAAATTTCCCAATGATCAAAAAAAGTTAGCAATTCTCGAGCTTGTGTGTTCGGATCCTCCATATCTTGATGTTTTATTTGGTATTCTCCCAAAATCTGTTTTGCAAACAAGTTGTGAGTCTCCATAGATAACAATATGGGAAATATTCATGAACCTTGCTTCTCAGAGGGCCTGCAATGAGGGCCCTATATTCTGCTGCATTAGAAGAAATATTAGGATGAATTCTCCCTATTTTAGTCATCGACTTAAGATCGCATCCTTGAGAATAGCAGGAAGAAGCAATCCCTAATTTTTAGACATACCTCCATCAAACCAAAGGTAGGCCTTGTTTTCTTTTGGATCAGGGAACTCTGCATGAGCAAAGTTGATAACTTCTGCATTTATATCAATATCTAGACCTAAACTGTAAACTCCTATCTCTTCTTCCTGCAAAATATCCACATCTATGAATCTAATGTTAGCAGAAGGGTCAGTTTGGTTTACCAGTTTAATGGAAGTTGCTCCATTTGAAATAGTGCAAATACCTTCAGACCATATAGGCCTAGCATCTACTGTTTTCATCCACCTTCTTCCCAATAATAAATCATAGATGTTAGCATGATTAACATTCTCAAAATCAACAACCACAAATGTAGCTAAGACAATGATTCCCCCTGTATTAACAGACACATTTCTCACAATTCGTGCCTAAATCCGATTGAAGCCCGCCAATTTTGCCCGAAATTTGCTCCTAAACCTTTTCCGAAACCATGGGGATCCTTTGTGGCACTTGATTCGGTAGAAATTGCTCAATTTGGGCCTCAAATCACTCAACCGAGCTAGCTTTTGGGAAGAACAGCTTTTAAGCCAAGAAAACAGATCGAATCAGCACGTCCCCTCAGAGATAGACCTCTGTGATCTTGGCGCACTGTTATTATCTTGATCTGCTCTACTCAGATTTTGCTCTGTTCTGCTCGAAATTGAATGATATGTCCCGGTGTGACTTGTTCGACATTGAAGCACTTCAATTACAACTCGAATAATCCTTTCATTTAGCTTCATTGGTAGATCTGAGATTCTCTAAAGGCTCAGACAGACCTGGAAGTTGCCCTCAAGCACTATTATATCCTAAACTTTGGGACTCTAGTGATTTTGAAGAAACCATTGTTTCAAAATGACTTTTCTCGCTTCATATGTTGAGGATTGATCACCCTAAGTGATCTGGAGGTCCTGACCAATTTGTTTGAGCTCCCTTGAGGTTAGACTAAAATTCCAGGTTTTAGGCTAACATTTTGGAGGTCCTACCGAGATTTTCACCTGGAAGTTGAACTCCATGGCACCAAGAAAGACTGCTGAGCCTGCTGAGCAACCTGAGGTAACAGGTCAACCAGATCTAGTAGGGGTAAGCATGAAAGTGGCTACCAGTTCCACAGCAAATGTTACAAATGTTTCTGCTTTGCCTTTTCCTCCACAAGCTCCTTACCAATTTGAGCTCACTATACCTGTTTCTTCCCCTTGTTATGATTCTTCCATGAATGCTAACAATTTCTTGAAGAATTTTGAAGAATATTATGAGGAGCATGGGAAGAAGAAAGGTACCAGGTTTGCTGAGTTTATCAAATGCATGAAAGGTGATGAGGCCAGATCCTGGTTGGATTTCGAACTGTCAATAGGTACTAAGTGGGATGAATTGGAACAAAGGTTTCTGTCAAGGTTTGGTAAGACTACTTCACCCCAGGACCTTGTTTTTGAGCTCAATTCCTTTTCTATTAAATCTGGTGAAAGTGTGAAACAGTATGTGGAAAGATTTAACTCTTATTTGCTGGTGTGTAATAGGAACCATGTTTCCCACCCAACTTTGCATCTGGTTGCTTCCTTTATCAGAGGTTTGATGTCCAGGCCTAAGATTTATAGAAAGTTATTAAAACTTCAAAAGTTTGGTGAGCTAGATTCAATCCATAAGACATTTGTAAAGGCTGTAGATTTAGTAGAAATGCTAAGCTATCTGCCTGATGATGAAATCAGAGATCCATTCTACCCTCCTCATCATGATATCGAAGCACGAAGTTACACTATGCTAATGCTGCCCCTGTGTATGCAGTTCAGAAGGAAAAGAAGAAGCCAAAAGCTGAAGAGCTAGACCCTCAGGTTTCAGAAATGAAATCTGAGATAAGTAAGGTATCTGAAGCTCTCTTAGAAGTTACCAAACAACTCATGGAGTTAAAAAATAGTAATAATGCTCCTTCTTCTAGCTCTGCCATACCTGAATGCACAAACTGTGGTAAACCCTATCATAGGGCTGAAAATTGCTTTGCAAGATCTTGTCCTAAATGCCACAAAAGGGGCCATTTTGGTAGAGAATGTCCTGTTTGTTCTTTTTGCAAAGAGATAGGTCATGAAGAGAAGTTCTGCAGTGTCAAGAATTACCTTGCAAAGCAAGAAAAAGGTAAACAGGTGTCCAATATTAGTTTTATTGAGACTTGTGCAGAAGAACAAGAAGAACAAGATGTTATGGTTGTGCAAACACGTGCTAGGCTCCATTCGTATATCCGCAAGTTCTCATTCCCACCAATTGTAGCTCCTAAGGTAACATTTCAGCCAAATCCTCAGGATATAGTTCCTCCCCCTGTTCAAAGGTATAAACAGAAAGATTTTGAGCTTGATGAATTTGAATTGCTTATGAAAAACTCCAAGGTTACTGTAGACTTACTAACTTTATTAAGGATTGCACCATCATACAGGGAAAAGCTTATCAAGAATACCCAAAATGTTGAAGAAATTGCTGCAGAAACTTGCAACAACATTTCTGTAGCCTTACCTGAGCACACTGAAGATCCGGGTGCTTTTATTTGTAGTGCTACTATAGGTACCTCCCATTTAGATAAGGTTTTGTTGGATGGAGGTTCCTCCCTAAATGTCATGCCTTATCATGTTATGAAAACACTGAATCTCAAAGTATAAGACAACACTTCTATTGTTCTAAAATCCTTTTCCAATGCTAAGGTAGTACCAGGATTTAGCAGGTTCCCCTATTTCTTAGGGTTCATCGAAAATTCTTAAGGGTGATATATCCCACAGGCAAAAACGAGTCTGGAGGCTTCTGTATATATATATATATATATATATTTTTTTTTTTTTGAAGGAAAGAAGTTTCTGTATTAATCAGATAGGAAGAATTACAATACAGAGATCCCTCTATGGATCAGATATAAGTTAAGTACAAAGGATCCCATCTGGATCTGAATCATGTCTGTAACTAAAGAACACATGAGCCTCTCTCAACCTCTTCTTCTGTCTCAATTAAACAGAGTACTATAGGAGCCAAGTACCCATTTTCCACAGCTACAAACAAATCTTGAATGCTCCAAAAACCTCTTGCAAAACTAGAAATGAAGATGGAAAGAGATGAAGAGTAACCTGAACAGTCTCCCGCTCTATTCAGGGAATCCCATACTTCAAACTATGATCAAATTATACAATTTTATTACCGTATGTGAGATCAAAAAGGAGATTGCGTGATTGTCGGGTGCGCCATCCACCGACACAGAATCGGCTAGACACACGACCCAACCAATTTAACTCTCCCTAAAATCCCGGCTCATGATATCCGGTCTTGATATGGAAGCATCACTGGCACAATAGATCCCTAGCTCGGCAATCTCAAATAACCCAACATTCTGTTATAAAACTGTAATCTGAGATCAAGAATTTACTCAACTTCTTCCAAGAAAAACACCTCCAGATCTTTCTGCTAGCAAGAAAGAGCAAGAGGAGGGGAAAAAAACCAAATGATCCGAAAATCCAACTAGAAAGACCGCCGAAAAGACCCTAAGCTGCTTTCTTTAAAGATTCTGCTTAAATTTCGCTCCACCTTATAGACTCTACGCCCTTTGATTGTGATATAAATCATCATTCTTCTAAAGATTGAGAGCAAAAATGCCACGTTAGTGGCTTTAATTGAATCCAAAAGACCGCCTTGAAGCTGCTTCAAAATCTGATCTGCAAATTCTTTGAAGGCAAAATCGTCTGGAGCACCGGCAAACCCCACTAGCACCGGTTTGGTCTTTGATCTGCAAGAAGGTCTGCAGCAGTGCCGGAAAGAGAGGAGAGGAGGGCGGCCTCCTTCCTCTGCTGCCGCCCTAGCCGCAGGCGCTAAGGGCTGCGCCAAGAAACATTTTCCCGGCTTCTGTATATAAGGAATAGTGTTGACCCCACTATTAACTTTGCGTGCCACGCAGAGGGGACAACCAGCTGTTCGGCCCCCCCACGCCGCCACGTGGAAAAATGGGGGGGTGACCTGGAACTATGCAGAAGTAGATAGGGTAGATAGGCTAGAATAGGTTTTTTTATTTTTTGGCACGCATCCCAAGAATCCAATTTTGAAGGTCTTCCCAAGGGTTTTTTTTTGAATTTTAAAAGACCAAGTTAGCTCTTTTTTTCCAAGCTTTCCATCTAGAGGGTTTTTAGGTCAAACTGAAACATTTGAATTTTGGTCCCTTTTGACCCATGGTCAATGAATATTGCAACATAGGGATGGTGAAAAAGTCATAGGAAAAGGATGGGAAAAGGTTGTAAATAGGCTATGCTGGGGTTTAGGAAGATGAAATGAGGATGAAAAAGGAGTTTTCTTGCCTTTGAAGGTTTTCAAGATCACTGGGGACAATTCTCAAGTGAAGGTGGGAAAAATAAAAAATAAGTAGTGGAATGGTGAGAAAAGGTCTCAAAAGTGGAAACAATGGTGAAGGAAAAGTTTTGAAGGCTCTTGGGATATAGAAAGGGGACTGTAAGATGAATGGAATGAAGAAGAGATGGGTACCTCTGTAGCACTTGATCTTATCTCAAATTGTTTCTAGAGCTCAATTCATACCTCCTAGTGAAGATAGGTTTGCTCAAAGCCTAAGGTCTTCCAAACTTCTATAAGGGTCTTCCAAACTTCAAGGCTAGAATAAGAGCAAATTTCACTTCTAGGGTAGCATCCTCATGTGTGTGACTTCAAACTACTCAAGCAAGCTTCATAAGGTTGAGCTTTGGTAAAATGTCTTGTGCCTCCTTGATAAACTTGCTATAGCCTTTGCCTGGTCTTCAAATCAAAGGAAAATGTTAAACAAATGGGAATGTGTCTAGAAAGGTGTTTTACCTCAAGGAAAAGACTAGGCCATAATAGGAGATCCCCAATGTCTTCCAATCTTGGTCAAATGTCTTCCAAACTCTGATGGGATCACAATAGCCTGGAACTTTTCCTTAAAGGAAATATAAATGAAACAAAGGTTTTGATACATAGATGCTGGTCCATGTTGCCAAAAATGGGCAACATCTCCTCAAAGGAAAGAATAATTGGTCCCCAGCCTAACAAATGTAAATTTAGGATCTGAGGATCTTCAAATCTTTGGTGCAAGTGACAGAGTGATGTAGAATGATGAAAGAGAGTGGTAATGAGTATGAGATGAACTCGCTATGATGGAAATGTGGAAAGAAGAGCATTGTAGGGAATAAGAATAAAAGAATGGAAGGCTGAAATGGTATGTAGGGCAACTTATAGGCAGATGGAAATGGAAGAGAAAAGAATGAACCTGCATATGACAGTAAATCAAAGTTAGCATGAGTGCTAAGCGAGATGTGGAAAATTATATATGGATAGCACTCTAGAACTCCAATGGAGAAACAAGGTCTTATGAAGAATAAGCCAGTTTGAAAGGCAGATGAAATGTTTTGACAAATGGCCCTGTCATGACAACATAGAACTCATTAATAGGTAATAAGCAAAGTCTTTATCCCTTGTGGCCACATTCCTGCAGCTAAACAGAAAACACAATATTAAACCTCAAAGGAAATATGCTTAATCAAAAGAAATATTAAAACTTCAACATTTTTACATTTTTACATTTTTTTACATTTTTTTACATTTTTTACATTTTTTACGTTCCATTTTTACATTTTTTTTTTTAATAGTTTCTTATTTTTATAGTTTTTTTTCATTTTATTTTTTACAGTTTTTAATTTGTCAATTTTCATTTTTACAGTTTTTAACTTCTACAATTTTATTTTTATAGTTTATTGTCATTTTTACAGTTTTTATTTTTATAGTTTTTATTTGTACAGCTATTATTTGTGCTCTTCTTTAATGGTTGTTATTTGGTTTTTATTATGGCACAGTATGACGTGTTTATTTTTTTTTACAGTTTCATTCACTAGCTCTTTTGGTTTCAGTTTTTTTATAGTTTTTTCTAGGTCTTTCAATTTTTTGTAGTTTTTCAAGCACTGCTGTCAGCACCACATTGCAACTGAAATCAACTTAGCTCTATTGTATCACAATGACTTAGAACAACATTGGTCCAATTATCAACCTTACCATAGGAATAACACAAATTAAAAAACATTGGTGAACGTAACAATGTTATGCACTTTAATCTGTATTTATAAGTTTTGTTCTATTCTATTCATATTTGCAAATGTCCTACCAGAGGCTTTTAATATTAATGAAGTTTGAAGATTGAATATACAAAGACCAATGTAAGTTACATAACTTTTGGGTAATATCTGAGTTCTTCTAATGTATAAGCACCCTAATTAATTGTCTTTGCATATTTGAAAGCAAAAATATTAGCACTAACAACCAGACTTTGATAGTCTGTGATCTTTGGATTTTCAGGCTTGAATGTAAGCAATCACTCACCCTCCATTCTTTTTGTTGCTCATTATTAGATTGATGCTCATCATGTTCTCAATTATTAGATTGATCCGGACGTCGCCATGGCATTCTCAACATTGGTGTGCTTAATGGCCATTACTATCTAATCAACTCTATCAAAGAGGATCCTTCTAATGTACGTCTGTTTCTCAATCCACCTAATGTTGGCTCTTGTGTTAATATGTCTGAGTTAGCTCTAAGTTTCCAGGCTCATGCTATTCCATTTAATCAATATGTCAAGGCTTCTAATAGTGGTTTCGACACCGACACGACCACTGATGTTGATCTGGAAAGTGCATATGCATCAAGTGGAGAAAGCAGTCCCCTCCATGCAGAGTCTAGAGTTGCATTTATTTTGGATGGTAATTCTGGCACTAATAGTGAATCAGGCATTGGAACAGATGAAATAGATCCCATATCCCCTGCAAGCACCACAGATACTTCAAATACTTCAAATTTTGTCTTGGTTGTAGATAATAGTCCATTATGGGAAGAGAAGACAAGATAGTAGTTCATGTTAATATTGTGAAGGAGATGTAGGAAAGAGAGACAAAATAGTATTCATTTTGTGAAGGGGATTAGAGAACAATTTATAGAGTTGGTGTATGAAGATCTCAAAGTCCAGTCCAAATTCTTTGTTTATTTTGTGAAAGGGGTTAGAGAATAATAATTTGTAGAGTTGCTGGTGCATGAAGATCTCAAGTTCTAGTTTCTAATTCTTTGTACGTGTTATTTACCAATCAACAAGAATGATGCTTGAATAATGGCAAGTTGGATAAGAGTAGTCCACTTTATTCTTCTATTATCATTAATATCAATAATTTTTAATATTGTTTTTGCATAAATAATATTTTTTTCCTATATTGTCGTATTGTGTTTAAAATTTTACAAGACATTCGATATTTCTTCTTTTATAGCTATTTGATATTAAAAGATGGAAAGACATCTCAATGCAATTTAAATCTAAAGAAGTCAAAGGTATAATAATTTGCTATCATTCATGACTTTTTCGTTATGAGGTTTGCATGATATTAAGCACAAATTTCGTTAGATTATAAAACAATTATCTACCAAAGGACAATAATCTACCAAAAGACAGCAATCCCCTTTATATTCAAATCCAACTTGCTCAACTAGATACTCAAATATGCTTGCTCAACTCAAATAGGAGTATCTTTAATTCATTCGACCATGCACATAATCATACTCAAATACTATCCACTTGGTCATTGACCAAAACAGTTCTCTCTTCCTAATCGATTTTCTCCCACTAAAATTCCCACATCCCCTACAAAATCTATCATCTGGAGTTTATATTTTACAATTTTTATTTTTACAATTTTCATTTTTACAGTTTTTAACTTCTACGATTTTATATTTATATTTTTTATTGTCATTTTTACAGTTTTTATTTTTACAGTTTTTATTTTTATAGTTTTTATTTGTCAACTATTATTTGTGCTCTTCTTTAATGGTTGTTATTCGATTTTTGTTATGGTACAGTGTGATTTGTTTATTTTTTTTACAGTTTCATTCACTAACTCTTTTGGTTTCAAATTTTTTATAGTTTTTTATTCACCAGGTCTTTTAATTTTTTGTAGTTTTTCAAGCACTGCTGTCAGCACCACATTGCAACTGAAACCAACTTCTCAGAGCACCATCTGTGCATGACTTGGCATTATACATACTTGAGGTTCTAGATAAACGTCTGCAATTATTGAGCCCTCAGTAGTCATTATCTCTGCTTGTCTAGTATCATCATTACTGCAAAGGTTTTTCCCTTGAAAACCTTTCGAGGCAGGGGTTTTTTAATCCTAGTAGTAATGATTGTACTAGCCCATTGTATGGGTCCCATGACCTATTGGTCTCCGTGGACATTAAAAAAACTATTCTATTCTATTCTTAACTCTACTGTATCACAGCGACTTAGAACAACATTGGTTCAGCCTTAGCAGAGGAATAACACAAATTAAAAAACATTGTTGAACGTAACAATGTTATGCACTTTAATCTGCATTTATAAGTTTTATGTTCTGGAGTATGTTACGCCCAAAATATTTTGCAGACCATTGTAAATATTGACATGCATGTTGTTGGGGGTTAATACAATGTCTCGGTGCATGTGGACATTGAGTTCATTGTGGTCGCATGGCCTAGTCTAAATGTGAAGTGCTCTAGACAATTTAGACTAGGGGGTAGGTTACTTAGAATTTCTGATTAGAGCGACATTAGCTAAGGTAATGTTGTGGAAATTCTAGTGGCCTGATTCGGAGCCAGAAATTCCCCGTGAATTTCACATCTCGAGAGATTTCATTGTGAAGTTGCCTCGTACTATGCATTACTATACTCAGATACTTGTCATTGTGGATAGGTTGACGAAGTATGCACGCTTTATACCTCTGACAAAGAATGCTGATGGCTTGGCGGTGGCCAAGGCTTATATGCAGCATGTATTTCCTATTTTTGGATTACCCAAAGCTATTGTAAGCGATCGAGATGTGAAATTCACGGGGAATTTCTGGCGCGAATTGTTCTCTGCATTAAAATGCACTCTTCAGTTCTCTAGTGGAGATCATTCGGAAATGGATGGACAAACTGAAAGAGTGAATCAGATTCTGGAGGATATGCTGAGATCTTATGTGGCCACTCAGCAATCCAGATGGGAGGACTATTTGCCAATTGTAGAGTTTGCTTACAATAATGGGTTCCAACAGAGCGTCAAAACTAGCTCGTTTGTGGCTATATTTGGGAGAAATCCCAGAGGACCTGTATCGCTTGGTTTTGATGGGCTGAAAACTGATGCTGCTATAAGTATGCTTGAAGGCATGGATGTGACACTTGGGTTGTGTCAATTGCATATGAGACAGGCCCAGGATCGGGCAAGGGCACGTGCCAATTTGTCAAGAGTCCCGATCGAGCTACATGAGGGTTAGATGGTGTACCTTCGTGTGGTCTTCCCTGCAAATTTTGAAAAGAAAAGCAATATTGCCATTGCTTGCAGGAAAGAAACCAAAGCTCTCCCCACAGTGGTCCTTATAAGATTTTGAAGAAATATAGTGATGTTGCCTTCAAGTTGCAACTCCCACCGAATGTGGACATTCATCCAGTTTTCCATGTGAGCCAATTGCGACCAGCTCTGGGGAAAGCTGTGAATGTTGTGCCTTCTCAGGAACACATGGTGGAGTTGGATAGAATCCCTACCCCTAAAAGAATATTGAATTCCCGGATAGTGCGGATCCGCCAAAGAGACCAGATGGAATTTCTGGTGAAGTGGAAACATAGACCTGTCTCAGAGGCGACGTGGGAGAGTCGTCGTTTCATGACTCAATATCCGGATGTTATGGCTCAATGGTCTGGAGCCGATTCTTGAGGACAAGAATCCCAGGGGGGGAGTAATGTTACGCTCAAAATATTTTGCAGACCATTGTAAATATTGACATGCATGTTGTTGGGGGTTAATACAATGTCTCGGTGCATATGGACATTGAGTTCATTGTGGTCGCATGGCCTAGTCTAAATGTGAAGTGCACTAGACAATTTAGACTAGGGGGTAGGTTACTTAGAATTTCTGATTAGAGCGACATTAGCTAAGGTAATGTTGCGGAAATTCTAGTGGCCTGATTCGGAGCCAAAGAATGCCCCAGTGAGTAGGAATATTCTCAGGGGTGGCGCCCACTTATGTGGACGCCAATTTGCCCCCATATAGTTCACTGCTCCTTTTGTTGCAAATGCGATACTTATGTGCACCCATAAATTCCTTAGGTAAGGAAATAGAATTTCCTTAATAATGGTTGATATTGGGGGCTGGTATCACACTTTTGGGCTGCTGTAGCAGCAGCAAATTTGCATTGAACGTGAGTGAACCCGAGTGATCCAAAAGGGGTAAAAACGAAGGCTGGAAGGAGGCAAGTAGCAAGAGAAGGGAGCTGATTTGCAGCAGGAGGAATAGGCAATTCGAAGTTGAAGGAATTGGTTTATGATCTGCTGAACCCGAGTTGCAGTAGAGAAGCTTTACTTCGGTAAGCCTTGGGCTGGATGCAATCCGGTTGTGGCTCTTTGGGCAAGCTAACTGTAATGAATACAGTGGGCAAAGGCTTACCATAGTTTTAAGACTTCATAGTAACTGGTATGGGCTTGTTCCCTGGAACCAGAGTAAACCGTAAACCAAGACCTTATGAATTGCTAAATTCCTTCCTCACAAAGCTCGGTAGAATAAGCTGAGTTAAGCTTGGGATGCTTATCCAGCTCTGGCCGGGCATTAGGTTGCTACTGCAACCAAGAAGCTGCAGGCCGGGATGTTTTACGGAGCTTCTGGGCTTCTTTCTTCTAATGCCCTCTGTCCTATATTGAAGCAAGTGTAAACTTGTTTCATTAGCTGACCTATTATGACTGGTGAGATGGCTGCTTAGTGCTGGTATATATGGGACAGTACTAAGTGACCATCAACAGTTTAGTGTTATAAGAGTGTCTTGCTTTACTCTGTATACACGATTTGACATCGTGAGTTCTATGCAGAGTAGATAAACACTGGGTGTTTATCATATGGGAGTTTTTATGCAAGCATATGATTAGATAAGTGTGGCTTATCTTAATAGGAACTTCAGGTGCTAGTGAGATGAAATCTATCACTGGTATGGGACGCTGATGGACGTAGTCAATAGTCTATTGTTCTGGGTTCTTATGATGCTTGCAGTTTCTCCCTCACTCTGGATCCACCAGCGCGGGGGTTCTAGACGACGTACTGTCTAGATATGGTGGGGTGTGTCTGCTTGGCAGATGCTATGGTGCGTGTGGTGGATTCCATATGTGTGTACTTGCAGTCCGTCAGTCATTGCTTCCTCTTGATATTACGGGATAACTTCTATGAATGTTACTAACACGTGTAAGCTTGTGCAGGCTGTTTGATGGCTGATGGAGCGTACGTGTGCATTTAATTATCTTGTGTTGTCGTCTTGTTATCTGTATACGTGGCTTTCATGTATATAGCCTCGTGGGAGGCAGTACTTGTTCTGTGTACTCTGATGGTTTATGTGAATACAAATCGAAATTTTTGGTACTAAAATTTTGGTTCGTAACAGAGTATTACTGGCATTTCTCATATTTGCAAATGTCCTACTAGAGCCTTTTAATGTTAATGTTGATCTGGAAAGTGCATATGCATCAAGTGAAGAAAGCAGTCCCCTCCATGCAGAGTCTAGAGTTGCATTTATTTTGGATAGTAATTCTGGCACTAATAGTGAATCAGGCATTGGAACAGACGAAATAGATCCCATATCCCCTGCAAGCACCATAGATACTTCAAATACTTCAAATTTTGTCTTGGTTGTAGATAATAGTCCATTATGGGAAGAGAAGACAAGATAGTAGTTCATGTGAATATTGTGAAGGAGATGAAGGAAAGAGAGACAAAATAGTATCCATTTTGTGAAGGGGGTTAGAGAACAATTTATAGAGTTGGTGTATGAAGATCTCAAAGTCCAGTCCAAATTCTTTGTTTATTTTGTGAAAGGGGTTAGAGAATAATAATTTGTAGAGTTGCTGGTGCATGAAGATCTCAAGTTCTAGTTTCTAATTCTTTGTACGTGTTATTTACCAATCAACAAGAATGATGCTTGAATAATGGCAAGTTGGATAAGAGTAGTCCACTTTATTCTTCTATTATCATTAATATCAATAATTTTTGGGTTGCCCCTAGGGGGCAAACCCTCGTTTATGTGGGTTTGTGGGATATACTGAGTATATGCTGGAATATACTCAATATATGTTGATGACTGCTAAAAACCCTTTGTTCCCTGTAAATGCACGGTCAGTTGCGTTGTGGATCAAGGATGTTCTGGACCGGGTAACTAGCAGCTCCAATCTGATGAATAAGAACACAGCAGGGAGCAGTTTGGACGAGACAAGGGCGGCAAATTGGAGCTCAGGAAAGCGCAGATGCTTTCTTCTTGCCGCCTTGCTTCTGTTGCTTCAGGGATGTATTGATCGGCTTTCTCCTGTTCATTCTCTTGCTGCTTTGCCATGCTTTTCGCTTCAAGGTCAGTATGCTCTTCCCATTCAATCCCCTGGCATTGCGATTTCGCCACAATACAGCCCGGTTCTTTACTTGGTTCTCTGAATTAACCCTTATTTTCTGCAGGGTTCTTGATGGGTCTGAGTATCTCTGCTTAGGATCTGCTTGTTTGCGGGCAGGGAGGCGGCATCATCCTTATGTCTTTGTTTTGGTTTGTTGTCTTCCAGCATTTGTGTTTCATTTTAGATCTTAGCTTTTTTTGTGAAGATAGATGAAGTACAGCAGAATTGATCCATTTGTGCTTCTTAGGTTTGGCGAAACTGCTGAACCGGCCTTTTCTGCTTCCATTGCCTGTTGGTTTCTCTGTTTTAAACCTTCACTTCAAAGAATCAGTTGCTTAATGTTTAGTATTCTCCATCTCGATGTTGATAGAGTATTGGAAATTGAATTCAATGATCTACGCTCCTAGTCCAGTCTCTGAAAAAGATTTGAATCTTTTGCAGTCTCATCAACAAATGCTTTCCCAGATGGTAATTTTCCATTGCATGCAATGCTACTTTAGTATGATTTGCATGCTGATTGTGGGTGATTTCACAATTTTTAGGATACGAGAGGGGCAAATATATTGACGAAGATGCGCCGTCAAATAGTTATCGGCAAACTGGTAAGCTAGAAGTCTTAGAATTTTGCCTCTATACATGTATTTTTACCTAATTATTAAACATGTGCATTAGAACCTACAGCACCCTTAAATGAGATTTAGAGGTGTACAAAAGGTCTGGATCCTCTGGTAGAGCAGAGGGGAAGGAAGAAAGCACATAAGGAAGCAACGCCGTTGCGTGTCATATTTTAATTGTTTTAACTAGCTGTGCAAAGATGCTTTTCTCATGCATTGAAAGTTCAGTTCTTTTGAAAATAGTGCGCAATCGGCTTTACTTCTGCAGCGCGTATGGTAGTTAAGCTATTGAGGTCTTAGAATCGTGTTTTTGAATGCAAGCAAGAATGTGATTCGGATATTGGATTCTGCACCTAATAACATCTCTTTAGTCTGTCTATTTTTTTTTCTTGCAGTACTTAAACTTGACTGTTCCATTTGCAGGTGCATGCACATGCAGAAAGGGCTATATTGGTGAATTCGTCATATGCAGAAGCATACAATAATTTGCGTCAAAGTTCTTTCAATTGCTGAATTTGTAGAAAAGGGCAGACTGGAAAATGAGGATTTGAGAACTGATTAATCTGTTGTGAATGAAAGTTTTAAAAATATATCAGTATGCATGCTTCTATGTGCAATTTCGTGTTCTGTTAACAACGGTGTTCCAGTTATGCAAACGTGAAGACTCCAGAATGACATGTCCGAACCTGCCTTTATTTTACATCTGTATGTATATCGGTATAGAGTGCTTATTATGCAGATTTTCTGCAGTGGAAAACATCTTAAATACTGTTGTAATATTTCAGGAGTCTCACATACACTCATTAATCAGTGTCCCTTTTTTTTGGAATTATTACAAGGAATCTAATAGTTGGTCTGCACATTGTGCTTCAGGAATAGTTGGAGCATGCAAAATATAGAATGGTTCAACTCAAACTGGTAACGTTAGTGGCCCCAAGACATTCTAGCTGGTTTAGCTTCGCATGGTTTATTTAGATTCATTTTATATGCTTAGGACAAAACTTTTTTTATAACTTACAGTCAGATTGCACCCATCCGAGCTTCTTGGCTGCTTTGTTGGAGGTAATTCTATATCTCATCATGAAGAAGCTTTTGAGAAATACTTAGGCAGGAAATTGTTATCTACTTTGCTGTATATTTGTAACAATGGCTTAGATAGTTACGTCCAATGAGGTTTGCCATTTCTGGAGCAGTTTAGACATGCTGCCCTACTGTCAGTTATAGTATCAGTTAACGGTTCTTGCAGGTATGTGGCTTGCTGATTTTGCACACGCATCCGGAAGTGCACTTTCTGCCATGGTATCAGATTGTTTCAAATGGCTTGGTAAGCTTACTCTTTGCCTTTTTTTCCTTGATATTTGGTTTAACCGTCAGCATAATTGTTACATTTTTGCAACTGGCATGGAGGGGTTTGTGGAAGATCCTTCTGAATGTTTGCCATTGCAATCACCTCCACGTAGCATATTGTTGCAGGCTCTGCCTTGTGGGCTTTAATCTTGGGTGCAAGCTACTGCCTATTTACAAATAGATTCTATAAGTTCAAAATGCTAATTTCAATTTCAAGTATGCATGTCGACATGCACACATGTGGTGAGCGCATATGTTTATGTGGTTGGGAACAATTTGATTAAGCTTTGTTCTCAAATAATGCTGAACACAGCTATGGACCAGTTTATAATGAACAAATACAACTTGTGTCCCAATTTTCAGAAGTAATTGTAGAAATATCTAAATGCTGACGAATCTAAAATATTAAAGGCAGAATTTAACTCGCCGCAAATCAATTATTTCCTGCTTCTGTTGCCAGTGTTACAAAGTGCCGCATGGAACCTCTATTTATTTCAAACTGAATTCTTATGATTGACTAGCTCAATTTTCCAAACAACTACAAATTATCATGCATTAGATATATCATGAGTATATTCTAGAGTTACATTTTTGAAGCAAATGTTATAATTTTTCTGCATTATGTTGAGTAAATGGATTTTTGAGTCTATTTCATGCTTTGCACAGGTACTGTTTTCTTATATCTTGGAATGCAATGTTTGGATATTCAATGCAATTTCCCCTCATTGAAGTCTTTCCCAGTTTTTCTTCATAGTAATGATCCATTGTTACAAGGACAATGTTATTTTATTATATCTGGATCAACACCATTGGTTTTAACACAGCCAATAACATCTTACTACTTACTCCCTCTTCTCCATAAAGCATGGCCTAGGGTATTTGCCTATGTTTTATTCCACTCGTGTTTTAACTCTGATTTATAAGCCTTTCACAGGAATAAAATGTGTAGGTACGAGCATCTAAGATTTTGCTCCAGAAGAAGATGATGAAGCTTGCTGCAAAAAAGAATGCCTAAAGCAACAGGTTGCAGCAATTTGTTTTTTCATTGCATGCATGCATCTTTGATGACATAACTTGATATTTTGGCAGCTTCATCTTACTCATGGTCATGCAAAGGGATGTGTAACATACATTAGATGAGAAAAGGCATGTTTAACAATCACAGAGTATGGCTTTTACTGGAGATGCTCTGACAAATTTGTAGTTGTGGTTGTGCAACTCTAAAAAATAGAGAACGTTAAACCATTTAAACATTGACTATGATCAGAGTTGCTTGATATTTTTTGCCTATATGATTCTCCTTTACCATTAGCCTGGTTGGAGAGCAAAATAGATTTAAAACAGCCACATTAAATTGTTAAAATGTAGGCCTGACAAAAAAAGTATCTCTCAACTTCATATGCCTTATAGTCAATTCACATACCTTAGTATTACCTTGGGCATATGCTACACTGTCTTCTTGCACAGATGAACAATTGGAACTTTGATCATTCTCCTTGACCTTATAGTTCGAAGCACACTTCCTCTCACAGTCTTCAGATATCTCTTCGGCTCCTTTTAATTTATTACCTACAAACACTTCAAAACCTGTATACTTTATACTGCATTGTGCATCGTTTTTGGAAGTCTCAATGCCCTATATATGTGTTCCATACACATCAACAACTTTACTATCAATGTCGTCATCTAAGTAAGCCTGAAAGTCACCATTATCACAATCAATCCCATACTTAATTGCATCCACTGCAAACCTCTTTATGGCTATGGTCTTATTTCCCTGAAAATCAGCTAGAAGCTTTCCACAATCATCTAAAGAAGTAGCATTGCTTAAAGCATCATTGTTGGAATGATGCACTCCATGGATCCAACAAAGGTGGAGAACTGATGACATCAGTTTCCTAACTTTGCAGCTCTCCCTGTCTTTATTCACGGCAATAGCTTTGTTCTTGCTGCCAGAATTCACACTGGTCAATTATTATATGCTCCTGCTTTGCAGCCAAATACAAATGCAGCTGAACTCCTCCAAATTCACGAGAGGACCATCAATGGATATATTCCTTTGTACCCAGATTGAATATAAACGAGACAGCGACCGTGGCATTCAAAGAATCTATAGGAGTCTAATTATAAAAGGGAAGCGAATTTTTATATTAAATTTAATACATGATGATGCTCCAAGTAATCCTATTTTACCAGGCAAAGCTAAGTACTTTGAGAAAATAGTAGAGTCTTTTGAATTTGCTTGATCCAGCAATTTTATGCAACGTTGCAGGAATTCCATCTCAAGTTTTATGCAGAAAGCAATGTTTCTGATACTATAATGCTGATCAGACATGTTACCAAAAAGGACTAGTAGAAAATAATAACACATAATGAACCTTACAACATTTAGGAAGACACCTATTGTGATAGATTCCTTACATCATCTTCATTGATTCTTAAAATTGAGTTCAAAGGATTCAATCTTCCCCACTCTTTGACCATGACTTGGAGAACCATGTTGTTTCACCAAGACTTCGCTATGGAATTCCCATGTGGTTTGGTGGGTGGCTAGGCTCTGATGCCCACCTACGACATTGGCTCTATTAAATGTCTTTTCTAACCCAACAAAAATAGAGATGTCTGCCCACTTAGGGATTTTGGAAGATAAAGGTAGTTCGTTGACTACAAAGGATTTCGTTTCTAAATGTTCGGGGTTATGGTTTTGAATTGATTGTCAAAATATGACTTTGAACTATGATTTAAGCCACTTCACCCTCCGGCCATGGAGGGCAACCCTCCGTGCGCAGCACCTTGTTAATATTGTTTTTGCATAAATAATATTTTTTTTCCTATATTGTCGTATTGTGTTTAAAATTCTACAAGACATTCGATATTTCTTCTTTTATAGCTATTTGATATTAAAAGATGGAAAGACATCTCAATGCAATTTAAATCTAAAGAAGTCAAAGGTATAATAATTTGCTATCATTCATGACTTTTTCGTTATGAGGTTTGCATGATATTAAGCACAAATTTCGTTAGATTATAAAACAATTATCTACCAAAGGACAATAATCTACCAAAAGACAGCAATCCCCTTTATATTCAAATCCAACTTGCTCAACTAGATACTCAAATATGCTTGCTCAACTCAAATAGGAGTATCTTTAATTCATTCGACCATGCACATAATCATACTCAAATACTATCATACTCTTCTGAGTTGCCCTGCTTTTGAGATAGTCCAGAATCATTTTTCGACCTTAGCATTCCATTCCACGCTTCCACAACTTCTCAGCGCACCATCTGTGCATGACTTGGCATTATACATACATGAGGTTCTAGATAAACGTCTGCAATTACTGAGCCCTCAGTAGTCATTATTTAAGCTTGTCTAATATCATCATTACTGCAAAGGTTTTTCCCTTGAAAACCTTTCGAGGCAGGGGTTTTTTAATCCTAGTAGTAATGATTATACTAGCCCATTGTATGGGTCCCATGACCTATTGGTCTCCGTGGACATTAAAAAAACTATTCTATTCTATTCTATTCTATCCACTTGGTCATTGACCAAAACACTTCTCTCTTCCTAATCGATTTTCTCCCACTAAAATTCCCACATCCCCTACAAAATCTATCATCTGGAGTTTATATTTTACAATTTTTATTTTTACAGTTTTTAACTTCTACGATTTTATTTTTATAGTTTTTATTGTCATTTTTACAGTTTTTATTTTTACAGTTTTTATTTTTATAGTTTTTATTTGTACAACTATTATTTGTGCTCTTCTTTAATGGTTGTTATTCGATTTTTGTTATGGTACAGTGTGATCTGTTTATTTTTTTTACAGTTTCATTCACTAACTCTTTTGGTTTCAAATGTTTTATAGTTTTTTATTCACCAAGTCTTTTAATTTTTTGTAGTTTTTCAAGCACTGCTGTCAGCACCACATTGCAACTGAAACCAACTTCTCAGAGCACCATCTGTGCATGTTGTTGGGGGTTAATACAATGTCTCGGTGCATGTGGACATTGAGTTCATTGTGGTCGCATGGCCTAGTCTAAATGTGAAGTGCACTAGACAATTTAGACTAGGGGGTAGGTTACTTAGAATTTCTGATTAGAGCGACATTAGCTAAGGTAATGTTGCGGAAATTCTAGTGGCCTGATTCGGAGCCAGAGAATGCCCCAGTGAGTACGAATATTCTTAGGGGTGGCGCCCGCTTATGTGGACGCCAATTTGCCCCCATATAGTTCACTGCTCCTTTTGTTGCAAATGCGATACTTATGTGCACCCATAAATTCCTTAGGTAAGGAAATAGAATTTCCTTAATAATGGTTGATATTGGGGGCTGGTATCACACTTTTGGGCTGCTGTAGCAGCAGCAAATTTGCATTGAACGTGAGTGAACCCGAGTGATCCAAAAGGGGTAAAAACGAAGGCTGGAAGGAGGCAAGTAGCAAGAGAAGGGAGCTGATTTGCAGCAGGAAGAATAGGCAATTCGAAATATTGCCATGGTTTGCAACGCCAGCGAGAATAATTGTCACATGATCCTTATCAAATACCACCTCTATCACAGTAAAGATAAAGTTCACCCAATTTGTTTCGTATTGCAGAAGCGGATTTCTCGCATGGTTGGGACTATGATTCCGGTCATGTATAGTATGCAAAACCATATATTTGGCCCTGTTTGAGCAGCTTAGATTCATTCAAAGGTCATGTTTTTTACTAGGTTCGTTGAATGGTCATTTTTAAATGGTTGAAAGAAAGCAAGGAGAGAAGAAATAGCCGATTTTTTGTGGCAGGGATAAGATGCATGCTGACGGCAACGGATCCAGCGAGGGTTGTGGTTTCAGCATTCACGGCAGGCATTTCTAAACTAGCCGATTGCGAATCCAACTTTAGGAATTTGTAGGTGCCTAAGATGCAGCAAAAATCATTGACACGACTTAATAACTAGAACTAACATTACTATGGAGAATGGGTCACAAATATTCGTTTCTTGAAGATTAATGGTTGTGTAACTTCTCTGTGTTGAGAAAATATTGTCACTTTCAATGTTTATTATAACACCGGATTCAAACTAGGGCAATGGGGTGAGAAGAATTCAAAGGAAAGGGAAATTTTGGCTGCTTTGAACAACAAAATGAAGTGATCTATAAGACATTAAGGAACTATTGAAAAAATTACGAAAGGCTTAGTCTTGCCTAAGAACTAGATTAATTTAACAGCATATGCATGAAGTTAGAAATTCATCATACTGAAATTGATCATACCGAATGCTATCTATGAACCATTTATAGTTTCAGTACTCATGGGGAGACAAAGATATCTCTAATCTGAGTGTGTTTCACAACATTGTAGTAATAGATGTTCGTAAATAATGAGTCCAATTTCACAGGTTTAGAAAGGCAATTAACTTTACATTGTCACTTCTTGATCACACATTATTTCCTTCTAAGACACAAGGTGAGAAAACATAGGTTCAAACCATGTATGTTTCTGGACATGTACACAAGACGAACGAAGAGAAGCCGCCGCGATAAATTTCTTCTATATGTAAAGCTTTATAGCCATAGGGATATTTGAAATTGGAGGAAGCTCAAACCTCACAAGGGCTTTTAACGATAGCACTTGCAATATGAGACAAGCACGAGACATTTGTTTGTGATAAAATGGACATGAGCAAAAATTGTATTTTTATTATGCATATTCTGCTTATATTACTTGATGATATAAAGCAATGTAAAGCAAATATTACATGCATATTCTGCTAATATTACTTAATGATATTGCGTGCAGATTGACAGTCATTACGTGCAGATGCCAATATTACTTGGTAATATAAACAATGTAAAGCAATTACTTGATGCACTAAGATTCGAAATTTATTATCCATATTTTCATCGTAACTTATGAATTTGCGGTGGTTCAGTTTGTTAGAGCATTGATTTGAATTACATTGATCTCCCTAGAAATAAGTAGCCCTAGAATCAATTTAGTTCTAGTTCCTACTTAAACACAGAGTTTGTTCTCTTATTATTCTCCCTCCCACTTCAACATCAATTGCAAAAAATACCCACCATCACATCTTCCCACTCTGATCTATCTAGAAACAAGAGAAATATATATCGTCTTCTTCCACTTACAAAATTCATTATACTTACCCATTCAACACATTCTCAGCTAAAGCACCGCATCGCCAGGCACACGTTTTTATTATACATGGCATTGCATGGCCTCTAGAGCCCAATTCATGTAGAGCAGAAAGACCAGCAAAATGTGCATTGCATGTCATTTCACTATAGCTCGAGCTTTAGAATCAATTCCTTCTTTGTTGTATATTTGTGTGATCTCAATTCGCCATTTTATAGCTTTTATTTGTATGCAACATTTCTTCCTGCATGCCACTTTCGTAACATTTCTTCATGCATGCCACTTTCGTAACATTTCTTCATGCATGCCACTTTAGTAACATTTCTTCCTGCATGCCACTTTAGTAACCTTCTTGTATTATATAGTCTCTTATGTTACTTCCAATAGAAATTTACCATCGCCTCATCTCGTCTACCTTCTAAATATTAGTCCCCAAGCATTTTCAATAGTTTCAAACGATATCAAGACCCTAACAATGGTTCCAATGTCAATGTGAACCATTAGGATGGTATTGACAACTTATTGTTCAGTGTCTAGTTCATTGGATTAACAATTAAGAGATCTTGTGTTCAAGTCTCTAGGGCTCCGTCATATGTCATCATTATACTACTAGCTTTATTAGTTTTCAAATATATTTCCATACAATGATGTAACGTTCCTAACCGACATGCCCTTAACCAACTGGGCAAAACCGTCTAGACGTTTATGAGTAGTCGCTTCTACCCATTTATGCCGGTGTCTCGGGAACGCCCCTCAGGCACATTCAAGGTTCGAATACTCGAGTGGTCTACCATGGGCCCGTTACATGCTCGTCCTCGAGCATCTAAGGCTATACCATGTCACAATGATTACCAAGTCTTTGCAAATTACCCATGCATATAGGCACCCATGGAGACTCGAACTCGAGACCTGCTCTGATACCAGTGTCGCAAAGCAATCCGTCCTCCTGAACATCCATGCCAACTGCAGCAGCTTTTTGCTGATCTTGAATAAGCGCAAAAGTGATGTACAAAGTTTTCATCTTTTCCCACACCTTATCTTTCTTATCTTCCAGCCAAAAGATGTTCGTCCATTCATCATCCTCTATGATTCTGAGGGCTTTTTCTTTCTCAATTTGGTTTTTGGAAGGCCCCGAACCATTTTTCTCTTGTCTGTAAGACATTCTTAGTTTTCCCCCGCAAATCTCCACACAAGAATCTGTAAATCCGTGAAGAACCAGGCCGGTCTGAGGTCGAAGAACTCTGTCCAGTGAAGAATGGGCTCGATTCCGAACCTTTCCAGTACCGAAATTTGAAAGAGATTTCTTGAAAATCTGCCTAAGGCTAGGTAGCCCGAGTTATGGGCCGAAACTCTTAAAGAACCTACTCTATCGAAACAAAGAATACTCAGATAATGACTGCTAAAAGCTGATCTCTGAATCTAATCCTTGTTCTGGAATTGTACGACTGAATAATTAAGCTATCTAAAGTTGCTACTGTCACATCAAAGCCATTGGGGATCTCCGGGAAGCCCAGACCCTGGAGAACAGCCTCCAAGAAGGCCTCATCCATTGGGTCCGGTATTCGCACGGAGTTCGAGGCGCCAAAGGGAGCGCCCAACGTTCATCTTTCCCCCAACAACATGTCTAAGGGCATATTTTGGTAATGCAATAAATTCTCACTGTTACCTTTTTGAAAATCAGAATTTAGATATTTTATATGTCTTTTCCTATTCTCACGGCTAAATTTTCGATAATAAAAATTTACATATATTTTAGAGGTCATTTCTTTGTTCTTGAAGTTCATTATTAGAAGTGTATGACACGTTTTATTAAATTAGGACTATTGCACGAAATTTCTTGTTTTAAATAATTTCATGTATATCCATTGTTATCATTGTTGTTATTAAATTAAACCTATTTCCAATGAATTTCTTGTTTTTCAAATATTTTGTTTTAACTCTATATATTCCATAAATGTACGTATTTTTCTTATGATATTTAATTATTTTATAGTCACTGACTAAAAAGGGTGCAACTTATCTAGGTCAATGGTGCTCCTCCAACTCAAGATGTGAATAAAACAATGGTGTGCAAAATATTGATAAGGGCAATGTCAATAAGGTGTTGAAGATAAACAATTAGTCCTCTACAATAGGGTGCAATGGAGGAACAAGAAGGTGAGAATCATGCACAAGTGCAATAGGCCAAGGAGTCATTGTACTAGCAGATCCTGGTCAAGCTATTAATGATTAAAGGTTAGGGGAAGACAATTTTGGTATTGCAATTTCTAAGTTGGAAGACAACTGGAAGGGTTTAGGTGACAAGGAATGTTTTGGTTGTGTCAAGCAATTGGAGGAAACTTGCATTATGGCATGGCCTATAAATAGTGTTCAATTTGTGGAGGATTACCTTTTTCCAGAGACAGAGGTTGTTGGGGATAATGATTGTCTTGATCCTGATCCATTAGCAGTGGGTACCCTAAACCTAAACAAAAGGGGAGAAGTATCAGCTGTCAGACATTATCCTAGCAAGAGAGCCGAGTTGATTAGTGACACTAAACGTGAGCTATGGTGAATGTTAGGGGCTCAGATTGTTGTTAAAGTGATTGTGTGCAATTTTTTGCAACAGAAAGCAAGAGCATTTTTCAAGAGTATACTATTGATGAAAGGGGGACCTACATGTACACAATTTTCGAGCATACACTCCAGGATGAAAGAAATCCAAATAGAAAAAGATACCCTTTGTTAGGCAAATGGGTATATAAAAAAGCATGGCAGAATATCCATGCAATTCCAACTTCCTCATGGCATGATTGGCAAAAAAAATAAGTAGAAGGGACCAGATTGCTTTGCATGGAAATAATGGTTTGTTGAGACCAACCTCTAGGATCTTGGCTGCCAGGGAGATATTTGAAAAATATATTGACTTCATTGTAGAGTGTATGCCACACAAAAGCATAAGGGATGAAAAGGGACGAGCAGTTGTTGAGAAAAGGTTACCATCACATTTTACTCAAAAGAGTATTTTGGAAGAAGTGGATTTCTTACTTCGAGAATTGGAAATTCTTCCAATATCCCAACCTAGCTTTAATAGGCTATGGAAGAAGCACTTCAATCATGTCACCATAGCAACTTCAAACAACTTTGCAAAGTGCAATTTGTGTGCTAAGTGGAAGGAGACTTTTGATAAGACTGGGCAACCAAGTCAAAGAGCTAGGATAAGGGAGCATATGAAGGACCATATGACTGATCAACAATCATGTAGATCATGTTATTGGATGTGGAGGACCTTACCTGCATTGGAATCTAATAACTATTTATGTATTATTTATACATGACAAGATGGACCAGCAAAAGACTTGTCTTCCACAATTCAAGTACATACGAAAGACATGCAGAAGATTGTGATGTGATAAAATTTGTACCTAGCTTCATTAAAAATAAGAAAGAGAGATATATGTGACATGGCAAAATTGGATGATGTGGCAAAGTGAAGACAATGCAAGTAGTTAGAGGGGAGAAAAGTAGAAAGGGAGAGGAGAAAGGAGAAGCAGAATAGAAGGAGGATAACTAGGGATTTGAAGAAGCACTTGGGCAATGTCCCTAGTGAGTTGCTCAATTGCAACATTGATCCTTGTTTGGCTTCCAAATTGCACCTTGGTCTGCCCACATCTCTCCGGGAAGAATAAGCAGAAACCAAGGCCACGAGTGTTAGCACTCAACACTAGTGAGTGGGCACTGATGAAGCTCACTAGTGCAGACTTGACACTGGTCACGTTGCTTCTAAATGAAGGTTATTCCCCTGAGCTAGAGATCTGTAGCGTAGGGGTACCGCAACATATTAATTGGGGTTTGGAGACGACATGTAGGTTCTACACCCGTGGATCTTGAGCATTGTGTTAAGTATTTAAGTAACAACAAGTGTCGGACGTAGGACTGTCACAAAGATCATACCCTTTGCAGATCTCAATGACCGGGGCAATCTTGCATGGGCAGACTCAAACCTACCATGGGCATTTCAGTTTGGAGTTGTGGAGTGATGGTCCAGATTTTCTTATTGGGAGTATCATGAGGTATTTGAGAAACTATGAAAATGAATAGGGGAAGTTTATCAAGGCAAGGTTTAGGAAGCATTGGTCTAGTGAACATGCTGGAGCTTCAACTTCACGTGCTAGAGCTCAAGATCTACCTAGAAGGTTCCTCTTGCAACTTGAAAATTGTGCTGGCCAAAATAAGAACAGGTGAATGTTTTCTTCCCTATCCTATTTAACAGATGTGAGCATATTTGAAACAGTTAATTTGGGGTTTTGGATGACCTTGCATACCCATGAGGATGTGGACGCATCATTTGGCAAGTATAGTTGTACAGTGACCAACTTTTCTAGGCTAATGGAAATCTTGCATGAATGCACTACTCCAAACCCTATAGGTTCTCTCGTAGAAGAAGTGCCTGATTGGAAGAGTTTTGTGGATGGCTATGCATTGGATCTTGAAGGTCATTCTTGGCCTCTTCAATTCACTTTTTGGGTGAGAAATGGGATTCCAATCTTTCAATGGAAGATGAGACCTTCAGAGAATAGAATAGAATAGATTTGTTAACGTCCACGGAGACCAATAGGAGAGTGGATAGGAGGGGAGGAAATATGGTGTAGAGATGAGAATGACAAGCTATGATACCTCCAGGTCAACCAAAAGCTTTAAAACCTGCTAAAAAAGTGAAGCAATTGGGATTGACTAAGGAAGGAATCCAAGACTATATAAAGCATTGGCAAACCAAATGACACCAATCGTGCTTTAGTAGCTTATTAGAAGAAGGTGATTAATTTGTTGGGGGAGGTAGACACATCCTCAGATGAATTGAAAGAAGGGTGGTTGCTTAAAACTAGGTGGAAGACCTTAGCATGTGCTGAGGACGTTGATGACACTGTTAATAACATTCATAAGCATTATGCTCCTCCTCCTTCTGACAAACACTATGTTGGTCCTAAGAACAATAGGCCAAAGTTTCTAGGCATGAAGCTTATGAACCTTCCACTAACTTGGAGTGCCACCAATTTGTGGTAGTAAAGCCAGCAGATTTAGAGACCTATCCAGTGTGGTTGGGATACACCATCTCTGACATTTGCAAAGAAGAAGGTAATATTAACTTCAATCTATGTGCGGCGGAATGGTGGTGTCTAGTACATCAGTTGACCAATGTATCGGATAAATAATGATACTTAGATTGGTGGATAAAGAAATGGAGGAAAAATCCTAGTGATCCTGATCTTTGGCTAGATTTTGAAAGTGTATTGTGTTCATGGACTCCAAAAACTATTCCAGGTAGAAATGTGAGAATTACAATACCTCAGGATGTAAGGAAGAAGGCTATGATATCATTGGGGGTGCTTGAAGAAAAATGAAAACTATGTAAGTTTTCTTCATCGGTTTTACAATATAGTGCTATATTGTGAAATATTGACTATTTTATAAATAATATGATATTATGTTTTCATACTTTTGAGGTGATTTGTGTGAATTTGAATATGCTACTAAGAACATACAATATGAAATTTATCCCAAAATTAAGACGTAGTCCTAATTTAATTGAATGGTGGCTTTTACTAAAGCTACTGAAATTTCTTATCTTCCTGATGATATACACTCTCCACATGATCATTTTTTTTCCAGAATATGAGGCAGCCCTGTGGCTGATGTCAGGGCCGAGATATCCAAGGATTCTGAAGCCTTGGCTGAGGTCACAAAACAACTCCAAGAGGTGAAGGCTTCAAGTCTCGAGAAGAGAATCTATCCTCCATGTGCTTATTGCTCAAGAAATACACATTCTTCATATTATTGTTGTATAGGCCATGCACTAAGTGTGGAAGAGGGGACATTTTGGTAAAGAATGTCCTATTTGTACTTTTTGTGAAGCTATAGGTCACTATGAGGATAAATATAGTGTAAAAAATACTTTGCAAGGCAAGACAAAGCCAAGGTTGTTGAACCAAGTGCCGCGGTGAGATTTTTGCAGGAAACAGAAGATCAAGAGGAGATTATGGCAGACCATACAAGAGGAATGCTCAATTCAAAAGGTTCGCAAGGAAATTGTCCATACCGTACCCCGCCAGCTCGTAAAGGACTTCTGCCTTCTTCTTGTGCTTGAGGTTAGCAATAACATGATAAGTCCGCACTATATCATCAAGCAGCAAGTACTTCTGCCCATTCACATAAACTACCGGCAAGGCATCCAACTCGGTAAGCTTAGACCTCCGACTTCAATGCATTGGCATTTCTTGTGCCAACTACTTCCATCGTACGAAGTCATCCTGGCTTACCTGCTCATCATCCTCCGAAGGCGAAGGGACGTGCATCTTCCCTTGCTCAGCTGGTATATCTTCATCCTCCACATAATGGTCCACGAGGATTGCCAAGGCAACACGCACTTCAAAATAGGTCTGGCCATTATATTGTAAAGTAGAGAGCTGCTTAGCCCAATGAACAATGCCCCGAAGGACACTGGAGGCGTGAGTATTGCCACCCAACATCTCAAGTAGAGTTGCTCCGCTAAGGTACAACTGAGGAGGGTCTCCGTGCGGGATGCATTGAGGGACCATATCCTGAATGTAGAACTCAAGAAAGGTAGCATAGTTCGGATGAGCCTGCGTGTTGGCGATGAGATCAACCTTCTGTAGTAAGAAAGGATGTAGAAGCTCGAAGGGAACCTGAGGGTCCCAATGTTCCCTGTCCATGTACCATTGCTGGCGCTTAGCGAAATCCATGAGGTAAGAAGGATAAACATGACTAGCAAGCTAACGTGATTGTTTTTTCTATTGGAACTATGTTTTTTTTCCCTTTCTTTTAAACAACTCATAAAATTGTTTTAAGGGTATGGTCTATGGCTTCAGGAATGGTCATTTATATATCCATATCAAATCCCCCTAGGACCCCTCTTATTGTGCTACATATTTTTAGGTCATACCGCATATTGCATGGCAGCATCCCATATGGACATATGGCAATCCTCTAAATATCCTAATTTGCATACCCTCATGACATATTGAGGTGAATAAATGTTGCAAATGTGTTGCTGACTTGGTGGAGGTGTAAAGTAATGTATGCATAATGTAAACGAGTTGAGAGGATCAAATTATCTACGTCCACTACGAGAAATAATCTTATACATGATGCCCTTTTAGACCATGGTGCATTTGTCTAAAATTACTTGCAAAAAATGCATATAATCAAACCATAGTGTGATATCTAACATTGCTTTGCATTAGCTCTCAACAATCTTATAAGTTGAAGTTCACGTACATGATGTTCATATTAATGCATGCAGGGTGTGTTTTAAACACAATGTGCATGATTGAGGTGCTGACATGTAGAATGTGCACCTGTCACACGATAGGCTGAGAGAACCATTAGTTTGAATGGTGCCAAATATATGAACGCTTGTAGCCTGCCATATTTGTGGATGGTGGGCTTGCCCATCTTGAATTCAAGCAACATGGAGGGGTTTATTTCAAAGAATTGTTTAAACCGAAATTCAACAATTTTCAATACACAAAAATCCGAGAGAGATGAAACCAAATTCCTCTTCCCATTCAATTTATAGAGTCATTGCTGCAGCATGGAAGAGAGATTACAAGCAGAGATTGTCTGCAAAGAGTGAAACAATGAAGAAGAATTTTCCTTCTAGCCTTTAAAGAAGAATAAGAAATTGAGATTGAGTGACTTATAATAAGAGAAATTTGAGGAGAAATCTTTGAAGTATTCAACCAAATTACTACAAATGTTCATGACAGTGCAAAGGTCATATCCTTGACAATCTTCTTTGGAGGGCAAAGGACTTACCAATTTCTTCTATGAAAAAATGTAAGAAGATTATCATGGCCGGGCAAATGGTGAAGAATTTGAAGAGAACAATGCAAAAACAAAAGTATGAGAGGAATTATGGCATGCTTCGTGCAAGAAAGTGCACTCCCGTAATGGCAATAGCAGGTACAAAAGTTACCAAGCCTGTGAACTGAACAGAAGTGGCCAGATTGCTTAAAAAAAAAAAAAAAAAACAACAACAATTTCAAATGTTATTAAAAAAAGGGTGTAAGCGGCTAGGGCGGTCGTGAGAGAGGGACCGCCCCTCTCTTCTTGCTTCCGGCACTGCTGTTTCAATCTGAGGTCACCAGGTATGTTTTTCCGGATGCTAGCAGAGGATTCAACAATTCTTGTAGAGTTTTTCCTGGATTTTTGAGATGTTTCGTCCTGGAGCAGCTTTGGGGTGGATCTTTCCACGATTTTGCTTCATGCCACTAACGTGGCTTCTGCTCTTTGCTTCTTTAAAGCATAATGCTATCTGCATTGTAAACAGAAAGGTTTCCGGCAGCTTGAGTACAAGTTCCATTCTTTTCATGCGGATGCGCACTGAAATGGCAAAAGTGCCTATAAGGTGGAGTAGATGGGTGCAGATCTGGTAAGAGAAGCAGTCTTCAGGTTGAGCATTAAAACTTTAATTTTCTCCAGGTTTATTCTGTCAGGCATCAGTTTCCTTCTCCCGTTCTTTCTTTCTAGCAGAAAGGTACAGAATTTTCAAGAATTGATCAGAATCTGTCTTTTATCATGAGGGGTTTTGGTGGAATTTGGGAATTATTTGAATGGATTCGTAGTGCAAGAAATGAGATCAATTTAGGGGCCGAGCTAGGGATATCATGTGAGCAGGAAGAAGCTTATATATCATGAACCAGACTTTTGGGAGTAGTCTCGGCGGCTGGGCAAGTGTGTCTAGCCTACTTAGGCTGACTGTTTTGCATCCCAACAATGCAGCAACTAATTTGGTCTCATATTATGGTACTTCCTTCTATCTTCAATGTTTCTAGAGTATCTGCTTTGGATCTTCAACGTGTAAAAGAAAGCTTCGGGAGCTTTTTTCCAGTATCTTCTTGTCTTTTCTGGTCACCATATGGGAGATCATCATGAGCTTCATGTATATTAGCTTACAGAGCAGAGAATAAGTTTCTGCGCATAAAGGATGAAGATGTTGAGGCTTCTCCTGTAGTAATCCTTTATATGTTTGAAACAATGTACTTTTTATTCTGATAAATATAAAAAACACCCCGTTCCTTCAAAAAAAAAAAAAAAAAAAAAAAAAAAGCTAATAAATGGAAAGGGCCGTGGTTAATGTTCAGGAGGAGGGAGCGAATGGATAGCATGTTAGATTACAATAGAGAAGCTGTTATCAAGTTCTGGATAGATAATACAAAAGTATCTCCATACAAGAAAGATGTGAGGAAGTATGTATCAGAGACAGGAATAAAGATGGAACATCCAATTCACCTGCTTGAAGTCAGCCAAGTAAGTATTCATCCCATGTTCTAAGTTCATTACATTTAGCAATTAAATTATTTGGCATTCTTCCCTGCAGTTGCAATTCTATCTCAGGTTCAGAGAGAAGAAACCTGATATCAAAACTGCATTGCAGACTTTTGAGAGGTTGAAACTCAATTTTATAAGGAGGATGCGCTAAAGGCATACATGTTGTTGCATCTACCATTTGAAGTTTGAATACATCATGCATGGATTGAACAACATGAGGAAATCAAGTGGAGTTCATGACAATTGCAACTGCCATTGTGACATTTGTGGTCCTGGCCCAGAATGTGCAGCCTAGGAGCAAATAATCAAGTGCACCATTGATTTATGGAGAGTTGATGGAGAGAAGTGGTCTGCAACAAAGGTGAGGATGAGGACGTTGGCGTGTAAAAAGTGTGGGTTCGGGATATAATTAAAAAATGTCCACATGAAATGGATGGCACGTTGAAAGACATTTGAAAAGCAACTTGTGGGTCAAAACAGAGAATTTGAAGATCTAAGAAAGGCTTTGAGGTACAAACCTGTCTTAAGATTAGTAAAGAAAGGGAAGTTTCAAACAGTTTCAAGAGGATGTGAAGAACGTAATAGTAGATTTTGTTCCACTTTAATTATACACAACACATTGATAGGCCAATCGGTTTAAACAATGTGTGCCATAATTTTTAGAAGATACAATTGTATCAATTATTGACTATCAAGATCTAGAATGAGCCCCAGTTAATGCACAAACCAAGTTTCTATGCTTGTTCACATAACATATAGATATGATAAGAGTGTTGATATTCATGTTCCTGTGCAGACATAAGAAGACTATCCAAATAAGCAACAGGGAATAGAGTATGAGAATCATTGGGTATGGAGCGATGATTGCTCATCACAATTCAAATCATCAAAAAACGGGGGCAAGTATTACACAATGAGTGACAAGGAAGTAGTGTGGAACTACTTTGCCACTGCTCATGGTAAAGGTAAACATAATGGTGCAGGCGCTGTTATCAAAAGGCTGCTAAATAAAGAACAGCTCAAACTCAATGAAGCACAATTAAGGCGTGCTAAAGATATTGTAAAATTTCTGTATATATATTTTAGCCGTCTACCAGTTGATGAAACAGATGAGATCAAAAGATATTTTTTGGAAGTTGAACCTGTTGTTGTAGTCAACATGAAGGAATATGAAATTGAGACACTTTAGGGCAAAAAAGATTCACTATATCAGACTTCTCAGCGGGAGTAGATCAAACAGGCTTGCTCATAGATGCCTCTCATATTTATGCTAATTTGCATGGTGGGATTCCTGCACCAATATAGGTAGAAGTGGGAGGTCACTGACTTAAAGCCAAGAGTTGAGAAGAGAAAAGAGACTCTCGTGCCACGTGGCGGATAACAGCAAAACAGCAGGTAAAACAAACATAACAGCAGGTAAAAAAAACAGAACGTGGAGTAAAAAAAATGGAACGTCGACTAAAAAAGGCGGGAAGTCAGAGTAAAATTCTTGAGCGCTTTCAGAATGTTGCCACGTGTCATGTTATGACTGGTGGAGACGGCTGGATTGGGCCCAGCCGTTCTTTACGTCCATAATATTCAGTGTAGTGTACATGTTAGCATTGAAAACGAGAAAAGGTCAACAGTAGGCATGTGAAATTCTATCACAGAAGTGGGACTCTAAAAATACAAGGAATTTTCTTGAATACAAAAAATACAAGATGTGATTTCCAAAAAAAATGCTTGGAAAATTTAAATTACTCCGAGCCCCGGTCCCACATCACATGCCACTGAAAGTCTATGTTGACCTTTTCAATGCCACTGAAAGTCTACTGTTGACCTTTTCAAGTCTACAGTGAATGCTATGGACGTAACTGTGGCATGTGATGTGGGATGGGGGCTCGGAGTAATCACAAAATTCAACTTCATCATTGACCAGGTCGTGATGAGCACGGAGTTGAGTCTTAGAGCTTTTGCTCTTTCATATCAGTCATGCATCAAGGTCCGAAATGATTGCTGATCTGGTAGACCTGTAAAACCACCAGATGTTCTGCGTGCATTATTGTCCGTTTTGTTGCAGCTTATGAAAGTTTTAATTAGTTTATCCTTCCTATTGGCATTTTGGTTGAATGATCTTAGGGTAGAAGCTTAGTGCCTTAGTGAAATACGGGCAGCCTTAAGTGTACTGTAATTTCCTGTTCTTGTGTCTTCTCTTCTTTGTTGAGGCCAAAGTGTTAATTATCTGAAACTTCTGTGCGTCTATTGTTAAAATTCAAGTTCCACCGCAAATTTAACCCTTTCTGGTTCAATTTAATCTGCATGGCCAGAATATCGTTTTTGGTCTTTTTAACATGGTGAGTGACGTGAGATTCTTGATGATTAACCACATTTTTGATGGATATATGTTTGTTCGATTTGCAGCGCAATGTATGTTATTAGCTTGGATTTGCAGAGGCAATGTATGTTATTAGCTTGTGTGACGGGGTTTAATTCAATTCGTTTTCTCCGTAAGGCTGCAAGAACTTAAGATTTGTAATCTTCTATAGCACATTGAAGATCTTGAAGTATGTTCATGCCAGTAGCATGGCCTCTAGTGTGCCTATTTTGTGCCTATTTTCTGTTGGAAATCTGGGTTGTTTTTGTTACTCGTAGACCCTTAATATGGCACCTTCTCTTATTGTGTTCAAGATGGTTGAATGCCCTGCCTGTTACTGAACTTCACAGTCACCAAGATGAGGCAACATCTGAGGTCCTCATCTGCTCTACTGCTGTTGACGACCCCGCAGTTCGTTGGTTAACAGAAGAGCTAGGCAAGAGGCACTTAATTGTGGACACTTCTTCGTCATGGAAAAATGCAACTTTATATGTTGCAATTATCTCAGAGCTAGAAACAGGTTTCCTCAAAAAAATGGATGCCATGTTGAGTACAAAGAGAAAAAGCTTTGTTCCCATTTTTTATGAGACGGCACTTAATCAACTTAGAGCAGCGACAGACCCCGCAGCCCAGAAAATCATCGCTCGGTGGAACGGCATCTCTGCTCAATTTGGCCTGAAGATATTTACTGGGTAAGCATCTTCAATAGACAACTTCGTATTGAGTAATATCCATTCTAGGGACCTGAATTCGAATTAAAATTGGGAAGTATAACACTTAATGACTATGTTCTTGTATTTGCTTAGAGTGGAAGAGGATTTGGTGAAATTGGCAAAAGGAATAATCGATCTTGTTGTTGAGGAACTATTTGATGAATTACATTTATTCCTCAAACAAGTGAGGATAAACCAAGATCAGTGCATTCTTCTAGTACAAACTATGCTGGCTGTACAGGATACTTTAAGGCATGTTGTAAAGGAATATTTTCAACTGGACAAAGTACATGGAGTTTTGAAGCATATATTGGAGACTTTAGAAAGAGGAAAAGCTTTAGTGGAAACTTGTACGAGTCGTTACTGGCTCCTTACAGGGTTGTTTAAATCAGAAAGCAAAGATGAATTTGAAGAACTTATTACCGAGTTGGATGAGTACTGTATGTTGCTAATTGATATGATATTCTTAGAAAAAGTAGAGGACAATTTCCTTAAGGAACTACGGGTATCAACGCTGAGGAAGGCAATCGCTAATCTTGATTCGTGTGCTCAGAGGGATAAGAAGAAGTTTTTAGTGGACTTGGCCCAGCAGAACCAGGAATTGGGTTTGGTCCAGCTTTTGTCAAACAGGTCCAACACGCCAGACCAACATCTGCAGCTGTTGGAAAAAGACATAAAGATAATACGAAAAGAACCTATTGGACAAGGCAGTTTTGGTAAGGTATATAAAGTACAGTGGAAAGGGGTTACCCTGGCCATGAAAACTGTCACTGAAGAGGACAAAGAGATGAAAGAAGAGATGAACACAGTTGCATCATTGAGTCACCCTAACATTGTGAAAGTAGTTGCTTACTCATCAAAAAGTAAGGACAAGATTGGATCCATGTTTATGGAGTGCCTGAACAAATTTCCAGATATCTCAGCTAACAAAAGATTTCCATATATTACCTGTCTGGAAATCATGCTGCAGATAGCACGTACCATGAGTTACATGCACGATAAGAATGTCATTCACCGTGATTTGAAGCCTGGCAACTTGTTGATCAATTGTGAGAATCCAAAATGTAAATATTTGTGTGTCAAAGTTGCTGATTTTGGAAATGCAAAGACCAATTTCAGCACGACCAATACAACAACGGCTACTGCACGCCAAGGTACAAAGCTGTACATGGCACCAGAAGTTTACAATGCACAACGTTATAGCCGAAGTGCTGATGTTTTTAGTTACGGTAAAACTTGTTATCATATACTAACAGGGACGTCTGAGGACAGCAAGAGGGCACTAACAGGCAAAACAGAACCGACTAACCCAACATCTGATGATTGGTGGCCCCCTGATATCCCTAGCTCTCTAAATAAATACCTTAAGAAGTGTGTTAGCACATTTCCTGATCAACGCCCATCATTTGCACAAATTTGCATCGTCCTACAGCTGTTAAAAAAAGCACATTTAATTGGTGTCAATTCTAGGGTGGATGAGGCTTTCGGTTATTATTCCAATGGGAAGTTTCCAAAAGACACGTTCGGTCAGTCCTCAGACGTTGAAATGGATATCATAAAATCTGCTGCCATGGCAATGCTTAGAGATCCACCAGACAAAAGAAACAGACAAAATGTTAATGCAGAGGAGTTGAAGGGATGGCTTGTTGTGGACAAGTCCGTATCACCGAAATTATTCGAGGACATACCACAGGCTAACCTACTGGTAATCGTGAATATGCTGTTAGGTTTTCCATTACCTAGTTGTTAAAGCTAAATATGTTGCTCAGGATGAATGTATTCAAACTTACCTAGTTGTTAAAACTAAACTCTTTGCTCAGGATGGAACTGTATTCAAACTGAAATCTGTGAGGCTCAAGAAATACCTTTCAGTAGACAACGACGGACATTTAAAGGCAGACAGGGATACCATATCTGAAGCGCAGGAACTGAAGGTAAGGTCGAAATAGCTTAAACTGTATGTCTGCCATTCTCAGGTCCATTTCTGCCACAGCTATGGAGACGCCATGCGGAAGCTCTTTTCCATATCCGAGGGCCAGGACCGGATTTCAAATTCCTTCGGAAAATGTATGGTGAGAAACCAATATTTGCCAGTGATTCGCTGTTCGGTGACGAGATCTATTATATCGACGAGGACCCCAACACAGATCCGTACACACACCATACGTGTCCATATTAAAGGGCTGAAGAATCCTAGCATTAGTGCTGTGGATAGTGTTCTAAAGGTAGAATTCAATAGCTACAAGAATTATGAATTGAATTGAATTGAACTTCACCAATTTGTTTCTCTAGGTGCAATTGGATGATGGTTATGAGAATGGTTATGTTATAGCGCCCAATAGAGAAACCAATGGTTACGTTCCACCACAATGGTCCGACGATGATCCTGCAGTTTTTGAGATGACCATCTTATCAACAATGAGTGGGGAGTTCCAACTCGTTAATGGTTATGGTCGGGCAAAAGTATCAAGATTGCTTGCAGTGAGTATGTTGGTCAATGCTATGTTTTACATGTTTACTAAGATAAGATGTAACTATCTAGGAACATTGGAAAACTAAAGTTACCGAAGAAGATTTCAGAAAGCTTGCACAAAAGCAAGTAAGAGAAGTTAAAATACCCGTGGGATGGTGGATGAAGAATTCCCCAAATCCTTTTGTGAAAGGATCGGCAGATTATCTTCGGCAAGCCTTTATTTGGGCAAAGTATGTTTTCTTTCCAAGTTCATTTCCTTCCTAAAGAAGTATAGCTCATACATTGTATGTCCATATAGTCGATACAACATCAAAATTATTATTAGCCTTCAAGCTAGCCCAGGTTATCGAGATGGTGAAGATGGCCCAGACATGGTTATCACACTTCCCGGAGCGTGGAATATGTGGGAGCCTACTATTGTTCCTACTAAATCTTACACAGGAAGTATGTACTTTTATGGATATGGTGGTTGGGGATTTGGTCCAAGGGCTGAGACGCTCGATACAATGAACTTTCTTACCAAGAGGTTGGTGCAAAGTGATGCTCCCCTTCATAGTCATATATATATATGCAATATATAATTGATGGAATTGCTTATTTTGGTATAGCTATGGAAAAGACCCTGCACTTCAAAGGATTGAATTGATCTATGGCGACGCATGCAACCACTACAAAATCATTCAAAAACCATGATAGATGTGAATGTTCTGTGCAAGAACGAGGAATCTTGTATTCTAGTATTTGCTTCCATACAATATATTGATTCGGTTTAACAAAATTGAATTAAACTGAGATCAAACTTATAAAAACCTACAAATACTCAAATTACTAGAAGTTAGAATAGACATGGATGTATATATGCGGATTAAAAAAAATGTATGGTGTTGGTGGGCATTACAACTTAACTGCAATGTAAATAGGTGATCTATTAATTGAAACACTTACAGATGCACTACATATATGAATATACAATGTGGAGTACATATATCTATGTAGTTTGTGGAAAATGGCAGTCTATTGACGTCGGGTCGACCTATTGGTGCCACGCCAATTCGATTCTAGCCCTAACCTACTAATAGGCCGAGATCCTAGGCCAGACACCCAAATTGCTAAATCGAACCCATTTGTGCCCCAGATCTTAGATTCGACTATCCTTTCGATGATAGCAAACATCAGCTTGAACTTGCGTCTGCTTGTGCAAGGGATTCCATTGGTTCAACATCAACAACTTAGCAATCTTGGAGATACGACCAACCAGTGCCAGCAACCAAGGAGCAGGTATTTAGTATTCGTATCTAGGTAGATTACCTGGAACATATCATTCCAGGTAGGCTAACATGTTGTATTCTTAGTAGAACATATCGGCCTAAGCAAAGTGGTAAATTCTCATTGAGCTCTTTGAAAATTCACTGAGTCCAAATTGGTTTCCTCTACTAGGGGCTCCAAAACTAGACAATCATTTTTTTATTTATTTTTTTAAGGTAAGAAGTTATTGTATTGATCAGATAGGAAAAATTACAATACAATACAAAGATCACTCATGGATCAGATATAGTTTACGTACAAAGGATCCCATCGGGATCAAAATATATCTGTAACTAAAGTACACATGAGCCTCTCTCAACCTCTTGTTCTGTCTAGCCAGTACTACAGTATTAGTATCTTCCCAATTAAACAGAATACTATGGGAGCCAAATGCCCATTTTCCACAAGCTACACACAAATCTTGAATGCTCCAAGAAAACCTCTTGCAGAAATAGAAACAAAGAGAAAAGAGATGTGGAGTAACCTGAACAATCTCTCGTAATGCTCAGAGAAGCAAATATGCTTCAAACTATGATCAAATTCAACAGCTTACAACCAAATGTGAGATTAAAGTAAGATGCTGCATTGTCGGGATGCACCAGTCAGCCCACCTATATAGGTTAGACACACAGCCCAGTCACCAGAAGTCTCCCTAAACTCTGGCTCATGATATCTGATCTTGATATGGAAGCATCTTCCTGGACACAATCAAATCCCTAGCTCGACGATCTCAAATAATCTAACATCCTGTTTTAAAACTGTAAATTTAAAATCAAGAATTTACTCTGCTCCTTTTAAGAAAACATCCCTAGATCTTTCCGCTAGCAAGAAAGAGCAAGAGGAGGGGAAAAAACCAAATGGATAGAAGATCCAACTAAAAAGACTGCCAAACAAACCCAAAACTGCTCTCTTTATGAATTCGGCTTCAATCCTGCTCCACCTTATAGACTCTACGCCCTTTCGGTGTGATTTGCTTAACAAATCATCATTCTTAAAACGATTGAGAGCAAAATGCCGGCTTACCAGGCCGAATCCACAAGACTACCTTGAAGCTGCTTCAGAATCGAATCAGCAATTTCTTTGAAGAAGAAAATCTTCTGGCGCATCGGCAAACCCCACTAGCACTGGATCATAGTCTCTGGTCTGCAAGAGGATCTGCAGCAGTACCGGAAAAAGAGGATAGGAGGGCGGCCTCCTTCTCCTGTTGCCGCCCTAGCCGCAGGCAGAGCGTGAGCGCCAAGAAGTCATCTTCCACGGACAATCATTTGGAACATAATGGACAATAAAGAATATAAAATAAAGGATGATCCATGCTACAAATATGTTGCATCAAATAAAATGTTGAGGCACTCACAGAAATGGCGCTCAACTTCCCATACGTGGCAACTGAGAAACCTTCAACAATAACCTACAGTATCAAATATGAAAAGAGAATAACTCGTTCGAGAGTTAGGTGCACATCGAACCATTGAAAGGGGCATCAAGCATATTAAAAAATTGAACCATTAAATTACCCCCCTTAAAAAAAAAAAAAAAAAAAAAAAAAAAAACCCTCCAGTTGTTTTTGCTCATATTCGTGCAGGGCGTCCATCGGTAGGCTCGGACCGTTAGATGTCTGTTTCGGACGATCCCAATAGTTAACTGTCAGTTTCAAATACACAATTAACCCAAAGGTTGTGAGGTGCATTGTACACATATATGGTACACATATATTGGCATATGTATTTATGGCTCCTCGCCAACCGTTGGACGCCTCACACGACAAAAACAACTGGAGGGGTCGGGAGCCAACCATTCGAGAGCAGTATCGGGGTTTGCCAGGGATGCCCTCTCTCTCCCACATTATTTGGCCTGTATATTGATCAGCTGGAGAGATGGCTCGCTGATAATGGAGGCACTGGAGCTCACCCAGGCAGCCGATCTATGCTGACAATGTGGACCTCCTAGCACACACTCAGGCAGACATGCAACGCCATCTCGATGCCCTGGACACATTTTGCCAGATGCCTGACATGCGTGTCAACTTAGCCAAAACCAAGGTAATTCAGGTATCGTCTGCACGCCATCCAAGGCCTCCAATCCTCACTTATCGTGGCCAAAATGTTGAAGTGGTGTCTGCTTACAAATATTTGGGAGTGGAGTTCCCGACGGCCATGAACTGGGACAATTCCATCTGGCTGCGAGCCGCGGCAAGTTGGAAGGCACTCTATGCAATGGAAAACAATAGCCACAAGGCAGAGCTGTATGATTGGGCCCACCAATCACACCTATTCAAGGTGCTAGTAGAACCTATGCTTTTGTACGGGGTCGAGGTCTGAGGCCTGGTGATTTCCCTCGCCACGTGGAATGACTTGAAGCAGGTGCAGAAAGCTTTCTTGGCACGGGATCAGGGGGTAAAGTCCACAGTCTCATACCATATACTATTGCAGGAAACAGGTTTCTTGCCTCTTCAAAGAGGGGCCCTTGACAGACACATCGTCTACTTCCAGAAGATAGTCAGCATGGACGATACTCGTCTCCCTAACCTCGCTTACACTATGGCAATAGGGCCTCAACGCCTAAAAGCCTGTTGGTGGGAAAAGAGAGCTCAGTGGATGGCTAGATGGAATGTGCAGGAGCACAGGTGCATCCAAGTGCAAACGGAGGCAGATCGCCGCAGTCTCAGACAGTACCTTGACGCATGCTTCCTCAGTAAGCTATGGGATGCCAGCACCCTTGAATAGGTCAAGACGGCGCATTATCAACGCCACATAAATCCCATATTGGAGCGGGGCCCGCAATGCTACCTGCGCACTCATCTACCCATGAAAAAGCGCAGATCCATTGCCTCTATCCGCACGGGTGCACACCATCTCCGGATTGAGACAGGAGACGGGTTGGGAAGCTGCGTCAGGAGAGGCTTTGTCAACGCTGCCAGGTCGGAGCTGTGGAGGACGAATGCCACACCCTTCAGAGTTGTCTGGCATATGATGACATTCGGATACGCTACGCTGAGCTGGTCCTTCCTGGCCAGCCCCTGCATGAGATGCTGAGCACGAGCTCGGTATGGAGGTTGGACTCATACATTCAAGAGATCATGGATCACCGAGATCAGCTCGGTCCTCAGGCACATACCTGATACATGTACATATTTCTGTCTATATTTGTAATCCTTTTTGTACAGTTTGACAGCAAACCTATTCCTGTCACGGTTTTTTCCCCAAACAACCCTTTAGGGCGGGGAGGGGATTTTTAACCCGGACATTAATACGCTTGCTGCACCTCCTGGTTGAGTCCCATAGGCCAATTGGTCTCCGTGGATGATAAAAACTCTATTCTATTCTATTCTACTCTATTCTATTCTATTCTATTCTATTCTATTCTATTCTATTCTATTCTATTCTATTCTATTCTATTCTATTCTATTCTATTCTTAACAAAATTATGGCATGGAAATCAAGGCAGAGAATGCATATTACATATGGGGCTTTTCTCAAAATGGCTCTGGCACCAAAACGGCCGCCTGCATGACCTAGTAGCTCTCAAGATAGTAATACAGAGCTAATAAAAATGATCGATGCATATAAGGGTTCTACAAGCATAGATATATGGCTGGAACCATCCAAGATTGGGTGCAAAGACATCCAGCCCAGCCTACAAGATCGATCGATTGAGTTACTAGGCAGTATGCTAGCTAGTTTTAGAAAACACTTGTGTTGAAGCAGATAGATTCGCTATAAGGATGATTTCGACATGTTTAATAGGGTCGTGGAGTGGTAGATGGCACCGTTTTGGTCTCTGGGAATTTGATGGGTGCCCATCTGTGCAAATACTCATGTGGTATCAGGTATTAAAACTTGGTTTTTTGCCGTAAAAGGCTTCCGTGAATGATGTTGGCAATAGAAATTGCAAGTGGTGACTAACATAGGGGATGCTTCATTATATATGCTAAAGCTTGTGAGTGTTTTATGTCAAATACTCTACCTACACGATTATAATAAAGGTGTCTGTTATATTCTATTTATGCGACATAACAGATCATGCTGTGCTCCTGGCGTTAAAAACATATTTCTGCTAAGTCTCATTATTGGTCCTGATGTTCCATTACACTTAGAGAGTTTTGTCTACCTTGATAATGGTAGAACTACGGCTTGATGCCTAATGCAAAATTTTGGCGTGATGCCATGTGCCTAGTTCTCACTGCAGTTGCATTTGTAAAATGAGTAAAGCGTGGAGGTTCTTCGCCATTAAAGCTTGAGTGCAACAGATTCAACATGATGTCTATGGGGCGGAATTAATTCAGGTTGGCTTAAGTTTTCTGTTGTAAAAACAGTTCTGAGCTTTGTAAGGTTAACAGAATAATAACAATCTATAAATACATCCAAGGATAAGGCTTTCTTAATCAGGTTACAAATTACATGTCCATGCTTATGATCATTTGACCTTGCCTATGATCTTTTGATCTTGCCTATGTGGTTGTGTTTGGCTGTTGTTCATGTCTTCACATGACAGACGATTGGCATTGGCAAGCAAGTTAACCTCCTGTGTAAACATGACTCTTTGAAGATAAGAACATTAGTGAAAGGGCTTATCAGGTAGTAGCATATATTGTTCAAGAGGCACATATGCCCCCTTAATTGCCGATGAAGCATTTACTATGACAACTTACAGAGTGTGGAAATCAGTGGCTGATGAATGGACAAAAAATGCTAACAGCTGCTGCAGACAAGGGTAAGTTATTGATTATCGGAGCACAAGTAATTCACATGTTATAAACACATGCATTGTGGGCTTTCTGAAATAGGTAATGGATCATGTGATGGAGAATATGGTTTTCTATATCCACTTATAGATGAAGGTGAATGATTTGCAGCAAGAACTGCAACTATAGAAATGAACCAGGTAAAGCCAGAAACATGTTCATATATCTCTTGCCATAATCTAAAACTCTGTGCACTAATTACCTTTTTGTTAACATTGATTTAGATGCTTGAGTACATGGATAGTGGAATCGGTAAGAATTCTATTAAGACATTTTTGCATTGTAAGACGTATTATTATTGAGGCTGACAACTTACTTTTTAGGGGCTCGTGAGTTAATACTGTCGAGGATGATGCAAATTCTCTGTTTGGCCAAGTCTCAAATGGATCTGGCCAAGGTTCACGTTCTCCTAATGGGGGGCCCGTGAGAAACAAGTCTGGCCAGAATACTACCAACACCATGCATGATGATGCAGGTAGACCTGGTAATTTAACTGCAAATAATTGTGAAATGGAATAGTGGCTCTGGAGCAACTGGTGGAACCCCTCTCCCATCCAACAAGGGTGCCAATGCTGGAACGAACCCTTAAAGGACTAGTTCTGTCCTGCACGTCCTAAGACAGTTGATCAAACTTGCCAAAGGCAACCCCAATTGGCAAGGCCAAGAATGGTATATCAATCTCAAAACCTTTCTTATTAGTTATGAAGTTTCAACTTGATATTTTTTAGAGCGGCTGATTAAAAATAATCAAGGGTCTGATCGGGAGTCTCTTAGGCTTCCTAAGGAGACTTCTGGGATAGAAAAGCTTGTTGCTGCAAAGCGAAAGCTCCATGACGAGTAGAAGCAGGCGAAAAATGGTGAGTTTATTTTAGAGCCCAGTGCTTGGTCTATGGATGCTAAACTATAACACATCTCATTATTTTTTGTAGCAAAGAAGCAACGGACTGTAGAGGTAATGGAGGTTCAAGATCTTCCGAAAGGTGGTAATAAATCTGGGAAAAAATTGCACACCCATAATCAGCACCGGATTAAGTTTGAAAATTGGAGGTCATGAACATAGCAAATTTTGAGCATGGTTTTTTAACAGATCGGTGAGATATCTAACTGCAGTACACAATGAGTATAATTTTTACATCTCTATTATTAATAATATGGAAGTAATGTTGCTACATTGGGACAAAACTATCGATGTTAGGAAGAGCGCATTTAAGCATCACAACATATGCAAGTGCTCTAATGCTTGAATATGGCAATAAAGATATAATGGAATTGCATAGCGTACCGGCTCTAATAATTCTTTCTGAAATTGATTCTTTTATATTAAAAAAATATAATTGAGGAAGCTACATGGTTTTGTGCCAGAGATCACCTGAAAATGACAAGTAGGTGTAGAAGGCAGGTGATCATTTGGACCTTTCAGGTGTTCCCATCTGATGTACATTTTGTGAAGCCAGTAAAATAGTATTATACAAGGTCTTTATGTCTTTGCGGCAAGTATAAATCAAAGTTCCATTAATTGCTCTAGTGACCTGCTTTGGCAGAATATTGGGTAGCCAATGTTTTGTTTTATATATTTTTTGGAGATCCATCCAATTGACTCAAGCTGTATAAGGTAATGTTTGTGAACATCATTGTTTTTGTGTTGTGCCATCATGATTGTGATGTGAAGCAGCAACCTCAAGTTCAATTGCTTATGCTTATGATGGTTGTGAAGTAAAATTCTATTCAAAGGTCTTGCTATGTATTGTGTTTGTATGTTTTGCTTTTAGATGGTGTTTGTATGTTTGTTGTATGGGTTTCACCATTGTATGGGTTTCACCATTGTATGGGGTTTCACCATTGTATAGTGAAAACGCAAACAAGGAGGAAATTTGCATTTTATGTGCGGTTTGTCAGAGGTCTTTACTCCTCTTTCCGTCCAGAGGAGACGTGGTTGATAACATGAAGGAGCATGTAAAGAGTAGTAGACATGCTCAAAAATCCATTGCCAAAGAAAGGAAAGAGGAGGACAAGATGCATGAACAAAAGAAGCATGGAAGGCCTCGAAAGGAGAATGTGGATTCATCACAAAAGAGCATGCTGTCATTTTTCACGCGAGGTATCACTCAATTTTACATTTAATGAAATATTTTTTTGTACTTTCAAGAATCCTTTTCTTGCATTCAATTCACTATGTCAGGCCGTTATAATCTGATTTTCAACGCATTACTTCATGGCATCTTTTCTTTTGTATAGTGTTGAACTTCCGTTTTTAAAGTATATAGACTTATGGCCTGTTTGCTATGCCGCAGACCAATGTAATGAAGCTGGACCAAGCCACCCAAATGAGACTTCAAGTAAGTAAATGTCACATGTACCATTAGTTCTATTAGTTCTTTGCCTGGTTCTTTGTTTGTTGTTAGGCTGTTAGTTTGGATTGAGTTCATTGTATTTCGCTCTCTTTCTCATTGAAATTTAAATAAAAAAACAATACATAGGGACTATGCATCTGGGATATCTATGCTGGGGTTATTGGCAACTAACATATAGATATGCATCCAAGACAAGAGATGCCAATGGGATGAAATAGCTTATTTAGAAGACTACACTACCTTGAAAGAAGCAGGAAAAAAGTTTGCCATTCCATGAGAAGGATGGGTGTTTACTGCTGCCATGAACAAAGACAGCATACATGGACTCCATGATCAAGATTTCATCCATAATGGGAAGAAGCTGATCAATCCTCTTGACAATGCATCTCGGAGGCTTTACTTGGGTAAAGAACTCGTCACACTTAATGACGTGTGGCACGTTTTCCACACTTTTCAAGGTGAACATGGTCTTCAAATCGGTGACGTGCAAAGAAAAGACAGGCAAAATTGGCGGGCTGCCCAGAGGATTGCCTCTCGAAGAGTTCAAGCGTGCTTGAAGAGGCTACGTGATCCAAAACATAGTACTCCAATGCATACATTAGGGGCCGAGACTTATCTCTACGTGGTTTCCCTCTATATTGACATATTCCTCTCTCCTCACATGGATCTATGGAACCGGATAAGAGCAGCCAGCACCGTGTCTTTCTTCTTGAGGTAGGCGTGTTGGTATCTATTTAGCTTTATAATTATGGTACTGATTTCTTACTATCTTGTTGCTCTTGTCATATTGCAGGTTATGGAGACTTTGGATATCAAAACACGAGACACATTGTTTGAAGACAAACTTCATTAGTCATGAGACGTTTCTGGACATTCAGCTTTCTTGCCACTTTGTCGTCTTACTCATAAAGTCTTTTAGAGATTACTGTAGGGAGCTTGCTGTCCCATTGGATGCCACAGGGTCAGATGCATGCGAGAATTTCTTCTCAAAGATAGGTGGAATGGTAAGGAACGAGAGATCCTACACTGGGGCTGATGTACTTGAAAGTGCGATGCTCTTAACCGAGTGGTTGAATTTAAGTCACTTGGAAGCTTGCTATTCCCTGCAGCCCATGTCAAGCAGGAAAACATTTGGCAAGTACTCGAGAGGAAAGTGGATGGTGAAGACAATGAGTTAAAGTGTGATCTGGCAGATTACACACTTATAGAGATGGATGCCATGATAGTGGATGCACTAGAGGCAGGACTTAGACATGCAAAAGTTTTATGTGCACAAGTAGGCATCACTTGTGAGGAAGGTGGAGAGGAAACTTGGTGGAGCAAACCTTGGAAGCACGAAGATTTTTTCAACAAAGATTACTTCATGGAATTAGACACAACCGTGGTCGGAGATGAGTCAGATGATGTGAATTTAGAACAAGAGAATGATGGTGTTATAGCTATCAATACTGATCTGCCCAATGATGTTACATCACAACTCGAGCTAAGGCATACCTTAGACTCCATGGTGGACGAGGTAGAAGCACCATCTCTCAGAAAGATTGAACAAAATGTCACCATTGATGATAAACCTGTTTGCAAAGGCACTTTGGTCAGCCAACTAAATGGTAATCCATGGCTGTCCAAAGACAGATTGACAAAGGTCAAGCTGCAGTCTATTACAAGCGTGGAAAACAAGTTAATAAATGCAGCCACCTCTCTTGGAATTGGATTAGACTGTGCCATCTACTTTGAGATGGATTCCAGAAGCAAGAAAGGGCAAACCCGTGACAGAAATAAGGACAGAAATAAGGAGGACGTGATGCAAGTGTGGTATTTGGGAAGGGTACTTAGTATGTGCAGGAAACATGATAGGGCATGGAAAGAAACTAGAGAGCCAGTAGACCTGGTTAACAGACCCCCATACTCCATAGAGCTTAATTTGGCCTGGTATAATGAACATAAAGCAGGTAGGAGGACGTGGTTCACTTTTGACCTATCAGATAGTCAATCAATCTTACTAGACTCTGTAATAGCACTAACATGTTTAACGTACAACCCAGACAATGGTAGATACCAGCTTCATGAGCATGATATGATGCAATTTCAAAACTTTTTGGCTGATCAGAAAAAAGGTCTCTATTATGTTATCTTTGGCTTCGTTGCATTGCTGAAATTTCTGCTCACAAATCATGTTTTTCATTGCAGGAAATAAAGGCAAGGCAAAGATTGTTTGAAGATCATTGTTATAGGTATTTCTAGTTTCATATTATGGAGGTTCATATTTCTAGTTCTTTGGGTTCTTTGGGCTACACATGTCTATGGAGTATTTTGGAAATGGATTGCAGGCTGAACATTCTGCAAACATGAAACTTTTCACATCTTTTTCAAACTGACAGTACTAGTTTCCTTCCTTTTTCCAAAAAACTAAGTGAAGCATTTTGTTATGTTAATGGTACACGTTGGTGACACAAGGCTTCAGATTTATAATATGACCATAGTTTCTGGAATTCAGCCAGCCTATTTTTGTTTACTATCTTGATCTACTGTTTAAGAGGCTGTATATCAGAAAAGAAAAATGAAAAAACAATTTCGGAAATGAAGGTCTTGTTTTAAGAAGTGCATTTATTTTAATTGATTATGCTCATTTGCTTTGCTTAGGTTTCTTTAGCCTAAACGTATAATGGAGCTATCCCCTTAAAAACAATGGTTTAGTTTGCAATGGTTTAGTTAGCAAAGGTTTAGTTTGCAGAGGTTTAGTTTATTTGATAGTTTATTCAATGCTTTAGTTTGCAATGCTTTTGTTTGCAATGGTTTAGTTTGCAGGTAGTTTAGTTTGCAATGATTTGTTTGAAGTGCTTTTGAAATGGTTTGTGAAATGGTTCTTATCATTCTAATTTCTAGCTGACTGTAAAACTGCTTAGGATTTGCTTGTAGCAGATAAATAGGAAGTACATAAAAGACATGACAAGATAAAACGATCTGATAAAGAAAACATGTAGGTCTGATACAATAAACTATCTGTTAACATAGAGTTTCAGTGTTACATATACCTTGTATTTCAGATAAAACCAAAAGCTGTATTTCAGAATTACCATGTCATATTGACAGTAAAGCATGTTAACAAAAGACCTTGTAGAGAAAACTTCGGCCTTTTTACAAAAAACTTCGGCCTCTTTACAAAAAACTTCGGCCTTTTTACAAAAAACTGATTCCTGTGCATCCTTAATATCGGATATAACATAAAATAACATAAAAAAGCTTAGTACTAAGATCCCATCAGCTTCCATATTCAGCTGCAACAGACGCTCTTCTTCGGGACCAACACGATCGACCCACTTCTGAACTTTATCCGAAACATGAGCTCCTTGTTCCTGCAATCGAACCACCTCCAAGGCAGAGAATTTTGCAACAACAGTCATTTCCATGCCCGGATGGCTGGAAGAAGAGGACTCTTCCTCAACTTTGGGCTTCCGGGCAGTATATTTCAGCCTGGCCATGAAGATAGGAAGATAGAAAGATCAAACCGGGAAATAGGTGCTTGAAATCGCAGAGGAAGGGATGAAGCCGGAATGAAGGAAGAATCTGGAGACCAGTTCTTCTCTTATAGGAGCGTCCAAGCGTCCAATCAAAGGGCTTCATGAATGCCAATTATGACCATAATGTTGCATGCAAGATTGGGGCTCGAAACCCGAGCCCCCCTAGCCATGCAATAATAAGATTCTCATAGATTTAATTTTTGGTTTCATAGATCTAAATATCCCGAGGCATATTCTTCCCCATATTCTAATATGCCATAATTCTAATATAGCCATATATGCCCATAATTCTCCTACCTCAATGTTTGATTGAACCATGGAAGCAATCTCCGACCTCAATAACATACCTCAATACGTATAGGTATACCATATGTTGGGTGTATTATGCCCAATATACCCCAAGATACCATATGTATTCTTTAACGTATACCCCAGGTATACCCTACCCATTAAGTATTTCTAAATATCCCGAGCCATATGTAGCCATATTCTAATATGCCATATGTATTCGTCAGTACCGGATCGGTAGGGGTATGTCTTCGGTATGCAAGCGTCAGTACAAGATCGGATAGGGGTATATAAAAACGAAGATATTCCATAAGTACATCTACGGTAGGGGGCTTTGAAACTGGCTTTTCCCATTTATGTATGTAGGGGTTTTCCACCTCCAAAAAGTCGTATACAGGGGTTTTTTAGTGACCCCTTGCACGCACATGAGGTATCCCCATATGCCTAGGTGAAACCCCCGGGGGTGCAAGGCCAGCTAAAGATTGGTCAATTCAAACAGTTGGTTTCTTGTGATTCTATAAAACTATAGGTAGCAGGTATTGAGCTCTATGTTCAAACAGTTGGTTTCTTGTGATTCTATAAAACTATAGGTAGCAGGTATTGAGCTGGTCACATTACTATGTTTATGTGGGCAAAAAACCAACATGCTTATTGAGAACGGAGATTCCTGTGCACTATGCATTGCTCTACCTTAATAGTTGGGTTGTGCTGCAAGTACGATTTTCTTGCAATTACTGATGAAGTAAATATTTTATTTTTATTAAAATCTCCATATAATTTCTCATTGATTATAGAGGCCTTTTGACGTGTTGGAGTCTACGTAAGTATTGTCACGGTTTGCAACATGCCAACGAGAATAATTGGCACGTCATCCTTATCAAAGACCACCTCTATCACAGTAAAGATAAAGTTCACCCAATTTGTTTCGTATTGCAGAAGGGGATTCCTCCCATGATTGGGACTATGATTCCGGTCATGTATAGTATGCAGAACCATATATTTGGCCCTGTTTGAGCAGCTTAGCTTCATTCAAAGGCCATGTTTTTTTTTTCTAGGTTCATTGGATGATTCCTTTTTTTTTTTTTTTTTTTTGAAGGACGAAAGCCAAAAAGTTTATTAATCAGAGAAAAAGTACAAAATTTACATGTCTCATCTAACTGTGTAAGCACAAAAAGATGCCACAGGAGCACGAGCCTGGAGCACAATGTACTTACTCCAGAATAGGAGACTAATGATAAGAGTCAATTCGAAGATACTGAATCCAGATGCGTTCCATCAGTTCTTATTCAAGGGAGGAATACTAGTAGGCTGTCAATATCTTTTTCTGGGCCACCGTAATAACACTGTGTGCAGATGAATAAATGCCCTGAAAGATGTGGTGTCTGCGACGCTCCCATATCGAAACCATAGGAGCCAACCGGAACCAAGATGAAATTCCCTTTGTTTAGCTGGAGGCCATGCGTTGGGATAGGACGCCAAAAGGATGCATCGGCAGTCCAATGTACTGTTAAATAAACCTTGTAGCCAGGACCACGCTGGTTGAACCTCAGTACAATCAAAGAGACAATGCTCAAGAGGCTCAACATCCAAAAGACAGAGCGGGCATACTGCAGATATGCGAGGATCATAGCGATATCGAAAGGCATTAACCCGCAGGCACTTGTGGATAACCTGCCATCACAGTACAGAGACTTTAGGGTGGAGCAACCTATCCCAAAGCCATCGCCACGTACGACACAAAGTGGACTGTGGAACCTGTAGGTGCCACCCTTCTGGCAACTGGAGGGGTTGTGGTGCTAAAAGAAGGCGATATACTGATCTGACAAATTGCTTGCCTTTGTGAATATTTTCATGACAGTCCCATGGCACCCTCTCAGCAACGCCAACTTGCACTATAAGAGGCAAATTTTCTGCGATCTTCTCCCGTAGAGAGACGTCCCAACGAGAGAGCAGGAACTTTGCCTGAAATTCAGGCCAAGACAGTAGGCGACCCGCCTCATACCATGCTTGAATAGGGACAACACTTGCAAGAACCCATCGTCTCTGTGTAAGGGGATGAACTGAGGCTGCCAATGGAGCTGAGGGATCTGGAGGCAATGGTGCCCACCACCATGGAGTCTCCAATAGGGTGTGGATAGAGGGGCATGACCAGAAAAGATGTCTGACCGCCTCCCATGCTGCCAACAAGCCACGCAAAAATAGAGAAGCAATTGGAAAAGGCTGCAGAGTCTGAAATAAAGCCCAAGGTAGGACTGGTTTGACAGCCTTCTTGCATAGAGGGATACAGTGACCAAGAGCTTGTCTAAGAAGGCGTGAACCAGGAGAGTCATCCTCACCATTCAGGAGTCTCCAAATGAACTTTAAAATAAGCACTTTGCTCTGTAGTAAGAAGTCTATCATACTCAGACCACCTGCCTATTTTGGAAGGATGCACTTCGACCAAGCCACCTTAACCACAACACCTTCCTCAGTACCCGCCCAAATAAAGTTCTGAACTATTGCAATGAGCTCACGCACTTTGATCTGTGGGGCTAGCAGTAAGGATGTCATATAAACATGGGTACTACTAAGGACTGACTTGGCCACTGTAATGCGACCCGCAAGAGACAACTTAGCAGTGGACCACCAGAACAAGTGCTTCTCCAAACCCCTAATGATCTCCTCCCATGCAGCTCCCATAATAACATGGATGCCAACTGGAATCCCCAACAACTTGATGGCCTGTCCATGCGCAAGTAATTTCCATGGATAATCGTGAACACATGCCGGAGCCGGATTATCCAATGTCCACAAAGCTGTACACTTCTGCCACCCCACAAAAACACCGGAAGCCAGTGAAAAAGTATCTAAAAGCATTTTGGCAGCAACAAGATTCTCATCATTAGCGACTAGGAAGAGGAACATGTCGTCTGCATATTGATTGCAAACCTCTTGTGTGTCGTCCTCCATTGGAAGACCATGGAGAAGTCCCTCTGTCGTTGCAATGGTGAATAACTGTGACAAAGCCTCTGCAACAATTGTGAAAAGCAATGGTGCTAAAGGGCATCCCTGGCGAATACCACGACCAAGTGAAAAGGCAAGTGACGACTCACCATGGAACAGAACAGTCGCCCGAGCAGAGATATGCAGCTTCATAATATCTGATGTGAATTGTTTCCCAAATCCTAGTCGTAGCATACATCGCGCATGAATTCTCAGCTGACACTGTCATAAGCCTTTGCAAAATCAAGCTTAAGGTATACAACTGGAAGGTTTTGCTTACGTGCCCAATAAATTCCCTCGTAAGCAGCAGCAACATTGTTCAAAATGCACCGTTTTGGAAGAAAACCTGACTGGGTTGTTGAGATGGACTCTGCCAAGATGTCCTTTACCCGCTCTGCAAAAGCCTTGGCGAAGATCTTATATACGGATGACAATAAGATGATGGGCCGCCAATCTGAAATAGTCTGAGGATCCTTGATTTTGGGGATGAGTGAAATGGCACCTGTGTTTAGAATTCTATCCAAAGCAGTGGACCGCCGAAAGTCACAGAAAGCATCATACACATCTGGCTCCAGCCATTCCCAATACTCCTGGAAGAACTCAATTGGCAAACCATCCAAACCTGGGCATTTGCCTCTTTTCAGTTCAAAGACTGCTGAACCTAAATCATCAGCTGTTATAGCTGCCTCTATTGACTCGCACTGCTCACCAGAGATGATGGGGGAAATCCTAGACAAAACAGCATCTCGCATTTCTGATTGTTTCTCAGCAAAAAACGTCTGGAAGTTAGCTGCACGAAAAAAGAAGCCCGTACAACGGTCTCCATCACGAAAGCACTGCAGACCTGCCTTCATCTTTGCTTGCTGAATTTGCTCCTCCTCTAATGCTTGGATCTGTGCCAAAATATCACGATCATAAACACCTGGAAGACATCCCTGTCGAGAATGGAGCAAGTCCTGATACAAGGTGTCCAGTAAAGCACGACCTGCTGCTGCAGACTCTCGACCCCACTCTTTGGCAAAACCCTTGACTGCCGCAATTGCATCCACTATGCCAGTCATACCTCGACGTCGGTTGAAGGCAGTTGTCCAAGTATTTTTGCAATCTTCTTGAAAGTCAGCATCCTTTAAGAACTTCATGTTCAAGCGAAAACACGTCCTTCCAGACCGCGACTGCTGCAGGGGCTCGTCTAAAATGAATTGCGGATGGTGGTTTGAAATTGAGTTCTCTCTGAGACAGAACCGAAAGAGACCTGGAAGTGCCGCAACTGTATCTGCATTCCAATAAGCTCTATCTAATCGAAGCTTGCGCGACCCCCACCAACTTGACCATTGCACCAAGTGAAGGCACCTTCACCATCAATCTCCGAGAGGTTGCAGTCATGGAGTAGACGGAGCCACTGGTGGCGTTCAAAACCAGACACCACTGTAGAGGTCGCCCCCAACCGATCAGATTCCACTTCCACCATATTAAGATCCCCAACAAGAAGCCATGAAATGTGGCAGTCCAAGCTGAGTATCTTCCCTCACAAAGAGGCCCACAGTGAAGCTCTCTGATGAGGTCTATTGTGGGCGTAAACATTAATTAGACCATATTTAACCCCTTGTTCCTGCCATACAATTACGGCCCAACGACCAAAGCGATCAGCCTGAGTAAAGATGACTGGCAAGGAAGGAAGCCATACTATCACGACCCCTGCACTGGCAGAATCAGCTGCTGCGATAAGAACATTAAACCTGTGACCAATCATGTCTGCCAGCTTTGATACATCTCCCTTACGACACTTATGCTCTTGAAGACATACAAATTGAGCATCCAATCTAGATAAGTAGAAATAAATACGACTCCGCTTGGGGGGGGAGGGGGAGGGGAGGCTACCCCTTGAACATTCCATGAGACTAACCGCATTGATCTTGTGATGGGGCCAATTCAGGTGAGACCACTGGTGTCTCAAGGGAATTTGAGAATGTTTCCTGGGCACCTGGCATGGCAGTAACCTCATCAACCAAATCAGCCCACTGAAGTGGATCAAAGCGACCACCATGGGATGCAATATGAGGGGCAATGCTACCTGAAGCAGGAACTGAGAGCTGGGACGTAGAGGAATTAGATCCCTTAGCTGACTTTCGTGGTTGACGAAGAGCCGGTGGATGTTTAGGTGGTGGGTGGATGCCACGCCGATCAATGTCCATATACTGTCCACGAGCCTCTTCAATTTGCTCTTGCGATTTCTGGATTTCAGCCAGTCTCAACATTTGGTGATCCAGAGACTGAGCTGGAGGAGCTGCAACTGGAAGAGTGAGGGGGCAATCACAGGCACAGGGACGTGTGAGATATCCATTGAGGTGGGAGCTGATCTAGGAGCATGGAGTGCCGGAGGAGCAGATGAACCTTGTTGGTGAACCTTGCGATACTGAGCAAAGAGAGGGGCTTCGGGAAACGTGAGAGCTAGCTCAGGACCATTCAACAAGGACAGCTTAAATGGAAAGAACATGGGCCCGCTTTGGACGACAATTGTTTGAGACAAATCACGATGAATGGGCCTTGCCACGCAAACCTTGGTGATGCCATTGGTTATGGAGTGTTGCAAATGGAGTCCAATCTCACTAGCAATGGCAGAAATGAACTTGGAATCCTGTAACTCTGGAGGAAAATCTTCGATGGCAAACCAGAAGGGGGCACGTAAGGCATCTGGCTTAGCTGGAAAGGATCCAGGAACATACTATTGATAGAGCAAGAAGTGTTTCCAGAGAGGATAAACACCTCGTTCTATGAGTTGAGCAACCGGCTCAGGAGATTCAAACATCAAAAGAAAGCAACGTTGATCTTTTGCCACAAGCTTGATAGATTGATAAGCAGGAAGCCCTAGCTTGTGAAGGTGCCCAGACAGCCAAGATCCCACGCGCTTCAGATCCAAGAAAGGGCCAGTGAAGTGGCAGACCACGGAACACGCAATCAACTGCTCCACATGTCGTCGATGATCTTCATGGCTAATCTGCACCACTGGAGCCCCAAAATGCTCAAAAGTTGCCCTGCACTCCTGAACCTCATAAAAGATTTCGTCTGATGGGAGGTGGACATCCATAGAGTCTTGCTTTTGCAATTGCTGGAGATATGACACAACTTCCTTCCTGTTATTATCCACCATGGTGGCAATGGCCTTGAGACACGAGCCGAGGTGGCGGGAATCCCCAGGCCCTTGCAGAGAACCGCACACCTGTAACTCGAGCAACTGTATCAGATGATCTCCAAGGTCTGGTCGATGCAGCTCGGGGGATGGAAGAGGATGTCGCCCCAGGCTGCCGTGGGGGAAGAGGGGGAAACTCCTCCTGCCCTGAGGAACCTCCAACGTGTGTTGGACGTACACCAGTTTGTGGAGGTTGCACCGCCACCCGAGCACTACCTGCAGAAGTAGTCCGCACCAAGGAACTTCCAACCTATGTTGGAGGTGCCGCCCGTGCAACACTATTAGGTGCAGCCTGTCCAGAGGAGCACTCTACAGGCACATGAGGTCTGAACTGATATGAGGGACTTCCAACCTGTGTCGGAGGAGCTAGTAGCCCAGCAGCAACTTCGGCAGACAAAGAGGGTCTTGCATGAACCCCAGAACCTCCAACGAGTGTTGGAGGAGCTAATTGGCCAGAGCGCACCACCTGATCCGAGGAACCTCCAACGTGCGTTGGAGGTGTGACACTCTCGGAAGAGTTTTCCAATGGCACGTATTCAACACGACTTCTAGTCTCACTAGACGTGTGGGCAGCAGCGCGAACTGTAGTTGCTGCAACTATAGTCGGGATGGAAACTGGAGCAAGTAACTAAGACGAGGAAAGAGATGGAGCTCCTGTCTCAATTGAGGCGGCCACACTCATACCATTAGAAGACATATTGGGCAACACTAAAGGATTGAGGTGCACCGAAGAGACTAAACTCTCAGGAGCCAAAAGAGCACCCTCACGAGCCATCTTGTGTGCGTCACGTACACTCTGCGACTGGATCTTGTCATCTCCACCAAGAGAGGGGGGCCGAAGTTTCAGATCTGAACCATCTTTCCCAACAGGCCAATCTCTGAAGAAGTTAAGCACCACTAGATGGAGTCTTAAAGAGCTTTCCAACAAGCCCAAAAACACCTAAAACTGCCACCAGATGCAGAAGTTATGGCCAAAAGAAAACTGCAGCCAAACCCTAGCACCGCCAAAAGAGGGCCGGGACTATCAGGCGGATTCCTTCGACCAAAACAGAGGAAACACCATACAAATCATACACCGACGAAAAGCTCATTCGATAAGCTTTCCAAGAACCCAAGAACACCTGAATCTGACACCGGAATCCCGAGTTATGAGCAAAGGAGTAGAGCTGAAACCCTAAGCGCCATCCTGGTCTTTTTTAAATGGTTGAAAGAAAGCAAGGAGAGAAGAAATAGCCGATTTCTTGGTGCAGGGATAAGATGCATGCTGCTTTTTTTTTCGGTAGGGGTGGCAACGGATCCAACGAGGGTTGTGGTTTCAGCATTCATGGTAGACATTTCTAAACTAGCCTGTTCTGTTTGCAGTTCAATGGATTGCGAATCCAACTTTAGGAATTTGTAGGTGCCTAAGATGTAGCAAAAATCATTGGCACGACTTAATAACTAGAACTAACATTACACCGGAGAAGCTTTAATGGATCACAAATATTCGTTTCTTGAAGATTAATGGTTGTGTAGCTTCTCCATGTTGAGAAAATATTGTCACTTTCAATGTTTATTATAACACCTGATTCAAACTAGGGCAATGGGGTGAAAAGAATTCAAAAGAAAGGGAAATGTTGGCTGCTTTGAACAACAAAATGTAATGATCTATAAGACTTTGAAAAAATTAAGAAAGTCTCTGTCTTGCCTAAGAACTAGATTAATTTAACAGTATATGCATGAAGTTAGAAATTCATCATACTGAAATTCATCATACTGAATGCTATCAATGAACCATTTATAGTTTCAGTATACTCATGGGGAGACAAAGATATTTCTAATCCGAGTGTGTTTCATAGCATTGTAGTAATAGACGTTCATAAATAATGAGTCCAATTTCACAGGTTTAGAAAGGCAATTAACTTCACATTGTCACTTCTTAATCACACATTATTTCCTTCTAAGACACAAGGTGAGAAAACGTAGGTCCAAAATGTATGTTTCTGGACATGTACACAAGGCAGATGAAGAGAAACGTTCACGGTGGCCAAGGCCGCCGCGACAAATTTCTTGTATATGTAAAGCTTTATAGCCATAGCGATATTTGAAATTGGAGGAAGCTCAAACTTCACAAGGGCTTTTGACGATAGCACTTGCAATATGAGACAAGCATGCAAGATATTTGTTTGTGATAAAATGGACATGAGCAAACATTGTATTTTTATGTATATTCTGCTAAAATTACTTGATGATATGAGCAATGTAAAGCAAATATTACATGCATATTCTGCTAATATTACTTGATGATATTATGTGCAGATTGACGACCATTACGTGCAGATGCTAATATTACTTGGTAGTATAAACAATGTAAAGCAATTACTTGATGCACTAAGATTCGACATTTTTATCCATATTTTCATCGTAACTTATGAATTTCCGGTGGTTCCGTGGTCAGAGCATTGATTTGAATCACATTGATCTCCCTAGAAATAAGTAGCCCTAGAATCAATTTATTTCTAGTTCCTACTTAAATACAGAGTTTGTTCTCTTATTATTCTCCCTCCCACTTCAACATCAATTGCAGAAAATACCCACCATCACATCTTCCCACTCTGATCTATCTAGAAACAAGAGAAATATACATCGTCTTCTTCCACTTACAAAATCCATTATACTTACCCATTCAACACATTCTCAGCTAAAGCCCCGTATTGCCAGGCACACGTTCCTATTATACATGGCCTTGCATGGCCTCTGTAGCCCAATTTGTGTAGAGCAGAAAGACCAGCAAAATGTGCATTGCATGTCATTTCACTATAGCTCGAGCATTAGAATCAGTTCCTTCTTTGTTGTATATTTGTGTGACCTCAATTCGCCATTTTATAGCTTTTGTTGGTATCAATGTAACATTTCTTCCTCCATGCCATTTCGTAACATTTCTTCATGCATGCCACTTTAGTAACATTTCTTCTTGCATGCCACTTTAGTAACCTTCTCGTATTATATAGTCTCTTGTGTTCCTTCTAATAGAAATCTACCATCACCTCATCTCATGTCTACCTACTAAATATTAGTCCCCAAGCATTTTCAATAGTTTCAAACGATATCAAGATCCTAACAATGGTTCCAATGTCAATGTGAACCATTGGGATGGTATTGACAACTTTGAAACTATTGAAAATGCTTGGGGACTAATATTTAGTAGGTAGACAAGAGATGAGGTGATGGTAGATTTCTATTGGAAGGAACACAAGACAATGTGAACCATTGGGATGGTATTGACAACTTATTGTTCAGTGGCTAGTTCATTGGATTAGCAATTAAGAGATCTTATGTTCAAATCTCTAAAACTCCGTCATATGTCATGGATGCTGCCAATGTGGCATGACGTAAAAATACAATCTATCTATCTATGCCAATGTGGCATGACGTAAAAATACTATCTATCTTTATTAAGGTTATACGCGTCCTTTTTTTCTATTGTTCATAGAAGGATGCAACGTTGACATTATAAAGTATTTAGTTGTGTGCAACGCCATAACTCAATTACTGTGGCATGACGTAAAAATACAATCTATCTATCTATGCCAATGTGGCATGACGTAAAAATACTATCTATCTTTATTAGAGTTATACGCATCCTTTTATTCTATTGTTCATGGAAGGACGCAACGTTAACATTATGAAGTATTTAGTTTTGTGCCAAGCCATGACTCATTGACCCCTTTGTGCATTTTGTTTTAAACACTTCGGCTTCTTGAAAAATACTTGTCTACATTTACATCACATTAAGGTTTTTGTTATCATTTTCACCTAGTATCATCCTAGTCATCCTGTACCATTATACTAGTTTTATTATTTTTCAAATATATTTCCATACATGAGGTATTTGAATGCAATCAACATAGTTGCTTCTGGTGTCTTGCTTGTTGAAGAGTGTAACAAGAATGCTGCTAACTTGAGCATTTGGCTTTTACACGGCCGGGAGGGGGCAAGGAGGACCTAGTTTTGTGCTAATGGAGTTGTGTCCTTAGCCTTAATGTAATATAGGTTCCATGGGATTTTAACATGCTTGAATCATAACATGTATCTTTGGCGTTAATGCTACAACAATCATGTGATGCAAATTTCGTGAACAACTTTCTTAGTTTGGAAAAGATAACATTGAAATAATGCAATCTACAACTTGTTAACAATCACTTATAAACCAACATATATTAAACCAAAATAAATACATATACACCAAAAATAAACACATACACACGTCGACTAAAGAGTATTTTTTTCGAACCCTGCTAAAGACAACCGTGAATTTAACCCTCATGCGAGCAAGCCTATTACTTGTATTAGTATGTTTGAAACATTTATGCAACCAGTCCTAGTATATTTAAAATTTTTAAAGAACATGGGCAGTTCGAAGGCTAGCATCTCTCAATCTGTATGGGCCCATCTATTATTCTTCTGCTCGCTTAGGCCTCTTGCAACTCCAGCCAAATAAGTCCCTCAATCTTTTACGGATGGAGTTGCTGCACAAGGAATTTTTGACATTTGAATCTTTCACACACATTCTCCTCATCAACATGTGGGATGACCTTGATGCCTTTAATTGAGCCATCAAATACTGCGTAAAATCAGAGTCCCAGCATATTTTTATTCAATCAAACTTCAATAGCAAAGATAATTACCTCTTCTTCGTTGCTTCGTATGACACTCTTTTCAGGCCACTTACTGCAAAACTGAAATAATTAGACAAAGAAGTTTTAAGTTTGATTAGGCCAGAATACTTACTGATAGTCCCAACTAAAACCAAGCCTAGGGGAGTCATAACAACCATAGCAAGGGCTTCTGATACCATAACAAAGAAACGAAGTATCATGTTTGAGAATCATTTCACCATGTCCCCATCTGATGGTTGTGATTTCTGAGCTGCCATTCAAAGACCAAAAAGATAGTGATTTCACAGCAACCATGTAACACCCATGGTTCACTATACCAAAGATAACATGCCAATATGGCTCTTTTCCATGTGCAGCATATACCCTTGACTTCATTGTCACTTCTATATCCGTCAATTCTATCATAGGCATATCCTTGGCATGTAAAACTGTTTTTTGCTTGCTGCCTGATCGCAGATTAAAATGGTTATCCATTTTGCTTACAACAACTTGACAAGTTGAGGATTTCTTCAATGAAATGTCATCTGCTTCTGCAGAACCTTCCTCGCAATTCAAAACTCTTACAGGAAACGGAACTTTGTTATAATCGTGTGCTGTATTTTCATCCACATGCATGTCAAGACATCTGGATGCACATGGCAGATGCGAAATATGACTATCTAGTATGCGTGTTCTTCGTATTCTTTTGCCTTTAGCATCTGTGGCATATAAGTTTTGAGCTTGAACATCAACCTCCTCTTTAAAACACTTTCCATCACTCTGAGATTCACAATCTGAGGGTGTTTTCTGTTTTAATAATGGAAAAAGTTGTTTGATAAATATTGAAACTGCTCTTCATATTCCAAGACATACGATTACCTCCAAAGATCCAACATTGAAATTTAGGTCATCATCGGAAGAAACAGAGCTTGGTAAAGATTGTCGGACATCCCCCTTCAGCTTTTTGAGGTCCAAATCATGCCATTCACTCATATTTTCTTTTTTTTTCTGTAACATATGAATGCATATACTCAAAGATCTACTGAATTTAAACTTTAAACGCCAGGTTTTTCGTATTTAGAAAATATGACATCTTTTGCATTTGAAAGAAAACTAAAGCAGCGCAAGGTTTGAAAGAATACCTTGAATTTTCATAAGGATCCTTTAAAACTTCCAAGATACGAGCTCTAAGAATCTATTTTCAGTAGATCAACAGTCTTCCAAGAATGCGCAAAATCGAGGCTTAGATTGATCGGCGGAGACCGGATCAATTCTCGAATAGTGTGCGTTTCCTGTTTGAGAAAAAACGACTACAGTCTCTTATTAGAGATACACGAGATGGACAATTCACAAGCACCAAAAATGTGCTCCTCTGCATTTGTCCAACTCAGATGATCAGGCCCTTTTTCCATGGCACCTCTGTCTTATATTTAGCTTAATATTATTGGGCCACGTAAGATAATAAGTCACCATAGTTTTTCCACTACACAATTTAAGACATGTCTTAAATGGGTTCCGTACAAGTTGAGTGGAGCATTTTATTCCGGGGGAAACCCCCCGCCACAAAATAAGGTATGCATTTCTATCCTATCACAGGGCTGCTCTGCCGGATCTTTAGGGTGTCATAAAAAAGAGTAAACAGAAGAAGCAGCCATTACCGGAATGGATCGTCAGCCTGGCCATGGAATGGATCGTCGACTTGCAGACCTTCAGCAGATTGAATTGCAGACCTTCAGCAGATTGACTTTATAAATATCAGGTTTCGGATTTGCATTGACAGGTCGGATTAAGAGTCGGATTGCAGAACAGATTTGCCGCCGGATCTGTGCAACTGGATCAGACGTAAGCAAACCTTGAAGGTTTTCATGCGTAAGCAAATCTTGAAGGTTTTGGTTCCAAAGCCAATATTCAAGCTTTTATCTTCTTCGAGTTTTTGCAGCAAAGGCAGAATCAGAGGCGTTTTGAGAAGCAGAGGCGTTTTGAAGCAGAGATGAAGATGGGTTGTGATCATTGAAGCTTCGATTCTTGCTTCAAGCTTCGATTCCGGTAATCAGTCTTCATTCCTGTAATCATTCCGGTGATTCTTGCTTCAAGCTTCGATTCTTGCTTCGATTCCAATTCAATTTTTGATGTTTTTGATGTGGGTTGTTCTTTTGCAAATCCAATTCTTCTGGTTCTTCTGGAGACCCTATTTTCTGGAAGATATGCAGCAAAAAAGCTTCTAAGCATGAAAACTCGCTTTGCAGCTCCAAGAAATTGCACAAAGCTCGGAGAAATTGCACAAAGCTTTTGCAGGTCGAATTTCCAGCTTTCCCTTGTAGATTGCTGCAACAGGTCTTTGCTCAGATTTGAAAAAAATGGTCTGTGGAAAACCCAGATTATAAGACATGTCTTATCTTAACTAGACATGTCTTATATTTACGTAATGGGAAATCAAATTTTTAGGACATGTCTTATCTATGACGTGGAGCTGACATGGAACCCAAAAGGGTGTCTTATAAAAATACGACAGCCGTAAAATAAGACTGCCGTGGAAAAAGGGCCTCATTCTCAATACTTGGTAATGCTTTCGTCATCATCTCGTCGAAGCGGAAACGAACGAGAAATATTTTATGGAACTTGTAAAGGACAGTTAGGCCGCATTCAACCTTATCCGCCAGTGTAACGCTGACACGTGGCAAACATTATATTTGTGGATGTCGCCTGCAGCGTTTGTTGGTCCACGTTCTGAAATCTTGGTCGACATTTTATTTTTCGCTGGGCGCTGCTTTGTATTCTGCAACAAAGCAACCCGTGCCATCCATGTGGCACAGATCGACGACTAAATGCAGTCCAACCGACCTTCACATTAGGTCGGTGCCTCGGCCCACTTTCCCTCCCAGAAAAAAGCCCACGGGGCCTTTCTCTTATACGTAGTTTTCACCAGCAGAAATTTTCGAATAAGGTAAAGGGCCCCTGGCCTGTTTTCTGGCGCGCGCCAGCTTGATCGGCAAAAAACAGGCCAAGGGGCCTTTGCCCTACCAGAAAAGTCGGCTGGGATCAATCCAGCACCGCGGCGACATGAGGCAGAATATGGGTAAAAAAACGGAATAAAGGTAGAAAAAAACAGAATCCAGGGTAAGAAAATGCAGAAAGGCAGTTAATGTTTTGGCACGGTTTTCAGAGAAAGAATTAGGGACACGTGTCCTGATATTACTGGACGACAGGCTGGATTGAGCCCAATCATCTTTTCGTGAAAAGAAAAAGGTCACGTTGGCATGACATCATCAAATAAAACATTCCAAGCTATAGGATTTCAACCAATAGGAATATTTTCTCCAAACCTACAAAAAGGATGGGTGTAAGGTGGATGTACTTTTTTTTTTTCGATGAACATGGACCTTTATTACCCAAAAGAATACAAAGAGTTCATGGGTGACTTAAAACCCAGTGGAGAAGATATCCACTAGAGCAACACTACCCACCACATACATAACATAGAAAAGCAAAGAATACATATCACCACGAGCACAACTGTTTGCTATGAGTAGGTCTGAATCTGAAGATATTGCTCCCAAATGATATTTTTGATGTCATCCTTTAAGGAAGAACATTTGTATGCCTTCACACGTGTAAAATTAGAGGATTGGTGATTATCGGACAGACAACATTCAGGTACTACGTAGATTCAAAATCTAAGCTCCAGAGCTGAAGGTCTGAAGCTTGAATGCAAAGGTACTGCCGTACTGGTGCTGCCAGGCAGGGTACATATCAGGTACCCAGATGGGTCACGTTGATGGCCATTGCTGGCAGATGAGGTATGCGATGAGGCTTGGATGGCTATGGGATGGGTGTCCAGGGCATGTCCGGAAAAACCACCGAAATTATGTCCGGATAAACCACATCCGGTTGTAGATATACGGGCATCCGATCAATTGAGTGTGAGTGTCATAGTCCATTGCCGATAGAACAGTTTGTATTCGTAAGTGGCTGCGACCTCTCTTTAAATTCGCACATCAATCATCCATGGAGAGATTGCCATCTTTTACAAAGCAAGAATTGGCATGGGCAATAGAAGCTGAGCAGATTCATTCGCTCCAATCCTGCAACAGCACGCTGCAGCTTTGCTCACAACAAGTGAGCCAAGCTATAATCTTGAGCCCCATGCCTGCGGGAGGAGATATTGCCATGCGTACTCGAACGTGAGATGGATGCACTTATGAAGGAAATAATGAGGATGCTTATTCAGGAGCAGTCTACAAATGCCATATTCTGAAAGTATAGCAAGCAACTCATAGGTCTATATCAGTGTGGGACAAACTCTAAAAGCCTAACAAGTATATTTCCTGCATAATTTAAGCCAGGCAGAAGGGGCCTATGAAAATCTAGATTTCATCTGGAAAAATAGAAAGAAACCCACAGATTTTGACCGAAAAATTTCCTGGAATTTTTTTCCCTGTCAGAAATTCTCGATTTCAATAGGTAGGATTCTAGTGTTCCCATGAATTTGGCACACACTGGCTGTATTTGATTGCTCGTACGAGCATAAAAAATGGCAGTGCGCATTTTGAGTGTGTCACATCACAAAATACAGGAGCTGCTCACTATGTTGCGAAGTTTTCAGCATCTTGTCTAGTTATCACCCGAGAGGTACATTTGTATCATGCTGTGACTATATACAATCAGCCATGAATTTGAATGCCATGCCATAATCCTTCTATATATATCATTATTAAGAAAAAAAAAAAAAAAGCTGGCTGAAAAAGGGTCATTTTTCGGAATATGTATATTTATTTTTTGAGCATGAACTTAGAGTAAAATCAGTAATTATCTGTTTTTTTTGGAATATGTATGATTTTTTCCGGTAGCCTCCTTTCTAGCTCATAGCACGAGAAGCAGGGCTATGGCGCCTGTTTTTGTTTGGCCAGTAACGAATTTAGAGTAAAATTGTGTTTTTGAAATTTTGTATCTTTTTCCTTCTGGCAACACATGTATAGGTTTGGAGCGTTCTTTGTGGCTTCTACCCTTCAGGATTTGCAGGTATGTTCCAGATTTTAGGGCCAAGATTGCATGGCCAACAACATGAAAATGAGGTCGACTCATAGTTCTTTAGTATCTTTGCTTTGTGATTATGTAGATTTATGCTCTGAGGAGCAAAACTTAGCTACTGGAGATCTATTGTTCTGTTTTTGAAAGCATGAGTGTGCAGATAGAAATTTGTGAGCAAATCAACCTATGTTTTTGTAAAATTCCATGGGGCTTTTATGCTAATCCAGGTCGAATCTGATAATCTGATCCTTTGAGCATTCGAGTGCCAAACAATTTACATTCTAATTTTAAGGGATATCTCAATCTTTTGTGATAGTGGACTGTGATCTTGAGAAAAAGAGAGGCTTGTCTTTAAAGTCAGCCCATATTCGGCCAATCCAAAGCCAGTTTGTTCTCCCTTCCGAACCCAACTTAGGCCCTTTTTTCACACTAGTCATAAAATATGACTCTCATATAAAATATATGACACCATTTGCGTCTCTAGGGCTAAAAATGAGACATACAATTTTAAACTTGCTTTTTCACTGCATGGTAGTCATAAAATATGACACCACTAAAATACTAGTGGAAAACCATCGAAAAATAAGACACACCTTATTTTTTGTTCTATATTCAAGGGATTTGCAACATGGGATTGCAAAGCAGTCTGCATTGTAGACGTAGTTGAATTTTGGGTTTCACAACTGTATTAAAACTAAGAACATTTGATTCGTTATAATACACACTTTTGTTTGTTGGACGATGTTCCATTGGTCGAATAATACTAGTACAACAAATAATCTGAACACGTGCATAGGCATAATGGCTATATAGGCGTGTGTGTATATGTGTACACATTATGTGCAAAGAGAGTAGAACGGAAGCCATAATGTCCCTCTATAGGCCACTACACGTAAAGAAAGACCTAGCAAGCTAGGACTGGAACATAGTAGATAAGAGAAGGGGGTTGAGAATTTTAAATGAATTCCGCTTTTATTTAAATAATTAATAGAATCTATGGAGATCATGGTTGATGCAATTCGTAACATGCAAGGCTGGCAATTTCAATTAACACATCGCAATGAGACCTCAAATTTACACTTCTAAAACCATGGTATAGTTAAGTGGAGTGCAAATACAACTTAACATATAAGAGTCGCAAAAACAAAAATAAAGTGTCAATTTTTTGCACTGTGACATTTAAATTATGGTCAGCTCTACAAAGCATATGGCAATAGAATAGAATAGAAATTAACGTCCCTTGTGCCCTCAGGCCCCTGGACTTGTGTAGCATGGGCGAGCTCCCTGAAAGGGCGCTACAAGTACATCACGCTGTTGAGCCGGAATTTCGATTCCTTCCCATTCCTTCCCATTCCTTCCCATTCCAAAAGAATTTCGATAATAACCGGAATTGAGCCCCCCACCCATAGGGTTGACCCCCCTCCCCCCCCTCCCCCACCAAGAAAAAAAAAAACCCATGCCAACCACTAAGGGCGGGAACTCTTTATGCTTTTTTCTTTTTTCCTTTTTCTTTTTTATCTTTGAATCCCTAAATACTCCTTGTGTGCTTTTAATTCGCTTCTTGACCTTGCGGACTCCAATCAACAATGGCCACTTATGTACTCCCCTACCCAAATCCCCACCTCGATGAAGACACTCCAGATGCCACAGCCCAAACCCAGCCCCAGCCCCCAACTGCTGCCCACGCATGCCCGTACACAACAACTGGAAGACGGCATCCGTTTAGCACACTTCGAAAGACAGCAACAGAAGCAAGATCTTGTTGACCTACGGGCTCGTGTGGTCTCCCTCTTCACCATCATAGAGACCATGGCACAAGATAGGCAGTCGGCTGACCAGGAGACAAGGGCAACTCTCCCGCCTGCAATCAGAGGTCGCGGAGGCCGCCACCACCATGCAAAGCGTGCAGACTGCCTTTGAAGTGAGTCAGTCAGAGTTGAGCGTGCTTCACAGGAAGGCCGAAGCACGAGACCAGGCGTTGCAGGAGCTTCGGGCAACCGTCATTCAGCAGGGCAAGGGCCTTCATGCGGAAGCCCATGAACAATTGTGGCGATGCATGCAGGAATTGGCAAGGCAGCAGCAATTCCAGCAAGAGCTGAGCTCGCGACTACAGAGAGCAGAGGCCACAGCACGGGATATGACAGACGCACATACTCGGCAGCCTGCAAGATGCCACCTAGGACGGCTCTGCGTCACCAAGCTGCGCCATTCCATCACCACCCCACCACAGGCCATAACCCACGCCCCGCACATTGCAAACAGCGACTGCCACAGCAGCCACCACGAGCCCGACCACCTCAGAGTTGCAGGAGCGGAGATGCAGGAGCCACAATGTGGTGGTGCGCGGCTTGACAGAGGAGGCAAGAGAGCACCTCATCAACCGACTCCAGACACAGATCCTGGCCCGGATGACATTCCACACATCCGTGCACATTATTAGGGTGAGACGCCATGGGGCCCAGCCCCCTGACCGTCCCCGGGTAGTCATCTTCACAGTCAGGGATGCGCAAGAGCGAGCAGCCATCCTGCACCAAGGTAGGTAGTTGAAGGGGACTGCCTTGTACGTGGACCGGGATCTGACTCCGGCACAGCAGGAGGACCACAGGAATGAGTTGGAGAAAGTCAAGAGTGTCTGCAAACAGGGAGGCACAGCAGGGCTGGTCCGAGGAAGGATGCAGATCTTCAGGCCACCAAATGCTGATGCGGGCACCACAAACTCTCGCGGCCCTTCTGCCACGACACCAACTGCACATCCTACTACAATGGCCTCACCTGCCACTGGCGACGGGCCACATGCCGCCTCCACCTCCACCACCATCCCTTGTGCTCCCACCACCAAACCTACTGCTGCAGCTCTTGCCATCAGCAAATAGGGATTGTGCCTGCACATGGTCTCTTGGAATTGTCGGGACTTCCCATGGTAGAGGGGAGATAGTCTCAACTCAGTGGCCGTCGATATGGACCTCATTTTCCTCATGGAAACATGGGAGCATGTTGGGTATAGACTATCCGACTTGCCAGGATACCATCATTACTCCATCTTCAATGAATACACAGGAAAGCGGGGGCACGGAGGGGTCGCCTGCTACTACCGGACAACCCTGGCACAGTCAGTTTCCCTATGCAAGACGGACAAACATAACAAGTACCTATGGGTGCGCGTGCAGAATTGCAATGGTAGCCCCCTCTTTGTGGCAGCCTTCTACTTCCCACATGCCGAAAGCAACTTCTATCACAACCATCCGAGCGTGGATAGGCTGGAGCCCTATGTCGATCTATACGATGACATACAACAACACAAGCAGCAGGGTAGGGTCATGCTCGTTGGAGACGTCAATGCCCATACTGGCACGGAACAACCGATGATATTTGACCCTCTCGCAGATGATGTGTTGCAGCTGAGCCCTTCAGCGGGAGCTTGGCCACGGGTATCAGCTGACATTCAGGTCTCGCGCGATGGGAGGCAGTTGTTGCTGCTTTGCAGTATCTTTGACCTTGTGATTTGCAATGGACTAGCACAGTGGTCGTCCTCCAGCCAGCACACTTGCAGGCAGGAGAACCAGGGAGGTGGTTCCAGCGTGGTAGACTATGTTTTGGTGGTCGAGCAGGACATGCATCTAGTCAAACATTTTCGAGTGGGCACAGCTGGTAGGGATGAGGAGATGGACTCAGACCACTTGTCGCTCTACTTGCAGCTGGCTTGACAAGTTGCTCCAGACGCCTGTCCCCCGGGAGGTGCACCTCTATATATGGACAGATGGCATGTGCGTTCGAGGGGTCACAGAAAAACCCCTGTATAAGGCTTTTTGGAGTAGAAAAATCCATACCATACGGGTTTTTGAATTAACATACATTATAGCCCCTATCCATAGATTTACGATTGGTTGTGCCAAATTATATAATCCCTTTCCATTTAGAGGCCATACATACTTGCATGGACCCCCCATGGACCTTGGTCACGTTGAGCTTGGTCACGTTCCAGGGTAAACATGACACATTGACCTTGATCACGGGGTCTTTATAATGGTTACTTGTTTTATTTAATTAGTATATTTTATTGATATACTTTAACTATGTGGTTCAAATAAGTAACATATGCATTAAACCATTATCCTTGTTGGAACGTTTTTCTAATGAAGCTAACCATATCGTTTCCTATAAACCCCATAGGGCGATGTAATTGATATTAATGCACTTACTAAGCCATACTCAACTTGGAAAGCATCACTTTGCAAACTTAAGTGGTCAATCAATCAATGTGAGTTTCTTCATCAAACTATATTGTTTCCTTTTCCATTATAAATCACGATTCATACAACAAACTAAGAAACAATTTTTTGAACAATCTATAGCTAGCTTCAAGGAATCTACCTCTTACAAACATCTTGATAAAATATGTTGTCAAGCATACAACCATGCCATAGAGTTATTACCCGGCTCTGATATGCACTGTACAGACATTTTTTGAAGGACAAGCACAACAATACACAAGGGGAGAGGCAGAGCGCTCAATACATCCACATGTACAAGAAGGGAACACTGTTACATATGTGACCCATAAAGTAGCAGCCTATTTAACAGCACGAGATGTCAGCATGGAGTTGCTTCAGTCCAAGATCAGCATTCTCTTCACAATGGACACAGACCCAGGGCTGACTCATGTCCAGGTCAAAACATGATAATGAGGTCCAAATATTCACCTGCATAACGCGGGAACAAGCAAATCCAAAAAATTTGCAGCTCGTTTCTCTGCTAAAATCTGCAAAGTATTAATCATGGTACAATCAGGATTCAATCACTTCCTAGCATGAATAAAAAGGAAGAAGTTTGTCTGCAAGCACTAATGGTTTACCAATATAATATACAGTTGCCGAGCTGCTCCTAGTCGTACCATACTTGTCCATTCTCGCAACTTAGACAGAAGAGGATGGAGCAATTGGCCCAGTGACTCCTGCCAAGAATAATACGTCTAGGAGTTTAACGCACATAAAGATCAATTGTTTTAAATAAGAGCGGCATTTTTGTACCTGGACTATCATACAGCATCCCCTTTGCGGTCTTCCCTTGAAAGGTGTAGAAAGGAGGAACCATTATCCAATGAGCATTTTCTATTGCTTGATTCTTCAAGATTCTTCTCTGGTTGCAGCTGCATATAAAAGGGAAGCATGAAAGATTGTAAAACAGCATAAGCATTTTAAATCTCATGCCTAGCTTCAAGGGAGAGATCAAGGCAACATCTAAATGTTTCAAGTGGTAAGCATGGAAAGGCAAAAAAAGTAATAAAATCATAAACAGAGGGCAGAGAGCCTTAGCAATATCCATAACAGCGCGTCATCATATAGTAAACCATATCTTGAACACATGATGCATGCTTGGACAACAGAAAAGTACCTAGAGAGAGCCTATATGTCATACCTGAATGAGCACTCTTAGTTTCATTTCATATGATCTCTCCAACCTGAATAAGCAATAAAGGTCAGTGAGACAACCATATTATTCTAGTCCATATTGACGTCAGAGATTGCACATAAAATGCAATTCAATTGAGTGCCTTACATATATCAAATCCCAAGCACAAATAACATAGCAAATAAGGAGAAATTGATATCACTTGAAGGAGATAGATTCATACATCCACGAGCTACAAGTTAGAAAGATTCTGCACACAAAGTGTGGCAGCTTGGCAGATTTGCGTGCTGTATTTGATAATATCCCTGACTACAATAAAGGGAACCATTAATATTTAGCACGCACGGCATTGTTAGCCATGCTAAAATTCTTGACCTTCATCTTTGGTGCCAAAATGACAAAACCATGTCGACAACTTGGCAACACTTTGACTGATATCGACGTGTATACGTCTATCATCAATTTGTAAATTGTCCATCTTCAAAGAACAGGGATTGAACACCATATTTCAAAAGGTCTACTCAATTACCAACAGATACTATCTGACCTTGAAATAAGCAGCTTTACACGCTTCTCAACTCTCAAGCTCTGCAAAGACAATTCCAACATCATTATTGCATAACAAAAACATGTGGAATCACAATTACCACATGTCATAAGCAAATCAACATGAATCACTGTAGTAACCCAAATGACATCTCTTATAGCCATAGCACGATTGATACTTGAAAAGCTTGGGTCCTACAAATAAGCATGTCGCATACCATAAAATGGACCGTCTAAAAACGCAGAGAATAGAAGCAATACTACCATTTGCAAGAAAATTATAGCCACAGTAAAAATGGCAGAGTAGAATTAAAAAAACAGCTTTTCAAGTACTCATTCAAAATGGTCAGACATCATATTCCATTAATTTATACCATGCACATGTATAGGTAAGATACCTACCAACAAAACCATAGGAAAGGCCGTCTCCTATCTTCTACTCACCGATAATGTTAGCCCTGCAACATGCATTGTTAGTAAATTATAGCAAATTCCTCACGAAAAACAAAATGATAAGAGCCTTACGAGATCACTTTTGCAAAGCGAGAAAATATGATTTCGACGTCGTCATCCTGCATATGGAACCAATACTTTGGACAACAGAAATGCAGTCAATAGATGACTCTAAATTTCACAGGCACAACCCCAATCAACTCTTCTATTGTTTTCTTTTTTCCTTTCACCTTCTTCGGAACTTTCTAGATTATCATGTAAGAGGACTTTAACATTGCAATACCATACCTTACAAACCCTGCACATATTAGGATATGCAACAGTTAGCAGTATCATCTACAACTAAGTATCAACATACATGTTTCAAACCTCCTGGATTGTTAGTCTTTCATTCAGTCTTGCATGACATTTATCGATGATTAACAGGTCTGAAACATCACATGCCGACCTATCACTGGGATCGATTTCACCATAACCAGCTGCACCAAGCCATATTTGCAGAGGCATATTTGCACAGTCTGGATTTGAAGCTACAACCTTTGACACCATCTCACTCTAAAACCCAGAATATAGATCGGATATAAGAGTCACCTAAAGCCATGTATCCAAATTTGCATCCAGCATATCCGACTGCCATGTTATCGCCATGACCAAGGCTCTGTGGGTCAAAATCCGGCAACAGTCATCAACGAACTTGATAAGGCAAAACAACACATCAAAGTCAAAATACCTCTTTTCGGCTATGGCATAAAACAAACCCATTTTAGGCTATGGCCATATTTGCAGTTTCGCATCTTTAGATCTACCCGTAAACCATTAAACAGATCGCCCAGTGGCTCTGCCAGAATGTGAATATTCTGAGACCTGAATCTCTCGTTTTGCAAAGATATTAAAGCCCAAATATGAAATGATTCATCCCTGAAGTTAAATTAGTTCAAGCTTGTGGATAAAACGTAGCCCTAGATTTGAATCAAGAATAAAATACTGAAACAGAATGCAAAGAAACGTGCAATACCTGGAATAGCTGGAATGGAAGGAGATGAATCTGCTAGAAAGGCTAGAAAGGTAAGAACGAAACTGGAAATATAAGGATACAACGCCCCTTTCCCTTTCTCAGATGGATCAAGCTGCCCAAATCGACCACCTACGGGATCTCTCCTTCCCGCCTTTGCTCCCTTCACGTTCAAAGCTGGAAAACGAATAGTGTAACCGTATGGGCTTTCGACCGTACACGGTCGACCAAGGGAATAAAAAAACCCCTATCATGCACGCACTTGATCAATACGTGCACATTAGATGCACCCCCCTTGCACCAACCGCACTCTAGGTGAGTCAACCAATCCTTAAGGATCCTCCAAATGAACTTAGAAATTACAATTTTACTCTGCAGATGGAAGTCTGTCATACCCAAACCACCTGCAAATTTTGGCCTAATGCATTTGGACCATGCAACCTTGACCATCTGTGTGAGTGTCCGGACTCCTGCTACCTCTGCCCATCTTGTCAACTGCCGCTCGAGGATCCCGGCGCTTTGCAAACACTGAGCTGATCATGATGGTCTGGTAATTGGCCAGGCAATGCGGGTCTCCTGCCTTATATATTGGGACAACCATGCTAGTGGTCTATTGCGGGGGAAAACCTTCCCGCAATGCCTTGTTGAAGATGTCTGTCAGTACCGGCGCCATCGATGGTCCTGCCCACTTGAGTAACTCTGCCTGCATGCCATCAAGGTCTGGTGCTTTTCCATTGGCTAGACGTTGCAGCCCTTGTGCTACCTCTGCCTCCGTGATTTCCAGTACGGGGCCCTGCTGGGGGGGTAATGCCGCTTGTGCACCCTCAGGGTTGTAGAGCTGTTGCAGGTATTGCCCCCGCTGGTCTGGAGTGATGTTTCCTATGGGCGGCATTGGCCCCCTGAGCACTCTCCGCCAGAATGTCCTGGGATGACGTTCCAAGAGGAAGAACATTTCCTATTGATGGGCTGCAATGTACTTGGCCTTTCTAGCCTTAAGAAAAGTGCGGTATTGCTTCACTGCATCCGAGCATAGAGCAGGGTCTGTGACTTGGCAGAGCCAGCGTTTGCGTTCTTTGCACTCGGCATTGAACCATTGGTTACGCGGAAAGGCCATAGCTCTCGAGGTTTGCCTGGGGTGACTTCTCCCAAAACACCTCTCTGCAGCAGCCCCGAGGACGTCAATGAGCCCGGGTGCCTGCTGCTCCAGCGTTGAGCATTGTGAGATGCTTGTCAGATCCTCCGTAACCATTTGGGAGTAAGTAGGAGCGCGCTCATAGTCCAGTCTGAGCTGGGGCATACGAGGAGGTGTTGGACAGGCCAAGGTTGGCGAAGCAGTCACTTGCACATTGTGTTCCTTTTGGGAAAGCTTCGTTAAAACCTCTTCTTCCTTATGGTCTCTTTTATTAACTATGCCCTTTTCCTAATGCCTCCCTTTTTTTGAAAGGCTTGCTGGAGTCTTGGGAGACAATACAGACCTTATTTCGTATTGATCTTGTTGTATGTCATCAGTTGAGTGCCCCTTGTTGGTGGATACCTGTGGAAAATAATCTTCCACTTTGTGCCTCAGTTCATCCATTAACTCAACGGCGATGCAGGTTAGCAGGAATCTTGGCAGTTGCGTCATGGTATGATTCTGGCCAGTTAGCGTCATGGCAAATCTTTCAAACAAAATTCTTATTGTCTCGATGTGATAGACCTATTTGGCAAAAGGTTGCTAGTACTCTGCCATTGGTTGCTCCAGAGGCTATTGAAGGATGCATGTGGGTTTCCCACCAAAGTGTTCACGAGCATAGGCTTGTGAACTCTGTGTATAGGCTGCTTGACAATGGTGATATCCTTCCGCCATCCACTAAATGGTCCCTTTAGCTCTCACCTCTTTGTTGGAGACGTATGTGGACTTGGAACAAAGTTTAAAATGAAACGCACTTATTTGCTGCAAACACACTTCAAAAGGAATCTTTGAAAGATTCCCTAAGATTCCCTTAAAAAAGTCCTTTTTTAAGATTTTTTTGTGACAGGTGTGACAATTTAAGTAATTTAGGTACCATTTTTGAGGGGTTGATTGAACATAACTTTCATGCAAAAATTTTAAATAGCAATTTTCATCCTCCTAAACTAGAACAAAAAATAATTACTTTTATAGTGTAGCAAAAAAGGGGCAATAAAAAAATAGCAAGGGTAGTAGAGTGACAAAGAAGTGATATATTCATGATTGTGAAAATTGTACAAAATTATGAACAAAATTGTCAAAAATATAGGACATTTTGACAAACACTCATCACCTGCACTTTCTGTTCTTTACATGTTCGAGTCATCAGACAAACTTACATTTTGCAGCAAGATCAGGATGCATCTCATCGTCCGACTCATTTAATCCCTGATCACTTGAGCCTTCATCCTCAGCTTCACTCTCAAAACTGGATGTACTCGAACGATCTTCTTCCTCACTGTCTACAAGTGAGTCTTCATCATCATCTTTTTTTGCCACCTTTCTAGGTTGTTTGTCTAATCCACATGCCGACTGTTTTTACCATCTCCAAAGTATAACTCCCACTGAAAGCATTGGCAGCATTCGTTCTCATCCAGTGCACTTTTAATTGAGTGGGAATTCCATCCTCTCTTGTTACCTCCAGTACTTTAGCTAGCCAGAATGGCTTCCCAGATTCATCATTATCAGCTGGGACAGCTATGAGCATTCCTTTCTGAATCTCTGAGACTGAACCAGATACTCGAGCAACTTGTTGTGCTGTGCATCTGGGGCCAGTGTACATGACTCTGTCATCTTCATCTGAGCTAGCCAATATCTCTACATGTTCCTCTTGATTCTCAACTTGCACAGGGAGAGTTTGCCTAGATGGCCAGTTGAATGTGGCGGTCTTCGACCTTGTAATGAAGCTTGCAACATGTCACGCGTTCTTGAAAAAAAACTGAGGCCACCATAAAGCATCGCCTCCCCAAAGTGGTTAGAGCACGACTGAATACTTGTCTCAATAAAATCCAATGATTTGTTTGAGTCAAATGCTCTTCCCTCTTTTTTACTCTTTGTGATTTCTTTCAAGCTTTTTAGAGGCATTTGCTCTGCAGAGAGCATGGAACTAGTATTGGGGATGGTGCGAATGAATTGAATACTGCTGGCTGGTCGCCATTTGCAAGGATGTGGCATATTTCTTTCCTTGTAAGATGGCCTTGCCATCTACAAGTGAAATTTTGATCGATCTTTGAAATGTAATGTTTCTCAAGGGCTCAATAGCACAGTGACCCAGTTGATCTCTCCGAAAAATCCATTCCTTGAAATCATAAGTTTCTTCTAATAACTCGATGTCTGGACGAGGATTGTAGGAATCTTGGATTACCTCAATCATTCTTTGGTAGGTCGAGTTTTTTTTCGAAAGCAAGACGTTTAGAGAACCTCTTTGAACATCTGATCAATTTGATCGTGTGTATGACCAACAAGCAGGAAACCAATCTTCACCTTCTTGAAGATTTGTTTCTCAACTAGCATAGCACAGTAAGCGAACAAGGCCCGATTCTTATTTTCTCTTGTCGTGTTGTCTAGCTGAAGATATAGAACCGGTGGTATATGTTCTAGATTGGAAAGAAGCTTAGTCAAGATTGTGATAGTGAGATTTGGATCAGCATGAATGTTTGGATAGTTCAAAAATACCTTGCAAGATAGTTTTCCATTAAATACCATAGCACCAACAACATGCAGGTGTATGAAATCTTCTTCAGCAGCATCCTTAGGCACATTGACAAAATGTGGTAGGGTGGTCTTCTTCTGGTCCATTCCATCAATAACCACCGATATGTAGTTGAGTGGTTGCTCCAATGCTTTCTTCCTATGTTTTGTCAATTTTCTCCTTTCTAAAGATTGTTGTTCTCTGTGCTTGTTCAGTTTCTCTTTCAATGCATCTGAAATGAAAACATGTTTAGGAAAGAACCTACTTTTAAGTAGAACTAGGCAAGAACACGTCCTGGAAGCTTACTTTTAGTGTGAAGTGTCCTTGCATTTTTTGTCTCGAGCTTTTAATTCAGAGCATGTAGCACAAACAGACATCCGGTGCTTTCTAGGAATGGACACGCGAGAAAACTCTTTTTTCCAGAGCACAGTGAAGTAAGAGTAGCAGACATGGCGTTCTCCAGCCTCAACACACATGTCCTTATAATTATCGTAGACTTCACGTTTCGTGAAGTTGTCACTCAAGTGGTACATGGGGCTGTTAGGGAGTTTTCATAAGACTCCTTAAAGAAACCTTCCATCCAGAAACACATTGAAGGGCATGAATTCGGATATACCTCCCCGAATGGCGGTAGTCATTAATGCCGGATTCTTGTCAAGCCTTTTCTTTCAGCGGTCAAGTTAGATACGCTGCCTAAAGCATGAATCAATTTGAAGGCCGTTTGGCCGGGGGCGGTGTGGCCACCACGTGTAAGTAAACCTTTCACCATAATCTGGCCTAATATTGAAGGCTAAGTAGCCCCTTTGGTCTAGCAGAGTCATTGAACTGTAACTATCACGAATCAACCTCAATTCCTTTAGTCCAATCTTAAGCAAACAACGTTGAGAACAACAGTGCTTTGTATGTGTTGCCCTCAAGTGAGCCTCGTCCATGAGTTTCTTTCTTCTAACGGTTGTACATGCTTTCTTGTGTAAGTTACGCTTAAGATTCTTACTTGCAGGGGCTTTGAATTCGAACATGGAGTCTTGTGGCTTTGGTAGGTCCTCGTATGAGAGATCAACATGAGGTGTTTCTTCGTCTAAGAGATCAACATGAGGTGTACTTGTAGACGCTGAGAGGTTTGGTGTGGGCAAGTCCTGGGGGGAGGTGCTTTCCCTGTCTCTGGGAAAAAGTAATCGAGGTTGGTGACGTAGTTGACCAGCTCCTGACGTGTCGTAGAACACAGGAGTTGCGTGTCGCTGACTGCTCCCACTTGTTGTAGTACCATTTAGCGAAATGGATGGAGTTGGCGTGATTTGCCTCCGGGGATTTAGCCTACGGTGGACTATGGGCGACGTGCTAAAATGAAGTGGGGTAGGTAGTCTGACCTCTCTAACCTGTGGTGGAGTAAAACGCATTGGTGGGGGCAAACGACGTTCAGGAGCTGGGTGTGGTGGAGTAAATTGAACTGGTGGTGGAAGCCGAGGTGGTCGTGCTGGAGTAAACTCAACAGAGCTGGGGATTTGAATATCGGAGGCAGAATTTTCGAGGCTACTTCCAGGTGTCAGTTGAGGAGGTGTGAATGTCATTGCAGGAGGAAGCCTGCGAACAGGAGTTGGAGGCTCTGCAGTTCTTTTTTCTCGAGCCATACTCAGAAAGTTAGCGTCACACTGTATAAATTTATACGACAGAAGAGCAGACGGTAAAAGTTTACACAGGGATGGTATAAGGTTATACAGAGAAGGCAAACTTGAAGCGGCAGACTGTATAAATTTATACAGAGATGGTATAAATTTATACGGAGGAGGGCAACATAGAAAAGAAACGGTATAAATTTATACAAAAACTCACAGACAGTTGTATTGAAAACTTTATGGAGAAGCGCTATACGAAACGGCACTTAGCAGAGGTACTTAAGCCCGGCGCCGGCCACCCTATTTTCTATATACGCAGCTCGTTGTCGAAGGCGCTCGCGGTGCGGCTTATATACCCCCCCTTATTTGCTCTCTAGAACGTCTATACGCGAGTCCATACTGTCATGGCCACGTAAGTCTACTATCCGTACTGTTTTAGTTTCTCTTTTGTTTTAATCTGTTAGAGTGTAAGCACCCACGGTATAAATTTATACCGATATGGTTCTGGAGCGGTATAAATTTGTACCGCTCGTGCGGTATAAATTTATACCGTTCCAGAACCATTTCGGAATCTTGGTGTCTAGTGCTTAAAGAATGGTCCCGAATCTTAATATTTTCGTAATATTGTTGTGTTTTAAGCTTAAATGACATAAATAAAGTGTTAATTTGGTGTGGATTTTATGCCCTTTTAGCCTCTTTTTTTACTGTTTTTCTGTTTCAAAAAGTCGAAAAAGGTTCTGTTTCTTGTATAAAAATGGTTTTTTTTACGCTTTTTCCAGCCCTAAGATCAAGTTTATACACAGAGGCCAATCATCAAAGGCTGCACCACCAGAGCCACAGACTTATGAACTAAAAGAACAGACTTGGTACGTCCACAGGGGCGCAAGAGAGAGCAAACCCACTGAGGCGTACCTTTACTTGTGCCATCAATCAGGGAAGGGCAAGTACAAGTCTGATGATTATTACCCTGCTGGCGAAATTATAAGCCTTGTTACTACAGAGAACGATGACGAAGTTTTGATGAAGTGCAATCATGACAAGGGGGAGGTCTACTATGTTCTGAATACTAGAATGCTTAGAATAAGCATGTGCAAGCCCAAAGACGTGTATGATTACATTGCGGACAATTACAAGAACGGCTTTGTAAGTTATTCTTAGTTGCTTTCGTGTATAAATTTATACCGTCATTCTCTTAACTTAACCGCATGACGGGGACATAGTAGAAATTTTGATGTCAGTAGTGCTGTGTGAAGAAAAGGTGTTGGTCAAGGGTCTATGGTTACCCCGTACTATCGAAGAGGAAGAGAAGGACGAGGAAGTAGTAGAAGAAGAGGAAGAGGAGGAACCAATGGTAACAAAGGGAAAGGGTAGGAAGCATTCCACGGTAGTAGATACAATGACCTCCTACCAAAAAAAACTAGAACCACAAAGTCCTTGACTATAGAGGAGTCAGCAGAAGCTCTTCAGAAGGCTCCTGGAGCAGATATTGTTGTGAAGCCCGCAGATAAGTCAAGTGCTATTCTAAAACGGGTTAATGAAACTAAACTGCTCAAACAAACTATTTCTTTGACATTGAGCACTATAAAAAGGCCGCCTAAGAATGAAGATGGGGTCGAGTGCTTGGTCCGAGGAAGGTGACGCTTGCACATGTGGCTATACTGAAGCAAAGAATGAGAAGAAATCCTCATGCCCATGTGTCGCCACTAGTTGTAATGGTGGACAGGAGTCAGTGATTATAAAAAGGCTGACTTTGAAGATTACACATAATTATGTACTTGGAGGCACACATAGTTATAAAGCACGGAAAGAACTTTCAAAGGAAGAAACCCGTAATGAAGTTTGGAAGACCGTAGAAGCACATATCTACGTGGGAGTCACAGACGAAGAAGCAAAGGTCATTGCCGTGAGTCATAATCTCGACAACGACTTCAGACTAAAAATGAGCCTGATAGACAAGATCCGCTTCATGCACAGGGAATACATAGAGTTCAAACAAATGTATGGGGAGGACTTCAAAAAACAAAAAAACAAACTCCAAGAACTTCGAGAAGCTTGTGTCACAGAGTGCTGCCTCAGCTATGATTCAGACAAGAAGCCCATAATGGCTGTGAAGCAGTACGACAATCACTTCCAGCTTGCTTTCAGAGATGGTCAAGTAAGTAAAAGCTTTAATTTAGTCCTCTGTAGTATGATTAGCTTAGCTTAATTTGTGTATTAACACCGAACATTGTATATTAGTACCAACTAAGGAAGACCAGTCAAGGTATAAATTTATACCGTGACTGGTCGCGGTATAAATTTATACCGTGCCTGGTCGCGGTATAAATTTATACCCTGGCTAGTCACGGTATAAATTTATACCCTGAGCAGGCACGGTATAAATTTATACCGCATACCTTGCACGGTATAAATTTATACCGTGACTAGCCAGGGTATAAATTTATACCGCGACCAGGCACGGTATAAATTTATACCGTGCCTGGTCTTGCGTGTGCAATTAGACAGTATACTTTGTACGCCATTCAACACTAAACTACTTGTGTTCGATCATTCACAGGTGTGGGATCTTCAAGAAAGAATATTTTGCATGTTCGAAGATGGTGAGCTGAAAGAACAATCCAGCTCTGCCTGAAAAAAACCAAAAAAAGGTGGTGAAGCAAAACAAAAAAACATGAGCATTGTACCCTGGACGCAGCTACAGGGTTTAAAAAGGAAGGAAATTTTTGTAAGACTATTAGAAAAAGTTGTGGCCAAGGAATTTACTCTAGACGAAATGGCCAAAGAAGCTAAGACGTAAGCAACATTTCCCATGTCGTCTTCTTTTTTTCCTAGTTTTGTCTGACATTTTTTCCCTCTGCAGTCAGAAAGACATTGTCACCTGCCAGGCAGAGTTAATGAAGCAACTAAACCTGGAGGCCTGGGAGGAGTGCAAGGCTTTGTATCCATCTTCTACTACAGATAGTATTATCAGAGAGCACGCTGTTAACTTTAGTGGCTGGGTAAGTTTTTCAGAAAATACGTTTTGTTTTCGTGCCTTTGTCTCACAGTTTTCTTACAGAACAAGAAGAAAGGGCTACTGACAGGATTTTTAAAACTGGTTCGTAGGGCTAAGGAGGAGAGGCAGAGACTAAAGGCACTTGAGCAGGGAAAAGAAGTCGGCACAAGCAGTTTTGACACCAGTTATGAACGGTTCACAACATTCGGTCAAGACTGCTTGTACAGGGTTGTTCATGGGGATTGCAAGAGGCTGGGAACTCTTTTGGACAAGCAAAATTATACATTGTGTATTGCAGACATTCCATACGGGTTCAAAATTAAGGATAGCTCTTTCAACGAGGAAGCCTTCATGCACGTGCAAGTCCGTGCTTTTTTGGACGGCCTGAAGGAAATCACGACATCTGAAAACTGGAGGGTCATCATTTTTCATTCCGACCTGCAGACGATGTCGGTGCTTAAGCCAATGGGAGCTGTCTGTAACGCGGGCTTTGAAAACTGCGTATGGTAAGATTTGAATTTATTGCTTTTCTATTTACTTAACACCACGGTATAAATTTATACCTCAGTCGCCTCGTGGTATAAATTTATACAGCAAGGCAACCTTCGTATAAATTTATACGGCACGGCAATGTGGTATAAGTTTATACAGCAAGGCAATGGTGGTATAAATTTATACTGCCACACCACTGAACTAACTTATTTTGTTCGTTTTCTTTCTACCAATTTTTAATTGCTTTTTTGTTTGGCAGGCTAAAAACAAATGTCAAAGGACATGGTGGTGGTCCGCTTAGTAAAAGTGCTTTGAACATTTCCATATAGGTTTTACTGGTAGCGGACACCAAAAAACCATGGTTCATTTCAATACGCATAAAATGAGAAGAGTCCACCCCGCAACGCCTTCGGTTTCCTACTGTTGCGCAAAAAATTAAGAGACCCACGGCGACAAGGCTGTGGTATCTCATTACCGGAAGCCCGCGGCTAATTAATAACTTAATAAATGGTTTTTCGCCGGGAGACTGGATTCTAGATGCATTTTCTCGCTCGGGCACCACGGTGATTTCGCCCTTAGGGCGCAATGTTGTCTCCGTCAACATAGACCCGGACAAAATAAGTTTCGTCAGGACAAGGATAAGCTCTTGTGAATCCTTTCCTGATGAAAACGAGGAACTGGGAGCAAAGAACGGTGCTGGCGATGTTAAAGGCACATACACAGAAATCCAGCCTCCACTTACGGGAAGAAGAGATGAGGAGGTGGAGTTTGTCGACCTGGAGCCTGTGGTGCCTAAGCCCGAGAAACAGCCTGTACCTGTGCCATTGGAATCAGAAGCAGGCGTCTCTGCTATCATACCATCACAAGAGTCAGATCCTAAGGGGTACGAGAGTCCTGTGGACTGGGAAGACCCACCTCCTCCACCAGTTGTATAAATTTATACAGTCAAGATTACAAACTAATTTTCATTGTAAACTATGTGCTAAGAAATATAACATATTTTGATGATGATTTTTAATCTGAAAGCTTTGTCTCTTCAACAATGCTTAATTAGAACAACTCTTTTTTTCTCCATGATTTCACACTCTTTGTCTTTCCTATGTTTAATTTTCTTAGTACTTATATTAAGCTTGCAAAAAGACAAACTATATTTCCTTCTATTTTCAACAATAAATACTTATTCAGTTTTTAAATTTAATGTCTCCCTCCTCAAACCAAGCTTTTTTTTCTTTGCCCTTTTTAAAAAATGAAAAGGCTTCAAAAATGTTGCTTTTTTGGGGGTATTTCGAATGCTAATTGCTTAACAATCTATTTTGCTCCCTATTTTGTCTGGTTTTTTCAAGTTTCCAATTTTTATAAAGGAATCTTTCAAACGCACTTCTTAAATAAGTGCGTTTCATTTTAAACCTTGTTTTGGGCTTGGGATAAACTATTCCATCCTAAGGAGGTTGTGTTTTGGTGGCAGATTCTCCACAGATGCCCTCATGTGATTGTGCTCATCCACAGATTTGATCCTCGAGTGTCAGCACTCTGCCCATTGTGCAAGCAAAGGGACGAGACCAATCATCTCTAGCCTGTTTGGTCTTGGCTGCTTTCTCTTTTTCATGTGACGTTGACAAGTCAGCAAGTGCTTCTGGCTATTTATCCAGGTACTTGGAATAAGTTGCGGAGCCAAGCATTTCATTTAGCATCAGGATGGTTATTGTGGTCCATCTGGAAGCGCAGAAGATTGTGTGTCTTTCAGGGTTTGGATATTCCTCCTGCAGTTGTCCTCCAGGACGCACAAGCTAGAATCGCTAAGGCCTACCATTGCTCTTCGCTTGCTCCTGCCAAGCGACAGTTGATATTTGAGTCCTATTTGAGTGTGTTGTCTTAGGCATAGGCTGGTGGTTCTACTCAGTGGATCATGATTATCCTTTGAGATTTTATTCCCGCCTCTGCATTTGTACTTTGCTTTTGGCTTGGAGTTTCAATAAAGTTTGTCGTTCTTCCAAAAAAAAAAAAAAAAAAAAAACATTTAAACAAATCCAAAAGATTGCATAGGCATATTTAAACAAAACTACGCCTCATTGTAGAGACATCAAAAAACGAAAACCCCAAACCATCAAAATGGTTTAGACATGTACTATCTGCAAAAAATGGCTCAATGCTCCTTAATCCGGAAGCTACACCAATAATCGCATCCAAATAAAGGTCTAAAAAAAAGTGGAGGAATCCAGCGTTGGGCACAATTTGAAGATGAAGAAGGTGGCGACTATATCAAATGTTTCTATGAAAATCATTCTGCCCTCTGTGAAGCTACCGTCCGCCCAGAATCATATTGCAAAAGGATTGAACTATCCGCTCGTCTACTACATAAATAACTGTAACATCAAGGCAGAACAATCAAGAATGACAGTTTTTAGGGGGCAAAATAGTAACGGGAAGGAAGAAGCCCGAAAGGCAAAAACAATGCCAAAAAAATCCAATTTTTGGTTCCAGTAATCACATCTGGAAGGGCACATTGGGGCTAATGTCCATATATGCAACTTCAATAATAGCACATAATGTTATTGGCAATAATGGACATTATTTGCTTTTGTAATTATTTTTATTACTAAAATTATCTAATGACAATATCATCAATGTATTAACTTTGCTTTGTGGATTTCAGAAGAGAAAACAATGCTTGGGGGATAATTAAATCTATCTCTGAAGATGAAAACTTTTAGAGACGGCTCAAAATGTCACCCTTATAAGTAATGCTTCCATATTTTGGCAGCGTAGAAGAGCTATGCACATAATTTGCACATTTGGTAACATTTGACTAAGCTAAACACGCAATAAGTTTGAACACTTCCATCTTTGAAGACCCCAAGGAGACACTGATATGGTCCGTGGGGTATGGGATAAAGCCTGGAAAGGTTGGGGCCCATTGGATAACGATTTCCTTGAAGGATCCGCCTTTTTGGCATGTTGGTTAGCACTAGAGGTGCTAGTACGTAACATTTGGTACCAGAGCCAAGGTTCAATGTTATGGTTCACAACAATAAACCATACCTTTTATCTCTTCTAAACAGAATACCAGACTTCTTCAAACAAATCATAATCTCATAACCTGTAAACCGTCCAGGTTTGCTACACAATCCATAGAATAAACCGTTAGCAATGACAAAATGATCTAAGTACGAAATAAGACGACAAATAAGCACATGTCCAATAAACATAGCATACGAGTTACACCAATAACTCAGATTGGTCAAGCTCTTAGTTCACCAAAACTAGAGCCAGATCTAAACGCATTAACTAGTCTTTGGTAGTTCACCGCCCAACCGGTTACACCAATAACTCAGATTGGTCAAGCTCTTAGTTCACCAAAACTAGAGCCAGATCTAAACGCATTAACCAGTCTTTGGTAGTTCACCGCCCAACCGGGTCAGTCGGTGCTAAGAACTGGCAAAATTATGGCAAGGCTTCCTGGCAATAGCAAAGCAACAAGCAAGGGTGGTCTATCAAAACATGATTGTGGTCACATGGTCAAGGAGATATTTAAATTAGAGTTAAAGCTAAAGTATTTTGTCCAAAAAGTGGTCGTCTAATAATAACTATTCATGCCCATCCTTTCTTTTATAGTTTAATAGTTAACGTCTACCTTTTCCTTTCAAACTAATTTTGGTTTTAGTTATTTTATATTTATCTTTGACTTTTGAATATAAGAATACAATCTTGGCTCAACTATATTTAAACTCTAGAACTTTAACCATTAAATAATATCTTGCCTCCAAGATATTATTTAACCATAACTATTATATGGTTTCATTGCCATTTATTTGCCTTGCTTTGCCCATAATTTGCCATTCTTACACACCCATGCTAGTCCACCAAGACTAACGTCCAAGACCACTCCCCCGAGCTACCATATTCATAACAGACACCTATGGTGAAGAACCAAGGGAAGGACATTCATTGAACATCATACAAGTATGGCAAGGAGGTTGAGATTCAAGCAAGAAGAATTGAGCTTAAATTTGAAGACCCTTATGCTAGAGCTTGGAAGACCCCTCAAGATTCATTGGTATGTGGCTAGATCCAAGTTATTTTGGCATGAATCCTATTTCCCAATGCTTCTTTCGTGTTCCTACCATCTTGATCTTATCCAGGAAACACCCTTCATGCTTCATAATTCCTATTTCCAAGCTCCATCACCATATTCCCTAGCCAAAGTTGGCAAAAGTCTTTTTTTCTAGTCAAAGCACATCACACACCCATCATTCATCCACTACCTTGAGAAAATGCAAAAAACTTCACCAAAGTTGGCTATTCTTAAGGTTTAAGACTATTTTCTCCAAACAATTTTCTCCAAACAATTTTGAAAAAAGCAAATTTTCCAAGTCATTGCACAAAGTTCTGATGTGTATGTGCACAAGTGCCAAATATGATGCCAAATCATCCACATCATCTTCAAAATTTCAAATATCATCCACATCAACACCCAAGTACATCCACATCACCATACACATGTCATCCACCTCATCACCACTTCACAAAAAGTTTTGACTAGAAAAAGTCATTTTGCCACCTTACTTGCCACATCATCACCTCACTGTGCCATGCCCATTTGCCACATCACTCCATAAACTTGCCATCTCATCAAAATTAGCCTCATTTTTAACCAAAAATCAAGATGCTCTTTTTTGCAAAAAGATTCTTCCATCCTGTAGAGCATCAAAAAATATTCCTTGTGGAAAAAAGAATTTTTGAAAAAGACCTTGTTATTACCTTCATATTTCATTTTTTGAAAACCGTGCCAAATTTTGACAAAAAAAATTCCTACCCCCCCCCCCCAACCCTACCGGGGCCTAGTCACTCTGTCCCCCAATCATCCTCTGCCACATGGTAAAACCGGTCGTGTGGAGTGGCAACGGGCCATTACCCATGTGGAGGCAATGCGTAATATTAATAATCCACGTGGATTATTCTTTATATAACCAGAGCTTCTTTTTTGAATCAAGCTTGTGGGATATTTCTTGGTTTTTTAAAGAACCCTAACACCGAGAAGGCCAAGAAATGGTTTTTTTGTTGGATTGTGAGCCCTAATCATAACTTGAAGGGGCCGAAACTCTCTAATTCATGCCAAGAAAACAAGAACACTAAAAACGAACGAAATCCATGGATCTTTGCAAGAATAGAGCAAAAACATGGTATTTTGGAAAGGGGTTTTTGTGACAGAGTTTTTCGACGGCTTTGAGCAAGAAAATTGACCTACACACCTTTGGTATTTGCCGGATTGACTTCATCTGCTTGAATCCACCTTCATTGCCTTAAGAAACATGAGTTTATGAGGCAAATCTATTGAAATATTTTGATCCTGTACCCAAGACATCAGAGCTTGGGATTGACTGAAATATTGTTGTATTATATCTAAATGAATGAAAATCCATCCTCTTGGCAAAAGTTGCACATCTATTGCAAGCTAAGGACATCTAAGGAGTGAAAATTTGGCAAAAGAGCAAAATATGGAGGAAGAAAATTCTACTACCCTTGCAAAAAGTTGAAGTAAGTAAATTACCTTTTCAAGTTACTGTTGCATTACATAAAACAAAAGAAAGAGTAAGTTTGAGTATTTTATCTTTGCATTTGAAGTCATTAGTTTAAAGAAGATCAACTTAAAGTGGCATACATCTTGGGCATACATTAGGCACTCAAGAGTCAAACACGTGTCTAACATATCGTGCGTATATCTATCCACTAAAAAACATAAAAAAAGTTCTCAGAGAGTAGGAATTCCAAAATCCAATAGATCAGAATCTATGACAATTGGCCATTGAAGAAATATTTTATGGAAGCAAACTAAAAATCTTTTGGCCAAATCTCTTTGATGGACCTCTTGTGCAGTCTTGTCAGAGTTGTTAGAAGGATTCAGAAGTGAAAATAGGCTAAGCCATTTGTTCTGTCATACTTTATTGTAGGCCTGGCCCCCCTTAATTGAAGGTCAAATCAATCGACATCGAATGAAGCTCTTGAAATTGCCACCAACATCTATCTCCATTATAATCTTTAACCTCCCCACCCAATTGCAGGTGGCTTCCTGCCGATTATGATCGGCAACACTTGATTGAAACTCCATCGTGAATATAAAAATCAAATTATATCAAAATTCAACTGCAGAAAGTGATCAAATGAAGAAGCCAATTGACTAGATTTACATAAATGGCAATGACAATTCCCATTGCGCATCCTATTTTTGTTACATCATATTCTTGATCAATGCTTTGATCTAAGAGATAGGTCGTACATGATATGTAGTGAGACTGCAAGAAAGCTCATATCAGGTCAACTTTAAGTCTCTAAAGCTTGTTCTATTACAGATTTGTGTTGCCGTTGGCAGAATTTTCTTGTTCTTTGGACAAATTGGAAGTGCAAAATCTTACTAAACTGGAAAGACATGAGAAATGAGGACTGTTTTCCAGGCTAAGAATGAATATTAGCTATGTTTTCACTAGTAGCCTATATTATACATATCTAGGAGTATCTATTGTGTTTTGCTGCTAAATTGTGAAGCTAGAATATAGAGGTTATGATATATGCAGTTAACTCTTAGGTCTTACATCATAGGCATCTTATATTATAATGTTTTGTAATGGACCACGCCCTAATTTGAAGGGCTAAGATTGTCTTTGCCTAATCTAAAGGCCCGGATTTGCTCTAGGGTTCGCGAGGGCAGCTGTGGTTGAGATTTGATGCTCTAGAGTTCACAAGGGCAACCTTCGATGAAAACTAGAGGCATGGCTTATGCGGATTATTTGTATCAAAAGCTTGAATCTAAGCTGCAGAAAGGGGATTGCAAGGCAGAGTATGTGGGTCTTTGTTAGAAATAGCAGAGGATCACACGCATGAATCTGCGCAACAATTTTTACAAGAAATCAAGGATTTGAGAGTTAAAATTCAAGTCAAGCTCCCGCTCTGCAAGGCTATGGAGGCCAGAGAAGCAGGGGATTTGATTCTAGAAAAGGCGAAATGCTAAGGAGCAAATAATACTGCCAGATCAGAGCTTTTCCTCTCCGCCATAGACAAATTCAAAGAATCGGAAGCCCTGTGCAGAAAAAACAGAGATTATCACGCCCAAGCTCTATCTCTGCTCAGCATCGCCCATGTCTACAACGGATTGTCCATGGACAAGCAAGCAGAAACCCACTACCAGAGTTGCATCGCCATAGCTGTGAATAATCTGGGCGATAAATCTCCGGAGCCCAAATGGGTGAAGGATGCAAAAATCAATCTGCAGCGAATTGTGCAGAAAAGAGGAAATCGAAGGGCGAAGGAAAACGATCAAAAAGAAAACATGGTTCAGGGTTTTGTATTGCCTGCCGAAGCTAAGGAGGTCCAAAGAGCCCATGCAGCTATGGCGCCTAAAGCTTTTCTCAGGTATTTGTATTCAAATCATCCCCCAAGAAAAACCAGTGGAGAATTGGGCATCGCCCCAAAGGTTGCTCTGAAAAATGCCTACCGGAAGGCCATATCTCAGTACCATCCGGATCATTACTCTGACACATGAGGCTGGAAAATCGTTGCCGAGGAGATCACAAAATATTTGGTCATGAATTATAACCGGCTTCAGTGAAGAACAGGGGTTTTTGTTTTTCTCAGATATTAACCATGGGCACTTTGACATGCTAATGCTTTGTTTCTTGAATGCGATCTTTAGCAAAGCCGGCTTCAGCAAACTCTGTCTTTCCAGTGTCGATTTCAGCCAGTGTCTTTGTTTTTGTCGATTTGAATGGTCAATATCCAGCCATGGGGTTAAGCCCTCTTAACCGGCAGGCTTTCAGATCAGCGCAATCCTGGCCATTGATTGCTGCTCTGTGATAGGGCATAACAGGCAAGTGGAAACAGGGAAGAAGAGCAGCAGTGTTGCAACTTTGCCCTGGATTCAGCTTCGGGAGGATTTTTTGCCCTGGATTCAGCTTCGGATGCTGATAATCCAGGCTAGGACTTGATAACCGAGCTCTGGACTCCTGATAATCGATCTTTGGCCCTCCGAAGCTGTGATAACCGAGCTATGGAAGCTCAGATCCTAGGTATGGATGAGGCAGCTTGCCTGCCCGGTTCCGGGCGAGCCCATTTATCTGAGGTAATGGGCGAGCAGGGGTGTTTATCCCCTTCTTAACCAGCAGGCTTTGGGATCCAACCGTTGCCCACCGTTGATTGCAGCCCTGTGATAGGCCATAACAGGCACCCAACCCACTTCGCAGGGATGAAGAGGCAGCTTAGAACGCGGAAACAGGCAGCATCAATCTTTGTTTGCAGCTTTCAGCATTGGATTCAGCCTCGGAGCTGATAACTTAGCTCTGGAAGGTGCCGAACCTATGATAATCTAGCTGTGGGAGCTGATAATCATGCTATGGGAGATGATAATCGAGCTGTGGGTGCAGGAATGGGTGAGGAATCTTGCCTGCCGGTTAAAGGGGATAAACACCCCTGCTTGCCCCTTACCACTGTTGGGCAAATTCCGGGGTAGAGAAGGTTTGTTCCGGTTGAAACTAAGAATTTCCGGTTGAGTTAGCGCATTGCAGGAAAAATTCCGGTAGATTTTTATACATATTTGTATAAGAGTAATACAAATTTCCGATTGGGAACTGAAAATATTTGGCTATTTGATGAGAGAGTAGGAAAATTTCCGATTGGGTTTAAAAACTTTGCCCAACACTGCCCCTTACAGCAGATAAACGGGCTCGCCCCTCCGGGCTCGCCCATTTATCTGCTGTAAGGGGCTCGCAGGGGTGTTTATTCCCTTCTTCTATTCAGGCTTCCGTTGGAGGATTTGTTCGGCATCATTGTGGCGGCGGTCTCTGGTTGCGATTATGGCATCGTAGCCCATTTCTTCTACATCACCAAGAGGTTGGCTATGGCGTTTCTTCTTCTTTTACTGACCCCAGAAACTGTCTCAAAAATCATCTAAAAAGATTCGGCAGTCTGCTTGCTTTTCAAAAACTCTGTTTAGTCCTTTTATCTCTATTTAGCTCTACCTTGGCATACAGAATGGAATCTCTTTTGAATTCTTTTACCTCCGTTTACTTCTACCTCTCTACCTCTGTTTAGTTTCACAACATATAATGGAATCGATTTAAGATTATATCATTTCGGCAAAGAAAGGAGCAGAAGGAAACAAAGGAATCAGAGGATTTGGCAGCCGAATACAGAGGATTTGGCAGCCAAATACAGATCAAAGATATTAATTATACAGATCGAATTTATTCACAGATCATGAGGTTTTCTAGAGTATTGAAGCAGGGCAGCTAACCTAGGATTGATACTCTATTCTTATAAAACCGTTCCTACATGGCCGGAAGAAAAAAAAGCAAGGCTCATAACGCTTAGATGCTACTACAAAGAAGCATGGGAAATCTAAATATGGAAGGATGCTAAACAATAATGCAAACATCAAGCGCAACTCACGAACATTTAAAGCGAAAATACTCAGGTTTCAGTTGTTTTGTCTCTATGAATTGTTTTATGAATGCTTATAATTTATGATTATCTAGCTTACAACAAAGGGTTTGCTTTATTGGAAATTAAAGTTGGATTCATGTGTTGTATTGTAGGAAATAAAGATATGCGCAAATGGAATAAAGATATGCGCAAATGGATTTCCGAGATTTCTGGTATATAAAAGTCTGCTTGCATACGCAAATATGAGTGATCCTTGACATTATGATCATGTTCTTTATGTATTGACAGAGGCATTATCTGACAGGCTTACCTATTAGAAGCAATAGAATTGAAAGTAGCATGCGACTCAAGAACTGAAAAACAATGCATCACACATTGCCATAATATAGAATATGAGGTTTGACATTCTCCTTGATCTGTTTGGCAGACTGCTTGCTTTAGATTTGTAATGCATGCTTTTTTTTCCCATCGGTGTGATTCATTTTTTGTTTCTAATGCATATGTTTTATGTGTATTGCCATTGCAGACAAAAGAAGGGGAGCACATCTCTCCATTTGCTATGTTAGAAGAGCCGATATCTACAAAAAGCTTCCAGGATTTCGTGAACATAGGAGATCCAGGCAATGGGACATTTCATAATTCAGGTCTTTGATATGTTTGAGCAGATGCAACAATCCATCCAAATATTGATGTCTCTCTTCCATTTCTTACAACACTTAAAGCAAATGATGCAGTTCTATTCTAGCTTATTTTCATTCATGTGTAGAAACTGCTAGATGGTTGATGAAATACCATGTGTTTTACTAAATGTGCTCAAAAATAAGACTTTATTTAGTAAGCATGTTAGTGATACAGTTTTTTATATTCCCAAATTAGTGATAGAATACTATATATTATTCCTTTTGTTTCATTAAGGTGTTCATGCATCTAATTCAATTATATATCAGCTTCTACTGCTTTACTATTACTGAAAATGTCCACTCCTTTGCAGGATAGATAATTCCGAAGAATTAAAACCAATTTCTCTTCTACAATCAAAACTATCTTCCCATGTTCCAGCTAAAGATTGAGCATTTGAACTCATTGTATGCACGTTTCAAACACAAGTTGGAAGAAACAATTATGTTATGTGGATTCATAGTGTATTTAGCAACACTCTGGACCAATTAAGTTTATTGTACACTGATCGCGCTTATTGTACACTGATCAAACAAAGCAGACAAAGTGATTATTCAATAATGTGCAGGCAACCTACAGAATAACCAAGGAACTTCTAAAACATTTGCCTTCTATATTAAGAAAACTTCGCCCACTTGGACTAGACAAACAAAACGACCTTTTATATAGACCAAATGAAGACTAGAAATAAACTAACCTTTCTATTGTAGGCCATGCCAAATGAAGACAGAATAGGTAAGTGTTTAGAATGATTTACTAAATCCAAACCTTGATGCAGCTATAAATGATCCTTTACATGAACAATTATGAGATGTCTCACGCAAGGTAACTTTCGCACCTTGAATTCAACTTTGCATAAATAACTACTAGATGTCTCACATATCTATATAACAAAAAAGGTAACATTTGCACCTTGAACTCAACAACATTTGCACCTTGAGTTCAACCCCAACATACACCCTACCATGCACACCATGTTATGGACTATTATTGCCTTCAACAAATGATCTCGCAAAAGCTTTGAAAGATGCTTTCAAAGCATCTAGCCTTAAAAGGACAGTTCAACAAAAATTCTTAGAACATAATTAAGGACACCTTCTCAGTTAGGAGCATTGTTGTCTTATCATTTACACGTTCCCAACTTATACCCAGCAACGCTGGGTATCCTTACTAGTTTTCCATAATACAATTACGTCATGGACACTGACTCTTTCAACATCCTTTCTAATTTTTGAAGAAAATCTCAAAAGTAGTTTGGTTGTATGATCAAAAATCCCATTTTTCACTATTGAGGTATGCCAATCGGGATGGCGGCGGGGGCTGCAAGGCAGCAGACTGTGGCGACCACCTGAGCGGCTAGGGATCCGGTAAGCAGCATGGCAGGTGAAGGGATTTCCATCACTGTATTCCAGGCGATGCATCAGCCCCTCCCCAGACGAATTCCTAAGGTGGCTCGTGCTGCCCAGCAGCCGGGTTTTCATCTGAGAAGGCACTGGATATGCCTCCAACTGGATAGGCACTGGATAGGCGGGACGGAGGCCTCGATGACTAATCCGGCTCGTGCAGGGCAGCAGATTCATCCTGCTGGGCACTCCATCGATCAAGGCCAGCAGGGAACTGGCTTCCAGGGAACTGGCCAGGGCAAATTGGTGGAGCGGGCATGCTCAATTGGCCCTTTGGGGTCTGGGCAACAGCTAACCGCCGCTGCTGTGGGCGAACTACTGGCTGTGCCCTCGGGCTCGGAGCTACCGTTGGGTGATGAGGTGCGGCATACAGCTGCTTCTCCAGGCGCGAAGGAGGGGTCAGACCCCTTCTTAGTCTGCCAACAGATGCCCCCGGCAGGCTGCCCGCAGATCTGTGCGTCCACGGGGCATATCAGCCCGCAGTTAGAGGCAGCATAACCTTCAGCTGATGTGCACGGGCCCTTCTATGATGCGGAGACAGAAATTCCAAGTAGCATGCCTCCACTGGAGACAGCAACCCCATTTCGTAGTCCAAGCTCGCCGGCTCCTACCTTACCAGAGGACCCCCTTTGCAGTGGATGAACCATCCGCACCTTATATCCGGGGGCGGTGGCAGCGGGGAGAGGGAGATAGCGATCGGTATCAAGTCCCTCGTCAGGGGAGGGACGTCTGGTTGAGGGGCGAGGAGTCGGCTCGGCAGGCCCTGCGTGGCGTAGGAATGATATTGTGAGCAGGCTCTCACGCCCGCGGTTCTCCGAGTGGATTCGGCACACGGTGGCGCCGGCCGACACTTTCGAAGGAGGAGGCTTTGGCCTTTTCTGAATCAACATAACAGCAGAGAGCTGCAGGTTGATCCCAGTTGTCCTCCTGCCAATATAGTCGAGGTGGATCACTAGCAGCACCTCAAGTCTATTTCCAATTTAGTCTCTTGCGCGGTGCTGGTGTACTATACCGGTGTGCTGGAGACAAGGAGGGTGGGTGGCTGGTTGCAGGCTCACTTTAAGCGACTGGGGATCTTGCCGTTTCAATCCGTAAAGTTTTTGGGTAATAACTTCTTTCTCCTCATGTTCGATGCGCCAACGACAGTGGAGAGGATAGTAGCGAGAGATGTTGACCTCATGTGGGGGAATTATCTGATTTATCGGCACTACACGCTTGGCGTGAGTGCTCGATTTCTGTCGGCCTTGAAGATTCTTTGCTGGTTTCAGGTGATGGATCTTCCGGCAGACATGCTACTGCCTGAGTTCATGATCGCGATTGCCAACGGGCTCGGGGGTCATATCTCTCACAAGGCCCCCAAAAAATATCCATTATTAGTATTTTATAATAGTTTTTACGTAAAACCACTATATTAAAGTAATATTACTTTGTGGATTAATATGTTGAATAACTATGACTAGTTTTTTACCACAGTTCACCATCATGATTTTTTTACAGTAGTTAGTATATTTAGTTTAGTGGTGTGTTTTAATTTTATGCTTTAAGTATGTGGTTCAATTAGAAATGTAGGCAACAAACCACTAATGATTTTAGCTTTAGTTGTTCAGTGTTTTCCTAAGAAAGTTGTTTAGATCTATTTACATGAACTAATGTTGTTTCACACGAATAAAAATGTCTCAACATTTTATCAAACTGCTAATGGTTTTTCTTTTATCAAGGTAGTGATATTTGGATAAAATAAAGGGTGTTTTGACCAATGCAATTGGTTTGGTTTAATAAAAAGAAAAAGGCATACTCACTGCGAAAACCATTATCATTTGCAAATACAAAGTGGTCATCTAGTATCAATTTTGCCATGGATTAGATTGATCTTGTTTTATCCATCAAATTCTTAATGTTTTATTCTGGTTTCCATCCAATTCTTACCAGATTACAACATGTTCATTGACCGATGTATATAATGTCAATAAGAGAATTACAGTTCATTAAAAACAGTTCAAAGGCCCAGGGAATTGAACCCTGGTATTTCCATCTAGCCCGGATAAGCAACCTATAATTTCATTTTCCAATTCCATTTTTAAATTGTACAAATCACTTTACAAGTAATCTCATGCTTCGATTCAGCGTTGCATCATAAAATAGGAACACAGAGCAGCTTCACTGAAATCTAAATACTTCAAACTCAGAAACTGTCTAGATTGGAAAAGATCAGAACCCATATTTATCAAAATGTGCATACCGACCTTGAAGCCAATGTTATTGGATACCACAAATGGCATACTTTGACATTTTGGGTCAAAATTTGGATGCTCAACTAACATCATATGTGGCAAATATCACGTACCTATATGTCCAATGCTTTTAAGAGAGATGTTGAAGTCAAATGCTATGGCAGGTAATGCCATCATAGCATACACTTTTAGCAATAGCAGATATTCTCAACCTGATGCAATGGCCACTCCATCTGGTGATGAGATAGATCTACCAAGATCACTAATTAGGACTATGCTTTGGTGTTAGTACCCAACTTAAATATAAAATAAGAGCACACCTCAAATTTGTCCACATACCTTGAACTGAGGTTTGGGAAAATAAAAATTTGTTGTCAATGACAAAAGTTTATCATCATATGCTGTAATGTCCTTCACATCTTGTTTCCTTAACTATAAAATGCCTTACCATGCTCGAACAAGATAACCTCCAGTCCTTGGAGGTTTTTACTCTCTTCCACAGACTCTAAAACAATGTCAAAGCCAATATGTACATCCTACCTGCAATCCCCAACAAAATAAGGATCACCTGAAAGAGTAATTACAGAAAAACATTAACTCTTTTGATCCTTTTTTATCCTGCATCCAGGTTCGTTTATGCAAAAGTGGAATAATCCATGTAGAATAGAACTGAACAAATAGGAACATATGTATCATGCCAATGCAGATGTAAAATTTTTGACCAACGGGTCCCAATAAAGGATATAAACAATTGATAAATGGCAATGCCGTAACACATATTCTCGCTCTAAAATAACCATTAACAAAGTTTAAATTGAAACGCACGAATTTGCTCCAAACGCACTTCAAAAGGAATCTTTAAAAGATTCCCTAAAATTCCCCAAAAAAGGTCCATTTTCACGATCTATTTGTGACAAGCGTGACATTTTGGACATTTTAGGTACCCTTTTTGAGGGGGTAATTGAACTTAGCTTACATGCGAAATTGTTTATTGCCCCGTTTTGGCCCCCTAGTTTGGTATGAAAAATACTAACAAATCTAAATACAATAAAAAATTTGACATTGAAACAAATAGCAATTCCACTAGAGCAACAAAAGCATATAATATTCAAAGTTTTTAAAACCATTACAAATTTTTAAACAAAATTGTAAAAAATGTAATACATTTGACATTCTGAACAAAGTTATATTTTGCGGCTTTAATTTCCCCCACATTTGTTGGACGATATGAATTTGAAGCATAGGTGAGCTCAAGAGGCATATAAAAATATAAATTTATACCACGTGAGCTCAAGCAGTGCACGGAGAGACAACTCGAGCGGTATAAATTTATACCGCCTGTAAGCTCAAGCGGTATAAATTTATACCATCACCCCACAGGAAAAGAGCGGGAGCAGTATAAATTTATACCGACATTTTTTTACACGGGAAGCCACGATATAAATTTATACCGCGAGCTCTCTTTAGAAACGTTTTGCTACAACTCTAGTATGCTATAACACACAAAAAAATCATTTATATAAAACTATCTTCATGGTTATAACGTGACATTGCATAGATATAACATGCCATGGGTTGGTTAAAACAAGGCAAAATATGTTCTACATCTCGTTTTCAGCTTGACGGTATAAATCTATACCGAGACTAGGAAATGTTTTTGTGAAGGAAGCTTTGGGATTTCTATATTCTAACGAATGCAGGAGTTTGTTGATGCTGGAGTTTCTTAGAGCATGAGTTTCTTCTGAAAGTGGAAGAAAAAAACATTTAGGGTTTTGTTGATGCGGCCAGTTTAGGGTTCGTGCATATGCATATGAAGGACGGAGGCGCTGGATCAGAATGAGAGATGGAGTAGCAAAGTAATGTTGCATGCTCCTAGATCTTCTCATAGCTACTAAACGTTCCTTTTCATGCCTAGAAATCTTGCATCAGTTTATACGAGTTTTGCATCTTGGCTCTGTTTTGGCACAACCCTGAGTTTAGTTCCTGCCCATTCATGGATCTCTTGTTATATAGAGAAGAAATAACATTAGAATAGCCGAAGATTCACAAAAGGCCACTGGAAATTTGAATAGTTGGAACGCTGCGCAGCCATGTGTTAAGGTGCTGCTCTACGGATCAATGATGCTTCAGGAATAGGAGGAGCTTTTTCTTGTTTTTATGCTGCTCATTTTGGAGACTATTGCTAGTATATTCTGCGGGGCTGAGTTCACATTTTGGCAGTCGCTGGAGAAGAGCTCTTCTAAGACAACTATCCACCATTGCCTGAGAAGAGCCTTTTTCTACTTAAAGGTAAAAAAAAGTCGGATGTTTTTTTTGTAGTGCACTGTCCTCTGAAGTTTAGGCATATGCAGAACCTGTAGAAGTAGCAGTTGTGGAAGTAGCTCCTGTTGAAGCAGCTGTGGAAGGTGCACAAGCTCCTGTTGAAGCACTTGTCCATTGAAGAGCCTGCCCAAGTGACACCAAAGGAAAACGGTGCAGCAGTTGCTGCGTTTTTGTATTGGGTCCCATAGACCGATTGGTCTCCGTGGACGATAAAAGTACCTTCCTTCCTTCCTTCCTCTGCTCCTAGACCTTTGTCTCCCTATGCTAGGGTATGTCTCTTAAACTTGCTCTACATATGTCTAGATTAAGATCATTTTGTTTCTATACTTGCACCAAATCTGTCTAGATTAAGATCATTTTGAATCTCATTAACCAACTTTGGTATGCAGTATCCTGAGTTGAAACCCCCATCTTCGCCAACTCCTTCCAGGCCTTGCTGAGATGAGAACTTTGCTCGAGGTAAATTTTTACAAAGTTCTCATCTCAGCTCTGCTCCATTAGTTCTTGCAGTAGGAGAGAGATTCCATTGAGAAATGGATCAACAAAAAATAGCTTTAACTTTTCAGGAGAAAGACCTTGGCAGCGTAAGTGAGATTGGCTTTTTGAAGATTCGAGAAGGTTCCACTTATAACAAGATTGCATTTGAAACGGGAGCAAATCATTGAAACGGGAGCAAAAGGAATATTCCTTAAAGATTTCCTATTTTTTTTTTTTGCAAAAAATGGCTAAAAATGAGGTGGTAAAAAAAAAAGGGGGCAGAAAAATGTATTTTGACCCCCCAAAATCACCAATCTTTTTCTCCAAACAGAGAATTGTCTATGTGAAAGTGACACTTTTTTTTGGAATTATAATTTGCCTGAATTGTCTTTTTGGAGTAAACCTCTAATTTAAGAGAACACAAATTTTGACCAAAAATCGAAGTGAAGTTTACAGCAGAAATAGTAGTATTTTCAAAATTGAAGATAAAATCTTCATATTCACATTCAAAATTTATTTCTTTTTTCCTAAGACTCAGTTATGTGCAAAAGTGTGAGGAGTGATAAGAGAGGGATCCAAGACATCTTAAATTGCTTTCGTTTATGCCATCATCGTCGGTTTCACTTCTTTTCAGCATCACTTGAGGAAGTGCTTGAGTTATCTTCCTCATCACTATCAACCGACGGTGAAGCATTCCCAACCTCTTCTTCATCTTCTTCTTCGTAGTTACAAGCCTTCTTAATCAAGTTGATTGTTCTCTGGCGTAAACGATTGTCTGATTTCAATTTGAAATCATAGCACAGAATACTCACTTGTCGTAAGTCTAGCTCATCCGCATCCAACTTTCTTGGCTTTTTGCCCTTTCCTTGACTTCTCATTTCTAGCTCATACCTACCTTCAAAAGCATTTTCTGAACGTGTAGCAAGCCAATGAATCTTGAGTTTAGTCACCATGCCTTCCTCTTTGATTGTGTCAAGTACTTTGGCTATCCAAAAAGGTCTCCCCTTGTCATCCTCCTCAGTCGGAAGAGCAATCAACATACCTTTAGTAATTTCTGTGACATTACCTGTAGGCTCATTCCTGCGTCTTGGACCGAGGTACATGACCCGGTCCTCATCTTCTGTCTTTGCGGTTTTGCTCTTTGCGCAGCAATGCTTTGACTTTTGCACGGTTACGTGGTTGGTGGGAAGCATTAGGCCACTTAAAAGGTTCTTGCAACTGCCTCAGAGCTAGGTTCTGAATCACAGTCTTTTGTTCTAGAAAGAAGCCTCTCCACCACATTTGATCTTGTTCAGTGAAGTACTTAAAACCCGTGGAAATTCCATTTTCAATGGATTTCAAGGAAGTGACCTTCTCTCAGCTGCTTGTTGGTCACGGTGTCTACCAAGCTTCTGTTGCACAATGTCTGTTGAAGGAAGCAGGTCAAAACAATTACATGATGCAAGTACGAGAATGAAGAACTTAAACTTACTTTTTTCGAGCTCTGTCCTTGCAGTTTCTTTTTACTCTTGATTACAAGACACGTTGAGCACCACGGACATTACAGTGTCTTGAGGAATTTTTACAAGGCCAAATTCAGTTTTCCACAATCTAGTGAAATGTGAATAAGAGATATGCTGAGATTGACTGCATGTCTCTTTGTATTCTTTGAAAACATCTTTTTTTGTGATGTTATCTGTCAAGTGATACATATTGTTGTTTGGCAATTTTTCACACGTTTCTCTGAAGTATTTCTCCATCCATGCCACAACAGCTAGGGCATGCATTGTTACAATTCTTCCAGGCCCACAGTGGTCATCAATGCAAGGGTTTTTGTCTAATCTTTTTATGTATTGAGACATTCGGAGGAACCCAGCGGTGGCGACCATGAAGCATTTTTGACACACTTCTTGGCGATTGATATAGTGCAAGAAGTTGTGCCATCGGTCTTACATGATAAGCCAAGTAGGCATTCTGTTCTGAAATTGTCATAGAATTGTAATGGTCTCTAATTGCACGAAGTTTAGCCATGTTGAATTTGCTAATGCATCCCAACGAACAGCATGTAGCTCTGAGAATTTTTCTCATTTTCTGCTCGTCCATCAGATTTCTTCTTCTTATGGAAGAACATGCTCTCAAGCTGAAATCTACTTTGAATTTCTTAGAAGATTGGTTAGAGAACATATAATCTCGTTGTTCCTTGTCAGGGTCTTCATCCTCTGATGAGAGTTCCACTCTAGGAGTGACCTCCTCTTCTCTTAGTGGTGTGTTTCTGGAGGAAAATAAACCACGTGACACAGTACCCAGAAAATTCGGAGGGACAGTGTTAAATGTAGGTGATTGGCCATAGGATGATGTTGCTTGATTGTGTTGGCTAGGTGTCGTGTCAAACATTGCTCTTATTGATGTTTGAAATTCTGCAAACCCGTGTGTCACAACATTTATGGGAGGAGGTGGGGACCCTACATTGCCTACAACAGCGTCTTCATTTGTGCACAAGTCATGGTGAGAAAAGTCATGGAGAATTTCACATTCTTGTGGGCGTGTTGCAGACCTTGTACTTGTTCCTGCTACAAATAGTGGGGGCAGTCTTTGTCGAGACATCTGTCGTCTTTGCAAAGGCATCTGCGCAGCTTTCGGTGATGGTAAAAAGGAGGTGGTAGCCCTCAGGTATGCAGTGGAGATGGAACGAAGGGAGAAGGCAACCTACACTTGAAAGGGCTCGGGGAGGGTTGGAAAGGTGGTGGCAGTCTACTATGTGATGGACTTGGAGAATCGTCAAGGAGTAACAAGGATGTTGTAGAGGCAGGAGATGAGGAATCCTGGGCACCAGGCAAAAACACATGCTCATTGGGCGTTTCCTCTGAAGTAGAGGAACTCGGTGCCACAAAAGGTGGTGGAAGTCTGTTCTGGATGCGATTAACCATCTTCAAACACTTCAACTAGAAGAGAGACGGAAGCAGCTTTTGCACGTTTGCTATTCGAGAATACGAAGTGTCAAGCCAAGGAGAAGTCTGCTATTCCGGAATACAAGTTAGCACACATTTTGAACCAAACGTATTCCGGTATACATAGAAATGAACATGTGTCTGAAGTAGACCTTTAAAAAGGAAATTTGTGGCGCTCATTCGTGTATTCCGAATTCGTTGCTCCAGGCGCTCCGATTTAGCGCCTTCAAAAACTTCTGCTCGACCTTATTCCGTTTTACATAGCACGCAGCATGGAGAGGTAAGGGAAAAAAGTACAATGTACGGGCAGATTCTAGAAATGTGGTTTGGGCGGAGGCCGAAGTGTATTCCGGAATACACTTTGGCCTTCCGCGCTCAACAAAAGTGTATTCCGGAATACACTTTGGCCTAAAGCGCTAGGCCAAAGTGTATTCTGGAATACACTTTGGCCTTCAGCTCAAACTACTTTTGCTACAAAAATATTAAATTTAGTGCATTTTTAAGCGCTTTAGCAGTAAAATGTAGATGTTTTTATTCCGGAATAGACTTTCTAGTTTACTTTGCTTTAACTAAAACAGTTTGTTACTCGCTTGTTGCAGTCAGGAACATGGGGTCCAAAAACAGAAACAAAACATCAAAATCACCACAAAGAAACGCCCGCCACCAAAAGACCAAGAGACGACTGCGATACAAGTGTACGAGAATTTTCAAACGCAGTGGTACGTGACGAGAGGTTTCGCAGGAAAGTACAGCAATGTCACTTTCCTGTACGTCTGTCGTAGCCCTGGGCAAAAACGGTACGACGAGTCTGAGTTTCCGTGCATGGGATCCATACAGCACGCGGAGCCAGCAGCTGGGCAGAGCAAACAAGCAAGACTTTCTATTAAGACTTCACAAGGCTACTTTGTTCTTGATGTAGCATTCTTTAAGCTTTCAAACGTGCATCCTACACGGCTTTACAATTACATTGCCCACTACATAAATAAGCTGCCAATGTCAACAATCATTAGGACGGTTTCAAGCAGCAGAAGTGAAGCACTGGACTACAGTGCTTCTGAAGTAGAAGAAGGTGGAGATGATGAGGAGGAGGAACCTGGGACTGATGAGGACATTGCAAATTCGGCTGAGTCCGAACCTGAAGAACCCCCACCACCACCACCAAAGAAGCAAAGACAAACTGTGGCTGCTAAGGAGCCCAAGAAAAAAAAGACCGCGGTACTTGCCATTGAAGATGCACCCCAGGCAACAGGGAAAAAAACAAAGGGGAAGGCCAAGGCCCCAGGGGTTGCAATAAAAGAAAAAAAAATAGACAAGACGGTTGAAAGGATGGAAGAAATTAATAAAATAAATATGTTCAAGGAGTAATTTATCTTCCTGTCACCTGCATGAAGCTGCCACCTAAGGACGACACAGGAGAGAGACCACTACAGGTGAGAAACATTTATGCGGATCACGTTAGAAATTTAAAAGACAGGACAAGGAGTAACCCAAATGCACATGTTGCTCCAATAGTTGTTCTTGTCGACAGAAGCCAGTGCATGGACCCGGCAAATTATGACAGAGAGAATGCAGATCATTACACACATTATGTGCTGGGTGGAAACCATAGCTTCAAAGCTCGGAGGCAACTTTTTAAAGAAAAAGAAAATCCAAGATACCTTTCCGTCCTCTGTGCAGTGTATTGTGGCCTGACTGATGAAGAGGCGAAAATAGTGGCCAAAACACACAATGCAGATAATGAGTACAAACTCAAAATGAGTTTTGTAGATAAAATTAGATTCATGCACAGAGAGTACCTAATATTTAAAGAGAAATATGGAGAAGATCTTAAGAAGCCAGGGCCATCATTGGAGCTTAAGGAGGCGTGCGCAATAGAGTGCTGCCTAAAGTATGATGAAGCAAACAAGAGGCACTCTCTGATCAGCCACGACAATTGGTTTCAACTGGCCTTCAGGGATGGCAGGGTAAGCACATCTGTATTCTGGAATAGCCCTCGCACTTTAGTGTCAGGCCAAAGTGTATTCTGGAATACACTTTGGCCTTCAGTGCTAGGACAAAGTGTATTCCGGAATACACTTTATACACTTCGGCCTTTGTTTCATTTTTATTGTAGCTCATTTCTAAAAGATTTTCTCCAATGTAACTTACAATATGTTGTTTGCTATAGATATGGGACCTGCAAAATGAAATATTCACAGCATTTGAAAGAGGGGAATTAAAGAGCAAAGGTAAAGCAGCAGAGAAGAAAAAGGGCACAGACGTGCCAAAAAAAGAAATGACTATCACAGTCTGGAGGGAGATGCAGGGTTTCACGGACACAACAATCTTAGAAATGTTACTCCAGAAAGTAGTGGACAAGGAGTTTTCCTTAGAAGAGATGTCAAAAGAACTGCACAAGTAAGCGTTCATGTCTTGTGCTTCATACATTCGGATTCCCTATCTGTTTTGTATTCCGGAATAAGTAATGTGCTTCATATTTTCTGTTTGTCAGCCAAAAAAACGTCATTGCATGCCAAACATGCTTGATGGAGCAGTTAAACGTAGAAACCTGGGAAAGGTGTAAGGAGCTGTACCCTCTGGCAACTTCAGACGAGCGTATTGTACAATATGCTCCTAATTTTGAAGGATGGGTATAATGCTTTACCTCTTGGACCTTCTTTTGTGTCAACTGTTTTTACACAACTTAACTTCATTTGCAAATGCAGAACAAGAAGAAAAACAAAGATCTTCCTGAAGGTTTTATGCACCTGCTAAAGCTTGCTCGTGAGGAAAGAACCTTACCGACAGGAAGGCGGTTGTCGGTTGAACCGTCCGAGTTTGAAAAGTTTACATTATTCGATCGGGATAATTTGTTTTCTGTTGTTCAAGGTGATCGCGCACTAAGTTGGTGGAAAGCATTAAGCCCCAATTTTACCCCGATCATTCTTTGATATACCTTTACGGGTTTAAGATCAAGGGCGGCCGTTATGACGACCTACCTTTTAGGAACTCTGAGTTCAATGCCTTTATTGATGGTATAAAACAAATAACAACGGCTAAGCATTGGAGGCTGGTGGTGTTCCACTCTAGCATGCAAGCAGGGATGGTGGAAGCGCGAGCTTCAAGAATCATTTTGGATCCCCCGCTCCGGTGGCTATGAGAATTTGGTCCGTAAGAACTTATTCAAAAATACTTCTGCTTTCTTTTGCTATTCTGGAATAGTAAATTTATTTGTTAATTGCTAGATTGCTAACTATACTTCTCTCCTAAAGGTACAAAACTAATATAACTTATCATGCTGGAGGCCCTAGATTGTTAAGCAAAGTGGAATATCTTCATGTGGCCTCTTTGGAGCTTGACGACAAAAGAACAATGGAGCACTTCAACACGCCCGGATGCTCTGATTTTTCTAATGTGTTAGAGTTTCCAGCCGTGTTTGCGGAAGTCGTAAGACCCAAGCTAGCTTGGGGGAGAATTGTCAATCACTATCGAAGCCCCTTAAATTAATCAACCAACTTATTGACATGTTTTCACGTCAAGGATTTGGATACTTGATGCTTTCTCGGGCCTGGTACAACCATTACTGCAAGACTTAAAAAGGCGAAACTGTGTAGCAGTGGATGTAGACAAGGAGGCCGTGAATTTCATTAAGATGAGATTGGCTGCACTACCTAGCTTACCAGACGAGAATCAAGAGCTAGGTGCCAAATCCTCATCTGACTTTGCCAAAATGACATCGTCCGAAATACAGCCTTCTTTTACCAGCTCCACAGAGGATGAGGTCACTTTTGCTGAGCTGAAGGAAGTGGCTCTAGTAGTGGAAGCAGAAGACAACACTACAAAGCAAAAAGCTAAATCACCTGAGAAAGAGAAGCCTGCTAAGGAAGACGTTGCAACTACAAGCACACGCCATGGGGAGGACTACGAAGTTGATCTTTGACTCCTTGTGAGAAATATTTTTCAGATTGGTATCTTTTAAAACTGATATTAAAATATTTATTGATTTTAATATTATTTATTCCCATCAATTTTCCTATTTCCTTAGTCTTGCTTGTCTACACTACACAATCAACTGTAAATTTGGCCCTTTTCCACCAACAGCTGACAGATTATTCTAGTGTTATAATTAATTTTGCCTTAAAAAATGATGTATTTAAAATTTCTAATTCATGTACTATTATTATTTCATTTAAACTAAGATGTTTTTTGTTGTCTTCATTTCATGGATTGCAAAGTCAACTGTAAATTTTGCTCTTTTAGGCTATGATATTTCATCAAATGTAAATGTACACTTGCTGAGAGGTTAAAAAGCAAGAAAAAAAAATTTTTAAGCTCTCAAAATACTTTGACTCGGCCAAAAAGTTCATTTCTGGGAGGATGCCATGTTTTTTTGAGGGAATCTTTGAAACGGGAGTTGTGCAACACTCCTGTTTCAAATGCAACCTTGTTTTATACAGACATGCGCAAGGAGATTGAGAACGATGTAACTATGTTGTTACTTTCAAAAACTCTAAAGTTACTTAAGGTGTAATAATGGTCTCAATCCTAGTGTAAACCTTCATCTCAGCTGTGGCACAATGGTACAATCCAGGACGAGAAGTTTCGCATATGCTAGCCAAAAGGAAGCATGGCCCATCTGCAAAAGTGTTACTGCCATGTGTTATGTGCTTATTCAAGGTTCTGCAACACTGCAACTGCCAAGGAGTTGGCACTAATTGAAAACGATCACATGTTCTTTTGATTCAAAGTAATATGTGTGTTGGGGTTTGTAAGAAAAGGTTAAGGTTCCTTTCTAATAAAAACTACAGAAGATTTAATAGGGTTCTTCCATTGTCGTTTCTTGGTAAGCTCTTTTTGTCGTCAAGTAAACTTTTTTTGCATGTCTTGATTGTCAATTTGATAATTTTGTGTAAACTTTGGTCTTTCAAGCTTTGATTGTGATTGGATTGACCAAATTCGAATTTATCATTAAGTTCTGCAGTTAATTGGTAGCTAGAAAATATTCATATTAAACTTGAAGATTTAATCAAATTCAAGATGTCTTTCACAAGCTCCAAAAAGTGCTAAATACAATAAGCAGGCTGAAGTACTTCAAATTATCAAACAAATGCATACAGAAGGAATGCATACAGAAGAACGACGCTGGAGACATCAAGGAAAACAAAATGTCAAGGTGATGAGAGTCTTGTGGACTGGGTGGACCCACCACCTGTGGTATAAATTTATACCGATGGGTTTTCATTTCAACCTGTCGGTATAAATTTATACCGCTGCACCTGACTATTTCTTACTTGAAACATTCTCTGCAAATTGGCTGTGACATGCCCTGTTATTTAAAGACCTTATACAGATAGTGCTATGTAACAACTTTTGGTAACACTATTTAATATGAATACTTACTTCGAATGCTTTCTTCTCTGTTAAAAGTTTAAAGAATTTATTTCTGCTAAACGATGTGTTCTGCTACCGTGAGAGTATTCATGCACGCTTTGCAACACAACCTACTTCAATTGCATGTATTTTGGCAATGGAAATTCTATGGCTCTCGTGAAATTCTGCTTGACCCCCCTAAATGGCTTCCTTTTTTTTTTGGTCCTATGCTTTTAGAGTATTTCTCTTCAAAAGTGTCGTTTTCATGACGGCTTTGCAAAAATCATATCCAAAAAACTTGAATGCCTCTATTTTTTGCTCTTTTTAAAAATTTCCAATTTTTTTGAGGGAATCTTTCAAACGCACTTCTTAAATAAGTGCGTTTCAATTCAAACATTGTTCATTTCCAGGCATGCAAAGGGCAATATATGCAAGCTCGAACATAGCCAGAAATATGAGATCTATATATACCTTCTTGCGTGGATCCTAAAGAGATCCTTCAAAAAACAGCAAACCTACAAGAAAAAAACCAAGAAGAGCACAGTGTCACATGACAAACGAAATAAAAGACTGAAAACTTGAATACGGGATGAAGAATTTATAAGACAATAGATCGAATTCGTCAACAATGATTGCGCTCGCTGATAAACTCCCAAATGTCGAAGATACTGCTATGTGTAAACAAACTTCCACCATACTACTATATGTAAACAAACTAAGCACTTCTTTGCATGAGAATTCCTCACCAGTAATTACATGAACGAGATGTACAGGCACAGCTTAAATTATCTGCAGATAGAAGCAGCCATATCAGCTGGAAATTTCAGCCACCTTCAGAGAAGACAATAAGAATATTAAACAAACTTGGTTGAAGTAAAATATACTAAATTGATATCAATCAGCAACTACTGCAATATGTAGCGTAATAACAGGGGGTTTTCTTTGTATTTTTATACGCTTTTCACTAAGGTTTTCCTATGATTTCGTGATGTATTCAAATGGATGTACTAATGCGTACATCTAGAGTGCACCATTTCTGAGCCATTGATTTTAGCCTTTTTTTTCCAATGGTCAACAACCAATGGCTCACAACAAAAGCCCTTTTTTTGTGTGTGTGGTGCATAATGCTCAACAACCAATGGCTCACAACAAAAGCTCTCTTTTTGTGCGTGTGGTGCATAATGGTCAACAACCAATGGCTCACAACAAAAGCCCGCTTGTTGTGTGTGTGGTGCATAATGGGCACATGAAGGGCTTGAAGGGCGCATGTAGTGCAGTTCCCCGCCGACAACACATTTCTTATCATAACTTTTGATCCAGAGCTCTGTTTGAGATGATTTTTATTGCGTTGGAAACTCTCCGAGATCTTTTTGATAGTGTATGGTGTGGATATGTTTGGTTAAGTTATATATGCTAAAACAGCAATTTTTCGGCCGGGTTTGGTAGGCTTTCACATCCTACCAGCTGATTAATACAGGATTGCGCTATTGGATATTGTTTTATAGCTCATTCCGAATGAAGGTTGCAAAAAAATTACTATGCATTTTTAGATTTTGAGGCAGTTATTAAGCAAATTCCAAGGCTTCTAGATCCTTGTGCTAACAAGCAGAAAAGTTTTCCACTTTGGTTTCTCACCACAAGAATCCATGGAGGCCAAAGGCTGCTGTTAAATTCCAGTTGAAAAATGTTTGTGTATGGGTGTTGCAAACTTTATGACTTTCAGAATAATGGAATCAATCCGCTCTATCTTTATGGTAACTTTTACTTATGTTCTATTTGTTTTATTGTGATCAAATTCAAAAGCTACAGGTGATGAAAGCCTCAAATGAATTCTAGTTTTTTTCTGGTTTGAATTCTAAAATTTTTGTCACACCCGGGGGGGGGAGGGGGGGAGGTCCCTAAGGCCCCGAAGGGGCCAAAATTTTTTTTTTTGCAACACAAACTATTACCATCCAACATATAAAAATTAATTCCCCCCAACACATAACAACCAACACACAACAACCATTGACATTAACAACCAACACATAACTACCATTGACATTAATTAACACAACCATTGGGTCCAACACATTTAAATTAAAATCCCCCTTAAACCCCCTTTGGTTTGGGTGCATATTCACATGGGGGTGACTCCGGGCAACGAGAGCTGTTGGATAGGCATATTCACCCCTTATTCCTTAATCTACACCGTACGTAAAGTTCCTCGTTTGTATATTTCACAACCTTGAAAGTAAAATCCATATAAAGGTGAGCCAGACATGTCGCAGGCAAACTAAGAGAAGCACAACCTAATATAAAAAACAAATGAGAAGGCAAAGAATTAACCCGTTGCTTTCCGCTTGCCCAGTAGAATTGATTCATACAGATCCAATGTTCGGCTGCATCCTTCTGTAAGCAAACTGTAACCAAAGCATAATGATTTTTGAAGCATAATATTGTGGCACCATGACGATAGAGAAATGGCAGAAAGAAACACCAACACTATCGAAGTTTCTCTAGAAAGCTCAGAATCATTTCCGCAATGGCAAAAAACTCTGGACCTCTATTGTGCGGCAGTCTTGCTGCAAACGGCCGCCTCTTTTCTTCTACCCTAAACTTTTCCTCTTCTACGTTGAAATCTAGGGATTCGATATAGGCCCTTAGATCAATCTTGGCCTTTCCAAATGAACGCGATTTTTCTTTAGCTATGAAAGAGAATTATTTTTGCCCATAATTAACTTGGCCCATTGCATGTCAAATGCAAAATGCATGTTCATGCATGTTGCTCCACTTCAAAAATATGCTATTGGAAAATACGGGGAGGCCTATTTGCTATCTCAACATATATAAGTTATTATGTCCGATAGGGATGCCCACGTGTCAGCAAGGCCTGCGTTCTAAAGTCACGATTGTTTTTCCCGGACATTTTGCTGCAGTTTTTTTTTTTTTTTTTCCCGCAATCGATTTGTTTTGTTGCCACGTTCCGTCAAAGTCCATCTAGGCTGTCATTGTGGTGTCCACAAGCTATATGGCGGTGTATAATCTCTGTCCACAAGTTATGGCGGTGGATTTGTCTGGTTGTTTTGCCTTGGTGCACCTATATAAGAAGCACTGTATAACTCTAAATAATTTTAAAACTTTGCTCGGATGTGCTCGAATTTGCTCTGCATCAGTCTGTAAGTTTTCTTGCATCTTTCTGTTTTTTTGTTTTTTATATTAGATAGACTGTTGCTAGAATTTGCTCCCTTGATCTTCGTGACATCCGTAAACAGAGTTATGGCCGCTACCTTCTTCCGAAAACCAGAGTTATGGCGATACTGCTGTTCTATCTGGAAATTATATTTCTTTTCTAGCATGATATGCTTAGCCTATTCCTGCCCTGCAGATGCTTTCTGTAAAATACCAGTGGTAGAAACGTACAGGCCAGTCATGAAGATTTGAGAGTAGGTATCTCAATGTATCACGCAATTTTCGATAACCTTCGGAGGATTTGGGGCCCAATTAGAACATCCGCAGTATAATCAACACTGGCTACCCAGAGCCATAAAACATCAGCTCCATAGCCAGGCTCAGTCTGGAAACATATGCAAGGTCACACAAAACATTGAAACTATAACAGTCAAAGGCAAACGTTATATTATCACCTTCTGGTCCTTTCCTCCTTCAATAACAATACGTGGATCAATAACATTTCCAACTGACTTACTCATTTTTGTCCCCTTCTCATCAAGTACAAATCCATGAGTTATAACTTCCTTATAAGAAGAAGAAGAAGAAGAACAGATTTTAACGTCACGCCACAGGGCATCCCTGTAATTTAATACACATTCAGTGAATGATAGGTCCATGAGAGGCAATTCGTCACCATATCATGGCACTCCCATGTCTGAACCCCAGACAGATGTTTATATAAGGAAAAATTAACATAAACAGATACATGTTGTGGCAATACTGGTGAGTAAGGAACTTTGAAAGCACCCTCTATGCTGATCGCTACGTTCAAGGTACAGGTCTGCTGGCCACCTTACTCCGTCTCTCTTCCCCAGTACAGCAGCCCATGATGATCCTGATCCGTCTCATTAGGGAATAATTAGGCCACATACAAACTTCTAGAGGTAGAATTATATTAGGTCAAGAAGTGGTGTTTCAGAAAGAAGGTTAGAATATTATGTTGAGAAAGAAGGTTATAATATTATGTCCCTATCGTGAGCAAGCACAAGCTGTTCATGCCAAAAGACTGAGGTTCATCACATAAATATATTGATTAGATGAGTGCCTTCCAAATTTAAACATAAACACAGTAAAAAAAAAGTTCTCAGCCTGCAGTTGAAACACTAATATTTTCTGTAACGAGCTTGAAGCTTCCTTGCTAACATGGTTAGGACTTGATTTAGCAAATTAAGCAAACGAATTGAATACTTAGATAATTGTAGTAAAACGAAATTGTGATATGAGGTTGTGAGTAGATTGTTGCCTATCAATGGTGGTTCTGAAGCCATGGAAGTTAATGATGTAAATGTGACAGATAATGATCTTAATCCAAGAACACTAGGAAAGAGTGAATACTTAGATATTTGTAGTAGAACAAATTCGTGATATGAATTGTTGTCTGGTGAGGGGTTCTACAAAACAATGCTTTATAAATGAGTTGCGCTATCTTTATAGAGTGTAATCCTAATTGCAAAGCCACATTATTGCCTGCTTCCCACTCACTGTATTAACAACACATGTGTATACATCAAAATTCTTCGTGTCCATACAAGTCCTGCAGGGTAAAACTTTCTTTGATAGCCTTGCAAGCAGTGTGACAGTCCAATTTACCAGGTCCCTTTTACCCAATCATTTTGCAAAATAGGCTAGGCAAAGACGCATTAGCACATATCACAACCATACATAACTTCCTAAATCATAATGTCCAACTATAAGAGGGGCCTGAATTATTGCAGAAGCCAATGATAAGTGTCAAAGTGCCAACACTATGACTGAACAACACACAAGCTTATACAACTGCTTAAGTGTATGATCTAGCTACTTTTAAAGTGTTGAACTGCAACACTCAGAAGTGTTGAGGACTAGAGCATTTGCCCTTTACGTTCCATGTTTTTCTAACATTGTGATATGAATTGTTGTCTGGTGAGGGGTTCTACAAAGCAATACTTTACGTAGGCCATCCAATTTCTCCAACCATTATTGGCATATTGGGATACCCTGCATCCTTTAGTGCTGCCCCTAACAGATCATAACTTGCATCAAACACATTAGTGTAAGTGTTAGGTCCATCAACAGCTGTGCAAGGGGGATTCACTCATGTATAAGGGGGATATGCCATCTGCGTGCATGGGGTGGCAAAAAACCCCCCTGTATACGGATCTTTAAAAGCAAATTTTGACCCCTTTCGAATAAAAATTACCTAGGATAGTGCAAAAATACGGAAAAAGGACCCCGCCGACCCAGATATATATACGAAAATGGGTCCAAAAAACCCCCTTCCCGTGCATGCAGATGGATTATACGCCCAAAACTGTGAACCCCCCTTGCAACTGTGGTGGCAGATCCGTTGAAAAAAGCAAAGCTTTTTGGAAAGTGTGGATCTTGATTCAGGCTGATAAAAGGGTAGAGATTCACCATGGATGCACTGTTTTTCCCCATCGTTTCTATGAAAGCAAAGTCCAGAAACGTTCTGAGAACCTCACCACATAGTAAACTAAGGGATTGAGCAACAGAGTGCATGTCATGTGGCCGCGAAGGGAATTAATGATAATGACTTATAAACCCTGTGTCCTTTGCTTCCATTCTATAGAACACCAATAGCTCAATTCAAGTTCAAAAGCTCAAGTGCAGGTTCAAGTCAAGATTTTGTCTGCTTTCTTTTGTGAAGTTATGCAGGGAAAGGCAGAGTTTACAGATCCCTTAACTCACAAGCTGAAGCATCACCCTGGCCAGATTGAAGCTGCTGCAGTAATGGAATATGTTTTAGAAGAAAGTGCATACGTGAAAGCTGCTGCTAAGCTTCATGAGACCGATTCTTTGAAGAAACCAAAGCAAGACAGATATGCTCTGCGTAGTTCTCCCCAGTGGTTTGGCCCCAGTTGAAGTTATCGAGAATGACTAGCCATTCCATTGAAAGAGAAATCAATTACATCAATGATAACCCTATCATTGATGTCACACGAATAAAGCTTTTACATAATTCATGGATCTAGCCAAATCAAATATGACTCTCCGGACGGACCGAAGCCAAGCCAATGATGTGCCTCTACGAACCGCCCAACTTCCCCGTTATCGCGAAAGAATCCAAAGCGAAGTAGATGAGAATGAACAACCGTGATCAGCACCAAATGTTGCTTTCTTGAGATCATGACATTTTCGGATAAAGGGAATAAGAGTCTATCATCATGGCTATAACAATGACCATCCGCCGTACATTATTCTCCTTTACAAGATGCTTTGAGTATGAGCTGCTAGCAACCGTTTCGACTCACATGCGATGAGAACAATAGACTTTGCTTTCTTATATTCTCTAACGGCCATATCATACTCTCCTTTTGCAATGTTTGAGTGGATTGTACTTGGAAGATTGAAGAGTGTCCTAAAAGCAGCGTAGCATTCCTTTGGAGCGTACGATTACGCTTGTGTGAGCACAAACATAATAGAAGTTCAGGCCATGTTAGACAAATGAAGGAAACAATGCACGATTACATAGCATGACCCACACGGCGTTCAAGTAGGGGCCAACACTCGTTTAGTCGCTCCATCCACATCTTGGATTGCACTATCTGATTCCTCGTGCGAACCATTTGGATCGATTCAATTTCTTTGCAACTTCGAATGTATATCTACAAATTTGCCATGCATGATTATTATTGAGGTACCAATCCAAAAGCAACGTCGTAATCATATTACCTCTAGATGTTACTAAAACGCAATGCCTCTAGATGTTACTAAAACACAATGTTTTGTTAAGAACTATGCCATTATAACTGACTCCTAGTCAGTACTTTTAACTTCATTACCTACTTTTGGATATCGTTTACAGTTACTCGTCCACCATCCCGGTTATGTTCAATGTCCATTTGACATGCCATATTATTGTAATATGGACATATGCTTAGGTGGCATATTTATCTGCTAACCAATCAGAAAATGGGCAATTTCTCGTATTGATGAGCTTTAGCAGCTTCTTCTGGTGCAACGTAAAAGATTTGGGCAGTCAAGGCCCTTATGAAAATCTCTGCCGTTGGCTGAGAAATACGTCGTATGCCAAAAAATACACAATCCTAGCCACTACCCTAATTTTAAAATTTCCATCACATAAAAATAATAGAAAACCTAGCAAAAATGATTGAATACACCATGATGCCCCTAGGATTCCTATAGAAATTGAAAATGAATACCATTTTTGCACAACATGCATTGTATTCATAATGCAAAGGGAAAGTCAACTATTGGGACAAAAAGAGAAACCAATATAACCATTGAAATTCTTAACCTGCAAATCATCAAAGTTAGTAGAAAGTAAAACGTCACATGATACTCGATTTACTGCCCAAACCATCAAACCTTGAAAGACATATCTAAAAATATACTTGTCTGGCTATTGCGCTTCTGTCACAGTAATCTCCTTATGTAAAAAGAAAACACGTCCGTTTAACTTAATTAAATTCAAAGCGTCCCAGAAAAAAAAAAAAAGTCGTTCTAGTAGAAAACTAGCATTTTTGGATGTTTAAGTAAACGAACGAGCAAAGATAAATTATTTGCCATTTGTACTCTAACTGTGTGCCATAACCTTGCAAGGTTTACATGTGCTCGTTGACACCATTGCAAACTTTTTTATGAGGAACCAAGCACACAAAAAAAAGGTAAGTGTCTTGCACCTTCCTTGATAGAATTGTAGTGATCCAATGCCTCGTAGACAACAATTCTCGAACTTGAGTGAGGAAGGTAGGGATAGAATACGAGAAAGGGATAGAGAACGCTATGCAACCCGGGAAAGAGAAAGAAGACTAGAGAGAGCGAGAGACCATTATGCAAGGAGGAGTGCGGAAGACGTGATTAGGCAACGAGAAAGAAGAAGAGAACGTTATGGGCAATATGAATCTACTCATGGTGAGAAACAAGAGGAAATGAGATTGGAGGGAGGGGAGCAAGCATGCATGCTTGATGAAGTGGTTTCATGTGAAGTAATAAATAATATACGTTCTATTCAACCAATGGAACAATTGGAGTTAGGTCAACAATGTGAGCATACACAAATTCAAAAAAAACATGAGAGGTTGGTAGATGTTGCACGAAAACATCGACGAGTAGATGCCATGACTTGTGTAAATGTCTCCCCGCAAGAATTTATTGAATTTAGCGAAAGATCTATTGCCAGTATGACCAGTGTAAATGTCGCGCACAAACAATCTGCATCAAATGCAGGAATTGGAACTCTGATTGATGAACAGAATTATATATCATCCCTTGCCACAAATGATAGTCATGCAGATGGAAGATTAAGGTTAAATGGAAGATCATATGTCGAACACACTTATGTAGGAGGTGCACCTGTAAATACTGAAGAAAATGAGAGAAATACGAATGAAGAGTCAGATCCAAGGGTAAGATCTATCGACTGCAGAACGGAGGCTTTAGCACATTGGCGATCTCGTGCGCGACAAATGAATGTCATAATCGGTCCGAACATATATCTTTGTGTGCTCTTGGATTAAAAGATGCACATATTGTCAAATCCCGTTGCTCAACGTGGAGCATGATGGATTCTGTTGCAATAAAGGGAAATGGTTATTGCCTGTCCTACCTCCTTTACCCACAGCATTGAACAACCTATACGATGTGCAAGAATTTGCTAAGTTAGCAAGAAAAGTGAATAGGTTATTCGCCCGCCGTGCTTGAGTGAGTGGTGGATTCGTAAATTTGGATTTTCCTTCATCCATGACTATTACAGGGCGAACATATCATCGAATACGGCCGACCACAGAATCAGGGCATCTAATACATTGGTATGTGTATGACGAGTCTGAAAGATATGCACAAGGTCGAGAGCAGCAAGTACCATTCCAATGGATTCATTCATTCAAAACCTTCGAACTATGGGAAGTATGCATGTACCATCGGCATACATTACAATTCAAGGGGCAATTGCGAGTAACGAAATAGCAGCCATTGCAGACGCTAGTAATACAGCAGACATTTGTCCTCGAGTAGCTGGCTTTTGGGTTCGGAGTGAAGGAGAACCAACTTTCATGAACATCCTAGATCCTATGTATGAACCGCTGCAATATCCGCTTTTCTTCCCACACTGTACTAAATAAGGTGACGGATCAAATGCACTAATGACCTGTAGTGCAATTGCAGATTCCTTTTTCAAAAACTCAAATTTATGCTGTTTTTTGGGGGTGGTTGCAAAAAACTGTTGCAAAATCTGTGCAAAAAAAAAAATACCACATTTTCACTAGGAACCCAAAAAAATATAATCTATATCTATCTAATATCTAATATCTATCTATCTATCTAATATCTATCTAATATATCTAATATATCTAATAATAAAGGCGTTTTAGGATAGTTTGTGCGCAATCTTGTCCGTTAATTTTATTGTGTGTAAAAATATTAATTTTAAGCCCTTCAAATAAGTAGTTATTATTTTGCCTAGGTTAATGCATGCCAGAACCGACGTTTGTGCCCTCTTTCTCCTTGGCAACACGGCGGCGAAGAACGATATGGCAAAAGAGCCATATGGCACGTTCTTGCTACTCGGGCCGTTCATGCATCAGAGGTTCCTCGCACGGTTTGAGAGGATGCCTTTTGATCGATTTGGAGAAACTCAAATCGCAACGAAAATAGTGTACTTGCTCATCGTGTACATGCTCAGATTTGTTCCAGACTTGCTGCTATGATTGAAGATCCCACAACAAAGCATCGGCCTTTTAAATCAGCCCTGGCCTCTGTGAAGAAAGGACTGGAAAAAAGCCCTAATTCTTTGGAGTGCATTTTATGAAGGCTATACAATATTGGATGTAAGAGATGCATCTCAGTACAGTAGGGCTCATATTCCAGCCAGTGTCCATGTTCCCCTCTTCATCGAAAATGCAGATAACGGTATTGGTACTTTACATTCTTTTTGTTTCTCGCTTGAATTTCGGCCTAAAAATGGATCTCTTCTATGCATTTTGCCTTAAAAATGTATATCTACATCCTCTTCTTTGCATCTGAAAAAAAAGTTCAGCGCAGGAACTGTTTTAAAAAACCTTAGTTGCCATGGATTTGCTAGATGGTAGCATCTGGGAGAAGCTGAGTTCTCAAAGACCAATATTTCTCAGCCGATTTCAGAAGATATGCTCTAAGTTATTTACAATGCATCTTAATTTATATCTTCACATCTGTGCCAAGCCATTTAGTATCTTCTTGCAGTCATACTATGGAATATTTATTAGGATCTCCCACTCTCGGATGTTAGCCCCGCATGCCTGATAATACTTTGTTCTATTTACAGCGCCGTGTGTGGCATGCTATTAGGAATCAACTTTCTTGCTACAACATCTTCCAGGAAGTTATGGTGCATTTGTGGGATGTTTGACATGCTTTTGCATAAATTTGTGGATGTTTCCCCTGTTTGCAAATGCAGATGCGGTGTTAGCTATCAACTAACATTATGTTATCCAGGTATGTTTGTCTACATTCTCTTCTCTTCAGATCATGTTGAAAATTGCCATAACTAAATTGTTTGTGATGGTGATGTTTGGCAATGTCTTGTTGAATGTAGAGAAAATGTCAGCTCCACATCATCATATCTGAGATTGTTTGGAAAGGAGTACACACGCAATGAGATAACAAAAGGTATGATGGATAAGCAGTGCATTTTGTGTCTCTCCTTTCCTTTTTTTATTTAGGTATTAAGCATTGTATCATCTAAATACTCCCTCTTTTATTACTGATAAAATGGCGGCATTATAGCGACATGAGTGGGATTGGCTTAGCATTTCGTTTCATCAACACATAGTGTCTTGCTCTGCACATTTGATGATCTAAAGTTAAGAAGAAACCTAAGAGGAGAATTATACAATGCGGATATGTTGGGAGATTTGATTTTTGCATGGCCTGCACAGCTACAGTTCTTGCATGGAGACACTTTTTCGAATTTGGAACCTTCAAGTTTTCTTTCTAAGTCATGGAGATGGTGGCTGCATTTTGAGGTATTTCAGGTTCCTCTCATCTTTGCATTCCAATTTCTTTTGTTTACTTTCTTGCTTTTTCTATTCTGCTTGCTTCTTTCTTCCAGAGCCCTCTTACTGTATAAGTTAGTTTAGGGTAGGCTGGGTAACTTACATTTGTTGCTGCCTTGCCAAGAAAGATGATCATAATCCATTCAGAGCCTTCTAATATGAAAGAACTACTATGGAAAACTTCCATATAGAAAAAGTGACGTTATTGAATGATTGTTTTCAACTCTACCAAAAAAAGCAAAACCTACCGCAAGATTTTCGCAATCCCTTTTATCTGTAGTATGCTCTATTTTTGAATTTCTTGGCTGCATGGTTAAAATTTTGGAGTGCTCAATCTTATAAGGATGGTCAGGAAGAGCAAGAAATATGCGTCTATCAGCATGGCCGTACTATCACAAGCTATTCCTGTATGCTGCAGCAGATTTTAGCATGTTCAACTTGTGCTCCATAGGGAAGGATATTCCAAAAGATGTCCTTTCTATCAGACAAGGAAATGAAGTCAGCCACTTTCACAACAGCTTGTCAGAGGCCGCAAGCTAACCATCCTGAGCAATATGAATGGAGGTGCATTTTTCTGTTCTTCACTCATTTCCAAATTTCAGATTTGTATCCCAGATAATTCATCATATCAACTACACAATAGGGGTATGTTAAGAACATCACCATCTCTAGGAAGTTGGACAAGAAATATGTAAATGTGGCAGCTTCTAGCAGTGATTTCCTTGGAGTAGATCCCCTTCCTGAAAGTCTTGAGTCTGGAGACAAGATGTGGTGCAAGCCATGGCCGTGAAGCTTTTAAGATTTGGGGTTGTTTAATCCAAGCCACAGATGAGATCATGACTCTCAACTGAGCCCATAGGTTTACAGTCTCTCATGTATGAAGAGAAACCTGAACCATACTCCTCAGATGTAAATGAACAGCCAGTAGAATGCTTAAGCAAGTTGCAGATTTTATTGAACCCATGAGCTCCTAAGATATTGCATCCTTTACTTGACCGTTGCGTGCTTTCTTTCTGCATTTGCATCCTTCCATAGCTAATTTGTAAAGAAGACTGACTGAAACTGAGAATTCAACAAGAGAAGAATGATATTTTTTGAGTTAGCAATCTGGCTTTTCTAATAAAAATATAAATTGTAAACACACATGGTCTATTGTAACTTCATTGTTTGTATCAATCCTCATAAGCTTGACAGCTGCAAGTGCCTTGATAACTTTCCTATGCTGACTTTACTAAACCACCCACACCAATGAGATTGCTTTCAGCATAATTTTCTGTCATGGGCTCTAGCTCCTGGGGGCAGGCAACTTTCATATACATGACTTTTGGTCCTTGCAATTCCCGTCGACTGCCAAACACTTCGAAGTTGGAAGCAGCACCGGAACTTTAACCAAATTGAAATTACAACTACCAACAAGCAACAAAAACTAACAACAGATACTATAAACACAATTTCCTTGACCTTAGTAGATAATTTACTCGAGCTTCTGCATGTACATGACCTGTTTATAACTACTCCACGCAAATCTGGATTGCCTTCAAATGATGTTGCAAGTAAAATGACCCATCTGTGGGAATTTCTCCTTCAAGCTGGTTGCTCGAAAGATCTAATGAAGTCTACTTTAACAATGTTATGAACTTGGAATTTCACCTGTCAATTTATTAAATGACAGGTCCAGCACCTGAAGACCAACACATTGACCCAAAGTTTGCAGGAATTTTAGAAGATGGATTACCTGAGGGTAATTTTTAAATCACTCCAAACAAAATTCAGCCAAGCAAGAGCATTAATCTGCTTGCACTTTGATTTATGAGCAAGACCATGATTCATTGTATAGCGATACGAAAATACAACACAAGTTTATGACAAATCAGATTTATTATTACTGTAACTTGCAACAATAGCAAAACAATTGAAGTTGTGGGAGATGCAAAGATCTGTTATTATTTTCTTACTTTAAACTGGGAAAGCCAAGTTATTGTAAAATGTACAAAATGTCTTATAATGTTCATTTTTTCATTCATTGAGATTGCAAGCAATTTTGATTTTTCTCGATGTAAAGCACAACAATGATAAATAAGAGATATGGAATTATAAGATAGTATTTTTATGTCATGCCACATTGACAGTGTCTATCATTGTATATAGAAAACAATTATGACATGTGTTCTCATCATCAATTGTTCAATTTCTCAGAATAAATCCCTCTATCTACATAACTAATCAAATGTTAGTATTGATATGCTTGGCGGGGTCGATAAAAAGTTTAGAATTAAACATAAACCACAACTTGCCATCTTTATTAGCTTTTGAGCTTATGCCCAAGGAAAAAGCCCAGCAACGCTGGGCACTTTTTCTAGTTAAGTATATATTCATAATCACAAAAAATATCACTTTAGTAAATAACAAGTGATGTTGATTCCTTTAATATCAAGGGGTGCTTCTTTACGAGCAAAGTCCCCTTCATCTTCTTGTTCACTTTCTGTAAGTATGTCCGTAAGAGGAAAAACATCATTTTGTACCACTTAGCTCATCTACTTGACACAGACTTTCGAGAGAAACTAGATCAACAAGGTCAGTAGAATTATCATTATTCCTGGTCAAGAGTGATTATATCTCAGAACGGTTAGCACCCGAACAAGAAGTACCCAATTCTAGCCAAACAGACTCTAAAAAGAAGTTATCTATGTACGTGCAAGATTTAACCTTAGTTTTTGTCTATGCACGAAGAAATGAACACAATTTAGATCCTTATGAAGACCAAATAAGACAAAAAAAAAAACTTTTAAAGTTTATTTGCCTACATATAATTAAATAAGCATAACAATAATAAAAAATAAATGTGTGAGAAAGAATTTGGCAGGTTCGGATCTAAGCAGGTTCGTATCTGGCAGGTGGGAAAAAAGGGGTGGGTAGGAAAATTAATGGTGGGTAGGTGCTTATGCCCGGCATAGGCATGCTATGAGCGCATAGCATCGGCCCTTTTTTTTTTTTTCTTATTGCAGCATTAGGGTAACGAATTGTCAGCGTTTAAGTCGTATTTAATTAAAGTGGGACTCATTCCATTCCCAATTTTTTTCGGAACCCTGTTATTTTACACAAAAAGGAGCACCCCGACCCGAAAACTGTCCTTTGTCATTCAAAATAAGAGTTTTTCGCGTGAGGGTGAATTCCTTTACCAACACATTTTGGCTCTATTTTCTTAGGTGGGTAGACAAGAGATCACAAATTCCAACAAAAATTAAGCAAATTATTTACTTAATCACCAAGAAATACTAGTTTTGAGATACCTTATATTTATAAATGGGCTCATTACAATATATATTACAATGGGTGAAGAGACCATAGTGGTCGTATTATCACAATGATTACACCCTCTTCACACATGAACCACCTAGTGCAAAGCTGCAAACCGCAAAAAAGACAAAATCAAGTTAGTCAAGTGATGCTACTGGGCAAAAAAAAATAAAATAAAACACAGTTCTTAGGGCCATTTTTGGAAAATACAGGCCTGAGAGCCTTTCTCGACTTCAAGGAAGTCGAAAAAGGCAACTCAAAGTTTAAAAACGCAAGTTTTAGGGGTTGAGGCCTTTCGACTCAGCGAGTCGAGAAAGGCAACTCAAAGTTTAAAAACGCAGTTTTAGGGCCGAGTATTCTTTCGACTCGCTGAAGTCGAGAAAGGCAACCAAAGTTTAAAAAACGGTGTTTGGGGTGATAGGCCTTTTCGACTCGCGAAGTCGAGAAAGGCGTACCAAAGCAAAAACGCAGATTTTAGGGGTTGAGAAGGCTTTTTCGACTCGCGAAGTCGAGAAAGGTAGCTCAAAGCTTAAAACACGCATTTTAGGGTGAGGCTCTTTTTTCGACTCATGAAGTCGAGAAAGGTACCAAAGTTTAAAAAACTTAGGTTTTAGGGGCCTTTTTCACTTCGAGTCGAGAAAGGCAGCTCAAAGTAAAAAAAGGCAATTTCAAGGGCCAGAGATTATTTTTGCGGAGCATCATTTTATCTATCTATCCATCTAATTTTCCACCATAGTTTATTATTCTATCACACCATAGTTTATTGTTTTTCTCACAGCACATTAGTATTTAGCACACATTAGTATTTAACAATTGTTTTTATACTAACACACATTAGTATTAGCACACATTAGCATTTTTATACTAGCACACCTTAATTAGCACACATTAGTACTTTACACTACCACAATTAGCACACAATTAGTACTTTCCACAATTAGTATTAGCACACATTAGCATTTTTATACATTAGTACACATAGTATTAGCACACATTAGCATTTTATACTAGCACACATTAGTATTAGCACACACTATACTATACTATGTATTTTTTAATAAACACAATATTTTATGTATTTTCTATGAAAAATTACCCTCCCCATAAATTTCCTATGTATTTTCTATGATAAATAGACCCTCCCCATGTATTCATCTAATGGACATCATATGCACCTATAATGCACATTATAACAACTGAAAAATAATTTACCCTACTTACCCTTACAACTAATAATAATGCATTATACAAATATTATGACAACTTCAAAACTCACTCTACGTGACTTATTTTCTAAGACTTATTTAATTGTTTCTTATACCCCGCCCTTTTTTCCCCCCAATATTTGAATTTTGAAATTTGGTACACACCTTTGTGCCGCAGATCGTGTTGTACCACTTGGAAAGGAGAAACCACTCTGGTTTCCGGCAGATCTGCAACCACGAATCCGTCGAAAAGGAATGACAGAGCTTCTTAATGGCTATGGCGGAGCAAATTTAGACGGTATGGCCCTCATTCCTTCTGCTAGCCATGTGCATCGCCTCATTTCAAACTTATTCTTGTTTGAAAACCAATCTAGAAAAGCTTTGCATGCTATGAATCATATGCAGACAATATGCAGACAGCCGATTGATTCCAAAGCGACATAGATCCAGCGACACAGCAAATCCGTCGCTAATACACTGCAAATCATGGGCGCCATAGCCGTTTCTTGAAGATAAGCGCTTTTGGAGATAAGCGCTCTGATATGGGCGCTTCAACATAGCCGTTTCTTGAAGATAAGCGCTTTTGGAGATAAGCGCTCTGATATCGGCGCTTCAAGCGGCTCAAGCTCTGGGCATCAAGCTCATTCTGGGCATCAAGCTCTGCAGCATAGATCCAGGCAGGAAGAGGCATGACAAATCCGGAAGAAGAAGAAGCATGAACAGATCTATACATTGGATTAGAAGGACCAGAAGGAAAAGCCCAGATGGAATCGGTGGGGGCTGGGATCTGAGAAGAAGGATCTGAGAAGAAGGGCTGGGAAGCACTGAGATGGGTTCGGCTCCCTCCTAAGCAGCGCCGCAGGCTAAGATCCGTCAAAAATCTGCTGTTCAAAAACAAAATGTGTTGTTCAAAAGGAAAGGCGGTAGAAACGCGGCCGTCTGAGCGCCACAAAGCCGGAGAGATGATGGATTTTGTCTGGGTAACAGTATTGGTGGCCCAAGCACGCCGTTTGTGTACCCAACAAAGCCTGCCACCGGATTAGCTTGTAGAATGAATTCAAACTGCTTACGGTCCAGACGTTTAGATCTATGGACCAATTTGTCTTCTAATATAAAGCATCTCCGATTTAGAGCTTTGAGTATTTCACACAAAACGGATGCTTCCACAGATCCTTTTTACCTAAGCGTCTTTCTGCTCTATTTTTCTTCCTGTTTGAGTTTTCAACGCATGAGTTTTCTGCCTTTTTTTCTGAGGGCAAAGGATCTGCAGCACCAGAGCACAGATTGCTGATCGAATCAAGGGCACGGCGGATGATTCATGCATGGTTAAAGCAGTATGAGATTTGTGAAGGTTTTGTGCACAGAATCTCTACCACGTCGGGGATCACGAGCACCTGGCATCTCTGTGCTGTCAGAAATGAAAACCACACTCCACAAGTTCGTTCCTTTATTTGGTTCGTTCCTAGTTTGGGGAGCACATAAGTTTGGTTTAAGTAATTAGCTAATTAATTATATTATTTAAGCTATCTAATTAATTTTTTTATTTTTTCGAATGGTTGTTTAGTTATGGAACCCCCTCCCTCCTCCCTTTTGCCCCATTGCTCTCCCCCTTTGTCCCTCCTCCTCTTCCCCATGCCCTGCCCATCCCCCTCTGCCCTTCCCCTTCCTCCCCTCCCCCTTTGCCCTTTTGCCCTTCTCGTGCTCCTTTGCCTTTTCCCTCCCTCTCTCCTGTCTCCCCTTCCTTCCTACTCTTCTTTCTCCACCACCCCCCTTCATTTTCTCGGATTGTCGTGTGTAAATGTTATTCTTATTTTATCAAGGAAAAATCTAATAATGATTCAATCGCAACTTACTTTTTTTTTTTTTTGCATGAGTCCCATTTTCAGTCCGAGTCCCAAAATTCGAGATTTGTCCCACTTTAATTAAATACGACTTGTTTCTTCCTATTTCGCATCTTCTATTTCATCTTCACATCGAGGCAAATAATCGAGGCATAGAATCGAGACAAGAATCGAATCGAAATATAGGTCTGTGAACTTATTTTGAATATAAGGTCTTCTGTTTCGTCTTAAACATCAAATCGGCAGCTTTCCTGATTCTTCGCAGCTTTCAAATCATCAGTCTTCTTGAATCGACATAAAGAAGTCTTCTTGAATCGATTATGCCGACATAAGGTTAGGAAGTCGACACCAATGAGGTTCGTCTTCTATTTCTCATATTCTTGATTTCGCAGGTTTGTCTGATTTTGCACCAAAGAACCAGATGGTTTGAATGGAGTAAATCGGCACCAAAGAACTAGGCTATGCATCAACGACTGTTTGTTTCTGCAGTTCTGAGCCATGGTCGAATATTTTTGTCTGAGATTCAACCAAAGATGTGTTGGCTTCAGTTGTAGCCATTTTAAACAATGCTAGATTTTCCAGCCTATTTTGGCAAATCAAAGTGCATCTTCATGTGCTGAAGACCCAGTTACATGGTAAGATTTTGGCAGAATTATTGCAGATTTTGGCAAAATATTACCCAAGACGCAGTTAATACATGTCAAATTAGTGAGTGAATTTGTCCATTACATGGATCAAAAATAGCCTTTGAGCACATGCAGATAAAACATTTTGTCCTTGAATCATAGGTTAATTTGTTAACAAATGAGGTGGAGACTATTACATTTGAAACACATTCATCAGAAATGGCTTAAGAGGTTTAGGAAACTGGATACATCTCCAATAGAGCAGACATGGAGTTATAATGGGTATGCTCAAGTGGACATGCAACATGAAGCATAGTTTATATTGTGTAACCTGTTCTAGTAATTGTCTCAAGAACTGAACTGTACTTATAACATGATGATACCTGGAACATGACACTTGCAGATTATCGAATTATCGTCCAAGACTTAGTTAACTTATTGTCCAAATTTTGAATTATTGTCCAAAACTTAGTTAACTTACTGTCTAAATTTGGAAGAGCCCTGGGCTTCACTCCAAGTCGCTGCGGCTTCACTTAAAACACTTCGTCAAAAATTTGGTTCTTCCCTATGCCTGTCATAGGCTTGGGTTTTTTCAATTTGTCTTTATGTCTATGATATCATAGGCAAAAAAGGCTTCTTAAAAATGTCTTTGCTTATGCCTGTCATAGGCATGAACCATTTTTTTAGTTCCTTTTTTATTCTTGTCAGGTATGAGATTTGTGAAGGTTTTGTGCACATTTTCTCAAACAATTTTGAAAAAAAGCAAATTTTCCAAGTCATTGCACAAAGTTCTGATGTGTATGTGCACAAGTGCCAAATATGATGCCAAATCATCCACATCATCTTCAAAATTTCAAATATCATCCACATCAACACCCAAGTACATCCACATCACCATACACATGTCATCCACCTCATCACCACTTTTTGCCACCTTACTTGCCACATCATCACCTCACTGTGCCATGCCCATTTGCCACATCACTCCATAAACTTGCCATCTCATCAAAATTAGCCTCATTTTTAACCAAAAATCAAGATGCTCTTTTTTGCAAAAAGATTCTTCCATCCTGTAGAGCATCAAAAAATATTCCTTGTGGAAAAAAGAATTTTTGAAAAAGACCTTGTTATTACCTCCATATTTCATTTCTTGAAAACCGTGCCAAATTTTGACAAAAAAATTTCCTACCCCCTTTCCCCAACCCCTACCGGGGCCTAGTCACTCTGTCCCCCAATCATCCTCGCCACATGGTAAAACCGGGTGTGGAGTGGCAGCGGCCATTACCCATGTGGAGGCAATGCGTAATATTAATAATCCACGTGGATTATTCTTTATATAACCGAGCTTCTTTTTTTGAATCAAGCTTGTGGGATATTTCTTGGTTTTTTAAAGAACCCTAACACCGAGAAGGCCAAGAAATGGTTTTTTTGTTGGATTGTGAGCCCTAATCATAACTTGAAGGGGCCGAAACTCTCTGATTCATGCCAAGAAAACAAGAACACTAAAAACTAACGAAATCCATGGATCTTTGCAAGAATAGAGCAAAAACATGGTATTTTAGAAAGGGGTTTTTGTGATGAGTTTTTCGGCTGACTTTGAGCAAGAAAATTGACCTACACACCTTTGGTATTTGCCGGATTGACTTCATCTGCTTGAATCCACCTTCATTGCCTTAAGAAACATGAGTTTATGAGGCAAATCTATTGAAATATTTTGATCCTGTACCCAAGACATCAGAGCTTGGGATTGACTGAAATATTGTTGTATTATATCTAAATGAATGAAAATCCATCCTCTTGGCAAAAGTTGCACATCTATTGCAAGCTAAGGACATCTAAGGAGTGAAAATTTGGCAAAAGAGCAAAATATGGAGGAAGAAAATTCTACTACCCTTGCAAAAAGTTGAAGTAAGTGAATTACCTTTTCAAGTTACTGTTGCATTACATAAAACAAAAGAAAGAGTAAGTTTGAGTATTTTATCTTTGCATTTGAAGTCATTAGTTTAAAGAAGATCAACTTAAAGTGGCATACATCTTGGGCATACATTAGGCACTCAAGAGTCAAACACGTGTCTAACATATCGTGCGTATATCTATCCACTAAAAACATAAAAAAGTTCTCGAGAGTAGGAATTCCAAAATCCAATAGATCAGAATCTATGACAATTGGCCATTGAAGAAATATTTTATGGAAGCAAACTAAAAATCTTTTGGCCAAATCTCTTTGATGGACCTCTTGTGCAGTCTTGTCAGAGTTGTTAGAAGGATTCAGAAGTGAAAATAGGCTAAGCCATTTGTTCTGTCATACTTTATTGTAGGCCTGGCCCCCCTTAATTGAAGGTCAAATCAATCGACATCGAATGAAGCTCTTGAAATTGCCACCAACATCTATCTCCATTATAATCTTTAACCTCCCCACCCAATTGCAGGTGGCTTCCTGCCGATTATGATCGGCAACACTTGATTGAAACTCCATCGTGAATATAAAAATCAAATTATATCAAAATTCAACTGCAGAAAGTGATCAAATGAAGAAGCCAATTGACTAGATTTACATAAATGGCAATGACAATTCCCATTGCGCATCCTATTTTTGTTACATCATATTCTTGATCAATGCTTTGATCTAAGAGATAGGTCGTACATGATATGTAGTGAGACTGCAAGAAAGCTCATATCAGGTCAACTTTAAGTCTCTAAAGCTTGTTCTATTACAGATTTGTGTTGCCGTTGGCAGATTTTTCTTGTTCTTTGGACAAATTGGAAGTGCAAAATCTTACTAAACTGGAAAGACATGAGAAATGAGAACTGTTTTCCAGGCTAAGAATGAATATTAGCTATGTTTTCACTAGTAGCCTATATTATACATATCTAGGAGTATCTATTGTGTTTTGCTGCTAAATTGTGAAGCTAGAATATAGAGGTTATGATATATGCAGTTAACTCTTAGGTCTTACATCATAGGCATCTTATATTATAATGTTTTGTAATGGACCACGCCCTAATTTGAAGGGCTAAGATTGTCTTTGCCTAATCTAAAGGCCCGGATTTGCTCTAGGGTTCGCGAGGGAAGCTGTGGTTGAGATTTGATACTCTAGAGTTCACGAGGGCAACCTTCGATGAAAACCAGAGGCATGGCTTATGCGGATTATTTGTATCAGAAGCTTGAATCTAAGCTGCAGAAAGGGGATTGCAAGGCAGAGTATGTGGGTCTTTGTTAGAAATAGCAGAGGATCACACGCATGAATCTGCGCAGCAATTTTTACAAGAAATCAAGGATTTGAGAGTTAAAATTCAAGCCAAGCTCCCGCTCTGCAAGGCTATGGAGGCCAGAGAAGTAAGGGATTTGATTCTAGAAAAGGCGAAATGCTTAGGAGCAAATAATACTGCCAGATCAGAGCTTTTCCTCTCTGCCATAGACAAATTCAAAGAATCGGAAGCCCTCTGCAGAAAAAACAGAGATTATCACGCCCAAGCTCTATCTCGCTTTCGCCAAAGATCGCCCATGTCTACAACGGATTGTCCATGGACAAGCAAGCGAGAAACCCACTACCGAGTTGCATCGCCATAGGCGTGAATAATGGGCGATAAATCTCCGAGCCCAAATGGGTGAAGGATGCAAAAATCAATCTGCGGCCGAATTGTGCGTAAAAGAGGAAATCGAAGGGCGAAGGAAAAGCGATCAAAAAGAAAACATGGTTGAGGGTTTTGTATTGCCTGCCGAAGCTAAGGAGGTCCAAAGAGCCCATGCGACTATGGGCCTAAAAGCTTTTCTCGGTATTTGTATTCAAATCATCCCCCAAGAAAAACCGGTGGAGAATTGGGCATCGCCCCCAAAGGTTGCTTTCGAAAAATGCCTACCTGGGAAGGCCATATCTCGGTACCATCAGGATCATTACTCGACACATGAGGCTGGAAAATCGTTGTCGAGGAGATCACAAAATATTTGGTCATGAATTATAACCGGCCCCGGTGAAGAACGGGGTTTTGTTTTTCTCGAGATATTAACCATGGGCACTTTGACATGCTAATGCTTTGTTTCTTGAATGCGATCTTTAGCAAAGCCGGCCCACAAACTCTGTCTTTCGATTGTCGATTTCAGCCGGTGTCTTTGTTTTGTCGATTTGAATGGTCAATATCCAGCCATGGGGTTAAGCCCTCTTAACGGCGAGCTTCGGTCGGCGCAATCCGGCCATTGATTGCTGCCCCGTGATAGGGCATAACGGGCAAGTGGAAGCGGGGAAGAAGAGCGGCGAGTGTTGCAACTTTGCCACTGGATTCGGCCGGGAGGATTTTTGCCACGGATTGACCCGGATGCTGATAATCCGAGCTAGGACTTGATAACCGAGCTCTGACGGACTCGATAACCGATCTTTGGCCCCCCATTTGTGATAACCGAGCTATGGAAGCTCGGATCCTAGGTATGGATGAGGCGGCTTGCTGCGGGTTAAAGGGATAAACACCCTGCTGCGCCCATTACCTCAGATAAATGGGCTCGCCCTCGGGCTCGCCCATTTATCCGAGGTAATGGGCTCTGGAGTGTTTATCCCTTCTTAACCGGCGGGCTTTGGGATCAACCGTTGCCCACCGTTGATTGCAGCCCCACGTGATAGGCCATAACGGGCACCCAACCCACCAGCGGGGATGAAGAGGCTGACTTAGAGCGCGGAAAGGCAAAGCATCAATCTTTGTTTGCGGCTTTCGGCGTTGGATTGACCTCAGGCGATAACTTAGCTCACGGAAGGTGCGAACCTATGATAATCTAGGCTGTGGGAGTGATAATCATGCTATGGGAGATGATAATCGAGTACGTGGGTGCGAGGAATGGGTGAGGAATCTTGCCTTAGGTTAAAGGGGATAAACACCCGCTTGCCCCTTACCCTTGTTGGGCAAATTCGGGGGTAGAAGGTTTGTTCGGTTGAAACTAAAATTTCCGGTTGAGTTAGCGCATTGCGGGGAAAAATTCGGTAGATTTTTATACATATTTGTATAAGAGTAATACAAATTTCGATTGGGGGCGAAAATATTTGGCTATTTGATGAGAGAGTAGGAAAATTTCCGATTGGGTTTAAAACTTTGCCCAAACCGCCCCTTACAATGAGATAAGCGGGCTCGCCCCTCAGACTCGCCCGTTTGCTCTATGCCACAAGGGGCTCAGCGAGGGTGTTTATACCTCTGTTTAGTTTCACAACATATAATGGAATCGATTTAAGATTATATCATTTCGGCAAAGAAAGGAGCAGAAGGAAACAAAGGAATCAGAGGATTTGGCAGCCGAATACGAGGATTTGGCGCCAAATCTGGATCAAAGATATTAATTATCTGAGATCAAATTTATTCACTGGTCGGGAGGTTTTCTAGAGTATTGAAGCGGGCAGCTAACCTAGGATTGATACTCTATTCTTATAAAACTGTTCCTACATGGTAGGAAGAAAAAAGCAAGGCTCATAACGCTTAGATGCTACTACAAAGAAGCATGGGAAATCTAAATATGGAAGGATGCTAAACAATAATGCAAACATCAAGCGCAACTCACGAACATTTGGAGCGAAAATGCTCAGGTTTCAGTTGTTTTGTCTCTATGAATTGTTTTATGAATGCTTATAATTTATGATTATCTAGCTTACAACAAAGGGTTTGCTTTATTGGAAATTAAAGTTGGATTCATGTGTTGTATTGTAGGAAATAAAGATATGCGCAAATGGAATAAAGATATGCGCAAATGGATTTCCGAGATTTCTGGTATATAAAAGTCTGCTTGCATACGCAAATGTGAGTGATCCTTGACATTATGATCATGTTCTTTATGTATTGACAGAGGCATTATCTGACAGGCTTACCTATTAGAAGCAATAGAATTGAAAGTAGCATGCAACTCAAGAACTGAAAAACAATGCATCACACATTGCCATAATATAGAATATGAGGTTTGACATTCTCCTTCTGATCTGTTTGGCAGACTGCTTGCTTTAGATTTGTAATGCATGCTTTTTTTTCCCATCGGTGTGATTCATTTTTTGTTTCTAATGCATATGTTTTATGTGTATTGCCATTGCAGACAAAAGAAGGGGAGCACATCTCGCCATTTGCTATGTTAGAAGAGCCGATATCTACAAAAAGCTTCCAGGATTTCGTGAACATAGGAGATCCAGGCAATGGGACATTTCATAATTTAGGTCTTTGATATGTTTGAGCAGATGCAACAATCCATCCAAATATTGATGTCTCTCTTCCATTTCTTACAACACTTAAAGCAAATGATGCAGTTCTATTCTAGCTTATTTTCATTCATGTGTAGAAACTGCTAGATGGTTGATGAAATACCATGTGTTTTACTAAATGTGCTCAAACATCTTCTTTTTTATTTTTGGATTGTGTTGGGAATTGTACCCGGAACGCCGCATGTAACGCCGCATGCGGCGTTCCCTTCATCTTGTGGCGGAATCAAAGTGATTTTAGGAAGGAGTAATTTGAATGACCTTCAAATTTCTGAAGGAAATTTTCAGGTGACCTGGCGGGTCACGAGCGGCGGAGCCGCGAGTGGCGCCGCCAGGTCACCTGAAAATTTCCTTCAGAAATTTGATGGTCATTCAAATTCTCCGACGAAATTTTGATCCAGCTTCAAATTTTTGCCCGCTATTGAGGAGATCTTGATGAATGTAGCATGTTTTTGCCTTTAGTTTTGATTTTCGAAGTTTATCATTGGATTTTCGTCTCAGAGATCTTGCTGCAGCCAGATTCAGGCCCAAAACTTCTGTCAAATCTGTGGCACTGAAGAAAAAAGCACCAAATAGGCAAGAATAACAAAGTTTTATCTTCATATATGGCCGCTGTTTCTGGTTATGCCCTTGTCTGCTGGATCTTGTCTTATTTATGCCCTTGCTTCTGAAAAAACGGATCAGATTACTCGCATTTCTCGCATAGATCTTGGCAGGATACTCTGCTGCCCAGTCACAGATCCGCATTTGAAAAAGCAGATCGTTGGAGTGAAAAAGCAGATCGCTTGGGCTTGTGCAGAAACACAGAGGAGGCGGCGCCGCCCAAGAACGTCAACAGAATATCAACATAGTTTTTCGCCTTTTAAAATTTAGCTAAATAAGGGCGAAATTTGAAGGTGGTCAAAATTTCGTTGCCGTGCAGCATTCAATGAAAAAATTTTGAGCAAAGGAAAAAAGTATGACGGATGGGTATTTCTCCACGAATTTTGCTCAGGTTTCTCCTCTGTATAATCACCTGGCGCCCATTTCATTCGGCACTCAGCTGGGTCGGATTGGTAGAAACGGAAGTAGACAGCATCAAATCTGCAGGTAAACTAAAATCTGGCATCGAATCTAGAGACTTTGGTGATGGCATCATAAACATATTTTTTTCTCAGTATTTTCTATTCTTCTCTTGCTTTTGGCGCTGGTCTTGGAAGGTTTCTCATTGCTCTCCTTTGTTCATTTGTGGTTCTCTACGAAATTTTCGCTCATGTTTCTCCTCCGTCTCACTTGGCGCCCATTTCATTCGGCACTCAGTTGGGTCGGATTGGTGGAAACGGGAGTAGATAGCATCGAATCTACAGGTAAATAAAAATCTGGACATTGAATCTAGAGACTGTGATGATGGCATCGTGTTTAAAAGTATTTTTTTCTCAGGATTTTCTGTTCTTCTCTTGCTTCTGAAGCCAATCCTGGAAGGTTTATCATTGCTCTCTTTCGTTCATTTGTGCTTGAGCTGGGTAGGATCGTCCTAAAAAAGTAACGATGACAATTTTTTTTTACAACCTTCTTTAGGATTCAAAGCTTCCGGAATCTTCTTCTCTTGCTTCTGGAGCTGATCCTGGAAGGTTTGTCATTACTCTCCTTTGCTAGGCCTGACTTGCTTTCCCAGGTTTGAATAAATTTGGAGTTAGGCTTCATCCCTGACCTACTAACCAGGGCATCTGCAGAGATAGCACTATTATTTCCATTACCACCTAATCATGATACAAATCACTAGCAATAGTTGAGCTCTTAGCCAGAAAGTACCTCCACAAAATGCAGAAAAAATTGTCTGAGACAGTTCTGTTAAAATGGCAATGTACATGCTGCAGTCTGTGCAAGGTCTCTTGCTTGGTGTTATCAGAGTTCCCTTTGTTATCAGAGCGTCAAAATGTAGATATAGATGCTTGCTGTTATGTTATAGTTTCTGCATTAACTCTGCTTCTGCGTTTGCATTTGTCACCTGTTTGCATTTGTTGGTTACCTTGCATTTGGGAAGGAAACAATTGACATCATTACTCTCAAGTTGCCATAGGGAAGTTGTAATATCTGTAATTCCTTTAGGGCGGCTTCCCATTTTTAAGGGTAGGCTTCCAATAAAGGGATTTCTGACACAAATCTGAGGATCTTAGCAAGAATTTTGGGTTGATTTGTTTATACTTGGTGGATAAATAAAACGTGTTCTCTTGCATGCAGCATCAGATGTCTAGCCAGTTTGGAACAATTGCTGTTGGCAGATAGCTATAGCCATAACATCCTGATATATTGTATATCATATTAAAGGTAATGAACAATTTGTTTGATCCATGTTTTCTAATTACAGATTCCATTGATGGAGGAATGTTTGCATGTTCTTGCCTGCAAGGCTTTGAGCATTAGGCTCTACCATGGCAATTCTGTTTATTGTGCTTACTAATCATCTTTCTTCTTTGTTGTAGGTATTAGGGATGTATGTCATCTTCTATGCATCAGCTTCTTTAGTTGTGGAGGTCTTTGAAGTAGGTAAGATAATAATGTTTGAGAATGACATTGCCAATTGTTTAGTTAATGGATGATCTCTTTTCCATATTCCTCTCAGAAAGAATTTGCCATGCAAGGTATGAAAGCCAGAAGCAGATGATAAACATAATCACAGGTGTTCTTTCATGATGATGTCATGTAATGTGCAAGTTTTCAAAAGCTACTGGCAAGTTCTAAAAAGATCAATCAGCTTCTGGCACTATAACATGGTAGCAAAATAAGAAAGATTGAGAAAGAGAAGCTTACAATTAATTTTAGTGTAATTTTGATGTGGCACAAGGACACTAAAGGTTGTTGGGTTTGGTGCAATATTACAATCAATTTTAAATGGTTTCAAAAGTACACCTATATTCTGTTTCAAAAAAGCCTTGAGCATGAGGTTATTAAGTTTGTTGTGCTAGAAATTGTCAGGCACATGAAACTTGCACGAGAACAAGTGTCTTGCAAATGTTGTATTTTATAAGAGTATTTTGAAGTCCAAGTTAGTTCAGTGCTTCTTATCTGTGGCTTATTAAGGGAACAGATATAGTCACTATGCTGGCAGATTGTACTGTAGTTTAACAGTTCTTATTTAGAAGTTTTCCCAAGTTCTGTAGGATTTGTTGGAACGGGGTAATGCTCTGAGTACTTTGATGCCAATGTTTCAATTCCTGGAGTGGAATTTTACAGTTTCTATGTAGGTGGAACAAAAGTAATAATCCACTAGCATGTACAAACCAAACAGGCAGTTTCTGATTTGTGTACAATCCATAGATGTTTCATCATTTTGTAGCATTCAAGAAAAAATATTAGGCCTACGTAAAAATACGTCTCACTTCAAATATTCGCTAAACAGAAAATGAACAATTATTTTTGGCCTTAAAACTTCACTTGGACTTGGTGCGATGATGGAAATGTGAATAAGTTAATAAGATTCAAGGATATATCTCCCTAAGATTCTTTCTGAGAATACTTTCTCATGGACGTGTAGGAGTTGAATAAAAAGAGAGAACGTAATGGTCCAATTAAATGTAGATAACAGATTAAACAGAATAATGTAATCTTTGTGTGCACCTTAACCAAATCCTAAGGGACTGACATGTCCTTGCCCCAGGAAATATGGTTCTGTAAAGATTGTGCGCTTTGATTTAAGTTTCACATCTCTCTATCAATGCAATGTCCTTGACCATAGAGAACAAAATACATGCAGCATTTCTTTCTCGAGCTTGAGAGAAGTGTGGCGATGCACCCCAAGATCTCTTATTTGATTCTTTCCTTTTCTTTTTTAAACTAAAAACCATATATTCTTCTCCTATCACAACACAATTTAATCTACCCTGCAATGCTTGGTTGTAGACGTATATTTTTCTTGGTTTGCCAGTGGTATGCTTTTAGAAATGGGCATGAAGTGATAATGCAGAAGTCTTGGATATACATTCATACTTTATTAAATTAGTACTCAAAAGTGAGAATCTAGCATGTTGTACATCACAAGTTCATATAAATATATGCTCCTGCTAATGCTCGACAATGCCACGCACAAATTTACTAGATTGTTAGAACATTCTAGACTATATATATTAACATCCCATAGACACATCCTACATCCCATGCCACCAACACAATAAAACCATGGCAAACCAAGCATGAACCTAAGCCAACAAGGCCCTAAAACCATTAAACAGCCACCAAGGCTTAAAACTGTAAACAAGACATCAAGGCTCTAAAACCATAAATCAACAATCCTAAATCAACTAGAAAAAGTGCCCAGCGTTGCTGGGCTTTCTGTCAGGCATAATTTATAGGCAAATGTTCTCGTGGTGGTAAAAAGGAAAGGGATCTTAATCCTAGAATGTTGTGCAAATGAACGTTTAATGATTGATTAGAATGTGATATCAATCATATCTATAGGTTATACAATAATCTCCTTGTTACTCTTTAGAAAGCAAAGGCCAATCTTATAGATCACAATGTCTCAATCATGTATTTGAATAAGAGTTGACCTCCCCAAAAAAAAAAAAAAAAAAAAAAAAAAAACAAAAAACAAAAAAAAAAACCTCTTGCAAGAGGATTGGGTCATCCTTGCGATTTAAATTAATAAATCCGATTTTATAGAAATCTGCATGGCCCACAAGAAGGGTAACATTTGAAACCATGTGTTAGGGCTATGATGTAAAGATGTTATTAGAAATTATCGTAATAGGTAAGAACATCAAAATAAGGATGTAATATCTAAAGAACTACGGGTAACATTTGAAACCATGTGCTAGGGCTATGGTGTAAAGATATTATTATAAATAATTGTAATAGGTAAAATCATCAACAATTAGGTGCAATGACTAAAACAAACGCATCAAATAACAAAGACTTGTATATTTAGGTGCCATTTATAATGCAAAAGATCAAGAAGAATTTCACGTGACTTCATGGAAACACTCAACATCTCCATCTCACCTCACTTTTCATTCTGGTTTTGGGCTCATGGGAAACTACTCAAAGGCTCCTTAGATAACAAAGGCTATCTTTGTCTATGTTGGTAAGATAGATGGTAGCATGTATGAAACCATTAAAAATGGAAGATGTCAAAACAATAGCTGTGAAAAGTCAACATGCATGATACCTTGAGCTTGGTAAACCACGAGATAAATATACCAACATTAAGAGCAAACTTGGACGGTTCAGTGAAAGTGGAAATCATGTCCAGGATAAGGAGATACCGTGTTTTATTTGAACAGAATATTGTTCATCGGAATGTAGTATTGTATGTATCTCATTTCATCTTAATAGTCTCGACCACTTGTTATTAAGTACAAACGTTGCCTCCAATCATGTGAAAGTTTTAGATGGCAACATCTACAAGTGAGAGTTCCATGTTGTCATGATATTTCTCCTCTGAATTACATTAAAGAGACCATACATTTAAAAACCTCCAATTGCCCATATACAAAATCAGCTATACAACCAAACCTAGTGGGTAAGATAATTTGAAAACTTGGAGGAAATGTGAAAATGACATCTACAAGTCAAATCGCTGCCCTAGACTGTTTCATCCATGTTCGCCTGCACATAAGGTAATTTGGGAATAAACATCCTACCAAGAAATTACCACCCTTTCCGAACCCAGTGTTTCCTTCTAAGCTAGAAAATAGAGGTTCGTGATCAAAGTCTCCAAGGACTTTACTTCTTCAACTCTTCAAAGCATAGATCGTGGACGGATTGTTTTAATTTAATCGAAAAATAATGAATGAGCTTGCCTCAAGTTTGGAACAATAAGTTCTCTTTCCCTTCTTCTTTCCATATTTCAACTCAACATTTGCACCATCACGAGTTCCAATGATCCAACTACCATCAACACAAATTTCATGTTGCTTGTTCTACTGGCAATGAGATAAAAATAGCCACATTGTAGTTCGGTATGAAAATAACCTTCACAACAAACATTCACATGTAAACTCCAGAAGATACCACAGAAAGGATCATATTTTGGTACCGACATCTAACATCTCTTGCCACCTTCACCTGCATATGTGGCAAGAGTCTTTCCTCCAAGCATCACAGTCCTTAATACAACATTTTGCCTATCTGTTGGGCTCATCTCCTGTTGTGCATCCTATAAAACAAGTCAATAGTTTTATAAGTATAGAGTAGGTGGACAAGAATCAAAATGTTGTACTTTTAAAATGCTACAAAGCAGAATTTATTCGCCATCTTAGCAGCAGTCTATTCTGATTGCGGCTTGCAACATCCCCCAAGCATTAGGGAAATAATTGTGGTAGTAGAATTGGAACAGATCAAGAGGGGTATCAGAAATAAAGAACAATAATAATGCAAGGAGAGAAGTACCAAGAATGAATTTTTACCACAAAAATGACCTCACATTATCAGTCTGCGTAGTTCATCTGTAGAACAGCTGAATAAATCTTGCTTATCTTCTATTATAGAATATGTACAGATAATTTTAGTACAGAGCTGATATTATGTGTAACAATAAGCTGCATGAACAACAACATAGTTGGTCTACAAATCTGAACAAAAGCCATTATTCATATCAAAAGTGGGTTCTTTATAGAACGTTCAGAGAGTATTTTGCAGTGTCTCCAAGCTTATATCTTCCTGGTTAAATACGCATTTCTTGTGGGCAGATGGCACTTCAGCAAGGTATCTACGACGAAAATTGCATCAAAAACGAAAATTGCCATACTCCACAGGCCGTTTATTAACATGCTCTAATCTGAGGTGGTGAATCATTAGCTGTCCTCCAAAGGATAGCTGCACAAGCTTCAGGGCTGCATGTAAAGAAATCTGCCAATGTTCAGTGCCTTATCATCACTATATAGCTCACCAAGGAAGTCTGAAGGCAAGCTCAAAGTGATCGATGTATTTGAATACTGCGGCATCTCATCTTTTGCAATTGAATTGCTAGGAAATACCACATTTACATCTCCAAATTGGTCATCAATGTTCCTTGGTAGAACCACATGTTCTGAACTTGTCTTCAGGACATCCTTTTCCAAAAACATGAGCACCCATGGCATTATTTTTTGCAAAAATAATATGACCAGAGCAGGCTTGAAGCAAAAGTTTTAAACAACCAAGATCAGGAAGCACAAGCTGCTAGCTAGATTAAGTAGATACAAATAGAATCATGTAGCAAAAGCACAAACTTCAATGTTTGCCGACGATCTCGATATGGAGGGAAAATGCAAGAAGTCGTGGCTATACCTTAGCAAGAAACTTTCTTGCAGAAGATGTTCTGAAGATCTGAGAAACATGAATCCCTATGTTCCACCAAAGATTCGAAGGGATAACAACAACCTTGCTGATGCTCCTCCAGTCGTTATTAGTGTGTGAGGCCTTGCACCTATGTTATGTCTACAAGCCTCTAGCAAGAGCAAAAATGACCAGAGCAGGCTTGGAGCAAAAGTTTTAAACAACCAAGATCAAGAAGCACAAGCTGCTAGCTAGATTAAGTAGATACAAATAGAATCATGTAAAGCACAAACTTCAATGTTTGCCATGCAATGATCTCGATATGGAGGGAAAATGCAAGAAGTCGTGGCTATACCTTAGCAACAAACTTTCCTGCAGATGTTCTGAAGATCTGAGAAACATGAATCCTTTCGAAGGGATAACAACAACCTTGTTGATGCTCCTCCAGTCGTTATTAGTGTGTGAGGCCTCCACCAATCTCAAACATAAACGACTGCATTCCACAAAACGAACTGTTCTTGCCATTGCACTGCATTCCACAAAACGAAATGTGCTTGCCATTGCACTCGAAGCATTGGCAAGCCCTTATTGCATAAGGTCTTTATCCTGTTGAGCCATACTTCAAAAGGAACACGCAAAATTTCATGTCATTCCGGCATTCAAAGTTCTCGGGTAAAAAAAAAAAATACTATTCTCAAGTATGACCAATAATAAAACCATATGTACTTGCACTGTATGCACCAGGAGTATCAACAAATGTAAGGATAGGAAATCCATGCTGCTCAGCATGCCTCATCATTCTCAATGCCTTGCGATACCTTCAAAATACAAATGGATCTCAAGACATGTTAAACAATATAGATAAGCAATCAAATACCCTTTTGCTGCCCAATAAACATGAAACTCATGCCATCCATCATTCCGATCCCCTCGTGACCATAGCCGGGTCATCATATCCCCGCCCTATCTCCATGTAATTCTAGCCACTGGTGGTGTGTGCAGAGTTGAGCCAACATGGGGCACATTATAATAAGAGCTGATTCAAAGGGAAACAATGCATACCTTATCAGTCATATTGAGGACATGGTCCATAAAGGTAGGGCAATTAGGATGGCGAGCCAAGTGTAGCCTTTGCACGGGACGTTTAGTCGTGAGTATAGATCACGCCTCATCTAAAAAAAGCGGAGATATGGTAAGTTTACTTTAACCTGTGCACTATTGTAGGATTTACAGTGTAAACATACTTGATCATATTTCTCTTCAAGCTCTTTAACCTGCTGGCTAAAGTCCATTCCTGTCCTGCTGGCCAGCTCCTTTACCTGAGTGATACAATAACCAATGTATGTCAAAAAGGCTTGAATTGATAAGTCTACCATACTTCATACATTTAAGGGGCATGTAGAGAGACTCAAAAAAACAAAAACAAAAAAAATCCAGGAGAACATCTCCCTGATTGGCATTAAAATCCTGGAAAGAATGGAAGAATGTAGTAGTGTCTACTAAAGACAATTAAAATCAATGTTCTTCAACTCTTTATGATCCAGGAGTCTCCTTCTAGCTTGAAACGTATAGCATCTACGCTTAAGAATGTCACAAGTATGTGGCTTATCTCATTATTAGTGGCCATTTGTGTTTCGGCACAAAGAGAAGTGCATTTGGGTTCCCACACGAAGTAATAGATGCCTTTACAACCACATTTCAAGAACCCTAACCTTTCTCATGAACTGCTTCCATGAATACCGAGGATGTGGGCGGATCTTTTCGTAGATGAGATGCGAGATCCGCTTTCATCTTGAAGAAAGCTACCTGCATATAAAATGCTCATAAAATGCTCAGTTTAGGCTTTCAATACAATGATCACAAAGCAATCCTAAGCCCAATAAAATCTTATCTAATTGCACCATGTTCCATCGCTCAAATCTTTTTCGCCACGAGTTGATAAAATGGTGAAATATCACAGACTAAAAGTTTAAGAAAAATCGAAAAAAAAAGGCACTGCTCCATAGCCAGAATTTCAAGAACCACAAACAATTAAAGGTCGACCTACCACCTATCATAATAGGTTTGCAATGCACCTGCAGAAGCGTAAATCGCAGAAGCGTAAAATGAGTCAGATTTGATATGAAAATGGAGGCGACAAATAGGAGAAGCAAGCCGCAAAGAGCTCATGCTACAAAGTAAAAATAAAGTAAAAATGATCCGGCATCGCATTTGGCTGGGCTCAAAATAATAACTACCTATCTGACGGTCCAAAATGAAAGCTGTGGGAAAAGAAATTGACGGCCGAGATGCTCTGCACAAACTACATTTTGCTTTTATTACTATATATAGATATAAGCCATCCAGGCTCCATAATCATAAACCAATCAATATAGCAATAACCAAAGCAAGTCATACTGGTATAATAAGAAAACAGGAGTGACTGCCCTTTGTATCAGCAGAAAAGAGGAAGAGAGGAGGAGGTGGGGGAAAAAGTAAGCTCAGCGAAAATTTCCAAAATAGAGAAGCACACAGAAGCCTGAGGAGAAAAATGTACATGCCAATCTACAAATAGGGTGAGAGCTTGGCAGTAGCCAACCGCTAGGGACACGTGTCCTCTAGCTCTAGAAGTTCATTTACCATCTATTCGTTGAAAACAAAGGTAAATGTGACTTCACTATCTATATGTGTCTATTGCACCTACACTTATATTGCCTTGGATGCATTGCGCACATTCACAATACAACCACAACTAACGCACATAAATGCCTTTACACGTCCACGACTAATGCCCGGCATCGCCGGGCACACGTTTCTAGTAAGACTTTATTTAGTAAGCATGTTAGTGATACAGTTTTTTATATTCCCAAATTAGTGATAGAATACTATATATTATTCCTTTTGTTTCATTAAGGTGTTCATGCATCTAATTCAATTATATATCAGCTTCTACTGCTTTACTATTACTGAAAATGTCCACTCCTTTGCAGGATAGATAATTCCGAAGAATTAAAACCAATTTCTCTTCTACAATCAAAACTATCTTCCCATGTTCCAGCTAAAGATTGAGCATTTGAACTCATTGTAGGCACGTTTCAAACACAAGTTGGAAGAAACAATTATGTTATGTGGATTCATAGTGTATTTAGCAACACTCTGGACCAATTAAGTTTATTGTACAATCGATCGCGCTTTTATTGTACACCGATCAAACAAAGCGGCATAAAGTGATTATTCAATAATGTGCAGGCAACCTCTGAGAATAACCAAGGAACTTCTAAAACATTTGCCTTCTATATTAAGAAAACTTCGCCCACTTGGACTAGACAAACAAAACGACCTTTTATATAGACCAAATGAAGACTAGAAATAAACTAACCTTTCTATTGTAGGCCATGCCAAATGAAGACAGAATAGGTAAGTGTTTAGAATGATTTACTAAAATCCAAACCTTGATGCAGCTATAAATGATCCTTTACATGAACAATTATGAGATGTCTCACGCAAGGTAACTTTTGCACCTTGAATTCAACTTTGCATAAATAACTACTAGATGTCTCACATATCTATATAACAAAAAAGGTAACATTTGCACCTTGAACTCAACAACATTTGCACCTTGAGTTCAACCCCAACATACACCCTACCATGCACACCATGTTATGGACTATTATTGCCTTCAACAAATGATCTCGCAAAAGCTTTGAAAGATGCTTTCAAAGCATCTAGCCTTAAAAGGACAGTTCAACAAAAATTCTTAGAACATAATTAAGGACACCTTCTCAGTTAGGAGCATTGTTGTCTTATCATTTACACGTTCCCAACTTATACCCAGCAACGCTGGGTATCCTTACTAGTTTTCCATAATACAATTACGTCATGACACTGACTCTTTCAACATCCTTTCTAATTTTTGAAGAAAATCTCAAAAGTAGTTTGGTTGTATGATCAAAAATCCCATTTTTCACTATTGAGGTATGCCAATCGGGATGGCGGCGGCGGGCAAAGGCAGATCTGGTATGGCGACCACCGAAGCTGACTAGGGGATCCGGTGAAAGCGGCATGGCGGTGAAGGGATTTCCATCATCGATTCCAGCGATGCATCAGCCCCTCCCCGCACGAATTCCTAAGGTGGCTCGTCTTTGCCCGGCCAGACCGGCCCGCCGGGTTTTCATCTAAGAAGGGCACTGAATATGCCTCCAACTGGATAGGCACTGGATAGGCGGGACGGAGGCCTCGATGACTAATCCGGCTCGTGCAGGGCAGCAGATTCATCCTGCTGGGCAGCAGATTCATCCTGCTGGGCACTCCATCGATCAAGGCCTAGGTGGTGTTCCTAAGGGCAGCAGGGAACTGGCTTCCAGGGAGATTGGCCAGGGCAAATTGGTGGAGCGGGCATGCTCAATTGGCCCTTTGGGGTCTGGGCAACAGCTAACCGCCCGCCGCGTGGGCTTAACCATCGGCCGTGCCCCTCGGGCTCGGAGCTACCATTGGGTGATGAGGTGCGGCATACAACCGCCTCCAGCGCCAAGGAGGGGTCGACTCTTCTTAGTCTCCGCTAACAGATGCCCCCAAGAAGTCAGCCTCGCCAGAGGGGGGCCCACGTGGGCATATCAGCAAGTAGCTAGAGGCGCGATAACCTTCACCGATGTGCACTGCCTTCTATGATGCGAGACAAATTCCAAGTAGCATGCCTCCACCGAGACAAAGAACCCCATTTCAGAAGTCCAAGCTCGCCGGCCCTACCTTACCAGAGGACCCCTTTGCAGCGGGATGAACCATCCGCACCAGATCTGGGGAGGCGGTGGTGAAAAGGGCGCATGATAAGGGCCAGTATCAAGTCCTCTGCTCAGAGGGACGCCCGGGTTGAGGGGCTTAGGAGTCGGGCCGCAGCAGCCCTCAAGGCAAGGGCGAGGGAATGATATTGTGAGTAGGCTCACTCACGCCGGGTTCTCCCGAGTGGATTCGCACACCGGCGCCGGTACGACACTTTGAAGGAGGAGGCTCGGCCTTTTCTCGAATCAACATAACAGCCAGAGCTGCTGCGGGTTGATCCCGCTTGTCCTCCCCGCCAATATAGTCGAGGTGGATCACTAGCAACACCTCAAGTCTATTTCCAATTTAGTCTCTCTTGCGCTGGTGGTGTACTATACGGTGTCTTTGGAGACAAGGAGGGTGGGTGGCTGGTTGCGTGCTCACTTTAAGCGGACCGGGATCTTGCCGTTTCAATCCGTAAAGTTTTTGGGTAATAACTTCTTTCTCCTCATGTTCGATGCGCCAACGACAGTGGAGAGGATAGTAGCGAGAGATGTTGACCTCATGTGGGGAATTATCTCGATTTATCAAGACTACACGCTTTGGCGTGAGTGCTCGATTCTGTCGGCCTTGAAGATTCTTTCTTTGGTTTCGTGTGATGGATCTTCCTACGGACATGCTCTTCGCCTCGAGTTCATGATCGCGATTGCCAACGGGCTCGGGGGTCATATCTCTCACAAGGCCCCCAAAAAATATCCATTATTAGTATTTTATAATAGTTTTTACGTAAAACCACTATATTAAAGTAATATTACTTTGCGGGTTAATATGTTGAATAACTATGACTAGTTTTTTACCACAGTTCACCATCATGATTTTTTTACAGTAGTTAGTATATTTAGTTTAGTGGTGTGTTTTAATTTTATGCTTTAAGTATGTGGTTCAATTAGAAATGTAGGCAACAAACCACTAATGATTTTAGCTTTAGTTGTTTAGTGTTTTCCTAAGAAAGTTGTTTAGATCTATTTACATGAACTAATGTTGTTTCACACGAATAAAAATGTCTCAACATTTTATCAAACTGCTAATGGTTTTTCTTTTATCAAGGTAGTGATATTTGGATAAAATAAAGGGCGTTTTGACCAATGCAATTGGTTTGGTTTAATAAAAAGAAAAAGGCATACTCACTGCGAAAACCATTATCATTTGCAAATACAAAATGGTCATCTAGTATCAATTTTGCCATGGATTAGATTGATCTTGTTTTATCCATCAAATTCCTAATGTTTTATTCTGGTTTCCATCCAATTCTTACCAGATTACAACATGTTCATTGAACGATGTATATAATGTCAATAAGAGAATTACAGTTCATTAAAAACAGTTCAAAGGCCCAGGGAATTGAACCCTGGTATTTCCATCTAGCCCGGATAAGCAACCTATAATTTCATTTTCCAGTTCCATTTTTAAATTGTACAAATCACTTTACAAGTAATCTCATGCTTCGATTCAGCGTTGCATCATAAAATAGGAACACGAAAGCGGCTTCAATTGAAATCTAAATACTTCAAACTCAGAAACTGTCTAGATTGGAAAAGATCAGAACCCATATTTATCAAAATGTGCATACCGACCTTGAAGCCAATGTTATTGGATACCACAAATGGCATACTTTGACATTTTGGGTCAAAATTTGGATGCTCAACTAACATCATATGTGGCAAATATCACGTACCTATATGTCCAATGCTTTTAAGAGAGATGTTGAAGTCAAATGCTATGGCAGGTAATGCCATCATAGCATACACTTTTAGCAATAGCAGATATTCTCAACCTGATGCAATGGCCACTCCATCTGGTGATGAGATAGATCTACCAAGATCACTAATTAGGACTATGCTTTGGTGTTAGTACCCAACTTAAATATAAAATAAGAGCACACCTCAAATTTGTCTACATACCTTGAACTGAGGTTTGGGAAAATAAAAATTTGTTGTCAATGACAAAAGTTTATCATCATATGCTGTAATGTCCTTCACATCTTGTTTCCTTAACTATAAAATGCCTTACCATGCTCGAACAAGATAACCTCCAGTCCCAATCCATGTGAAAAGGCTGTCTAATATACTTGGAGGTTTTTACTCTCTTCCACAGACTCTAAAACAACGTCAAAGCCAATATGTACATCCTACCTGCAATCCCCAACAAAATAAGGATCACCTAAAAGAGTAATTACAGAAAAACATTAACTCTTTTGATCCTTTTTTATCCTGCATCCAGGTTCGTTTATGCAAAAGTGGAATAATCCATGTAGAATAGAACTGAACAAATAGGAACATATGTATCATGCCAATGCAGATGTAAAATTTTTGATCAACAGGTCCCAATAAAGGATATAAACAATTGATAAATGGCAATGCCGTAACACATATTCTCGCTCTAAAATAACCATTAACTAATTTGCTCCAAACGCACTTCAAAAGGAATCTTTAAAAGATTCCCTAAAATTCCCCAAAAAAGGTCCATTTTCACGATCTATTTGTGACAAGCGTGACATTTTGGACATTTTAGGTACCCTTTTTGAGGGGGTAATTGAACTTAGCTTACATGCGAAATTGTTTATTGCCCCGTTTTGGCCCCCTAGTTTGGTATGAAAAATACTAACAAATCTAAATACAATAAAAAATTTGACATTGAAACAAATAGCAATTCCACTAGAGCAACAAAAGCATATAATATTCAAAGTTTTTAAAACCATTACAAATTTTTAAACAAAATTGTAAAAAATGTAATACATTTGACATTCTGAACAAAGTTATATTTTGCGGCTTTAATTTCCCCCACATTTGTTGGACGATATGAATTTGAAGCATAGGTGAGCTCAAGAGGCATATAAAAATATAAATTTATACCACGTGAGCTCAAGCAGTGCACGGAGAGACAACTCGAGCGGTATAAATTTATACCGCCTGTAAGCTCAAGCGGTATAAATTTATACCATCACCCCACAGGAAAAGAGCGGGAGCAGTATAAATTTATACCGACATTTTATAAATTTATACCGCGAGCTCTCTTTAGAAACGTTTTGCTACAACTCTAGTATGCTATAACACACAAAAAAATCATTTATATAAAACTATCTTCATGGTTATAACGTGACATTGCATAGATATAACATGCCATGGGTTGGTTAAAACAAGGCAAAATATGTTCTACATCTCGTTTTCAGCTTGACGGTATAAATCTATACCGAGACTAGGAAAAGTTTTTGTGAAGGAAGCTTTGGGATTTCTATATTCTAACGAATGCAGGAGTTTCTTGATGCTGGAGTTTTTTAGAGCATGAGTTTCTTCTGAAAGTGGAAGAAAAAAGCATTTAGGGTTTTGTTGATGCGGCCAGTTTAGGGTTCGTGCATATGCATATGAGGGACGGAGGCGCTGGATCAGAATGAGAGATGGAGTAGCAAAGTAATGTTGCTTGCTCCTAGATCTTCTCATAGCTACTAAACGTTCCTTTTCATGCCTAGAAATCTTGCATCAGTTTATACGAGTTTTGCATCTTGGCTCTGTTTTGGCACAACCCTGAGTTTAGTTCCTGCCCATTCATGGATCTCTTGTTATATAGAGAAGAAATAACATTAGAATAGCCGAAGATTCACAAAAGGCCACTGGAAATTTGAATAGTTGGAATGCTGCGCAGCCATGTGTTAAGGTGCTGCTCTACGGATCAATGATGCTTCAGGAATAGGAGGAGCTTTTTCTTGTTTTTATGCTGCTCATTTTGGAGACTATTGCTAATATATTCTGCGGGGCTGAGTTCACATTTTGGCAGTCGCTGGAGAAGAGCCCTTCTAAGACAACTATCCACCATAGCTAAGAGCTCCAGAATGCCTGAGAAGAGCCTTTTTCTACTTAAAGGTAAAAAAAAGTCGGATGTTTTTTTTGTAGTGCACTGTCCTCTGAAGTTTAGGCATATGCAGAACCTGTAGAAGTAGCAGTTGTGGAAGTAGCTCCTGTTGAAGCAGCTGTGGAAGGTGCACAAGCTCCTGTTGAAGCACCTGTCCATTGAAGAGCCTGCCCAAGTGACACCAAAGGAAAACGGTGCAGCAGTGCCCTCTGCTCCTAGACCTTTGTCTCCCTATGCTAGGGTATGTCTCTTAAACTTGCTCTACATATGTCTAGATTAAGATCATTTTGTTTCTATACTTGCACCAAATCTGTCTAGATTAAGATCATTTTGAATCTCATTAACCAACTTTGGTATGCAGTATCCTGAGTTGAAACCCCCATCTTTGCCAACTCCTTCCAGGCCTTGCTGAGATGAGAACTTTGCTCGAGGTAAATTTTTACAAAGTTCTCATCTCAGCTCTGCTCCATTAGTTCTTGCAGTAGGAGAGAGATTCCATTGAGAAATGGATCAACAAAAAATAGCTTTAACTTTTCAGGAGAAAGACCTTGGCAGCGTAAGTGAGATTGGCTTTTTGAAGATTCGAGAAGGTTCCACTTATAACAAGATTGCATTTGAAACGGGAGCAAATTATTGAAACGGGAGCAAAAGGAATATTCCTTAAAGATTCCCTATTTTTTTTTTTGCAAAAAGTGGCTAAAATGAGGTGGTAAAAAAAAAAGGGGGCAGAAAAATGTATTTTGACCCCCCAAAATCACCAATTTTTTTCTCCAAACAGAGAATTGTCTATGTGAAAGTGACACTTTTTTTTGGAATTATAATTTGCCTGAATTGTCTTTTTGGAGTAAACCTCTAATTTAAGAGAACACAAATTTTGACCAAAAATCGAAGTGAAGTTTACAGCAGAAATAGTAGTATTTTCAAAATTGAAGATAAAATCTTCATATTCACATTCAAAATTTATTTCTTTTTTCCTAAGACTCAGTTATGTGCAAAAGTGTGAGGAGTGATAACAGAGGGATCCAAGACATCTTCGTGCTCGTTTATGCCATCATCGTCAGTTTCACTTCTTTCACTGTCACTTGAGGAAGTGCTTGAGTTATCTTCCTCATCACTATCACCGCAGACGGTGAAGCATTCCCAACCTCTTCTTCATCTTCTTCTTCAGAAGTTACAAGCCTTCTTAAGCAAGTTGATTGTTCTCGGCGTGAACGATTGTCCGATTTCAATTTGAAATCATAGCACGAATACTCACTTGTCGTGAAGTCTAGCTCATCCCCCTCAAGATCCAACTTTCTTGGCTTTTTTGCCCTTTCCTTGACTTCTCATTTCTAGCTCATACCTACCTTCAAAAGCATTTTTTGAACGTGTAGCAAGCCAATGAATCTTGAGTTTAGTCACCAGGCCTTCCTCTTTGATTGTGTCAAGTACTTTGGCTATCCAAAAAGGTCTCCCCTTGTCATCCTCCTCAGTCGGAAGAGCAATCAACATACCTTTGGTAATTTCTGTGACATTACCTGTAGGCTCATTACTGCGTCTTGGACCGAGGTATATGACCCGGTCCTCATCTTCCATCTTTAACAACACATCGCAAAGCAATGCTTTGACCTCGCCTCGGGTTACGTGGTTGGTGGGAAGCATTAGGCCACTTAAAAGGTTCTTGCAACTGCCTCGTGAGCTAGGTCTCAATCACAGTCTTTTGTTCTAGAAAGAAGCCTCTCCACCACATTTGATCTTGTTCAGTGAAGTACTTAAAACCCGTGGAAATTCCATTTTCAATGGATTTCAAGGAAGTGACTGGGGTACTCTTTTGCTGCTTTGACACTTTTGGATTTTAGAGGAAGTTGCTCAGCACGTTCCATGGAACTAGTGTCCGAACAGATTTAAGGAAGCGCAATCCCTCACTGGGACTCCACTCTTTAGTTGTAGTGTACTTCTTTCCTCAAGCAAAAGGCTCTCTCCATTCTTCAAGTAGAATTTGATTTGATGTTGAAACGTAATGTCATTTAGCTTGTTCACAGCTTGTTCTCTGTTTGCACGTTGAGAGAAAACAAATTCCCTGAAGTCTGCAGTCTCCTTTAGAAGCTCAACTACTGGCATGGGAGTGCAAGAGTCTTCAATGATACGAACCAAAGTGGGAAGACAAAAAGCTTTTTTTCTTCTGAGACGCACTGAAAATCTGCTGAACATCTGATCTATTTGATCGTGTGTATGCCCTACTAGTAAGAATCCGAGCTTTATTTTTCTGAAAATCTCCAGCTCCACTAGCATGGCACAGTAAGCAAAGAGTGTTTGATTTTTGTTCTCCCTGGTAGTGTTGTCAAGTTGCAGGTAGAGCACTGGTGGTAACTGCTGTTGCTCACAAAGAACCTTGTTAAGAATTGTAATTGTGAGATTTGGATCACCATGCAAATTAGGATATGTTAAAAAGACTTTGCACTTTAGACTCCCATTGAAGACCATGGCCCCAACGAGGTGGACCTTGACAAAGCATTCTTCTGGCACATCTTTTGGAATATTCAAGAAATGAGGTAGAGTCGTCTTTTTCTGATCCATTCCATCAATCACAACGGACATGTACTCAAGTGGACGCTCAAGAGCTTTTTTCCTATGCTTAGCAAGCTTCCTTCTCTCAGCTGCTTGTTGGTCACGGTGTCTAGCAAGCTTCTGTTGCACAATGTCTGTTGAAGGAAGCAGGTCAAAACAATTACATGATGCAAGTACGAGAATGAAGAACTTAAACTTACTTTTTTCGAGCTCTGTCCTTGCAGTTTCTTTTTGACTCTTCAGTTCTGCACACGTTGAGCACACAGACATTCTGTGTCTTCGAGGAATTTTTACAAGGCCAAATTCAGTTTTCCACAATCTAGTGAAATGTGAATAAGAGATATGCTGAGATTGACTGCATGTCTCTTTGTATTCTTTGAAAACATCTTTTTTTGTGATGTTATCTGTCAAGTGATACATATTGCTGTTTGGCAATTTTTCACACGTTTCTCTGAAGTATTTCTCCATCCATGCCACAGCAGCTAGGGCATGCATTGTTACAATTCTTCCAGGCCCACAGTGGTCATCAATGCAAGGGTTTTTGTCTAATCTTTTATGTATTCGAGACATTCTGGAGGAACCCAGGCGGTGCACGACCATGAAGCATTTTTGACACACTTCTTGGCAATTGATATAGTGCAAGAAGTTGTGCCTGTCTGGTCTTACATTATAAGCCAAGTAGGCATTCTGTTCTGAAATTGTCATAGAACTGTAATGGTCTAATTGCACGAAGTTTAGCCATGTTGAATTTGCTAATGCATCCCAACGAACAGCATGTAGCTCTGAGAATTTTTCTCATTTTCTGCTCGTCCATCAGATTTCTTCTTCTTACGGAAGAACATGCTCTCAAGCTAAAATCTACTTTGAATTTCTTAGAAGATTGGTTAGAGAACATATAATCTCGTTGTTCCTTGTCAGGGTCTTCATCCTCTGATGAGAGTTCCACTCTAGGAGTGACCTCCTCTTCTCTTAGTGGTGTGTTTCTGGAGGAAAATAAACCACGTGACACAGTACCTGGAAAATTCGGAGGGACAGTGTTAAATGTAGGTGATGGGCCATAGGATGATGTTGCTTGATTGTGTTGGCTAGGTGTCGTGTCAAACATTGCTCTTATTGATGTTTGAAATTCTGCAAACCCGTGTGTCACAACATTTATGGGAGGAGGTGGGGACCCTACATTGCCTACAACAGCGTCTTCATTTGTGCACAAGTCATGGTGAGAAAAATCATGGAGAATTTCACATTCTTGTGGGCGTGTTGCAGACCTTGTACTTGTTCCTGCTACAAATAGTGGGGGCAGTCTTTGTCGAGACATCTGTCGTGCTGCAGCATCTGCAGCTTCTGGTGATGGTAAAAAAGGAGGTGGTAGCCTACTGTGTACAGGTGGAGATGGAACGAAGGGAGAAGGCAACCTACACTTGAAAGGGCTCGGGGAGGGTTGGAAAGGTGGTGGCAGTCTACTATGTGATGGACTTGGAGAATCGTCAAGGAGTAACAAGGATGTTGTAGAGGCAGGAGATGAGGAATCCTGGGCACCAGGCAAAAACACATGCTCATTGGGCGTTTCCTCTGAAGTAGAGGAGGTGGTGGAAGTCTGTTCTGGATGCGATTAACCATCTTCAAACACTTCAACTAGAAGAGAGACGGAAGCAACTTTTGCACGTTTGTTATTCGAGAATACGAAGTGTCAAGCCAAGGAGAAGTCTGCTATTCCGGAATACAAGTTAGCACACATTTTGAACCAAACGTATTCCGGTATACATAGAAATGAACATGTGTCTGAAGTAGACCTTTAAAAAGGAAATTTGTGGCGCTCATTCGTGTATTCCGAATTCCTTGCTCCAGGCGCTCCGATTTAGCGCCTTCAAAAACTTCTGCTCGACCTTATTCCGTTTTACATAGCACGCAGCATGGAGAGGTAAGGGAAAAAAGTACAATGTACGGGCAGATTCTAGAAATGTGGTTTGGGCGGAGGCCGAAGTGTATTCCGGAATATACACTTCGGCCTTCGGCGCTAGGCCGAAGTGTATTCCGGAATACACTTTGGCCTAAAGCGCTAGGCCAAACTTTGGCCTTCAGCTCAAACTACTTTTGCTACAAAAATATTAAATTTAGTGCATTTTTAAGCGCTTTAGCAGTAAAATGTATGTTTTTATTCCGGAATAGACTTTCTAGTTTACTTTGCTTTAACTAAAACAGTTTGTTACTCGCTTGTTGCAGTCAGGAACATGGGGTCCAAAAACAGAAACAAAGCATCAAAATCACCACAAAGAAACGCCCGCCACCAAAAGACCAAGAGACCACTGCGATACAAGTGTACGAGAATTTTCAAACGCAGTGGTACGTGACGAGAGGTTTCGCAGGAAAGTACAGCAATGTCACTTTCCTGTACGTCTGTCGTAGCCCTGAGCAAAAACGGTACGACGAGTCTGAGTTTCCGTGCATGGGATCCATACAGCACGCGGAGCCAGCAGCTGGGCAGAGCAAACAGGCAAGACTTTCTATTAAGACTTCACAAGGCTACTTTGTAGCATTCTTTAAGCTTTCAAACGTGCATCCTACACGGCTTTACAATTACATTGCCCACTACATAAATAAGCTGCCAATGTCAACAATCATTAGGACGGTTTCAAGCAGCGTAAGTGAAGACCGGACTCGATTTGCTTCCGGGCGTAAGAAGGTGGAGATGATGAGGAGGAGGAACCTGGGACTGATGAGGACATTGCAAATTCGGCTGAGTCCGAACCACCACCACCACCAAAGAAGCAAAGATAAACTGTGGCTGCTAAGGAGCCCAAGAAAAAAAAGACCGCGGTACTTGCCATTGAAGATGCACCCCAGGCAACAGGGAAAAAAACAAAGGGGAAGGCCAAGGCCCCAGGGGTTGCAATAAAAGAAAAAAAAATAGACAAGACGGCTGAAAGGATGGAAGAAATTAATAAAAATAAATATGTTCAAGGAGTAATTTATTTTCCTGTCACCTGCATGAAGCTGCCACCTAAGGACAAGACAGGAGAGAGACCACTGCAGGTGAGAAAAATTTATGCGGATCACGTTAGAAATTTAAAAGACAGGATAAGGTGTAACCCAAATGCACATGTTGCTCCAATAGTTGTTCTTGTCGATAGAAGCCAGTGCATGGACCCGGCAAATTATGACAGAGAGAATGCAGATCATTACACACATTATGTGCTGGGTGGAAACCATAGCTTCAAAGCTCGGAGGCAACTTTTTAAAGAAAAAGAAAATCCAAGATACCTTTCCGTCCTCTGTGCAGTGTATTGTGGCCTGACTGATGAAGAGGCGAAAATAGTGGCCAACACACACAATGCAGATAATGAGTACAAACTCAAAATGAGTTTTGTAGATAAAATTAGATTCATGCACAGAGAGTACCTAATATTTAAAGAGAAATATGGAGAAGATCTTAAGAAGCCAGGGCCATCATTGGAGCTTAAGGAGGCGTGCGCAATAGAGTGCTACCTAAAGTATGATGAAGCAAACAAGAGGCACTCTCTGATCAGCCACGACAATTGGTTTCAACTGGCCTTCAGGGATGGCAGGGTAAGCACATCTGTATTCTGGAATAGCCCTCGCACTTTAGTGTCAGGCCAAAGTGTATTCTGGAATACACTTTGGCCTTCAGTGCTAGGACAAAGTGTATTCCAGAATACACTTTGTCCTTCGGTGTCTGGCCGAAGTGTATTCTGGAATACACTCTGGCCTTTGTTTCATTTTTATTGTAGCTCATTTCTAAAAGATTTTCTCCAATGTAACTTACAATATGTTGTTTGCTGTAGATATGGGACCTGCAAAATGAAATATTCACAGCATTTGAAAGAGGAGAATTAAAGAGCAAAGGTAAAGCAGCAGAGAAGAAAAAGGGCACAAACGTGCCAAAAAAAGAAATGACTATCACAGTCTGGAGGGAGATGCAGGGTTTCACGGACACAACAATCTTAGAAATGTTACTCCAGAAAGTAGTGGACAAGGAGTTTTCCTTAGAAGAGATGTCAAAAGAACTGCACAAGTAAGCGTTCATGTCTCGTGCTTCATACATTCGGATTCCCTATCTGTTTTGTATTCCGGAATAAGTAATGTGCTTCATATTTTCTGTTTGTCAGCCAAAAAAACGTCATTGCATGCCAAACATGCTTGATGGAGCAGTTAAACGTAGAAACCTGGGAAAGGTGTAAGGAGCTGTACCCTCTGGCAACTTCAGACGAGCGTATTGTACAATATGCTCCTAATTTTGAAGGATGGGTATAATGCTTTACCTCTTGGACCTTCTTTTGTGTCAACTGTTTTTACACAACTTAACTTCATTTGCAAACGCAGAACACATGATGGGGTTTTTCCTAGGGCGCATGATGTGTCAGCTAGGTCTTCTGAACCATCTCCATCTGCTGCAGGGCATGTGGATGAAAGGTTACAGATTAAGAAAAACCAGCTTGACGAATCATGTTCATCCTCTTTGGTGGATACATGTTTAGAGAGGAATTGTTGCAGTGGACCCTGTGGCTTTGGAAAGGAATGCCCGGCCCACCTGCAACAATCATACAAGATTTTGAAAATGGATCATTTTCTTGATGGGAGTGGAGCATCTGATTCCCCACCGCATGAAGGCCAAACTCGGAGCTGCAGTAAAAGATTCTCATCTAGCTTGGAAGATGGGCAAACCCATTTTCCGAATGAGTATGTAGAAAGCAACAAAGACAAAGGAGGCAGAAAAGAGCCACAACACTTACAGGATCAACATTTTAAAGGATTCAGACATTGGGGCTACCTATATTTCCAAGGTATTCATCCTTTGCAGCACGCAGTTGCTATATGTTCACTGTATTTTTACAGAACAAGAGTCTCTCATTCCAGCTTTTGCCCATTTAATTTCAGCTTTCAACCTTCTCTTATCGGTAGTATCATGCCTGCACGAGTTGAAAGCACATCTGCCCCTTCTTAAATTTTACATCTACTTGCAAGACTAGTTCCTTTGTTGGTGCTTTTTTCTGTAATCTATCAAGATCAGACCAGACGCTATTTGTTGCTTCAGGCCAGATGCTATTTGTTCTACCATAATGCCAGGCAGCTTGGGTTCAGCAGAAGCAAGTAAATGAAACAGCTTGCTTACATTTTCTCCCTCCTTTCATTCATAAAATGGCCGTGAATGTATAGTTGCAGAGTATGTATTCACAAGTACAATGCATTGGGAGCTTGTCAGGTGAGGGCTCAACATGTTTTTGTATGGTAAGTTCTTTTTGTTTTTCATCTCTTTCAAATAATGTCTTGCCATAGGATGTTGGACAAATTATTCAACTCAAATCAAATAGAGGCCCTAGAATAGAAGTCATGGAGCAGACGATACTAGTATGTCCAAAAGCGGTGGCTAGTGCATTTTGGCATAATGCTGCAAAAGAAAAGATGTAGCATCTGGTTGTCATGTCCATATCCTTATGCTGCAGAATTGGACTAGATGCAACTCTTCTGGTGATCAGCTAATTCGCCTCTTTGCCAGAACCTACTGTACGTACATGCACTGCAATTATTCTGGCTTCATACTGATCTCGGATATGCTGCCACTGCCCTCGCGTAATATAAAGGAATGCACAGACAGGAATTGTGCTTTTTAGTAATAAACATTTAGGCCCATAAAGTTTACCTATGCTTGCTTTAGTTAGGGCCCGAAGGGCCCAAAATGTTTTTTAATATAACAACCAACACACAACTACCATTAACATTATTAACACAAACCATTGCACAAACCATTGCATTCTAAATAAGCTCAATACTTGTCTGAAGCTGTTCATTATTTTCACATAAACAGGTTTTTCCTTTCAACGTGCAGCGTTATTGAAAGTATATCTTTCCATTAAGGCTACCTAGTTAAATGCAATGGTGTTAAATGTGTTAAATGCAATGGTGTGCAATGGTGTTAAATGCAATGGTTTGTGTTAATAATGTTAATGGTAGTTGTGTGTTGGTTGTTATATTAAAAAAAAATTTGGGCCCTTCGGGCCCTAACTAAAGCAAGCATAGGTAAACTTTATGGGCCTAAATGTTTATTACTAAAAAGCACAATACCATGAAGACAAAAACAATAAAGGATTCACAATAGTAAAACAACATGAAACAATGATATTGACAACACCATAACACATGGCGAATGATAGCGGATGGTGAACCATTGCGAATGCTAACGATACCATTAGATGAACAATACGAACAAACAAATATTGACAACGTAATACTGTCTGACTTTACATCATTCTGCTTCAAAATATTCTAGTGCAATGAGGTCTTCAGCATTTTGAGTATACCCTATAATCATTGCATTCCATCATGCTCTGTTTTGATTAGCATTTGGCTAAAGATACTATGAGCTTACTCTACACTTCCACATTTATGTATAGCATGTATATCTACACCATACTTCCCATAGAAATGTCAGATTGGAGGCCCCTCTCATTAATTAGTTCATGAATGCATCTGGCCCTCTCTACTTTCCCAATACTAGCACACATAAGACTCAAAAAGCTTATTCTGTCTGGTTTTATTTCCTTCAGTTGCATTCTCTCAAAGCACTCTAGTGCAAAGAAGAGCTTTGACATGTCATTCAGAACCATTATTTATTGCATTCCATGTAACCTTCCATATTTGACATGCATATCCACAATGGTGCTTCTCACGTAAAACCTCAACCGAAGGCCATTCTTCAAAATCTGATCTTCGATGTGCAATCCCCTGCACATTGCATTCCTTTATATTACGTGAGGGCAGTGGCGGCATATCCGAGATCGAGATGAAGCCGAGAATAATTGCGGTGCATGTGCGCATGATGGAGAGGTTCGGCAAAGAGAATTAATTAGCTGATCACCAGAAGAGTTGCATCTAGTCCAATTCTGCAGCATAAGGATATGGACATGACAACCAGATGCTACATCTTTTCTTTTTGCAGCATTATGCCAAAATGCACTAGCCACCGCTTTTGGACATACTAGTATCGTCTGCTCCATGACTTCTATTCTAGGGCCTCTATTTGATTTGAGTTGAATAATTTGTCCAACATCCTATGGCAAGACATTATTTGAAAGAGATGAAAAACAAAAAGAACTTACCATACAAAAACATGTTGAGCCCTCACCTGACAAGCTCCCAATGCATTGTACTTGTGAATACATACTCTACAACTATACATTCACGGCCATTTTATGAATGAAAGGAGGGAGAAAATGTAAGCAAGCTGTTTCATTTACTTGCTTCTGCTGAACCCAAGCTGCCTGGCATTATGGTAGAACAAATAGCATCCCACGAAGCAACAAACAAAGCGCCTGGTCCGATCTTGATAGATTATAGAAAAAAGCACCAACAAAGGAACTAGTCTTGCAAGTAGATGTAAAATTTAAGAAGGGGCAGATGTGCTTTCAACTCGTGCAGGCATGATACTACCGATAAGAGAAGGTTGAAAGCTGAAATTAAATGGGCAAAAGCTGGAATGAGAGACTCTTGTTCTGTAAAAATACAGTGAACATATAGCAAAGCTAGCGTCCGCAAAGGATGAATACCTTGGAAATATAGGTAGCCCCAATGTCTGAATCCTTTAAAATGTTGATCCTGTAAGTGTTGTGGCTCTTTTCTGCCTCCTTTGTCTTTGTTGCTTTCTACATACTCATTCGGAAAATGGGTTTGCCCATCTTCCAAGCTAGATGAGAATCTTTTACTGCAGCTCCGAGTTTGGCCTTCATGCGGTGGGGAATCAGATGCTCCACTCCCATCAAGAAAATGATCCATTTTCAAAATCTTGTATGATTGTTGCAGGTGGGCCGGGCATTCCTTTCCAAAGCCCACGTGGTCCATCGCGAACAATTCCTCTCTAAACATGTATCCACCAAAGAGGATGAACATGATTCGTTGTTGGTTTTTCTTAATCAGAACCTTTCATCCACGGGCCCTGCAGCAGATGGAGATGGTTCAGAAGTCCTAGCTGACACATCATGCCCTAGGAAAAACCCCATCATGGATTTCATTGTCATTATCCCGCATTAATCGGCTTCAACTAGCAATGACTCCCCGCTTTTCCTATAGTCGCCCAGAAGCAAAAGCCCATGCAAGAAGAGGTGCTGGTGATCCACGGCTGGGTTGATCTGGCTTATCCGGCAGCCTACCTGGATTCCAAGGGAAGAAATGCATGAAAGAAAAGGGCTTTCATTATAAGCCCTTGGATCTTTTAGAATTAAAAGAGGGCTTTTTTTTTAAGCCCTCTGATCTTAACCATTGAGGAGGATGAAACAAAAATTGCACAAATTGCATGCAAAAACTTAGTGCACTCTAGATGTACTGATTAGTATGCCTCGTGCAATACGTCCATGAAATCATATGAAAACCATGCCAAAAAGCGTATAAAATCACAAAAAAAAACCCCTGTTATAATGCTACACCCCTTATTCCTTAATCTACACCGTACGTAAAGTTCCTCGTTTGTGGGGTATGCAAGTACAAAATTTGCTATACTGTATAACAAGATTCGCAAAATACTATAAGATTTCAAGCAGAATACTATATGGTATTGATTTTGTACGTGCAAAATACAATTATGAGGGCTCTCGCTGCCCTACGTCACCCCCCGTGTGAATATGCACCCAAACCAAAGGGGGTTTAAGGGGGATTTTAATTTAAATGTGTTATACCCAATGGTTGTGTTAATTAATGTCAATGGTAGTTATGTGTTGGTAGTTATGTGTTGGTTGTTATGTGTTAGGGAATTTAATTTTTATATGTTGGATGTTAATAGTTTGTGTTGTAAAAAAAAAATTTTGGCCCCTTTGGGGCCTTAGGGACACCCTCCCCCTCCCAGGTGTGACAAAAAAATTTTAGAATTCAAACCAGAAAAAAACTAGAATTCATTTGAGGCTTTATCACCTGTAGCTTTTGAATTTCATCACAATAAAACAAATAGAACATAAGTAAAAGTTACCATAAAGATAGAGCAGATTGATCCCATTATTCTAGAAGTCATAAAGTTTGCAACACCCATACACAAACATTTTTCAACTGGAATTTAACAGCAGCCTTTGACCTCCATGGATTCTTGTGGTGAGAACCCAAAGTGGGAAACTTTTCTGCTTGTTAGCACAAGGATCTAGAAGCCTTGGAATTTGCTTAATAACTGCCTCAAAATCTAAAAATGCATGGTAATTTTTTGCAAGCTTCATTCGGAATGACCTATAAAACAATATCCAATAGCGCAATCCTGTATTAATCAGCTGGTAGGATGTGAAAGCCTACCAAACCCGGCCGAAAAATTGCTGTTTTAGAATAGATAACTTAACCAAACATATCCATATCATACACTATCAAAAAGATCTCGGAGAGAGCTTTCCAACGCAATAAAAATCATCTCAAACAGAGCTCTGGATCAAAAGTTATGATAAGAAATGTGTTTCCAGCAGGGAAACTGCACTACATGCGCCCTTCAAGCCCTTCATGTGCCCATTATGCACCACACACACAAAAAGAGGGCTTTTGTTGTGAGCCATTGGTTGTTGACCATTATGCACCACACGCACAAAAAAGGGCTTTTGTTGTGAGCCATTGGTTGTTGACCATTGGAAAAAAAAGGCTAAAATCAATGGCTCGGAAATGGTGCACTCTAGATGTACGCATTAGTACATCCATTTGAATACATCACGAAATCATAGGAAAACCTTAGTGAAAAGCGTACAAAAACACAAAGGAAACCCCCTGTTATTATGCTACATATTCTAAATGAATTCTTTAGCTATGAAAGAGAATTATTTTTGCCCATAATTAACTTGGCCCATTGCATGTCAAATGCAAAATGCATGTTCATGCATGTTGCTCCACTTCAAAAATATGCTATTGGAAAATACGGGGAGGCCTATTTGCTATCTCAACATATATAAGTTATTATGTCCGATAGGGATGCCCACGTGTCAGCAAGGCCTGCGTTCTAAAGTCACGATTGTTTTTCCCGGACATTTTGCTGCAGTTTTTTTTTTTTTCGCCGCAATCGATTTGTTTTGTTGCCACGTTCCGTCAAAGTCCGTCTAGGCTGTCATTGTGGTATCCACAAGCTATATGGCGGTGTATAATCTCTGTCCACAAGTTATGGCGGTGGATTTGTCTGGTTGTTTTGCCTCGGTGCACCTATATAAGAAGCACTGTATAACTCTAAATAATTTTAAAACTTTGCTCGGATGTGCTCGAATTTGCTCGCATCGGTCACGTAAGTTTTTCTTGCATCTTTCTGTTTTTTTGTTTTTTATATTAGATAGACTGTTGCTAGAATTTGCTTCCTTGATCTTCGTGACATCCGTAAACAGAGTTATGGCCGCTACCTTCTTCCGAAAACCAGAGTTATGGTGATACTGCTGTTCTATCTGGAAATTATATTTCTTTTCTAGCATGATATGCTTAGCCTATTCCTGCCCTGCAGATGCTTTCTCGTAAAATACCGATTGGTAGAAATGTACGGGCGACCATGAAGATTTGAGAGTAGGTATCTCAATGTATCACGCAATTTTTCGATAACCTTCGGAGGATTTGGGGCCCAATTAGAACATCGAAGATAATCAACACGGCTACCCGAGCCATAAAACATCAGCTCCATAGCGGGGCTCGATCACCGCAAACATATGCAAGGTCACACAAAACATTGAAACCATAACAGCCAAAGGCAAAGCGTTGTATTATCACCTTACGGTCCTTTCCTCCTTCAATAACAATACGTGGATCAATAACATTTCCAACCGACTTACTCATTTTTGTCCCCTTCTCATCAAGTACAAATCCATGAGTTATAACTTCCTTATAAGGTGGCATCCCCGTAATTTAATACACATCGGTGAATGATAGGTCCATGAGAGGCAATTCGTCACCATATCATGGCACTCCCATGTCCGAACCCCCGCGGATGTTTATATAAGGAAAAATTAACATAAACAGATACATGTTGTGGCAATACTGGTGAGTAAGGAACTTTGAAAGCACCCTCTATGCTGATCGCTACGTTCAAGGTACAGGTCTGCTGGCCACCTTACTCCGTCTCTCTTCCCCAGTACAGCAGCCCATGATGATCCTGATCCGTCTCATTAGGGAATAATTAGGCCACATACAAACTTCTAGAGGTAGAATTATATTAGGTCAAGAAGTGGTGTTTCAGAAAGAAGGTTAGAATATTATGTTGAGAAAGAAGGTTATAATATTATGTCCCTATCGTGAGCAAGCACAAGCTGTTCATGCCAAAAGACTGAGGTTCATCACATAAATATATTGATTAGATGAGTGCCTTCCAAATTTAAACATAAACACAGTAAAAAAAAAGTTCTCAGCCTGCAGTTGAAACACTAATATTTTCTGTAACGAGCTTGAAGCTTCCTCGCTAACATGGTTAGGACTTGATTTAGCAAATTAAGCAAACGAATTGAATACTTAGATAATTGTAGTAAAACGAAATTGTGATATGAGGTTGTGAGTAGATTGTTGCCTACCAATGGTGGTTCTGAAGCCATGGAAGTTAATGATGTAAATGTGACAGATAATGATCTTAATCCAAGAACACTAGGAAAGAGTGAATACTTAGATATTTGTAGTAGAACAAATTCGTGATATGAATTGTTGTCTGGTGAGGGGTTCTACAAAACAATGCTTTATAAATGAGTTGCGCTATCTTTATAGAGTGTAACATTATTGCCTGCTTCCCACTCACTGTATTAGCAACACATGTGTATACATCAAAATTCTTCGTGTCCATGCAAGTCCTGCAGGGTAAAACTTTCTTTGATAGCCTTGCAAGCAATGTGACAGTCCAATTTACCAGGTCCCTTTTACCCAATCATTTTGCAAAATAGGCTAGGCAAAGACGCATTAGCACATATCACAACCATACATAACTTCCTAAATCATAATGTCCAACTATAAGAGGGGCCTGAATTATTGCAGAAGCCAATGATAAGTGTCAAAGTGCCAACACTATGACTGAACAACACACAAGCTTATACAACTGCTTAAGTGTATGATCTAGCTACTTTTAAAGTGTTGAACTGCAACACTCAGAAGTGTTGAGGACTAGAGCATTTGCCCTTTACGTTCCATGTTTTTCCAACATTGTGATATGAATTGTTGTCTGGTGAGGGGTTCTACAAAGCAATACTTTACGTAGGCCATCCAATTTCTCCAACCATTATTGGCATATTGGGATACCCTGCATCCTTTAGTGCTGCCCCTAACAGATCATAACTTGCATCAAACACATTAGTGTAAGTGTTAGGTCCATCAACAGCTGTGCAAGGGGGATTCACTCATGTATAAGGGAGATATGCCATCTGCGTGCATGGGGTGGCAAAAACCCCCCCCTGTATACGGATCTTTAAAAGCAAATTTTGACCCCTTTCGAATAAAACTTACCTAGGATAGTGCAAAAAATACCAGAAAAAGGACCCCCTGCCGACCGTATATATACGAAAATGGGTCCAAAAAACCCCCTTCCCGTGCATGCAGATGGATTATACGCCCAAAACTGTGAACCCCCCTTGCAACTGTGGTGGCAGATCCGTTGAAAAAAGCAAAGCTTTTTGGAAAGTGTGGATCTTGATTCAGGCTGATAAAAGGGTAGAGATTCACCATGGATGCACTGTTTTTCCCCATCGTTTCTATGAAAGCAAAGTCCAGAAACGTTCTGAGAACCTCACCACATAGTAAACTAAGGGATTGAGCAGCAGAGTGCATGTGCTGGCCACCGAAGGGAATTAATGATAATGACTTATAAACCCTGTGTCCTTTGCTTCCATTCTATAGAACACCAATAGCTCAATTCAAGTTCAAAAGCTCAAGTGCAGGTTCAAGTCAAGATTTTGTCTGCTTTCTTTTGTGAAGTTATGCAGGGGAAAGGCGAGTTCTGAGATCCCTTAACTCACAAGTGAAGCATCACCCCGCGGCGGATTGAAGCCGCTGCAGTAATGGAATATGTTTTAGAAGAAAGTGCATACGTGAAAGTCTGCTGCTAAGCTTCATGAGACCGATTCTTTGAAGAAACCAAAGCAAGACGGATATGCTCTGCGTAGTTCTCCCAAATGGTTTGGCCCCAGTTGAAGTTATCGAATGACTAGCCATTCCATTGAAAGAGAAATCAATTCGCCAATGATAACCCTATCATTGATGTCGACATGAATAAAGCTTTTACATAATTCATGGATCTAGCCAAATCAAATATGACTCTGGACGGACCGGCCAAGCCAATGATGTGCCTCTGAACTGCCCAACTTCCCACGTTATCGAGTAAAGAATCCAAACGGAAGTAGATGAGAATGAACAACCGTGGATCAGCACCAAATGTTGCTTTCTTCAGATCATGACATTTTTCGGATAAAGGGAATAAGAGTCTATCATCATGGCTATAACAATGACCATCCGCCACGTACATTATTCTCCTTTACAAGATGCTTTGAGTATGAGCTGCTAGCAACCGTTTCGACTCACATGCGATAATGAGAACAATAGACTTTGCTTTCTTATATTCTCTAACGGCCATATCATACTCTCCTTTTGCAATGTTTGAGTGGATTGTACTTGGAAGATTGAAGAGTGTCCTAAAGCATCGTAGCATTCCTTGCACGGAAAGCGATTCGTTACGCTTGTGCTGTGAGCACAAACATAATAGAAGTTCAGGCCATGTTAGACAAATGAAGGAAACAATGCACAATTACATAGCATGACCCACCGGCGTTCAAGTAGGGGGCCAACAGCTCGTTTAGTGCTCCATCCACATCTTGGATTGCACTATATCTGATTCCTCGTGCGAACCATTTGGATCTGATTCAATTTCTTTGCAACTTGAATGTATATCTACAAATTTGCCATGCATGATTATTATTGAGGTACCAATCCAAAAGCAACGTCGTAATCATATTACCTCTAGATGTTACTAAAACGCAATGCCTCTAGATGTTACTAAAACACAATGTTTTGTTAAGAACTATGCCATTATAACTGACTCCTAGTCAGTACTTTTAACTTCATTACCTACTTTTGGATATCGTTTACAGTTACTCGTCCACATGTCATCCCGGTTATGTTCAATGTCCATTTGACATGCCATATTATTGTAATATGGACATATGCTTAGGTGGCATATTTATCTGCTAACCAATCAGAAAATGGGCAATTTCTCGTATTGATGAGCTTTAGCAGCTTCTTCTGGTGCAACATAAAAGATTTGGGCAGTCAAGGCCCTTATGAAAATCTCTACCGTTGGCTGAGAAATACGACGTATGCCACACAATCCTAGCCACTACCCTAATTTTAAAATTTCCATCACATAAAAATAATAGAAAACCTAGCAAAAATGATTGAATACACCATGATGCCCCTAGGATTCCTATAGAAATTGAAAATGAATACCATTTTTGCACAACATGTGCGGCGGTCTATGCGAGGATGCTTGAGCGTGAGCTGCCGGGAGTGCTGCAACTCCCCACACTTCAAATGTGAGGCGGCCCGGTGAACCGGCTCGCCGAGGGTAGGGGCCAGATGCTTTGGGAGAGACCGCTCGACGATCCATGTGTCTTTGCAACCACCTTCCCCATAATCACCGGGTTCGATGGCCGAATGTCGGGAGCTGAAATGATGGCTCCGCCAAGTCTTTGGACCCACCATTAGCCGCAGGCCGTCCGTCAATACCGCTCCTTCCTCAAGACCAAGAAAGCTGGGTACCTTAAGGGAGAACTTCAGCAATGAGATGTTTGGTCTTCTAGACCCGCCACCCTAGGGCCTTACGGAGAAAGGTCTTGAGTAAGCCTGCTGCCCATTACGGAAATATTACCCCGGGAATAATGGGTGAGATACTTTGCGGTTGTGTGATGACCCAATGGGAAGCCGGGCACCCGGTACCTCCTTGACAGGCCTAGCAATCGGTCATTGCGAAGGGATGTCATAATGGGCACGCAGCGCCTTCGCTAATGGGAAGGCTGCCAGATTTGGATGGTATGCGGTAGCGAGCATCTCAAGTGGGCGGGCCCCCAATGGTGCCGGGTTCTCCACAACACTCTTCAACAGGGGCATTGCAAGAAGGCTTCCCCCCCCTTTGGACTACCGGTAGAGTTGTGCCCATATACAAAGCAGGGGACCCCACGCCCCGATGACCAACTATCGTACCATTATGGTGATTCTGTCTTTGCCAAGTTGCTTGCGGGATTCTTGAGCGGCGATTGACACTTTGGGCGAGGAGGATGGAGAAGTGCGCTACCGCCGTGAGGCGAGCTTCGCCCGACATTCTACTATTGACCATATCTTCACTCTGCGAACACTCATAGAGGATAGCGGAATCGGACGCCCGAGAATCACATCGCTTGTTGCTTTGTGGATTTCGCAAAGGCTTTTGACCACAGTGCCTCGGGATAAGTTGTGGGACGCATTGAGACAGCCTAGGGACCCTCGTCGACTTGCGAATGCTATATCTGCACTATCTGAGGCTTGCTCCGGTCGTCTCACACCGTCGGGGAGCCCGTTGTTAGTAGCATTGGGGTGCGCCGGGGCTGCCCTCTATCCCCGGCGGCTCTTCCGGCTTGTACATTGACCAGCTAGAAGAATGGCTAGTCGAGACCTGGGGGGGCTTCAGTTGATGCACCACATAATCCGCAACTCTCATATATGCCGATGATGTTGGCTTGCTCGCATATACCCGCAGAGGACATGCAACGCCACCGGATGCTTTGGACACTTTCTGCCAATTCACTGACATGAGAGTTAACTTGGCCAAGACAAGGGTGCTGCTGGTCCCATCATCCCGGCACCCACGTCTTCCCTCATTCACTTACCAGGGGCAGGTAGTGGAGGTGGCTCAGTCTTATAAGTATTTGGGCATTGAGTTTTCTACTACCACATCTTTGGGATGCATCCATCGTTACGGGTCACCGCAGTTTGGAAAGCCCCGTATGCAATGCAAAACAACATTTACAAAGGCAGAGTCAGTATGCATGGGGTCACCAGGCACACTTGTTCAGGGCCTTGGTTGAACCGGTCCTCCTCTATGGGGCAGAAGTGTGGGGGCCAGTGATATCCCTCACCACTTGGAACGATCTAGAGCAGGTACAGAAAGCTTTCTTGGCCCGGGCACTGGGAGTGAAATCCACGGTCCCATATCGATCTTGCTCCAAGAGGCAGGCTTCCTTCCATTCTGAGGAGGGGCTGCTTATTTGGGCGTCACATTATTTACTTCGGAAGGTGGTGGCTATGGATGAAGCCCAGCTGCCCAACCTTGCTTTGGCGGTGGCGATGGGCCCCGAAGCGACTCAAAGCCTGCTGGAAAGACAAAGCAAGCCCAGTGGTTCTCGCTATGGAATGTGCGCAGCACACGCAGATGTGGACCCGGTGCATACACCGAAGGAACGCTACCGCCTTGAAGCAAGACTTGGATGCTTGCTTCATGGCCAAGCTTTGGGATCAGAGGCCCTATCACATGTCAAGGTGGCAAATTATCGACAGCCGGGTTAATCCCATGCTCACGAGGGGCCCACACCACCACTACTGCGCACCCATCTACCCATGAAAAGCGCGGGGTGATTGCTTCCATTCGCGACAGTGCACACCACCTCCGCATTGAGGCAGGGAGATGGATTCGAGGCGCGTGAGGGACAGAGTGTCCGATCTGCTGCCAACGAGGCGCCATTGAGGATGAAAGTCACGCCCTAGGCTAGGCCTGTCCGCATTTGCATATATCGGGCTCGGTATGCTCGATTAGTTGTGCCCCATCGGGCCTTGCATGAGCCAACCGAAAGCACGGCCTCAGTAGGTTTGTTGGGATCGTACCTCAGGGAGGTAATGGATACGCTGCGGACTTCGATTATGCCCCCGTCCGACATTAACCTCAATTTGTACTTGTGATTATGTATATAACTGTGCAGTATGTCAGCATCCTTATTGCTACTAAGGTTTTTCCCCCGAAAACCCTTCGGGGCGGGGGTTTTTTAATCCTGGTAGTAATACGCCTGCTGCTCTCTCTCTTTGTACTTGGGTCCCATAGGCCAGTTGGTCTCCGTGGACGATAAAATCATATTCTATTCTATTCTATTCATAATGCAAAGGGAAAGTCAACTATTGGGACAAAAAGAGAAACCAATATAACCATTGAAATTCTTAACCTGCAAATCATCAAAGTTAGTAGAAAGTAAAACGTCACATGATACTCGATTTACTGCCCAAACCATCAAACCTTGAAAGACATATCTAAAAATATACTTATCTGGCTATTGCGCTTCTGTCACAGTAATCTCCTTATGTAAAAAGAAAACACATTCGTTTAACTTAATTAAATTCAAAGCGTCCCAAAAAAAAAAAAAAAAAAGTCGTTCTAGTAGAAAACTAGCATTTTTGGATGTTTAAGTAAACGAACGAGCAAAGATAAATTATTTGCCATTTGTACTCTAACTGTGTGCCATTACCTTGCAAGGTTTACATGTGCTCGTTGACACCATTGCAAACTTTTTTATGAGGAACCAAGCACACAAAAAAAAGGTAAGTGTCTTGCACCTTCCTTGATAGAATTGTAGTGATCCAATGCCTCGTAGACAACAATTCTCGAACTTGAGTGAGGAAGGTAGGGATAGAATACGAGAAAGGGATAGAGAACGCTATGCAACCCGGGAAAGAGAAAGAAGACTAGAGAGAGCGAGAGACCATTATGCAAGGAGGAGTCACGGAAGACGCGTGATTAGGCAACGAGAAAGAAGAAGAGAACGTTATGGGCAATATGAATCTACTCATGGTGAGAAACAAGAGGAAATGAGATTGGAGGGAGGGGAGCAAGCACGCATGCTTGATGAAGTGGTTTCATGTGAAGTAATAAATAATATACGTTCTATTCAACCAATGGAACAATTGGAGTTAGGTCAACAATGTGAGCATACACAAATTCAAAAAAAACATGAGAGGTTGGTAGATGTTGCACGAAAACATCGACGAGTAGATGCCATGACTTGTGTAAATGTCTCCCAGCAAGAATTTATTGAATTTAGCGAAAGATCTATTGCCAATATGACCAGTGTAAATGTCGCGCACAAACAATCTGCATCAAATGCAGGAATTGGAATTCTGATTGATGAACAGAATTATATATCATCCCTTGCCACAAATGATAGTCATGCAGATGGAAGATTAAGGTTAAATGGAAGATCATATGTCGAACACACTTATGTAGGAGGTGCACCTGTAAATACTGAAGAAAATGAGAGAAATACGAATGAAGAGTCAGATCCAAGGGTAAGATCTCTCGACTGCAGAACGGAGGCTTTAGCACATTGGCGATCTCGTGCGCGACAAATGAATGTCGCAATCAGTCGAACATATGCTATGTGCTCTTGGATTAAATGATGCACATATTGTCAAATCCCGTTGCTCAACGTGGAGCATGATGGATTCTGTTGCAATAAAGGGAAATGGTTATTGCCTGTCCTACCTCCTTTACCCACAGCATTGAACAACCTATACGATGTGCAAGAATTTGCTAAGTTAGCAAGAAAAGTGAATAGGTTATTCTGCTTCAGCGTGCTTGGAGTGAGTGGTGGATTCGTAAATTTGGATTTTCCTTCATCCGTGACTATTACATGGCGAACATATCATCGAATACGGCCGACCACAGAATCAGGGCATCTAATACATTGGTATGTGTATGACGAGTCTGAAAGATATGCACAAGGTCGAGAGCAGCAAGTACCATTCCAATGGATTGCTATTGTCAGTTCGATCCTTGATCAAGTCAACCCATTCATTCAAAACCTTCGAACTATGGGAAGTATGCATGTACCATCGGCATACATTACAATTCAAGGGGCAATTGCGAGTAACGAAATAGCAGCCATTGCAGACGCTAGTAATACAGCAGACATTTGTCCTCGAGTAGCTGGCTTTTGGGTTCGGAGTGAAGGAGAACCAACTTTCATGAACATCCTAGATCCTATGTATGAACCGCTGCAATATCCGCTTTTCTTCCCACACTGTACTAAATAAGGTGACGGATCAAATGCACTAATGACCTGTAGTGCAATTGCAGATTCCTTTTTCAAAAACTCAAATTTATGCTGTTTTTAGGGGGTGGTTGCAAAAAACTGTTGCAAAATCTGTGCAAAAAAAAAAAAAATACCACATTTTCACTAGGAACCCAAAAAAATATAATTAAGTATATATTCATAATCACAAAAAATATCACTTTAGTACATAACAAGTGACGTTGATTCCTTTAATATCAAGGGGTGCTTCTTTACGAGCAAAGTCCCCTTCATCTTCTTGTTCACTTTCTGCAAGTATGTCCGTAAGAGGAAAAACATCATTTTGTACCACTTAGCTCATCTACTTGATGCAGACTTTCGAGAGAAACTAGATCAACAAGGTCAGTAGAATTATCATTATTCCTGGTCAAGAGTGATTATGTCTCAAAAGGGTTAGCATCCTAACAAGAAGTACCCAATTCTAGCCAAACAGACTCTAAAAAGAAGTTATCTATGTACGTACAAGATTTAACCTTAGTTTTTGTCTATGCACGAAGAAATGAACACAATTTAGATCCTTATGAAGACCAAATAAGACAAAAAAAAAACTTTTAAAGTTTATTTGCCTACATATAATTAAATAAGCATAACAATAATAAAAAATAAATGTGTGAGAAAGAATTTGGCAGGTTCGGATCTAAGCAGGTTCGTATCTGGCAGGTGGAAAAAAAGGGGTGGGTAGGAAAATTAATGGTGGGTAGGTGCTTATGCCCGGCATAGGCATGCTATGAGCGCATAGCACCGGCCCTTTTTTTTTTCTTATTGCAGCATTAGGGTAACGAATTGGCAGCGTTTAAGTCGTATTTAATTAAAGTGGGACTCATTCCATTCCCAATTTTTTTCGGAACCCTGTTATTTTACACAAAAAGGAGCACCCCGACCCGAAAACTGTCCTTAATTCGAATTTTTGTCTGTTACTGTGCATCCAAGCTTTCTCCCAGTTTTCTCGAATAGCGAGTCGAGTCCCTGTTTTGGGGCTTATTTGTCATTCAAAATAAGAGTTTGTCGCGTGAGGGTGAATTCCTTTACCAAGACATTTTGGCTCTATTTTCTTAGGTGGGTAGACAAGAGATCACAAATTCCAACAAAAATTAAGCAAATTGTTTACTTAATCACCAAAAAATACTAGTTTTGAGATACCTTATATTTATAAATGGGCTCATTACAATATATATTACAATGGGTGAAGAGACCATAGTGGTCGTATTATCACAATGATTACACCCTCTTCACACATGAACCACCTAGTGCAAACGGCGCGTGCAAACTGCAAAAGACAAAATCAAGTTAGTCAAGTGATGCTACAGGAAAAAAAAATAAAATAAAACACAGCTCTTAGGGCCATTTTTGGAAAATACAGGCCTGAGAGCCTTTCGACTTTCATGAGTCGAGAAAGGCAACTCAAAGTTTAAAAACGCATAAAGTTTTAGGGGTCGAAGGCCTTTCTCGACTCATGAGTCGAGAAAGGCAACTCAAAGCAAAAAAAAACGCGGGTTTTGGGGGTCGGAAGGCCTTTCTCGACTTCATGAGTCAAGAAAAGCTGACTCAAAGCGAAAAACACAGGTTTTAGGGGTCAGAAGGCCTTTCTCAACTCGCGAGTCGAGAAAGGCAGCTCAAAGCAAAAAACGCAGATTTTAGGGGTCAGAAGGCCTTTCTCGACTCGCGAGTCGAGAAAGGCAGCTCAAAGCAAAAAACACAGGTTTTAGGGCCTTTCTCGACTCGCGAGTCGAGAAAGGCAGCTCAAAGTAAAAAAAGGCAATTTCAAGGGCCAGAGATTATTTTTGCGGAGCATCATTTTATCTATCTATCCATCTAATTTTCCACCATAGTTTATTGTTTTTCTCACAGCACATTAGTATTTAGCACACATTAGTATTTAACAATTGTTTTTATACTAACACACATTAGTATTAGCACACATTAGCATTTTTATACTAGCACACCTTAATTAGCACACATTAGTACTTTACACTACCACAATTAGCACACAATTAGTACTTTCCACAATTAGTATTAGCACACATTAGCATTTTATACTAGCACACATTAGTATTAGCACACACTATACTATACTATGTATTTTTTAATAAACACAATATTTTATGTATTTTCTATGAAAAATTACCCTCCCCATAAATTTCCTATGTATTTTCTATGATAAATAGACCCTCCCCATGTATTCATCTAATGGACATCATATGCACCTATAATGCACATTATAACAACTGAAAAATAATTTACCCTACTTACCTTTACAACTGATAATAATGCATTATACAAATATTATGACAACTTCAAAACTCACTCTACGTGACTTATTTTCTAAGACTTATTTAATTGTTTCTTATACCCCGCCCTTTTTTCCCCCCAATATTTGAATTTTGAAATTTGGTACACACCTTTGTCCGCAGGTCGTGTTGTACCACTTGGAAAGGAGAAACCACTCGGTTTCGGCCGGATCTGCAACCACGAATCCGTCGAAAAGGAATGACAGAGCTTCTTAATGGCTATGGCGGAGCAAATTTAGACGGTATAGCCCTCATTCCTTCTGCTAGCCATGTGCATCGCCTCATTTCAAACTTATTCTTGTTTGAAAACCAATCTAGAAAAGCTTTGCATGCTATGAATCATATGCAGACAATATGGAACGACCGATTGATTCCAAAGCGACCTGAGATCGGTGAAACGACAACAAATTGCCGCTAATACACCGCAAATCATGGGCCATAGCCGTTTCTTGAAGATAAGCTTTTGGAGATAAAGCGCTCTGATATGGGCGCTTCAACATAGCCGTTTCTTGAAGATAAGCGCTTTTGGAGATAAGCGCTCTGATATCGGCGCTTCAAGCGGCTCAAGCTCTGGGCATCAAGCTCTGGGCATCAAGCTCTGCAGCATAGATCCAGGCAGGAAGAGGCATGACAAATCCGAAAGAAGAAGAAGCATGAACAGATCTATACATTGGATTAGAAGGACCAGAAGGAAAAGCCCAGATGGAATCGGTGGGGGCTGGGATCTGAGAAGAAGGATCTGAGAAGAAGGGCTGGGAAGCACTGAGATGGGTTCGGCTCCCTCCTAAGCAGCGCCGCAGGCTAAGATCCGTCAAAAATCTGATGTTCAAAAACAAAATCTGCTGTTCAAAAGGAAAGGCGGTAGAAACGCGGCCGTCTGAGCGCCACAAAGCCGGAGAGATGATGGATTTTGTCTGGGTAACAGTATTGGTGGCCCAAGCACGCCGTTTGTGTACCCAACAAAGCCTGCCACCAGATTAGCTTGTAGAATGAATTCAAACTGCTTACGGTCCAGTCGTTTAGATCTATGGACCAATTTGTCTTCTAATATAAAGCATCTCCTATTTAGAGCTTTGAGTATTTCACACGAAACGGATGCTTCCACAGATCCTTTTTACCTAAGCGTCTTTCTGCTCTATTTTTCTTCCTGTTTGAGTTTTCAACGCATGAGTTTTCTGCCTTTTTTTCTGAGAGCAAAGGATCTGCAGCACCAGAGCACAGATTGCTGATCGAATCAAGGGCACGGCGGATGATTCATGCATGGTTAAAGCAGTATGATATTTGTGAAGGTTTTGTGCACAGAATCTCTACCACGTCGGGGATCACGAGCACCTGGCATCTCTGTGCTGTCAGAAATGAAAACCACACTCCACAAGTTCGTTCCTTTATTTGGTTCGTTCCTAGTTTGGGGAGCACATAAGAGAGGCCCATTCTCACCTCATGAGGCGAGAAAAAACTTCTCATCATTTGTTAAATTGTTTAATAATATAATTAATTAACCCTGCTAATTATTTATTGTTTAATTAATTAGCTAATTAATTATATTATTTAAGCTATCTAATTAATTTTTTTATTTTTTCGAATGGTTGTTTAGTTATGGAACCCCCTCCCTCCTCCCTTTTGCCCCATTGCTCTCCCCCTTTGTCCCTCCTCCTCTTCCCCATGCCCTGCCCATCCCCCTCTGCCCTTCCCCTTCCTTCCCTCCCCCTTTGCCCTTTTGCCCTTCTCGTGCTCCTTTGCCTTTTCCCTCCCTCTCTCCTGTCCCCTTCCTTCCTACTCTTCTTTTTCCACCACCCCCCTTCATTTTCTCGGATTGTCGTGTGTAAATGTTATTCTTATTTTATCAAGGAAAAATCTAATAATGATTCAATCGCAACTTACCTTTTTTTTTTTTTGCATGAGTCCCATTTTCAGTCCGAGTCCCAAAATTCGAGATTTGTCCCACTTTAATTAAATACGACTTGTTTCTTCCTATTTCGCATCTTCTATTTCATCTTCACATCGAGGCAAATAATCGAGGCATAGAATCGAGACAAGAATCGAATCGAAATATAGGTCTGTGAACTTATTTTGAATATAAGGTCTTCTGTTTCGTCTTAACCATCAAATCGGCAGCTTTCCTGATTCTTCGGCAGCTTTCAAATCGTCAGTCTTCTTGAATCGACATAAAGAAGTCTTCTTGAATCGATCATGCCGACATAAGGTTAGGAAGTCGACACCAAAGAGGTTCGTCTTCTATTTCTCATATTCTTGATTTCGCAGGTTTGTCTGATTTTGCACCAAAGAACCAGATGGTTTGAATGGAGTAAATCGGCACCAAAGAACTAGGCTATGCATCAACGACTGTTTGTTTCTGCAGTTCTGAGCCATGGTCGAATATTTTTGTCTGAGATTCAACCAAAGATGTGTTGGCTTCAGTTGTAGCCATTTTAAACAATGCTAGATTTTCCAGCCTATTTTGGCAAATCAAAGTGCATCTTCATGTGCTGAAGACCCAGTTACATGGTAAGATTTTGGCAGAATTATTGCAGATTTTGGCAAAATATTACCCAAGACGCAGTTAATATATGTCAAATTAGTGAGTGAATATGTAGCATAATAACAGGGGGTTTTTTTTGGGTTTTTTATACGCTTTTCATTAAGGTTTTCCTATGATTTGGATGATGTATTCACGTGCATGTACTAAATAGTATTTCTAGAGTGCACCCCGTTTTTTGCCATTGATTTTAAAGAAGAGGAAAATCGTGTGGTTATGGGTGTTTAGTGTTTGCATGTGTTTTCAATATTGGTTTCCATACAAAGGATTCCACGATTAGGTTAGGGTTCCGGATTTGCTAGCAGGCAACATGCCAGAAACAGGCAATCCACAAGCAAAGGATTCCATACAAAGGGTTCCACGATTAGGTTAGGGTTCCGGATTTGCTAGCAGGCAGCAGGCCAAAAACAGGCGATCCACAAGCAAGAAGCAGTCCATGCCATATTCCGTCCATGCCATATTCTACCGCGCCCAACCTTATGCACTTTTGTGCAAAGATATCCAACCTTATGCCCGCTCTTCTATTTACATAAAAAATTGAGTCGGGTGAAGATTTTGTGGAATCTAAGCATGGGATTTTGTAGGAGGCGTAGGTGGATGCCCTAAGCCTTCTTCTCATGGTTGTGTTTCTTTGTGCAAATCCGGACGACTTGGTTGGCGGTGGCTTCCTTTATCTCAGAGAAAATTTGGTACAAATGGGGCACATGTATTGTTTTGGAATCGCCATTTCTTTATTTGAATGCATCTAGCTATGCGTTTATGATAGCTTGCTAAGGAGTTAAGCCCTTGTGGATAGGCTTGTTCTCATTTGCTTTGCAAAGTCTTTAGGTGTTGTTGAATAGAATTGTATCCGGTGTTGCTCTGAGCGGATGCCGCCAGGTTTGCTTTAACTTTGCTTCTATCCATTTATTATTCCTTATCTTTTTTCATATGCACGTTTATGCAACTAGCATGCCTGCCAACATAAACTATTTGAGCTTGTTGTGACTGCAAGTTTACACTTTGCTTATCATATTTTAGTGCATCTCAAAGTCCTTTCAACTGTTTAACGCACAAACCAAACAATTACTTCCTTCTTAGAAATGCTATGTGTATGAGAATTGCATTCGGATATTCAATCTTATAATACTTAACTCTGGGACTTATTTGCAATGCACAATCACGAGCAGATGTCACGGTGCTTTTTAAGCGCTCACGGTGGTTATGTCAGGACTTGTTTGGAGGTCCATCAAGCCAAAAGAGTTTGCAGCTGTGAGCATGTTGTTGCCTTTGTGCATGTGTAAAGACCATGTGTTCTTTGAATGACATTGTGTGGCAGGCAGGTCAGCCTTGACGGCATAGAATGCTTCAGATTGGAAGCAAATCTTCCATCTTATGCTAAACAGAATTGTCTTGGTACGTGAAAGTATAATATACCATTACCTCATTTATGGTAAAGATGCCTCCTTATTTTGATGCCCCTTGATCTTTTAGAATAGTTTGAGTCCTCATAAAAATTCTTGGGCCATGGTATATACATTGAAGCAAAGATGATTGGATTCTCGGAACCTTCAAGACCCATGATAACTCAGCCTTGGTGCATCTCTTCTAAGCGCTATACAAGTATAGAAAGGGGTGCTAACCCTATAATTTTCTGAAATCCTTGCAGCCAATCTATCAGGCCATGGACGGATTTTTCCATTCTTAGATTCCTGATTTTCACACAAACATATAGAGCCTTTAAGCTAGTAGGTTTATTTCATTTGCTTTGTTAAATTCTCAAATCCATTTCATCCAAATCAATGGTTGACTATTGTTTTCTATTTGTGCGGTTAGCAAGAGCTTGAAGTCACCATTTAAGGACAAAAGCATTATTATTGGGGAGGAGATATTTTTCTCTGAGAAAACCCATCACTCAATAATGTCACTTTGTGTCAAGCTTGTGAGAACAGATGGTTTTCAAGTGTGTATTCTTACATTTGGGCCTCATAAAGTTGCTCTTTCTTTTTCATTTGAAGTTGCTCTTTCTTTTTTGTTCTTCCTAATTCAAGACGGCTTCTGTTTGTAGACAATACAAACAATGGAACGTGTTTGTTTCCATTGTTAGAATATGGTGGCTTCATGTCATCAAGTAGATTGCCTTTCTTCATAAATCTATATTTTTATTCTTGGATTATTGACATTAGGCATGCATATTTGTTTAATGGGCCTTGGAGTAACCCAGGTTTGATTCTTTGAGGCCTTACATAACCATTATATATCCTAATAATTGTTATATGATTTGTTTTGTCATACTATTATTATGATCATCATAGTTAAATATATGTTAATGGTTGTTTTTTACCAAGCTTCTTAGTAATTAAGTCTACATGCATATATGCCATCCTTAGTGCCCGAAGGCCTTTATTAGGGCCCAAAGGGCCCAAATTTTTTTTTAATATAACAACCAACACATCACTATTATTAACATTAATTAACACAAACCATTGCATCCAACACATTTAAATTAAAATCCCCCTGAAACCCCCTTTGGTTTGGGTGCATATTCACACGGGGGTTTACGTAGGGCAGCGAGAGCCCCTAAAAACTTATAATACATGTACAAAATTAACACCATTAAGTACATTTCCTCAAACCTTATAGTATATTGCAAACTTTAATATACAGTGTATAAAAACTTGTACAGGCATACCCCACAAACGAGGATCGCTATGTACGGTCCAGATCTTGGAATAAAGGGCAAATATGCCCATCCGACAGCTCGTGTGAATTTGTCCATTACATGGATCAAAAATAGCCTTTGAGCACATGCAGATAAAAAGTCTAAGTCATTTTGTCCTTGAATCATAGGTTAATTTGTTAACAAATGAGGTGGAGACTATTACATTTGAAACACATTCATCAGAAATGGCTTAAGAGGTTTAGGAAACTGGATACATCTCCAATAGAGCAGACATAGAGTTATAATGGGTATGCTCAAGTGGACATGCAACATGAAGCATAGTTTATATTGTGTAACCTGTTCTAGTAATTGTCTCAAGAACTGAACTGTACTTATAACATGATGATACCTGGAACATGACACTTGCAGATTATCGAATTATCGTCCAAGACTTAGTTAACTTATTGTCCAAATTTTGAATTATTGTCCAAAACTTAGTTAACTTACTGTCTAAATTTGGAAGAGCCCTGGGCTTCACTCCAAGTCGCTGCTGCTTCACTTAAAACACTTCGTCAAAAAATTGGTTCTTCCCTATGCCTGTCATAGGCTTGGGTTTTTTCAATTTGTCTTTATGTCTATGATATCATAGGCAAAAAAGGCTTCTTAAAAATGTCTTTGCTTATGCCTGTCATAGGCATGAACCATTTTTTTAGTTCCTTTTTTATTCTTGTTTATCTGGAGAAAAAAATTGGCCTTTGCCTATGCCGTCATAGAAATAACACTCTCAAAAAATCGCATCGATCCGAGCCATCGGATCGCCATTCTGGGGAGGGACGAGCCATTATATAAGGCTCTTTCCCCTTCAGGACCGGTTATCGGCGTCTTCTCACAGCAGCTTCCTTCCTTCTCCGAGCTTCCCTCCCTTTCCAATCCTTTCTTGCCTTTTTGCTGATCCAATCCCTTTCCTGTGACTAATGATAATTTCTTACTCAACTTTTCCATACGTTTGTAGCAAGCATCTGCTCAATTCCTCTTCTTCTTTTGTGATTTCCATTGCTGTCTTCTAGGAGCTCATGCTCATCTACATCGGATTGGTACATGCATGCTTTTCTATAGGCATTTTTGGAAAAGTATCACAGCACGAGCATATCTGCAAATTTTTCCTCGATTATAAGTATTACGGCGTGATGGGCTTCCATGTCTTTGTCTGTAAAGCAAATTGTGCAGAGTTTCTTATGGTGCTTTTCTTTTGGTTGTTTGGGACTGCAATCTTTTGGGCGGTGTAAATCATTGCTTAAAGCCGCATTCATGCATGTTTTTTTTTTTTGTTTTCACATTTTATTACAGGAATGAACGCAGGAGCATCGGGTAACTATGTTGTTGGATTCATACATGTCTTTTTTCTTCCCAGCGCAAACTACAAGAGCATCGGGTACCTCTGTTGTTGGATTTAGATTCATGCATTATTCGATGGGAAGCATCCAGTAAATCTGTTGTGAGATTTCGATTCCTACAGTATTCTGTTATTGGATTTATGTTACACATTGTCATCCAGCAGTTCATCCTTGCATCATGGTTTCATCATTGCGGCAGTTCAATGCTCTCAGTGTCACAGAAGTTTTCCTTCACCCAATTCTTTGTCTTGTGAGCTCGCAGTAACCCCATCTTGCAATGAATCGAGCGAGATCTGGCTCTGTGTTCCTGAGGCATGCCGTTGCCCATCGCTCATCTGCCTCTAATCTCTTATCTGCTTTGCTTTTTCGATGGGCTCCAAATTTGCACGATTCCGCTCTTGTCATTTTACTCAGTCGCCTCCTGCTTGGATCTCCTTCCATGGCGTTCCAACCGGTTTTTATTTTTTGCAGATCTGCGTGGTACCAAGTTCGTTTCTGCTATTCCTTGTCTCTTGTTCACACCAGACTAATCTTCTACTCTCCCCCTTGGGCTCAAGACCTTGCATGCACTCTCATCCCCTACCCTGGAATCAGAGCGGCAGATCCGCCAATCTTTTTCTATGCTTCTGTTCGCTGGGCTCCGATTTTTGTTTTTGCAGGGGGGCATTTTCTGGCGGACAGAAGGAGCGGCGGATTCTGGGTTCGGCATGCGGCTTCGTTGCGCGGCGAGGGAGCTCTGGGCTGCCGGTCCGCCATGCAACATTCGGTTTTGCTCTCCTCTCTTTCTGCACCTGCCTCATCAAAGCTGCTTCCGGTGAAAGAAAACCTCTTCTAATAGTTCTCCATGCCCTGTTTTGCTTATAACATAACCCTGTCTGCTTCTGACGTAAAGGCTGTTCCTTTTTTGTGAGCTCCAAACCTTTACACTGGTATAGGCACATTTTCCATAGGTTCCTATTTATCTTATGCCCTTGTATTCATTATCATGGCCTTTTAATAGCCTTGGATATTTCTAATGGTTATATGGGTTATCCTATGCCCCTTTACATATACACTTGGAACAGCATAAGAGTAACATTTACATTATATTTTCCATCATTTAGGTGGACCCTCCCCATGCTCGCTCCATATCGGTATGTCATCTCCGTTGTTTACGATATTGTTACCTGACTTGTGTATGCCATCTTAGTTATTTTAGATATTGCTGCATGGCTTGTGTTCCACGTATTCTATATGTTGGGGGTTTTTGCTTGGGGTCATGTCGATGATTGTTGTTCACATATTTACTATGATGCCAATTTTTCCTTATTCCATTTGTCTCGGGACCCAGAACACTTTATATGCGGGGATTTTTACGTTCTTAGGGAACCTTGGAGCTGCGCATGAGGTAATTTATTGTTTATTATTTCATTTGGGACAGGGACTTTTTTGCGCTCCTTTTTGCTAAAGTTGTTTGGGATATGTTTAGTAGCCGTTCCAATACGTTGTAGGTTCATTATGTCATTTGGGTGATTTCTTCGTATTGTTCTTCCGTCGTTTCGATTTTTTGATGCTATTGACATGGGTTGTATGTGGCAACTTTGAGTTGTATCTTTGTGGACATGTATGGTGGACCTTATGGACATTGAGCTTTGAGTATCAGGGGGGAGCGTGTCTTCTTTTCTTTTGTTGAGCTTCTATTCTATGTCATTTGGGTGATTTCTTCGTTATATGCGGGGATTTTTACGTTCTTAGGGCACCTTGGAGGTGCGCATGAGGCTTGGACCCGTCTCTTTATGGTACGCATTCTACTCGTCGCGGCGGGGTTTCGGCAGCTGCGGCTCGCGGGGTTCCACATGATGCAGCTCGTGCTCACGGTCGCTGGCGTTCCTCTTCTTATCACTCTCGCTCCGTGCTTCGTGACCCGTCTCAACCTTTGGAGGTTTCACGGCGGTTGGGCTTATAGTTAGGAAGTTCTCTGGTAGTCGGCCGGTTTTGTGTCTATTGCGAGTCCCTTCCCAGAATCGCATCGATCCGAGCCATCGGATCGCCATTCTAGGGAGGGACAATCCATTATATAAGGCTCTTTCCCCTTCAGGACCGGTTATCGGCGTCTTCTCACAGCAGCTTCCTTCCTTCTCCGAGCTTCCCCCCCTTCCCGCCCTGCTCCGTGGGGACGCGTTTGTTTCATCTTGTTCACTTTGCATTTACTATAATAATGTTTTTTGCATCATTATCATGTCATTTTTCATATGTTATTTTCCACCCGTTGGGTGATGCTTTCTCCACTTTTCAGGTGATGCTATCTCCACCTGCAAGTGATGCTGTTTATTTCCACCTTGAGGGTGATGCTATTTATTTCCACCTTGAGGGTGATGCTATTTATTTCCACCTTGAGGGTGATGCTATTTTTTCCACCTTGAGGGTGATGCTATTTTTTCCACCTTGAGGGTGATGCTATTTATTTCCACCTTGAGGGTGACGCATAATTATTTTCCACCCGCTGGGTGATGCTTTTCCACCTTCTGGGTGCTGCTTTTTATGTTCTAATTTGCTCTTCTTTGCAGGGTTTGATTGTGCGGCTTGCCTTGTCCATGCCATGCATGTTAGTTCTTTCTAACCATTTACGGGTATTTTTAGGGTTCTTTTGAGTTGCTGCAGGTCGTTTGGGGTCCTGCTTTTTTGGCTTTGCCATCGACATGTCTCCTTCGTATTTCTGGCTTCCGCCATCTTCTGGGGTCGTGCTAGATTTGTGTTCGCCATCACACCACCTTTTTCGGCTCTCCAGGCAACACATTCGGGGCTTCTGCCGTCTTCTGGGGTCCGGCTATTTTTGGGTTCGTTGTCGAGCCATCTTCTTCGGTTTTCCAGGCATCACATTCAAGGTTGTTGGCGACCATTTCTCATTAGGGTTTTCCTCGAAAACCCGAAAGGGCGGGGTTTTTTATCCCAGTGAGAAGTTGTCGCCATTACCCTTCTATATTGCCTGTGCACATTTCTTTTTATGGGGTAGTCCGATATTGTTCCTATGGTCGGCTACCCCTCTCTATTCTTCAAATCATTGTATACTGCTGCTGTGATGAATGACAAGCCTATCTATCGGCCGGTTTTGATCTATTGCGAGTCCCTTCCCAGAATAGTGTTTACTCATGCCATCATAGGCATATCATTTTTCTATCTTTTTTTTCCAAAAAACGAATTGGTCTTTGCCTATGTTGCCATAGGCATAGATATATTATGTGTTCTCAAAAGCATCCAAACTTTGCCAAACTTGGTTTTATCGCGTCTTTAGGTTGTGATTAACTTTTTTCTTTTTTATTGTGAAGCAAGTATAGAAAGCTTTAAACACCATGAAGAAGGTCCATCTCCTCCTCCAAATGTTGCCTTGCTGGAGCTTGTAGGTATAATACACCAACTTCTCTAGGTAGACGCATCATTGACATGGCTTTATATGCGTCAGAGTCACCACCACTATATAACATGTTGACCATACACTCCCTCAAAAGTAATGACAGGTGCAGCAACATTTTTTAAATGTTCTGGTTGCTGCTTACGTACATCCCGCACAGTTTTGTAGTTTCAATATTTTTTGTCTAATCAAAGTGCTATGCGTGCATAGGCTCATGTTATTTTCATTGTACAAATAACATGTTTGAGAACCTTGTTTGTGCTTTTTTATAATGATGTATTTAGATTAATGTCATCATGTCTTTCAGAAAACCTTCATATGAGCTTTTCAAACGATGGTTCTTATATCATTTCTATACTCCATTTCTTTTTGTCTAGTTTTGCAAAAGAAATAAAACTTGTTAAAATTATTTCAATAAATAGATCCTTAAAATGGAAAATTTATAGTAAAATATGTCAAATTTCTTCCTTTGACCCCCCCAAAATGGCACCACACTCCTAGAAAACGAAGCATTTTTTAAAGTTTGATGCCAAAATCAGCATATTTTTAGGGAATTTTAGGGAATATTCGTTTATTAGTGCAACTGCAGGTCATTAGTGCATTTGCTAGGTCACCTTGATACTATTGGATGGGGGCTTGGAAATGAACATGGCCTTACACAATTGCAGTGGTACAGGACTAGATTGCTACACGAGGAGCGCTTTCTTCAATTAGGTCGTCTATGCGGAGAATATCTGGTCGACATGTATTCTAGGGTAGAGGACGCTCGATTAAACTACTTCAGAATGCCATCATTTCGGTTTAGAAGAGTGCAATATGATGAGGACTATTCTGAACGCGAAACCGATGCTCAGAGTGACATTATTTTACCATCGTCCTTCTTGGGGTGTCAGAGATGGTGCTCTGTGCAAGTCGCAGATGCATTAGCACTGTCTAGATCAAAAGGTCGTCCAACATTATTCATCACTATGACTACGAATACTGATTGGCCAGAAATACAAGCCCGACTAAGACCAGGACAAAATGCATCCGACATTCCTGTGATTGTCGTTCGTTGTTTCCATGGAAGATTACAACGTTTAAAGGAGCTGCTTCATAAATTCTTCCAATGCATATCATATGTGATAACAGTCATAGAATTTCAAAAGCGTGGATTGCCACATGCTCATCTCGTTTTGCGCACCGAACCCGACATACCAATCGAGTGCATAGATGAGATGATCTCAGCTGAATTGCCTACAGATCCCATTCTTCGAGGACAAGTTCAAAAATTTATGATACATAGGCACACCGAAAGGTGTTCTCCAAATGGCAGTCCTTGTTGCTATAAATATCCAAAAGATGTCAACCCAACAACGCATCTTGATTCGAAGGGTTACGTACAGTATAGACGGAGAACTATAGACGATGTATGGGTGGTTCCATACAATGCCTTCCTCCTGCATGAATTGGATTGTCACATTATGGTGGATGTTGCATCGACAGTCCATGTATTCTCCTACCTTTATGGTTATATTTACAAAGGATTCGACACTGCTAGTTTTCAAGTAAGCCAAGAACGACACTCGGCTTTCATACCACCATCCTTAAACAATCGAAATGAAGTGGCTGCAGAATCCTCGTCAAGAAACAATGGTCAAAGAGGAAATACCACATGCCAACTATCAGGGCATGCACCATCTGAAGAAACCGCTAGCCGACCTCCTAGGAATGAAATACATGATTACTTGAGGGCGCGTTATCTATCGGCAACAGAGGCGGCATGGAGAACAATGTCATATGACATAACAAATAAGTCTCCTGCCGTCAAATGCTTGCCTCTACATATGCCACATCTGAACACGATGTCACTATTAGATCGATATTTCTTGCGTCCTCTAGAGTTTGATGCCATCACATACATCCAATACCATGAACAATACACGTTGTCTATATACAACCCGACATTGGGAATTGAATTTGGAGCCCACGTGGAACAAGAGCGGGAGGGGTTCACGAGGAATGTAGTGAGGAAGAGGGTAAGGCAGCCAATTATATGTAGGATACGTTTGTTATTGCCTCGAGTGAGAGAGGCATTCTACTTGAGACAAATCCTGCTGCACCGCCCTGCGAGGACATGGATGAACTGAAAATCGTTAATGGACAACAATATGAAACGTACCAACAGGCTGCAGAGGCAGAAGGGATGCTTGCAGCACATAACGAGGGTGTGTTAGTGATGGAAGAAGCTATTTCCTTATCATTGAGTCCCAAACAAGTACGATTTCTTTTTGCCATGGTACTGTTGGATCAAGGTCCAGCAATTGAACTATGGAGCAGGTTCAAAGCAGCAATAAGTGTCGACATGCTAGACGAGTACCCAAATGAAGAAACTATCGCCTTTAATGAATCCCTTCATTTAATCAACAACATTCTAATGCAACATAGTACCAATATCATGGCGTTTGGTCTCCAGCTACAGCCTCGTCTTGGAAGAGATGTCATGCATGAGTTGCGAAAATTTTCGGACCATGGATAGTACTTAGATCAGGTAATGCAAATGACGAGCATAATGAAAAATGACCAACAAAAGATATACAACTTCGTTCGAGAATGGCTTGAATCCCCAGAAAGCAACCAACCTTTGTTCATCGATGGAAAGGCCGGCAGGGGTAAAACATTCCTACTAAATTGCATATGCCTGTTGATACGAGGCAAGCAAGGTATAATTCTCCCATGCGGTACGACAGCATTAGCAGGTCTTCAGTACCCGGGAGGACGAACGGCACACTCATTGTTCCAAATCCCCGTAGAAGAAAATAATGCAGGGCTTCATTCGATGATAGAACATGATTCTGGAGCAGCAGACCTGCTCATTGCAGCTAGGGCCATCATCTGGGATGAATTTCCAATGGCCAATAAAGCTGTCATAGAAAGTGCCCATCATCTAATGCAACGACTGTGCAGGAACAATCTTCCCTTTGGAGGCAAACATTTCATTGCCTCTAGAGATTTTAGACAAGTCAAGGGAGGGGGAAGAAATGCCGCATATAATGCATCCATAAAATCCTCGCCGTTGTGGCAAACTTTTCGTGTGGTGAGATTGGAAGAATCGATACGTAACGCAGATGACCCTGAACTAATGAATTTTGTCGATCATATAGGATAAAATTGGGAGGAGTCGACGGTCTCACTAGATATATTCAATATAACTACTAGCGTAGAAGATAGCGTTGAATTTTTGTATCCGTCTGACGTATTGCGAAATCCAGCTTCATGCAAGACACGAAATACATTGTCGACAATTAATAAGAGTGTTGATAGCTTCAACGATCGCATTCTTAATAGAGTTCCTAATCATGACAGATTGTATTATAGTCACGACCACATCACGGAGCAAGATGAAATCATACATGACCACCCCTATCACTTCACACATTCTGGAATACCCAACCACGAACTGAAGCTTAAAGTAGGGGCCATATGCCGCATTATGAAACGATTGGACATGGAAAAGGGCCTGGTAAAAAATGCGAGAGTTATAGTCGTGTCAATGCACGCAAAATTTGTCATGGTGAAAGTACTAGACGAGGCATCCCAGGACGATGCATGTACATACCCGATTTCTAGAACTGACTTTTTCTATCAACCAGAGAACCGGCCCTGGACCATTCACAGACGACAATTTCCACTCCGTTTATCCTATTCGACCACCTTCAATAGCTGCCAGGGGCTGACATTGGATCGCGTTGTCATTGACCTGCGTGCCGATGTATTTGCACATGGCCAGTTATACACGGCTCTTACTCGCATGCGGAAGAGAGAAGACGCACTCATCCTCCTCTCACCAGAGAATACATCGAGGCGTACCAAAAATATCGTCTATAAGGAGGTCCTCTGTTGATAAGGTACTTTTTTAGCTCTTCTTTGTAGCGTTCACAAAGGATGATATAGCAGTGTATCGTCTGCAAGGAGTTAAACTCCAAGTAAGGTATGTCCTCTGGCTTTCATATGTATGGTATTGTACAGTTTACAAAAGATGATGTGGCAGTGTATCGTCTGCAAGAAGTTGAACTTTAAGTTTTCACAGGTACCATGTGATGTGATGATTCTCTTATCTCCAGACAAATTGTCTGGAACAAATTGTGCTAACGTGTGTTTTCTCTGCCACTATTTAGACAGGTACAGACGACTTCTTCAGTCCTCTTCTATAGATGACACCATTCGGAAGTTATTCAAATAAGGTATGCCAAAGAAAAAAAAAATCCCTTCCCTGCCCATACGATAGATGACGTGCTATCTGATTACCATGGGATTCCCTCTCATTCATTCTTTTTTTTTTTTTTTTTTTTTTGCTTTGAGGAATTGAAAAGAAAGGCAACAAAGAATAGAATAAATAACCATCGTGATGCCAGCCTAGTGGTCAAGCTATTGGTAATAGGTGACCCCTATCCAAAGCCCAAAACCCACTGACTGTCATTAGATGCAAAAAATAAATGAAAAGAACATCCATGTGATATGACCTAGTGGTCAAGCTATTGGTAATGGGTGACCCCCATCCAAAAGCCATATCCCGCTGACTGTCATCGGATGCAAAAATTAAAATAAAATAAATGTCCATCGCGGTAACAGCCTAGTGGTCAAGCTGTCGGTAATGGGTAATCCCCACCTAGGCCCAAAACCCACTGGCTGTCATCGGATGCCAAAAGAAGAGACGAGACGGAATCCCATGGTAGATCTATCCTCTGGGCACAAAACAAACGGCAATAATGCAGGTTCAACTCCTGCATGTTCTCTCGCACCTCGAGCATGTCCAAAACTGAGATCTATTCGACTTATCACAAAAGTTCTTTTGCAGCGGGTTGGACAAAAGAAATGTTCGCGGCGGCCTTGGCCGCCGCGATAAATTTCTTGTAAATTCAAGCAATAATACCACTACATGTATTTAAAGCATATATTTGCATTGATAGATAAATATATTTGCATTGACTATGCTCCAGACCGGGATTGGCATTTTGATTAGTTGATCATGTCCTCTACAAACATGTGAAACATAAATGATAAGGAGAAAAAATGCCACAAGAATAAAAACAATAAAATAGAAATAGGGCCACAGTTTTCTGCTGGCAACCAATAGCTTGCTGCCACATGTCCCTACAATACGAATTGGAAGTCGACTAACCCCATTCTGCATGGCTGCAAGGCAGGTAGATTTTCGCAGGATCTATAGTTCGAGCGCCCAAGATTTGTGTTGCTTTACCGGCAGACAGTCCATTGCCTCCCTCAGTGACTGTCAAGAGCGGTGATTGGTACTTTCATCCAGCGCATGTTTCCCGACCTCCCGGTCTTCGCAGGCTCGCTTCCAGAACACAGGCTCCAAGGGGGGATGATGCAGGAGGTTCCATGGGAGGCGATTCAGGTCCCAACACAGACTGTGCCGGTGGAGAAGTCGCCTTTGATCAGGACCCAGACGGTGGTTGGGTCTGTCCCGGGTAGGCCGCACCAGTCTAGTGCGGTCAACGTGTGCCGGTGGCTGATTCAGTGAGACACGACGGGGTGGACCCAATGGTGACCCCCGAGTTCGTGGCCCAGAAGTTGCTTCACATTCAGCAGCTTCAGGAGCTGGTGGAGCGGCAGCAGCCCCAATACCTGGACCCGGGCCCGGTACATGATCTGGCGGTGCAGCCGTCAGAATCTGATGCAGCGTCCACCCAAGGCTCTTCGGAGGGGATGGCACTGGACAAGGTGGCGCGGGTTCGTTCATGGGTCGGCGAGGTGGACTTGGCCACTGATGTCACGCTCACAAATAATCCGCTTGCTCTTGTGCCATATGACTCAGATCATGGTCTGGCGTCGTCGGCGCGACGGGGGCGGAAGAAAAAGCAGCGTAAGAATCCCTCTTCCCAGTAGTATTTATGGATAAGAAGATTATGAGTTGGAATGTCCGTGGGGTTCGGTCGTCGACTAGTAAGAGAACGAGAGTAGCATTGGCCGTTCGGAAGATGGATCCAGATATCTTGTGCCTCCAAGAACATAAGTGTCACAAGGGCGACACCCGGGCGTTGTTGGATATGTTTGGCCCGCAATACGCTGCCGCTGTTGCTACCTCTGGGGTTTCAAAAGGTGGGTTCGCCATTGCGTGGAAGATGCATGTGCAGGTGACTTTCACCCTTGCCGACCGCTGGGGCAGATGGGTCATTATCAAGTGGCGGGAGGGTCGACGCGAGTAGGGGATTGTGAACGTTTATGCCCACAATAGTGCGCGACACCGAGGGGCATTGTGGGCGTCGCTGAGGCACAAGGTCGCTTCTCTGGGGGCTGGGGTGGCCTGGCTGTTGTTGGGAGATTTCAACATGGTTGAGACTATTCACGATAGGTGTGGCAGAGGGGCAGAAGTAGTGCAGAGTTTTGAGCGGGAGCAATGGCTAAAGCTGTTAGACTCCTTGCATTTGGCAGAGTCGTCGGGCAACTCCACATTTACGTGGTGTAATCAGTGGACGAGGCCCGGGCGGGCGTATGCCAGGCATGACAGATGCTATGTTAATACTCTGGCATCGGACCTGGCACCGCTGCTCAAGCGAAAGAACATTTTGTCCACCACGGTCTCTGACCATTTTCCTCAGTTGATTTCCGTGGGTCCGTGTGCAGTCAGGCCGGCACGCACAATGTTCAAGTTAAACACAGGTTACCTGAAGGAGGTTGATTTTTCCTGGGAATGTTAGCAGATCTGGTTCCGCACCTTTCGTCATAATTCTGGGATGTCAGGGATGGTGAAGGCCCTGGCTGAGGTCAAGGCATTCGCCAAGTCATGGGGAAGTCGGAGAGTACGGCAAGAACATGAGGCGTTAGATGCCTTGGTACCGTGAGCTGGAAACCCTCAGATCTCAACCGTCTGATGGTGTGCGGGAGAAGGAGATACTGCGTCTCATTGCAGCTGACGAGTCCAAGAGGGCCGCCTAGGCAAGGGTGAAGGCGGGAGTCACGCGGCTACGGGAAGGGGACACCAACTCGCGGATGGTGTTCAGGGCTGCCCGTCAGAAGAAATACGCGGCCTCAATGGCGTCTTTGGCATTGCCTGACGGCCGAATCCTGCATTCGACCGACGATATTAAACGGGCGGCTTTCCAGCATTTTGCCCAGTTCTTCCGGAAAAAGAGGTATCCTTACACTGAGGTTATAGAGGAGATTGTGTTCAGTAAGGTGTCATGTAAGGTATCAGCGGATAGAAGGCAGGCGCTGCAGCTTCCACTCACAAAGCAGGACCTTGCGGAGGCTTGCCGTGCCTTGGCCCCTCATAAATGCCCTGGTTTAGATGACATTCCGGTGGAGTTCTTCCCAGAGTATTGGGAGTGGGTGGGAGACTCAGTGTTGCAGACTTATCAAGATTTGCTCTGGGCAGAAGCGCTAGATTTCAGGCTCAACACTGGATGCATCTCCTTAATTCCGAAGGTGAAGGAGCCATCCACCATTTCTGATTGGCGTCCGATTACGCTTTTGTCAGCAGTATACAAGATAATTGCGAAGGCCCTGTCGCTCAGACTTCAGGTTGTCCTGAAGGAGGTTATTAGTCCCATGTAATCTGTCTTCATCCCGGGTAGACACATTCTTAATAACGTAGCGGCGGCATTCAAGGGAATTCATTGGGCGCGCAGAACAGGGCAGTAGATAGTGTATTTGAAGCTGGATTTCGCAAAAGCCTACGATAGTGTTCGGTGGAATTTTCTGGAGAGGATGATGTTGGCCCTCGAGCGTGGTGAGAGCTTTACAGTAGTAGCTCTGAAACTCTTAACGTCCGCCAGAGCCACCATTCTCTGTCAAGGTGAGTCCTCGCCGATCTTTAGTGTGGGACGTGGAGTTCGCCAGGGATGTCCTTTGGCGCCCTACCTTTTCACCATTGTTGCAAAGGCTCTCTCGCAGTTGCTGACCTCGGCAGTGGAGGCGGGGGTTATAGAGGGGTTAAGGATGGCAGACGGGTCACAACAGATTGGTAGCCAGTACGCGATGATTCCTTTCTTTTCTTACAGGCTGATGAAAGGAATTTGTTAAACACAAAGCATTAGAGTTTTTTTTGAGATCAAATAAGGGCCCTTACTCGATGCCACGTCAAAAAGCTCGCGGCCAATGGGGAGCCGAGCTTGTACAGAACTTTTTTACCGAGCCTTGGTTTTGCCTTTCCAGGTGTCGACTGCACGTAGCTTCGATAATATCCGTGCCTCTAGCTTCGGGTGTCAGATTACACACGTGGCAATTATAACCGATTAGCTCAGCCCTCAATTCCGCTCCGGTGTTTTCCACAACGAGTTTTGCTTGAAGATCGATTGCCCACGCCAAGGGAGCTTTGGTTCACTTGGGGAACCGCCGACTGCGCTAAAAGGGAGTTCGACCACGAAAAACTTCGATCAAGGTAAAATGCGTAGCCTTTCCTAGTATTTCGATTCCGCTCCACATTCTGATTTGAATTACGTAACTAGATGGCTATAAGCTCTATCCGCGTCGGAAATGAGTTTGAAAGCTTCGTGGTGTCGCCAGGGAGCTTTGTTACACTCCAACCGCAATGCGAGGTGAATGGCGGGGTCAAAAGATGCGAGGAAGAAATGATGTTTCGCACATTGGAAGGCTTTGGTGGTCGGTTCGATCAGGCAAAGAGATATTTGTACAAGTAAGGCATGTATACACTCCAACGAGATATGGCAAAAGAAAAAAAAATAAGCAAGCGGCGAACTTTCCCACGGTTAGAAGCAAATTGTGAGTATGTAATTCTATGCAATTCATATTCAAATTAGTTCGATTACTTATCCGGTTCATTCCTATTCTCTCGGGTTTGTGTGTATCGATGTGGAGAACCTTGTCTCTTCACACTCGATAGCGGTGTTTTCCATTGCTTTCACCAAGTTTATGGGCTGCTTGTTGTTGAAGGTAGCACACCCGTACATATTTCGAGAAAGGGGTATATGGTTCGGAGGTATGAATACTCTCCACGAAGATCCAAGCTAAGCGAGCTTCCATTGCCCGACCTGTCCGAGATTTATCTGCGGGCCTTTGGATGCCACTTCTATCTTATTAGCACGGAGTAAGTTGTCGCGAGGAAATGTTCACGGCATTGAAGGAGAAGGGAGGAGTGCAAGGGCATGTGAAGATAAATTTAGGAATTGATCCGTTCATTGCCATATTCAAAAGCGCCGACAATGTAAAGAAGACCTTGAAGATGTTTACAGTTCAACGGTCGTGAGATAGTTTTTAGATGGTGTATTTCTTGAAGGTTGGAGTGCTTTCGACTTCACGATGGAGCTGAATATGCTTGAATGCGAGGATAAGTCGAGAGACACGGTTCGGTTCAGATATTGCATTGGAAGCAAACTACGTATGTCACTTTTAAGTATAGGAGATGGCGAAATGTCCGTGAAGGAAGAAAGTACATCTGGATTCCTGTCGAACAAGATGACAATGATGGCACTCATTCCGTTGTCATAGACTTGAACATTCATAAGGATAATCACTGTTCAAAAGTCCGAGAGGCGAGAGGCGAGTGGTCTCTATTCGATGTTCGGGCGGCAATTGGAGTTTGAGACGGACTTAAACTTCTTCCATTTCATGATAAATGGCGAGGAAGGTGGGAAAGCCAGAGAAGAATGCTATAAATTGGGGTCATGCATGCCACCCAAAGTCATATCGTATATGAATCTATCTAATATAAATATAAGTGATTGTTAACTGGAGATCTATTGTATATTAATTGCAAACATTTGCTTTCATTGGGATATAAGACTTAAAGTAGCCATGTTATGTACAACTCTGATTGTGGATGTGTTTTCACACCGTACTTACGGTCGCGAAATTGTGGCTCTAATAAAATATGGAAGGGCCATTTTCGCGCACCGTAGCCACGCAATCTTGAAAATGTGCATAGCATAAAAGCGAAAGGGGTATATTCGCACCGTAGCCCGCGGTCGCGAAGAGTTATACATACAATAAGATATTGAAGTGTTGTTTTTCGCCGACCGTAGCCACGGTCGCGAAAAATGTGCACGAATAAAAATGGAATGGGTATTTTTTCGCACCGTAGCCGCGGTGCGAAATTGTGAATAGAATAACTTATCGAAGTCTTGTTTTCGCACCGAAGTAGCCCGCGGTGCTTAATTTGTGCATAGCATAAATTAAGGAAGTGTTATTTTCGCATCGTTGCCCACGTTCTTAGTCTCTATTGCAAATCAAGCCGCTACAAAGGCTCACATTCTAAGTGTCATAAATCGGTATTTGCTCCACGAGAATGGCAAATAGCGGGTCGGATAAAGCATGGGAGCTGTTTAGCGCATGGTATGACAAAATAGTGGAGAAAGAAGCGGGATTTTCGTCGAAGCATCCCCGAAGAGTTGAGGAGGAGCTAGAGGAGCCAATGGATGCAACCAATGTGTACAATAATTTTTGCTGGCGTAGACATTATGGCGAGTGTAACAGGTTTCTCGATGCATATGGCGGCATCCTTCATAGCTTCATGGTGGAGCTGGTCCCGACGTGAAACCATGTCCCTGTGGATCGGTTTTGCCTTCACTAAGCATCAAGCTTTTCTTAAGATGTTTAGAAAACGATCATGACCGAATTAGAAGGTTCTTGAAGAAAACTGCAACAACCGGGTGCACCTATTGTATAAGGGGTATACCACTGCGTGCAAGAGGGGAAGGAAAGTTTTTTAGAAACCCCTTTAGATATCATGTTAAAACATACATGATTTACACTAAGCCAAGCAAAGATGCAGTTCTTCTTCAAGTTCAACACATACATGATTTACACTAAGAAAACAAAGATGCGTTCTTCTTCCCGCCTCACCAGTAGAGGAGCCGATAGATCCTGAGGAAGAGAAGCTCGTACTGGAAAATGAGGAGATCGAGGTTGTGGAAGAGGAGGTCTCCGAGAAAAAGTTATCTACTTGGGGGCTATCAGAAGCATATCCCATCCATGTAGGTGGGAAACCATATTTGTTCTTCTTGGGACATATCCGGCGAGTGGCAGGGTTGAGAGAAGACGCGAGATATTGGGCGAGATATATGCCCATGTTGTAGGCCTGGGAGGACTTATAGACTTTGAGACTGATGTCCCTAGACAAATGATGGAGGCTGTGACTTATGATGGATCCTCAATACCTCCAGAGGATGCATTTGAAATTGTCATGCAGCAAGCTGAAGCAGGGTATGAAGCAGTGAAAGATGTCAAATTTGAAGCTGCTAGCTCTTCAAACACTGCTTCTGAATTCATAGAACGTGAGCTGTCGAAGTCCTCTTTCAAAATAACAAACCCAGCTGTTGTCGAACGGGACAAAAGAGAGGTATTTATCTGGTTTCATTTTCTATTTCTTCTTGAATCTGATGTTTCTTTTATGCGGGGAGTTATTTATTGATGACTTACATTGCAAGGCATCGAGAGTCACCCTAGGTAGGGGCCTTGTATTGCACATTATATGGGCTACCTTCACAAGGGGGAAATTATTGTGTTTCACAATAAATATAGTCCATCCGAGATGGGGAGGTCCTCAAGCTTAAGGCTCTGTCATTAGCTGGCAACCACGTGCCCCTAGCCTCAAACTATGATCGAGTGATAGCAGTAGATAGGGCTATCGCAATGTATGTCTTCGGGGGCTTCAAAATGTACTCTGTCCTTGCAAATAAAGCAGCTCTAGGCTTGGGTGGAGCGGACAAGGAAACACTGCGCTTGTCCTGTGCACAGAAGGACCCTGACAGATTGTATCTGTTAGATGCAATTGGGGCTGGAGTAAAAGAAGAGGACTTAGAAGATTTTGATTCGGGTACTACAGGCCCTATTGCCAAGAAAAGGAAATGTACTTAAAAAACTTATGTATTAATATAATGTCTTTTCTATAAATTGTCTTTTCTATAATGTATCAATTGTTTTCATATGACGAAATTGCTTTTGTATGAATGTTCATTTATGATATTCATTAATTGTTAGAATTCAATGTGAGCAATAAATCCTTGTTAGATGTATATGTTAGGTATTCTTTAATGGTGGCTACAGTGCGAAAACAGGATGTGCCATTTTTTGATCGGGGCGATTTCAAGACGGGGGCGGTCGCGAAAAACAAAGGATCGGCAATTTTTGGACTACCCTATTTCGCGCAAGTGGCTACGGTGCGAAAAGCAGATGTCGGCAGTTTTGGACTGCCCGATTTTTAAGACCGTGGCTACGGTGCGAAAACACTGTCTGCTCGGCATTTTTGACTGCCCTGGCCGACCGTGGCTACGGTATAAAAACAGATGTCGGGCGTTTTGATCGCCCGAAGACCGCGTGGCTACCGAACATTTTTCGGGCCTAGGGGTTTATGGGATCGGGACGGAGACAATATTGCTTAATTGAATTTCTTGTCCTTGCTAAAATCCGCTCATGTCCATGGAAGGCGCTAACTCGAAATCCCACAAAATGAGGGCGCTTGACGAAGCCGAGATCGTTGATGAGGTCATTACTAGCAGCCGGAGACTTCTATTCCAATCACGAGAGGGCGAGGCGTTATTCCCATCACAAGCGGCCAGATGGGCGTAGAGGAGGTTGTCCTTACGTAAGACTTGGGCAAACCCTTGGAAATGTCGTCCACACTATTGTCGTCCACACTATTAATAATAGTGTGGGCGAAATTTCAAAACCCGACCGTGCTTCCTAGTCGGGTCACCTTCTTTGGCGGGTAAGGTTGTTGGGGAAGGAGTTTTTCAGGACGCCAGCATGCGCCACAATATTCGATTCGGATGATCAGTATTGTGGTAGCAGTGGAACACGTACTCTGGATCAACAGCCCCGCCTGCCGTTCCCCACCCGAGGCGGAGACATTGGAGGAAGCGTGGGGTCATCGTCGCGGTGGCCCGGGTTGATGTCATCCATGTCCCAAGACGCGAGTCACTGGCCATTCAAGTTCTTGTGTAATGATTTTGGATTACGTGTTGAAACCACCGGGGGGGGTTCTACACGGCCAGTGCTTTGGCCCAGGTTGACCCGGCCATGGTGCCCAGTGGCTCATGAATCAGGCTATCTCCTCGTCTCAGACGTTGGGACCACTATTGCATTCCCAAACGTTTGGCAGTGGTGGGGGGGAGGAAGAACTGCAGACTATGGAAGTGCAGCATGACCCAAAGATCGGCTGGTCCGGCATGATGATCGCCAGGATCGAGCGGGCAGCGGCAAGATCGGCATCACCGGTCCAAAGAAGATCGCCAGATCGGCCGCCCAATCAAGATCATCATCAGGTGGACCAGCATGTTGATCCGGGAACCCTAGTTCGAGTGGAGCAGTACTAGGAAGCCCCTGAAAAGTCTGAAATCCGGCCGAAGAAATCCAGAGCCCGGCAAAGCCTCCTAGGCTTGTTCCTAGTGCGAGACAAGCTGAGAGAGATGCAGGCAAGGAGACTGATAAGCTTGGTAATAAGCGGAAGCCTAAGGAAGGGGAGCCTAGTGTTAGATATGGTGGCCCTGAGAAGATGAAGGGTGCTCCTCCTGGCACTCAGGCTTTGAGGGAGATTAGGTACTGGCAGGCACGCACCCAGCCTCTGATTCCCAAGCTTGCCTTCGCTAGAATGGTCAGGTTTGAGATGCAAGAAATTATTGAGAGGAGGAAGGAATCAAGAAGGAGGAGGAGGGACAGAGCACCAGACTTCGTCCCGATGGTGGAGGAGGAGGTGAATAGAATCCAGGCAGAGGCCTTGGACATACTGCAAGAGGTAGCAGAGGCTCATCTAATTAGCCTCTTTGAGGACAGTGTCCGCTGTTGTGTGCACAGAGGACGTGTTACTGTGCAGGGCAACGATTATGCCTTAGCTAGATACTTCCGTGGATGCCTCCCTTAGCATCCTTTTGTAACACTTTTTTGTTTCTTAATATATGAGTGTTTTAGTATTTATCGTGATGAGTGTTTTATATTTATCTGTAATTATTTGCTATTCTATTTATTGCGGCTGTGCATTTATCTACTAGTGTTGACCGTGGGCACGCGGTGCGAAAATGACTATTCCACATTCGTGGGAAGGTCTATTTGCGACCGCCGCCACTGATAAAAAATGACTATTCCACATTCTTTGGGAAGGTCTATTTACCGCGGGTGGCCTGATCTTGAAAAAATAGTGGTTCCAAAGTTTTTGAGGGGCGCAATTTCGCGACCGTGACTACGATTGCAAAAGCACTATTCCACACATTGCGAAGAGAATCTTTGAACCGAATAGACGGATCACATGTATCACTTATGGTTACATACTTATAACTCATATAAGAGGCATAGCATGTACATAGAACTCATATAAGAGGCATAGCATACATGAATGAAGAAGCTTATTCGCGATCGGGATCATCATGAAAAGGTAGTTGAGTGATGCGATTAATCTCATAGACGCCACGCTCTGGAACCCTCCAAAGGTGGATAACAACACGATAAAACCCTCCGGAAGAACGATTTCGGCCCTCTGCTACTCCTTCCAGCCAGGGATCAAGGGGGATACCCCTATGAGAACATCTATAAAGATCATTATATGTCATAGTGCAAGTAATGGAGTCCATATCTTCGGGACGAGGAGGCAGAGACATAGCAAATGGACGCCTTCTGCATTGAGTGGAACCGTACTTATATCGAACAAAATTATTGACATGCACTGTAGCAGCATTATTGGTTATACATACGAGCATAATGTACAAAATACACATGTATATAATGTACGTATATAGCGTATATACATTCTGAGTATTGATTTAGGGGGACTCTTCTGAGTCATTGTCACCGACCTTTTGTTGATCTTTTCTATCATGTACATTTGATGCTCTCTATTCCATATTAGATGGATGATAACATCGAAGGGATCGGGGATAATAGCGAGGATTGAGAGCGGCGGTGGTCATCGGTCTTCCATGGGTATTTCGCTTTCGCGACATCGTTGAAATTTTCGTGATTCATCTTGCGGGTAACTGGAATCACGTTCGGGACCGTAATGAGACCACATGGCTAGACGGAGGCCAATATTGCTGCACTCGGCAATTTGATGTATATTTATACCCACCAAAATTATTGATGGTATATACCCACCAAAATTATTGATGGTATATACATAGAAATTATTGATGGTATATACATACCAAAATTATTATTATATACATACTTGTATGGTACTCGTATGCTACATGAGCTACAATATATAAATATAATGTACGTATATAGCATATATACCTGATTTCTCTTTAAATAGGCATCTATGCCTTCATTGTCTTTGTCTGCTTCTTGTTTGCATGCTCCTTGCCTCCCTGTCCGCTTCTTGTTGCTCTTTGCCTGCCTGTCTGCTCCACTAGTTGTTCCTTGTCTGTTCCACTAGTTTCTTGCAAATGGTAACTTTGCAAGAACATCCTCGATGGGCTGATCGGAATACGCAAGCGTCTTGGCAGAAGTTAATACGTGCACTTTTGATGATTTTTTTAACAACTTTTGGGAGCATCGATGGCGTCACGGTCCAACCACAGAGCTTGCAAGGCAGCTGATCAACTTCATTATCGATCGCTATACTCGTCATCTCCCTCCACTGGAGGAGATCAATTCGAGTCAAGCAAGGTTCACTCTAAGTGCTTTGGGACTTCTTGAACCCCCCTCAGATTTAGAAGATAGGCTAGAACAGTTGAAGGACATGCTTTTCCATGGTTTCATGGCCTACTCTCTGGATCAGTATGTGCCTCTGGTCATTCCTACTAATGAGAAGAATAGGATTTATATCCTCATTGAACTTTACGACTTCCATTACAAATCTTTTGTGGATATTGGTAAGCTCCTATTCCGTTCCCTTGACTTCAACATCCTGTGGTTATTGTCTAGATTCCCCACCTAGGATACAATTCATTGGGATACACGTGACCTATGGCTACATAGCACATAATACGTACATATCACAGGTAAAGATACTCCACTGGACTGGTATAAAGATTTTCATATTAAGTATATAAGCAAGTGATTTCCGTGTAATTAAGTAACATCCTCATATTATCATATATTATCTTGGCAATCTTACACTTTTAGTGTAATTGAATGGTTTCTTCTACCATTTTCCTTGTATTTTCTCATGTGAATGTTTTATTTGTGGTCGTATTAGGGACCGTGGCCCGCGGTCTTGAAATCGCCTCACTTAAAAATTATTGAAGGGCCTATTTCAAGACCGTGGCTACGGTTAAATCGTGGATCCGGTTTAGTTACGGGCCCATCTTTCGCCACCACCAAAGGGTATAATACTTCAGCATTATTGGTATTATTCTTCAACTTTCTTGGTATTATACTTCAACAGTATTAGTATTATACTTCAACATTATTGGATTCGTAGCTATAAATTCTTTCACCTTGCTTTCACTTCTCACCTTTGTTCCATGTTTTCACATTGCTTTCACTTCTCGTGTTCTCACCTTGCTTTCACTTCTCACCTTGTGTTCCGTGTTCTTTGCTAATTGATCTTGATCCTTGCTTCTTGCTCCTTCATCTTCGTGCTACTTCATGCTACTTGGTCTTGTTCCTTGCTCTAGATCTTGCTACTTGATCTTGTTCCTTGCTTCCTTGTTCCATGATCTTCCTTGTTCCCTGCTTCTTGCTACTTGATCTTGATCCTTGTTCCTTGCTACTTCATCTACCTGGTTCTTGCTACTTGGTCTTCCTTGTTCCTTGATCTTCTTGCTCCTTGATCTTCCTTGTTCCTTGCTTCTTCCTACTTGATCTTGATCCTTGTTCCTTGCTACTTGGTCTTCTTCCTTGCTTCTTGCTCCTTGTTCCTTGCTCGCTCCTTGTTCCTTGCTTGCTTGTGCAAATGATTGGACCCAATCCTCCCCGGCTACTCGAGAGGATCCATGCCCAAGCATGCCCCAGGCATTCTCATGCGGCCCTGGAATGGATGAGCTATGGGACCATTTCTTGAGTGGAGGTTGCGCCACGGTCCCACCAAGGAGCTTACAATGGAGTTGATCAACTTCATTCTGGAGCGATTTGATTGTGGTCATGAGCCACTGATGGAAATTAATCCATCTGAATGTTATAGGAGACTTGCAATGAGGGGACTTCTTGAACCCCCTCCTTATCTGGACGAGATGCTACAGCAATTGAGGCCTCTTCTTCGTGCTGGATATTTAGCACACTCTCTGGATGCATACATATCAGAGTTCATTCATGAAATTAACCGGGGACAGATGTATGGCCTTATTAGGGTGTACTACAACGAGTACAACGGTTTTGTGGAGTTGGGTCCGCTCTTCTTCCGTGAGTATCATCCTGTGGAATTACTTTTTCTAATGACTAGGTACCCCATATGGTGGGAAGAATCAGGCTGGGAGGAGCGTGAGCTCTTGACTCCTAACCCAGATGCATGGGTTAGACCTCGCAGGGGAGGGGAAAGGGGAAGGGGAAGGGGTTAGGAACCTAGGGGAAGGTTACTAGGGACATACTGCCGTGGTCTCTAGTAACCTTTGCTATCTATCATAAATATTTCATATGATACCGTGATAATATGTTCTATAAATATTCTCTAATATGTTAATATGTTCTCTAATATGTTAATATTCTCTAGTTACTGGCCCATATTTTAGCACCGTAGCCACCTGCTTGAAATTGACTTCAGTACAAATTATTGAAGGGTTTATTTTCGCGACCGCATTACCCGCGATGCGAAATCGACTGAGTTACAAATTATTGAAGGGCCTATTTTGCACCGTGGCTACGGTGCGAAATACGTGGGTCCAGTTTAGTTACAGGGCCATATTTCGCACCGTCGCCACGGTGCGAAATCGACTCAGTTACAAATTATTGAAGGGCCTATTTCGCACCGTAGCCACGGTGCGAAATCGACTCAGTTACAAATTATTGAAGGGCCTATTTCGCACCGTGGCTACGGTGCGAAATACGTGGATCCAGTTTAGTTACAGGCCCATATTTCGCACCGTGGCCACGATGCGCAATACATGCATAACACAGCATTTCGCACACTGAGCACTATCGAACTGATAAATAAACCAACTCTTTACGATGAGAGGCGTTATCAAGAGCTCTCAATACCGGACATAACCTTTGCCTTGCCTACATCTCATTGATCTCCACTCCCTTGATCGCTCAACAGCTGCGGACTTATACCAAGCTGCCCTCTTTTTTTCCCCCCTGGGTTTTTGTCTAAACAACTTAGCAAGTGTTGATTCACTCTGGTTCCGTGATTTCTTCACCCACTTGCACACGATCCTTCTGTAAAACCATTGACACATCTGCTGCAAGGAATTCCCAACTGAACCTCTGTGTTGAGTGAAACGGAAGAATGTATTCTTTGCTTGCTTATGGGACTTCTCCATTCCCTGTGTATTCCAAATTCACAGGCTTCCATACTCCCTGACAAACCACACGCCATGTGCGAACAGAATATGGACATAGTGAGTCAAATTGGCCTCACCCCATGCCGTCAGGAAAGACTTAGTGAAGTTTGTGACTGCCTCCTGGAATTTGGCAACATCATTTTCCTGCACTACCTTTTTCTGCATTTCCTTTACCAGTACAGAGAAATCCTGCCATGCCTTGATTTTCTTCAAAGGCGTGATCTGCCACGATCATTTCGATCATCCTCGGTGCAATAAGATCCTTGTAAGCTTCCCAAACACCGGATAAGTTCTCTTTCGCGGGAGGCAAAACCTCTTAGCCTTTGGACCACCCATCTTTGGTTTCGGGGGAACCTTGCTTCGGATACCTTTGGATCTTGAAGTATTTTGTAGTGCCCACCATGAAGTCCCACATTAGATAGCACCTTTTCAACTTCATGCATGGCAGCTTCCCTAGAGCTTTGGGGTGATTTATTCCAAGCAAACAGGATACTCATGTAAACCATCTTGTCTATGATTCTCAAGAAAGCATGAAGGGTGCATATGTGTACTCTTCTTAATGGAATTGGCAGAATTGGCATCAAGGTTGTGTCCTTCTCTTCTCTATTTGGTGGCTCATCCCGGACACGATCCTAATGTACTCTTGTCCAATCCGGTTGAATCTCTTCTTGCATAGAGACGGTAGGGACAAGCATGAGTAGTCTTACCAAAGACCATGCTTCATTCTGTACATGCATTTTATTGTCTTCAAATCTGCAGCAAGATGCCATTCAACCTCGTACTCACCATATCCAGGAACTGCAAGTTTTTCTCCGATTCCGTGAGAGGCAATCATTGTGGGAATGGGTGTTTGATCAAAAACCCATTTCAGTATACTGTGATTTTCCTCTCGTACCTGAAATAAACCAACCCACCAAATGTGATCTTTTGATTTCGACGAAAAACTTATCATCTAGATTTGACTCTTCATTCCCTCGTATTCAAAGCTCGTTTCATTAGACTCAGCGAAACCCTCTCGTACTTCTCGCCTTTCACCAATTCCATTTCATCCAGCTTCAAAACAATTCTTAGTTTGCCAGCGCACTCTTCTACCTTCATATCATAAAATCGAACCAAAAGCTGAAGCATTCTAGTTAAGTCTATCCAAAGAATTGTTATTTTCATTAAGGCAGAAAGTATCACCAAACTTCGACTTCTTCTTACCTTTGGTATAGGATGCCAATGTATCCAAGTTGACAACGCTGGTCACCGATACATATCACCAAGAAGCTCTTGCACTTGTGCATTTCTCGATGACCTACAAGTCATCACACTAGTCATCCTTGGTAGTAGAATAGTTTTGGTAATGCTTTGTTGTTTAAAGCCATCCTGCAAGCACCTGAACAAAGCAATATAAGCTTGTCTACTTATTCCGATATTGTCACACAGTTCTTGCACTGATTCTGAGGTTTGACTGTTCCCCAACTCCTGCAATAGTTGATGTACTACAGCTTTCCTAAGTTGAATGCTACCAGGAAGCTTTAACATTCTCAATACATCATCTTTAGTAACTAATTTCTTTAATAAACCGGCAATATTAGCAGGTTTTCTCTTATTTTCTTCTGCAAAATTTGGATCAACAAGCTTTTTAATAGCCATGACCCTTTTTTTTGAGCCTCCACCCCCAGGGGCTAATATATTTATGGGCTTCAGGTTTTTTGCCCTCTCCTTGATCCCCAGTGGAGTTCTTTTTAAGCGTTTGACCCGGTTGTGAAGGGAATCATTTTCTTGCGCAACCCTCTTCATTCCTTGCTAGTCACCAATTTCTGATTTTCTACCTCCAATTCATTGAGCTTGCGGCATTGTTGAGACAGAAAGTAGTTCGCCTGTTGGAGCTGATTAACATCTGATAAAACTTTGCAATTGAATCCATACAAGTGGTTATACATGGCACGCAAATGTGGATCAGTATTACCATTAACCAAATTATTACAGTAACCTAGTAACCCTTGCTGTCCCTTACAAGCAAACTCAATAAGACCGGATGCAGAGTGGAAGTTTGGATGGGCTCGAGTGAAAGGATCACATGGATACAGTTGGCCTTTAGCCCAGAGGTCTATATTCATGGCTCCAGAAGCTCGCAATGCATCTTCATCTATTGGTTGCTTCCAAGTGAACTTATTCCTGTAAGGCAGGCATTCTTTTGGCACTTGCACTCTAAATTGACCCTCGGAATTAGTTTGATCCTGAAACAGAAGTATTAGAAGGAAGAACACTCAAAGGAATGCAATGACGACTCGGAAACCAAATACCTTTGCCATTGACGTTGCAAAAGACCGAGAACTGGAGCGGAGATTAGAATTAGGAAGATTCTTGCCAACAAAAAAGAGCGAAATTGAAAAAATTTCGCTCTATTTGCCGCAAAAAAGAACCGCCATAATTCAATTCAAAAACCGCCCGGGCGCGATGGCAAGATCGTTACGCCGATGGCTGATGGCAAGGTCGATGGCGCGAGGGCAAGCTCGATCGATGGTGCTGAAGCTCGATGGCATAAGCTCGAAGGTGGGAAAACGAAAATCCTAGATATAATCATCAAATATTCAGGTCGTTAGGAAATAATGATTGCGGGGTTAGGTTCGGGGGTTAGGTTCGGAGGTTAGGTAGTTAGGTTAGGGGAGAGTGAAATTTAGGTATGGAGGGGGGAAGCTAGGTTCGGGATCCTACGTGGCGGCCCCCCTAATATATTCTTAGGAGGCCCTTATTTGACCTAAAAAAACTCTAATGGAGCTTCTGGATGCCTTCTCGATTGCCTCAGGCTGCCTAATGAATTGGACGAAGTGCTCGGCATTGTGGCCGTCAGCAGAGCCCATGCCCGCGGTCTTGTCCCAATTTCCTTGGCGAGTACAGCCACACGGCACATGCTCTAGGCTTTTGGGTATCCCGTTCAGCATCGACATTTCAGCGGCTGGTATTTGGGAAGACATTCTGGTAGGATTGCGTCGGCACCTTAATTGGTGGAAGGGGGGGAAACTTTCCATGGCCGGCAGGATCACAGTAGCGAAGTCCGTTTTATGCTCAACACATATTTATATGGCGTCTATCATCCTCGCCCCGGAAAGCAAGATCCAGGAGATTTCCTCTATGATCCGTAACTTCGTCTGGGGAGGTAATGAGGAAGGAGCGGTCGTCAAGGTCGCGTGGTGGAAATGTGTGTGGCCCAAAGCTGCGGGTGGCCTGGGCATTCTAGATCTCTCTCTTCACAGCAAGGTCCTGATCTCCAAGTTCATTTTTGCGGTTCTTGAGAATGCGCTCGACTCGCCTGGCATGGTTTTCCTGCATCAGTCGCTGTCGCATTCGATAGTTTTCCATAGGCCATCTGTGCCTGTGCGGTTTCCTTGGGCGTTATTTGTGGATATCAGGCCATATGTTAGTGCTTCTCCCATTTTGAATGGGCTCCTACGAGCCTGGAAGCAAGTCCGCCCGCTATTTGCAATTGACGCCTCGAGCTGTGTCCAGTTGGAGTCATTGCCATGGTGGATCCCTCTCGACCCGGGTACGTCACCCTCGGTGTTGGCAGCATCCGTGGATCCTCGAATGCAGCGCAGATGGACTCAGCGTGGGGTCTCGACTGTGGGAGATTGGTATGTTGACGAGCAGCTGGCGCCCCGGCAGCTTTTCCGTCACAGGTTTCGGCTTTAGGAACGAGATTGTGCTATCTGGGCGCAAGTGGCAAATGCTCTGCCACTGAACCCTCCACACGGGATGGGTCAAGTTTGGCAGTGTCAGCCAAAGGTTAACCCCTCAAATTTCGTGAAATTCTGCTATGGGCTTCTCGCAATTCAGGATGAGCTGCCCCCCTCGGACGGCTGGAGTCTTCAGGTGCCATGGGACGACTGGGGCAAAATTTGGAGGTGGGTGTGGAATCCAATCTTGCCCCCCAAAGGCTCGAGTGTTGTTGTGGCAGGTAGTGCACCGATCCCTGAGGGTGAATACGTGGGTTCACAGGATAAGTCCGAGGATCAGTGATTTGTGTCCAATGTCTGGTGCCTGTACCGAGACTTTGGAACACTGTATGTTTCTCTGCGTAGAGGTTCAGCCCGCATGGCAGTGGTCTCAGCGCCTCTTTCACACCTCTCCATTGTTAAGAAGTTCTCTTGGGAATGTATCCCAGTAGGTGGTCCCAGGCACATAGTCTGGCCTTCCATTTGTGCAAGGCCTGGCTTCTGTGGCTCATATGGAAGCGGCGATGCATGAAGGTGTTCAGAAATGAAGAGATGCCACCTGGTGCTCTGATCCCTCAGTTGAGGTACAAATTATACCTTTCTTACCTGGCGTCCCCTTGGAAAGAGCAGTTCAAGGCGGCTATCTGGGAAAGGATCTTCCTCATTGTAGACGGTAGTGGCAGGTTTGTTGGCTGAGTCGTAGTTAGGTATGCGTGCAGTCTGGGTCCTTCCGCGAGCTCTTCCTGTATTTTACTCCATATTAATAATAGTTAATTTGATCCTTCAAAAAAAAAAAAAATCCCATTTTTCTCTACATAACTCCTTTAGGGGCACCTCCTTATCAAACATAAACTTTGCATTTTTTCATGTCTTTGATGGAATTTCCATCAAGACATACAATAGGATCTTGACATACAACATCTTCATGCTAGTCTTAGTAGAAGCTAGTGGCGATTTTGATCACTATATTAGTAGATTTTTTAGACCACGATGAACATTTGCATTGTATTCTATGGTCAACCATTGCTTCCGAATTGAACTTCATAGTTACACTTTAGTTATTGCTCTATGTTTTTGGAATGTGCTTATGATTAGAAAACAACACTTGAAAGAAGCTCAAAAAAGATTTTTTAGCTCACACTATGGATACTAATTTCATATGTAAATGGTAACGTTCTACTTTGATTATTCTTGTGCTTGGATTGTTTATAACTTTATAATAGTTCGAGCATGCTAAGGTGTCCTTTTTGAACCTTCTTGGTAAACTTTGTTAGGACGTTTGTCTATTATGAGTTAAACCAGAGGTTGACTTGCTAACGAAAATTCTTTGATCTTAATTATTTGGTTTTATATTACTATATTTTTTTCAGCTGCATTCCAGAACTTATCTAAGGCCGTTTACAGTTCCAGAAATCTATGGGCGAATATATAATAGAAGGAAAGGTTGAATCCTTGTGATTTTGGGAAGAAAAATAACAAACTATTTTGGATGCCCTGTTTCTCATCACATTCCCGCTATTTCAAGGTGATCTACTAGCGAATATATAACAGAAGGTAAGGTTCAATCCTTGGATAAACTATTCTTGTGATTTTGGGAAGAAAAATAACAAACTATTTTGGATGCCCTGTTTCTCATCACATTCTCACTATTAATTGGCTTCAAGGCGCAGGCAAACTTCCTTCAAAAATTGGATATGAATCAGGGACACAAAATCTTTATAGAAATTGATTAGCAAGCGGAGTTATGTATTCACCCTAAGTTCTGCACAAGAACACTAAATCAAACCCTACACTATTGATCAGTTGAGCATCTGTGTCATGGTGCTTTCCTTGTTTTGAGATCCCTCATGGTGCTTTCCTTATTTTGAGATCCCTCATGCCTCGTGATTGCAGCTTTTTGAAGTGCCTGCATGCAATCGAATATGAATCAAGAAGAATATGAATCAAAATTGAAAATTCCAAAAGAGAGGAAGCCAAAACTAGATCATGTGCACTGATTTTTTGCGCCCTACGGTGCCAAAGTTGAGCTCCAAAACCACTCATTTGCGCAAACCCTTAGCCATGTCAAAGATTGCCATAGCGTTTTAGTCCAAAAAGCTAATCCAAAAACAAAAAGGCGAACGATGCCGGAATGAGCCGTGGCTAGAATGCTTCAAGAAACTTCCATTAGGGTAGGTCTAGGCGGCACCGCTTATGGCGGGTTTGTAGAATATGGTCAAATATGTTAACATGTCGTCACACAGGTTGTCAGATAAGATATATATGCAGACAACAGGTGAAGATACAATGGTCCATACCATTGTATTATGTGGAGGTAGGATTCCAAGTGTGGAAAGATCAAATTCAACACATATTGGATGTTGAGGATCTATGGGAGATTGTTGATCCAACTTAGATGGATGTAGTGGCTACTAGTGCAGGTGGTGCATCTAGCAGTATGGCAGTTGTTAACTCAGCAGTTGGAGGAGGTGACTCTACCTCAATGACCTTAGGGAGTAGGTCTGTTGCAGAGATTGCAGGTGAAGAAAGGACTGTGCCTTCATCAAATGCACTGTCTACAAAGATTAAAGAAACAAGGGGCATAATCAGGAGCAAGGTTGGACCTACAATTCAACTCAAACTCAGAGGTATGTCTCCTAGGCAGATGTGGAGCTATTTGCTCAAACATTATGAAAGTAAAAGCTCATCACAAATAGATGTGTTAGAAAAGGAGCTAAGAAATCTGAAATATAATGAAGATGAGGAAGTCTCAGATTTCTTCAGTAAATTTGATAACCTTGTAGCTGATCTAGATGGTGCAGGAGTTGTCCTATCAGAAAGATTTGTAATGTTGGCCGTTGCTCGAGCAGTAAGTTCCAATTCACAGCTGTCCCTTTTAATTAGAAATGTTGCTAAAAACAGGGAAGAGGCTGAAAACATGCTAAGGACTGAGATAGAGCAGAATAAGTTGATGAGAGAAGAAGAAAACACAGCTGAAATTCTATATGCTGGAAAGAAAAAGAAACTTCAAGGAGATAAGGCAGTGTGCTACAACTGTTATGAGGCAGGGCACATTAAACCAAATTGTCCTAAACTTAACAAGAAATAACATGCTATAATTGTAAAGGAAGAGGCCATATAGCTGCTAAGTGTCCTAGCCCCAAAGAAAAGGAGTATGGCAGGGGAAGGGGAAGAGGACGAGATATAAAAAGAGGATATTCCTCTAGAAGGAAAGGAGGACCTGCAGGTGTACACATTGCTCAAGAAAAAACAGAAGTCAAAGAAAAGGAAGAACCAAGTGATGATGAGGTAAATTGTGCTAAATGATGTTGGCTCTAAAACTAATGGCAAGAATTCTGTTATTGTAGTTGGTAGTGGAGCTGAGAGATCAGTAGTAAGATCTCTAGATATGCTTAAGAATCAAACATCAGCCAAGTCAAAGCATGTACAAGTTGGAAATGGAGATTTGCAAGCTATAGAAGGATGTGGAATGTTGGAACTGCTGGATCTTGATGGAAATATAGTCAATATTGAAAATGTATTATGTATTCCTAGTTTGATAAAAAATTTAATGTCAGTGTGCCAGCTAGTGGACTTGGGATATAAAATCTTCTTTGAGAAGAAAGTTTGTAAGATTTGTATGGATAATAAATTAAAGTTTTTGGCAAATCGAGTTGGGAATCTGTTTCAAATTGAAAATGGTCTTATTGATGGAGTTAATGCTATACTAATGACTGATATGGAGACTTGGCATAACAAGCTTGCTCATACACATTATATTAATGTGAAGTTTGTGACAAAAAAAAGCCTTATAGACTGTAACATACCAGAAAATCATAAATGCATATGTGAGGGATGCATGTTGGGTAAAATTATTAGACTACCATTTCCAAAATCACATAAAAGAGCTGAAGGAGTTTTAGATCTTGTACATACAAGATATGTGTGGCCCTCTAAATGTTAGAAGCAGAAATGGAAAGAGATATTTTATAACATTTATAGATGATCATAGTAGAAAGTGCAAAGGATATTGTTTGACACGAAAATCTCAAGCTCTTGAAGCTTTCAAAATGTATGTATCAGAAATGGAAAGACAAACAAACAGAAAATTAAGATGCATAAGATCAGATAGATGAGGAGAATATTTATCTACTCAATTTGAGTAAGCAGAGATATTGTTTTTGATGAGCATACTCATTATAAGGATAGACAGCAATCTAAGCAAAACAATTGCAAACAGGCCAGCCAAACAGAGACATGTTTCAAATATGTTGAAAACGAGGATGATCATGAGAAAGTCAATGAGGCTGAGGTTGATATGGAAGAAAAGCAAGTAAACTCAAATGAAGAACAGGAGAATGGTGCTGATGAGCCTATGCATGATATACAACAAGACAAAAACAAGAAAAGAAAGATTCAAGCTGAAAGATTGAGAGAAAATCTGCCACTAAATGAAGGTGAATATGGCAGACTAGAAAGTGGAAGAAGCAAAGGGATTGAGAAACTTTCTGAATTACCATATCAAGAGCAAATATTGGCTATTCTCGAAGATTATATTGTTCCAACTTCATATGAAGAAGCAATAAATAGCATTGAGAAGGAATATTAGATTAAAATCATTCAAAGACACTGAGACATTTGATGTAGTACATAAACCAGAAAATACCAACATTGTAGGGAATAAATGGATTTACAGAATTAAAACCAACAGTGATGGCACAAAAAGGTTTAAAGCAAGGTTAGTAGCTCAAGGCTTTTCTCAAAAGAAGGGAAAAGATTATAATGAGATCTTTTCTCCAGTGGTTAAGCTCACAAGTCTGAGGGTACTCTTGGCAATTGAAAATGCATTAAATTTAGAGCTACATCATATGGATGTCAAAACCGCTTTCCCGGTAAGATTTTTATTTTTTTATTAATATATAAATGGTACAAGGCCCTTATTCACCCAATTAGTGAAGGACATAGTAGGATACACAACCAGCTAATGCAGTACTTTATTGGAGCTCTCTCAACCTCTTCCTTGCTCATTAGTACTATGGGGGCCACTGCTATTCCAAAAAGTACCATAGCAATGGCTGCAACCTCTTCCCAACGTCCAAGTACTATGGAAGATAATTCCTCAATTTTCTGCAATCAACTACTTATGAAACCTCCATAATGCTCCACTAACCTCAAAAAAAAAAACTGGCCCTAAGATAATCAATTTAAAGCTTGCTTCTGTATATTGCCACGGACAACAATACTATGCAAAGGACTCCACTCTGCTACTACACCCAGAGCTAAAATTCCCATGAAGTTCCTCCCTCCGAAAGTTGCAACTGTTCAAGTGATGACTGATAGAAGAATACTACCTAGTTACCACCATAATGGAATTAAGAGCCAAATGTAGTCCATCTGCATCTAACTCCAGCAGGCTTGTCCCCTATTGGTGCCAAAGCATACGTACAGTAGAAGCCTCCCGTCTCCTAAAGACATATAGCCCTACACATACCATTGTTCACAGTGCCATCTGTACAAAAGCTTCTTCTAGCTGGGATAGAAGATCACGGGCCTAATTGAAACCCATCTTAAGGACACTACTTGCTTCAAAATACGCACATGAAAAGTGGACATATTTAGGTAACCCACTCAAGACCTAGCATAGACACCAGTTTCATAACTACATCTTCCATATAGGTAGCAATTCCCAGCAGACAAAGACCCATTAGTCACAAGATAAATAGAGCTCCGTGTGCACCCAAAGCCCTTCAAATCTTTAGCTAACATACCTTTGCAGAGAGGAAGGAAACTGGCTACATAGAGGTGCAAGGACGGGCCTGATACTATGCAAAACCTCATATGGATCAGATAAGATGCCCCCAAACTTGTACCACCTAATAGCATGATAGCACGAGTAACCGAGTTCCAAAAGTTATCTGAATATATTTCTCACACTCGACACATAAGCCGCTATATAGTCCCCATTGAGGAAGCACCACTAACATCACAATGGGTTCAGCAACAAGCACCCAAATCTGAATGACAGCCTGTCAACTTAATCATTTCATGAGCTTGCTCCAACCGCGCGAGGATGGAGCTCTCTACTTTGAATAAATCTTAAGCCCGTCAGTACAGATCTAAATACATTACCAAGAGCCACATTGAGTGCGCTTTGGAGCGAAAATGAGATCCCTGTAACTATATGGCTAGCAATAAAGTCCTATCTGGATAATTTTGAAATCGATCTGCATAGAGAGCCAGAACTGCAAAACCTTGTAGTGAGTGCAAGGTCAGGCCACACTGATATGGCTTCCAGTAATTTGCTACCAAATGTTGCAAGAATCCAAACCTTATCTATCACCAAGAGACTGAAAGATGGGTGAGGAAAACTTACCAAGCTTAAACACGAATAGAATAGATTGAAAAGGAGGCAGGGTCTGCCAGAACCATGGATGTTTCTCATTCAGATGGTTTTCAAGGATTTAAAACCCACCGAATTTACAAGCATGAAACTGACTCCACACACCACACTAAAGCTCTGTCTAAATTCGTGCAGCTCTGCTTAGAGCTCTGCCAGCATAGAAGAAAAGGAGACGATCCTCAAGAAACTGCTGCCGCATGGCCGGCAGCCCTTAGCCGCTGGTCAACGCGCCCCCTTTTTGGTCGTTGGCGCACATTCTAAAAACCCTATTCAAAACTTCTTTTCTAAAAACTGCTTTTCTAAATGCAGAATTGAAAGAAAATATCTATATGAAGCAACCTGCTGGTTATGAGGAAAATGACTCAAATGTTTGGAAACTCAAAAGAGCAGTATATGGTTTAAGGCAATCACCTCGTGAATGGTATTTCTGCATAGACAATTTCCTAAGAGGGCAAGGTTTCGAAAGATTGCAAAATGATGGGAATTTATACAAATTCAGAGATGGAGAAATTTTTTGCTTAATTGCATTATATGTGGATGATTGTATAATGATATCAAATAGCCAAAGTTGCTTAACAAAATGTAAAGATATTTTGAAAAACAGATTTGAAATGACAGACAATTCCTGGGAATTGAAGTGTCGAGAAACAGAGACAAAAGAATTCTGTCTCTAAAACAGAGAAGACATATGGAAAATATGCTTAAAAGGTTTCATATGCAACATGCTAGAATAGCAAAAGTTCCTATTGTTGGAGGTCATAAACTAACTGACATTGTTCAGTCCAGTGAAGACACAAAAGGAATGGAAAAAATTCCATACAGAGAGATAATAGACTGTTTGCTATATTTATCAAACAATACAAGGCCTGGCATTAGTTACTCAGTAAATATTTTGAGCAGATATTGCAATAGTCCAAGAAAAAGACATTGGGAAGCAGCAAAGCATGTTCTGAAGTACTTGAAAGGCACAACTAATTATGGAATTACATTTACCTCTGATGATCTGAATTTAAAAGTTTTTAGTGATGCAGATTGGGGAGGAGATAGAAGTACAAGAAAATCCACATCGGGTTATGTTGTTTTTCTTGGAGGAGGAGTCATCAGCAGAAGCTGAGTATGCAGCTAGTTCATTACTATCCAAGGAACTTGTTTGGTTAAGAAGATTACTGGAGGAACTTGATTTTAAACAAAGACAACCTACTGCAATTATGACTGACAGCATGAGCTGCATAGCCATAGTAAAAAACCCAGTCCAGCATGAGAGAACTAAACATATCGAGCTTGATATGCACTTCATTAGAGATATGGTAGAAAAGGGTTATATTGAAATGTGTTACATCCATACAAACTTACAAATTGCTGATGTTTTTCCTAAAGCACTGGTAGAGAAAAAGTTTACAGGGTTCAGAAGTAAATTGAATGTGATAGACCTGTGTGTTGAAGGAGGAGTGTAGAATATGGTAAAATATGTTAACATGTCATCATACAGGTTGTCAGATAAGATATATATGCAGACAACAGGCGAAGATACAATGGTCCATACCATTGTATTATGTGGAGGTAGAAAACAACATTTAAGACAATGGTTCATACCATTGTATCTTAAGTCGTATACATTAGTTTTTATAAAGCAATGGTTTATACCATTATATTGTGAAGAATGAAATGATATATGAAATCGAAGGAGGCAAGCTAGGATTCAAATTTTAGTATCTCCTAAGAGTAAGGAGAGATAACCACGAAATCCTTGAAATCCTTGCAGGCCGGAACCATGCCGAAGCGATAGGATCTGGCCCCATAAAACCAAGATGTACAGTTGATTGTGCGGTACAGTGAAAATAAGGTTGAAGGTTTGAAGCACGAAAATATGGTGATCAAGTTCTAAATTTTGGTTCAAATATATTTATGCACCATTTGAATTGCATTGCTAAATGATGCAATGTAACGGACCTAGGATTTTTGAGGTATATTGTAGAATTATTTTATTAAAGGATGCAAAGGAATATCAATTAAAATATCACGCATGCAGAATTAATACGTCGTATATGTAGAGATTATACGGACGGAATACTGGTGGCTAAAAATAAAAATAAGCACAGTGGAAAAGCATTTGGAAAAAGATCGATTGTAGAGGGATTGCTGAAGGAGCGAATTGCGTGCAGAGCTCTTGGAGCGTGTTGGAGCGCAGAAGAAGCAAGCGGGATTCCAGGTGGGGATCAAGCCTTACACCTGGGGTTTTTCTAGCGTTAGTATTATTAATGAATGTTTCTGGAACATAGCATAGATCTGGAATTGAATGATATTGGCGTGGTTATAAACAAGCATGCATGGTTTGTAGATAGAGATTTTGAATAGTTAGAAAATCACCTAGTTTAATAAGATCTAATATAATAAGATCTAATAATCTTCATCATGTAAATCTTCTAATCCATTACACCATTACAGAAGAAGTTGGGAAAGCTTAGAATGACCAGAATCCTTGATGGATGAATCCAGAAATAATGCAGAGGCAGGAACTGGCAAAGACGGCAGGGTTTATTTGCATGCTGCTAACAGAACGACGGTATAATTCGTTGATCTTGAAGTGTTTAAAAAGCATGGAGCAGCCCTGGAATGGGCCGATTTGGGCCTTAGAGAGGTCTATTTGGCATCATAAGGAAGAATCAAGGAGTTTTCATCAAGATTTGGTAGCCACAAGTCTGATTTTGGGAGCCAAGAACCGCTTGGAAATTGCCCGATTTGGGCCATGAACAGATCAAAATGATCTGGAAACTTCTTGGCAAGTAAAATCGGCAAGATTAAGAGGTTTTGGGGCCGATTCGATGGCCTGGAGGCCATATCCGGCAGCTGCAGACCGAGTTCGTCCCTGTTATCACGTTAGGTTTAGGTTAAAAAAAAAAAAGTAAAGATGTTAACAATTAACTAGTTGTTAGTAAGTAGGTAATAAATAAGGTTAAAGGTTAAAGCTAAGGTTAGAGTTAAATTAAAATATTAAGGCTAGTTGGAACAAAGAGTTGGGCTTGTGAATTATCAAAGATTGAGGCCTAAGTTAGGAGGGTTAATGCTAATGGTTAAGTTATTTATAATTACGACATGAGTGGTCTAAACAAGCTAGCAAGTTATAATTTAAAGCCTTTGGAATTAGTTAATATAAAGAGGGGTAAAATACCTTGGCAAGGGAAGCATAATGACAGTTAATGTTATAGATTAAACCATTATTATAGTCTTAAATATAGCTAGTGACCTTGTTGTTAGTGAATCTCTGAAAGATGTAGACATTTAGTTTTAAGTTAGTAGTGATGGTTGCATTTGCATTATTAAGGCTATGGTTGGACTTTTCTTGCTACGTAAAGTGTGTCTTATGGAATGTAATTGACGTTGAGCTTGTTAAGGCATGTGTTACGATGTTAATGAATTGTAAGAATTTATCTATGGTGTAATTCTTTGATATAGACCTCTGGGGCCGGAGTCTAGGTGCGATGGTCTAGACTCATGGTTTTGCTCAGTGCTATGCAAATGGTAATATTTGAACATCGAGCGTTGGTACCGTATGGTACAACGTCATGCACAGTTAAGTGGTCCTCCAATGCTGGACGCAGCGTGGATGGGTGTGTACACACGTGGTTACCCCGCCTCTATGTCACTGGCCTGATCAGCCGAGTTGACCTTGCTCAGACCCAGAGGAATATTGGTTGCAATGTTGATGCTATGGTTGCTTGGCTAGTGTATATGTGTTTTTTTTAATGTTGGAATCAAGTTGCAATGGTTGTGCTTAGTATAATTATGCATTGTGATTATGCTGGTTGGACTAGTAACTTAGATTGCAGGGGCGAGGTTACGGTAAGGCTAAGTTATTGCTCTAAGTTAATGCTTGTGGTAATTGATGCTTGATATATTCTAAATCCCCGATCCCCACTTAGTCCGGCTAAGTTAATGCTTGTGGTAATTGATGCTTGATATATTCTAAATCCCCGATCCCCACTTAGTCCGTGTGACTAACCCCGTGGTTAATGGTGTAAGCAGAGGTGCGAGATGCTCCGGAAAGTAGCCAAGCTGCAGAAAGGCGAGAGTAGGAGTGTGTGGATTGCTAGACAATATATTTGATTAATCTTACCATTATTATTATGGATCGGCTTAAAAATTATAATTATTTTTATAAACCTTGGTTGTTGTGTGGGGTTTTTCGCGGAGTAATGGCAAGTATAGCATTTTTTTGGGACCTTAGAGCATGTATAAAGATTAAATTCTTTACCTAAGTATGCATGTGTCAATTTCTTAAGTACCAAAGGTTAAGTAGATCCAACGGTAGAGATTGATGGGATCTCTAGTCACCGAGAGGTTAACTGGCCAGGCCCGTCACATGCAACCTTGAAAGTTGTTCTTGCATATATTGAATGTCTGAGCAAAGTTAAACTGCTAATAGTGCTTTTTATATTTTTTAGGGTTCACATGGACAAAGTGCTAACGGCTGGCTTAAAAGCTGTTGAACTTGAGCTGAGGCAAAAAATTTCAGCCTCGCAAAAAATTTCAGCCCCGTTTTAGAAAATCAGCCCTCGCAAGATCCAACTTGCGTAGCTGACGCACCTCTGAGTTTTTTTATCAGTGTTGACTCTAGAACTCAATGCCCGGCCCTCTCTTCTCCATGTGAACCACCCATTAGAATAGGGAAACCAAAAATTACCTAGAAATAAAAATACAGGAAAAAAAGCGGAAATCATAGGGTACCGTGGTTTACGAAACGGAATTTTAACCGTGACCAGGGCTCGAATTTGACGGCTTTCATGCCCATTTTTTGGATTTTTACCCGTCAAAACAGGAGGAAAAAAAATTTGTATGGCAAATGAAGGGTAGCACTTGGGCAACTGCCCGTCATAGAGAAGGGCAACTACAAGACATACTCATCATTTGAAAGGGTAGGAACAGAGAAATGCCCGTCATTTTTCTTATTATATATCTTTATAAGTTTTAAACATTTATATTATTATTGATTATAATATCTCTATACATTCCATTTTTTTACCGGACTTAAAATATACATTATAGATACCAACGAACTTCGAAATCTTTTATTTCTTATTATTTCATTCCAAGCATTGCATTTGCATTACGAGTACCAAACAACCAACCAAATACCATGAAATTCTTCAATCCGTCTGCATATGATGTGGATATGTTGTAAGGGATGATGAGACTAAGGAATAGTAGGAAAAATTGCTTGCCAAGTTTGCTTCAAAAGTAGACATGGCTAGATGTTTGCACCACAATGCGTATATCATTGTGGAATGAACCATTTGAAAGCATAGATTGGCAAGCATGTTACAAGGGTGGTATGAAGCGAAGCAAAGGAGAGGAATGCCACTTGAATAAGCTTTTGTGATTGATTTTAAACTTTAAACTACTATTTTGTTTCAGTAGTATCTATATAAGAACTTCATTATGTATTTCATGAACTATAATGGAAATATGCCTTGTTCTATGTATCTATCTATGTTTTTGAGGAAAAAAACTGGTTTCTGTCATCTTAAATTTTTTAATTCCATTTGAAAGGCTTGAAATTAGGAACTTCTTGTCACGCGAAAGGTGTAAAATTATTTTGCCCGTCCCTGGAAAATTAAGGGCAAACCGTCAAATTCGAGCACTGACCGTGACCGACGAAAACGGAATTTTTTCTCCGACGAAAAAAGTGGGAGGGGGAAATTTGCCCTCCCGCAGTCTGATCTGCTGCGCCAGTACAGTTTCCCTTAAATCGGTCTCATCTCCTGCGGATTTCAAGTTCTCTTCTTCAAGCTCCTCCAGTCCAGCGTCTTTTTTTTCAAGAGATTTTTTTTTTCAAGCTGTTCCGACGTCTTCTTCAAGCTGCTCCGGCGTCTTGCTTAACAGAGCTTTGGTCTTTCCGAGCTGCTCTTTTTGATAACAGAGCTTCTTTGCTACCGCAGTTCTTCTTTCCAGGCTGCGCCGCTTAATAGAGGAAGCATTACATTGACGGCGCCGCTTAACAAAAGCGATAGCAGATCCACTTGGAATTTCGACTTGAAAAAAAGAGGCGAATGAGGACGAAATTTCACCCTCCCTAATGACTTTATCAGCATCAGCATATCCCTCAGAATAACGCGCTTTCCTATGCTTTTTCTAGAAACTGGGTGCATCTCAAATGTTGTGTAAATATGGCTGATTCGAAGTATGGGGAGTTAGAGATCACTGTCGTTCCGGCTACCATTTTGGCCTTATATGGTTAGTTGTTTGCCCTTGCTTCTTGTAGAAGTAAACCCTGTTTGGGGTTCTTTCAAATGTTCTTTCTTTTTTATTATGACGATTTAATAATCAGAGGTCATTCTCTGATGAATGATCTTGCCTTTGAGCTGGTATAAATTTTCTTCATTGTGCTCTTTGACGATTCTTGAGATGGTTACAAGGAAACGGTGCAGCTTCTTTTTCCTTTAGTATTGTTCACTGGGTCCTTAAGTCTATTCTTTTCGTCATGAAACACATCCCCGACTCCATTACTCCATTATTATGTTATCATCTCCACTTGCTGAGAATCCCTTTTTAATACCTCAACCTTGACCTGCAGAGTCCATTTGGTAATATCTTGGGAGCAAGTTTGCCAGTGCTAAGGAATTGTCAATCATCCCAGGTACAAGTTGTGCACCTTTGAGTAAATCAGTGATAGTCCTACTTTGTACTAGAAGGTGCTATGAAAGTTGTAAGGCAGAAAAACTTGCTACCTGAAGACACACAACCCAATGTGCTTCCTAGGAGAAAAAGTTGATGCTCGATTAGACTGAGCTCTTTTTGCAACAACAGGTTCCATGTTTCACTAAGGGCTACACACAAGCTTCTGCCGTCAATCCACCTACCGAGCTGATGATGCTAAACACGGGAGCCAAAAGCTTAGGAGCAATCCTTTGAGTAATCTTGTATTTGTCCAGATGGTCACATCAAATTCTGGCTTTGGCTCCTGAAATACACCAGACTTAACATTAGCATCATCCTATTCCTAGTCTCTTCCAATCAAGGCAAACTAACAATAGAGTAGCTAATTCTATTATCAGAGATAGATAGATAATACTTATTATGGCAGCATCCCACAGGTAATGCCCATAGATATTATACCATGATTGGCATGACAATTAGAGTAGCTAAAGTCTGGACTTTATTTACTACTTACTCACCGACGCGCCCAGCCTTAGAGGGAAAAAGCGTCCTCCTCTAGTCCTGTTCCATGTTTCACTAGCGGGATGAATTGTGGTTTAACGGTGGAGATAGACATTCTCCTGTTTAATTAGGAGATGTTAGGAACCCTTTTTGTGCTATTATGGTGAGTCAAAAAGGGTTGTAATTGCACTGGGTTTCTGATATCTTGATGTTAAATTTTTGCGATATAGGATTCCTAGTGGTAGTTTCATTCAACCGTATTTGTGTAGACCGGTTGGGGTTTTCAAGTTGTGAGTTGTAATATTGATTGGTACACCAAGTTAAGAACACATTTTTTTTTCCAACTATTATTAGAAAATGCTAACATAATACAAGCCTATGGTATTATACATTGATTTGTTTTTTAACTGCCAGGCTAGAAAAAGCTGATATCTACCAATAATTAGGTGTGGCAAGCAGCAGTTCACCAGCATACAGTGAAAGGCATACTTGAAATTTACTCTTTACCTTTTGTTGCTTGAAAAACTATGTTGTTTCAGAAAACGTTTGGCATATTCATCAAAAAAATTATTTACATGGTTCAAATGTGGATTCCAGAGTACAGTATCCACCAGTAAGGACGCCTTATTTACAACTTGAAGGAAGGAAATAATGGATCCAACCAAATCGTCTGCATATCCACCGATTGGTTACCCACCACCTGAAGCCAGTAATGCTGGGAAGCAACCAGCCACTGAAACCTACCCCCCATCAGGTTATCCACCAGCAGGTTATCCACCACCTGCTTCATACCCACCACAACCATATGGTGGCGATCCTTCGACACAGAGTTACTCAAATCCACATTTGTACCCTGCACAAGCTTTAACTGAACATGATAAGGGGGAAGGAAAGAAGGATCAGGGCTTAGGTGACACTCAAGCTAAAGGGAAGCATGCTTATGGCAACTATGGTTATCCTTCCCAGGGTTATGGTTACCCTCCTGGACCTCCTATGTATGCAAATCCAGGTTATATGCCACCACCACCTTATGGTGCTGTCCCACCACAGCATGGCTATGGGTATCCACCGCCCCCACCTGCTTATGGTGGCTATGGTTATCCTCCACCTGCTCCTTATGGGTATCCTGCAGCTCATGGTTATTCTGGTAAGTGTTTTTGTTTCCATCTCTCTTCTGCCTTCTTCCAGAATTATCTGAATGATTGAACAAGTTGTGCTGCTTCTAGGTCATGGAGTTGGAGGTGTTGTATATGGTGCCGGTGGACATGGTGGATATGGCCATGGTGGGCATGGATATGGTTATGGGCACCATCATGGCCACCACAAGAAGTTTAAGCATCACAAGTTCAAACACCATAAATTTGGTAAATGGAAGTAAAATGTGTATTCTAAGCAGATCATGAAGCTTATTACCATGTTATAGTGGTGTATATAAATACTTTATTTAAGGATCAAGTAGACATAAACTTCTTTCTATCGACTATTGATATTTGTTATTAGCAGGGTTGCCTAACTCGAGGTGCACGATTTCGTGCAATTCTAGCTATGCCATGTGTATGCCACATGTCTCGCCATGTCATACCTTTATTCTTACCTTTTCTTAGAGGGTTTATATTGTTGTATTATTTTTGATATATTTGTTTCTATATTTTAGTGTAAATTGCATTAAGAGTGGGTGAATTTTGCTTTTTAGCAAATATGCATATGAATCTTGGTGAATTTCGAGTTTGTCAATTGACATTGCACATATTGTGGGGGGTAAAAGTGAATGGAGGACTTAGATTGCGGAAGAAAAGGAAAAAAGAATTGTAGGGTAAAATTTCATACTAGAGAAATTTATCCCGACCATAGTAGACCTATTTGATCAGGCTATGATGAGTTAGCCACACCTATGGATACGGTCTCTAAACTGTTCCCTAAACGTAAGGTTGAGATTTGAGGGGAGCCTGGAATTTGTATAGGATATGCTATTTTGATGGCTACAGATAAGACCAAGATAAAAAGATTTTGAACTTGCAATAGTTTCTAAATGTAGTTCACTCTTGAACTAAGAGATTGCATGGAGCGCATGCATTTGGCCGCTGAAGATAAGAGTGCTGGACCTGCTTGATGCCCGCTTCTAAGCTCAAATTTAGCTTCATTTCAATTTGCAAAATGAGCAGCGCCCTAGAGCTTTCTCGTTTGCTGCAGTTCGTCGTGCCCTAGAGCTTTCTCGTTTGTTGCAGTTCGTCGTGCCCAGCCTCTCACCAACACTATAAAGGACAGGCAGGTTTGCACATTGACAATCCAAATCTCTTCCCTTAAAAGCATTTTTTAAAAAGAATTCATAGACCGAATTCGTCGTGCCCAGCCTCTCACCGAACACCATAAAGGATAGGTAGGTTTGCACATTGGGAACCCACTCCCTGAATCTTAAAAGCATTTTTAGAAAGAATTTATAGACCAAATTCTGATATGGGATGAACTGATGCATGATTTCCATATTCTTAAATTTCATTGCACATGAATTGATGCATTTAAGACCATTAAGACCAAAGCATCTCTTATGGACTAGATATGCACTCACATATAGATCATTTTTTGAAATTAGGTGCATGTAACAAGTTCCCATGCTGGAGACAATAAATGTATTGCATGTCATGAAGTACACTTGGATCCTTTCCTCTGTAGCATTATGGCATTGAGAGGCCTCCCTCGATACCAACATGTTTTGGAGGGATGTTTTATGAGAAGTGCAGCAAGTAGATAATAAGGAATTGGACTAGACAGCTTTCATGTTACCAAAAGTGTCAATGGCGGTTTGTTATATTGCATGGTGTGCTTGTGGTCCTATTGTCTTTCTGGTCAAGATACTTATCAAGGATTACACTGAAGCAGAATATTTGGGTCTCATACTATATATATCTTCATCTGATTTTAATAATACGACTAGCTGGGTTAGGCTATAGTCTTTCAACGGTTTAACTAGGCCTGTCATAATCTGTAGGGGTTGTGTTTCCATATTTATAAACAATTTTTAGCTTCTAAATATGGAAAAGTAGAACTTAGAGAATCTTATACTCAAGCTCCATCGCTGGTAAGAAAATTGCTGTGATAGGAGGATGTCGTGACTGTACGAGAGCACCATATTTTTCAGCAATATCTGCACTAAAAGTGGTCTGGATTTTGTTTCCCTTGTAAAAAGTGTCATTGCATTGTGCCCAGAAACTTCACCGCTAGATTAGAAGCTTGCAAAGTTATAGATTGGTATTGTGGAATACTGCGTGTTAATATACTTGCTCTTTGTGCGACTTGGTTCCTCACAGAAACTAGCTCTAATTAAGTCAATCGAATAGTCTTGAAATTATCCTTCTTGTCGTCCATTTGGGGCTTTTTAGTAGCATACCCTACACAGGTCGGGCACAAAACATCATCGGGGTGCGCCATAATGAACATGCCCTTCTACAAATCTTTGAATAGATTGAATTCCGATATAGGTTTGTCAACATAAGGAGGAGAGATGCTTGCAATAGACTCCACTATTGCCACCATATCAAGTAGATGAGCTCGTTCCTGCTAATGCGCGACCAAAAGTTCTTCCTTAGCTTCTGCAAGAGTCTCATCCAATATTCAATCATGGCCGTAAATTGCGTTGAATAGTTGGCTATCTATAGAGTGCCTTTGTTATTCTTTGAGATTGCAACCCAATACAAGATAGGCTTGTGGATGTTGTTTCGTAACCGATCGAGGTCTTTCACCGAACTCTTGGGTGGCAACAACTTCAACTGGCATTAAGAGTCTTCTGTCATCCCCTTCTTTTTAACAACATAGGGTACAAGTGCGTTCAGATTGCATTGTAGAATTCATCTAGAATTCAGACAATGTCAACACCTCGGGCCTTCTTTAAATTTGATGAAAAGGTACCAAACAAAGCATCGATATCTTCGTGTGTACGGCCAAGCATCATGAAACCTAACTCAATCTCTTCAAACATACCAAGATGTACTAGGTACGAAAGATACAAAAAGACATACCTATTTTTGTACTGTCCATTGCAGCTAGAGTGTCCGTGGGAGCGACTTCATTGAGGGTCCCTCTCATTGCGGCAGATTAACGAGGATGTTGCTATTTGATAATGATAAACTTCGAAGCAAGGGTTGTGGTGTCACACAAGGATTTCACCCAATTTGGAACTGATGTTTCATGCACTGCAAGATGGTCGCCTGCCATACTCATGAACCATCTCTAGCCTTTTTAGGATTCTATTCAAGGAACCTACATGGATGTTTGAGTCCTCTGACCATAGATCCAAAGCAAAATTTTTGTAGCTCCCCCTTCCATGGCCATGGGTGATTGCACTTGTCAAGGATATTTTCAATTTGTCCAGTCTCCAAAGATACTTTATAGATTGCTGCAATTTTGGAATCATTACCTTTGCCTGGTCCATTTTGTCGTGAATAATACAAAGATCGTCTCCAGGATACCTGTGGGGAGTATAAGCTCCATGACCAGTACTAGATGCGACACAAGGCCTGCTCTAATCTATGTGCTCTTCGTTGATCATGCAGTATCCTCCTCTCTGCCTCATCCTTAGTCTTCAAGAGCTTCATATGGATAACCTAACATGTATCACATTTGGAGAATGCAATCTTCTTTGCAATACTGACATCCCTGAGCTCTGCCTCCATGTCTTATGAATCCTAGTCGACGAGATCTTGTTTAATGCCATAACTTCTGCATTGACCTCCTCAAATATGCTGATCTTCGTAAGCATTGCAGACAACTTCCTCACATTTTCTCGAATGCCCTCTTCATTCCTTCGATTATGGTGAGAGAGCGATTCACAATTCTCTCTCACAAACATGGAGAAAACAACCCTGTCAAGGCCGAAGCATGAGGTTTCATATTGCCATAGTTGGCATGCGTAGTTTTGCAAGCACCTCATAGAATTGTGTCTTCCACTTAAGATATCCTGACTTTGAGATCCAAGACCAAGGTATCAAACTCTGTCACAAACAAACTTCCACTCGTTTGCCTTTCATATTGTTGTCGAACATCTCATAAATAAACGTAACTATGTCACTAGATTTCATGGTAAAGAATACTTTTTGCATATTTATAGCTTGATCCCTTGTGAATTTCTCACAATATTTCTATTTGCAACACATGGTCTTCTTGCACTTCAAGATGGCTTCATTGATTGTAAGTTAGTCAAGCTTTGGTGGCCTTAAAAGCTTCTTGGATTGATGTGAATGCAAGGTGTATTTGTGTTTCTCATAGTTTGGATGCTTCTCAAGCTCCGAACTACCACAATTGGATGTTGTATCAGAGTGCTCGGCCATCTTCACTCCACCGACTATCTCCACAGACTATGACAACTGCCTTGGGAACTTGCATACATCCCTCACAATGGAAATTCATGTCGGCAAAAGGGGGAAACCTTCAATAACAGACACTCCTATAGTCGTATATAGCGTCATCAGGGCCAATGAAAGATATGAAACTCTTTCCTGATATTACAAGAGTGCCAAATCTCAGAGTCCATCTCAATGAGCATGTATCTTGTTAGTGGTTCTGCAGCCTTGTCCTCCTCCAGCCATTGCCTCTTGTGCTGGACGTCCTGGAGATTGGAATCACCTACTTCATCTTGTCTCCATAGAATGAAGGATATTGACTTCTCCTAAAGGCCTTGTATCTGGAGTAGGCCAAGGATGGGGGTGGTGTTCTTCAAACACTTCATCAACTCTGACACTCACAACTCCATTAGGAATGTCTTTGAAGTGGCATTGCCTCATTTCACCTAGAAGACATTTCCCAGGATGACGACCATTACAATTTCAGACCGAGTTATATGAATAGCGGTAAGAAAACATGGGATGAGTAGTAGTAGTAGCAATGCCACCCTTGTTGTTCATTTTTCCAGGTTTAGACATGATTCTGCATTCTAGATTTGGCGGCCCTCTAGTGGAGTGCAGAAGCATGTGTGGACCTGGGAATTGGAACAAGCCCAATTCGGTGTGCCCAGTTCAACATATAGTCATCAGGCACAACACACAAATTGGGCGGGCCCAATTTGAAGTGCTGGACTGGGTCCACCTATAGTCCTATAGCCCAGCACACAAATTGAGCACCTGTCCAATTTGGAGTGCTGGCTATGCCTACAGTCCTTTGGCCCAAGGGCCAAATTCGGTGCTCGTCCAATTTGGAGCGTTGAGTCCGCCCTACAATCATCTGACCCAGCATTCAAATTGTGCCGACGCCCAATTTGACATTTCTGGACCAAACTAAAGTCATCTTGTTGGAACACAAACTGGATACCGGCCCAATTTGATGTATCAGTTGCATCCCAGAGTCATCCAACTTGAACACAAATTTAGCTTCTCAAGACAAAGCTACACACATATTAGCGCTTATTGTCAAATACGCAACCTAGGTCTATATTTGACAAATGCAAGCAGGATCTAAGACCATATTTGGCTCCATAGATCTCCCCCTTTTTTTTTTTTTGAGAATGACAGGCTTTATTTACCAATCAAAATCATAACAACATAAAGTGCGAAGACATGATTATAACCCAGTGGACAAATTGGTCCAACTGAGCACAACCATCTGTCTATGCATAAGAATGAATCTGAAGATATATGCCAAATCAATACTTTCGTCTCTTGATCAAGATAAGAACAATTATAAGCCATAACAATTTTATTCTGTGTCCACTGAAGAAGAATCTCGTCCGCAATATCCATGCCCTTAAAGATAAATAGTCTCCTTCTCTCCCAAGTCGACCATAAAAGCCAATCAAACGCAAGATGAAAAGCTCATTTTCGCCATTTGTGCCATGCATCAGGATAGATAGCGAGTAGAACTTGCTGGCTAGATCGAAATATGCCAAATATAGTTCAGGGATGCTTTTATTTATTTTTTCAATGCAATTTATATAGAATGGTTGGCGAATGTAAGAAATAAAACTAGTTTTAATGACGAATACATTAAATAATCCATTTGTTTTCATCATTATTTGGCAAATTTTTGTTGTTGAAGCTTTATAATTCAAAATTATAAGCAAATACATTTATGACTTTGCTCAAGGAAGAAATGGGTTTAAATAAGGCACAAAAATAGAAGTCTTTATGGAGGAAATCTAGCATTTCTAGGTCATTATTCCGTTCTAAAACCAAATTGATCCCATGAAATACATTACCCACAAATGCAACAAGGAAAACTTTATCAAGTCACACAAATCTCAAGGAATAACTTGCAGACAATCTTGTGATGCTCAAAAGCCAGTGTTGGTATGAATCAGAACGAATATTAGATTTTTAATTGCAAGAAGCTATAGAATTGGGGCCGAATGCGCTTTGAGAACCTGTCATCTCACAAGGTTTACGTTTTGGAGGCCCTATCCTTGTTAGATTCGACCAAGACCTTGCGCCGTATCTTGACGTAGAAGGCGGAGTGTTGATGCTAGTGCATGGACCTTAAAAACCCCCCGAAAGCAGCTTGCTCCAAAAGTCCTCAAGGTCCTGGCGATAAAATGGATTGTTCTTTAGATGGATTAAAGAATGAGAATGAATGAGAATGATTTTTTTTATCGTCCACTGAGGCCAATCGGCCTATGGGACCCAGAAGGAGCGCAGCAGACTTATTACTGCCCGGGTTAAAAAAACCCCCGCCCCGAAGGGTTTTCGAGGGAAAAACCGTGGCAGTAATAAGAATGCTGTCAAACTGTACAAGTATACATCAATGTATATATACATGTCAAGTGTGTGCCCGAGGACATAGCTGATCTCGCATGTCCATAACCTCCTGAAGGTATGATCCCAGCACCCGTACGGATGCTGTGCTCAATGTCACATGTAATGGCTGGCCAGGCCTGACCAACTCAGCATAGCGCGTCCGAATTTGATCATATGCTGGGCAACTTTGAAGGGTATGAGATTCATCCTCAATGACTCCCATTTGGCAGCATTGACAGAGCCTGTCCTGGCGTGGCTCACCAATCCATCTGCCCCAAGATGATGTGCCCCTGTGCGAAGGGTAGGTTCAGAGATTTGATAGAATGGATTGTTCTTTGGCTGGATCAATGTTACAATGTGTCTACTGCTCTAAAGATATTGAAAGCACATGGAAATAAGTGGTTTAGAGAATTGAAAAGCTATAGATTTAGACAAATCAGAGTTGCTGCCACAATTTGCCCACACCTCTTTTAACTCATTCAGTTCGTTAGCAAAGGTTGAGAGTATTGAGCATTGTTTCTTTTTGTTGAGCGGCTTTGGCAGGCATGGTCTTGGTTGTTGTGATGCTTTTAGTGGCGAATATTCGCAAGAAACGAATTTTTAGGGATTTTTAAAAGCTTCTTACGAATGTTTAGTAGGTTACGCATCACATTTTTTATTAGAATATTCGCCCTAAGTTGATACGAAGCTGTCCTTCCAAGAAGACATTCGCCATATAATCAAACCAAGTGCCGCTCCGTGCGGCCTTGCGTGGCCGATGCGGGTCCGACCGACGCGTGAAAGGGCGTGTCGCGGACGTTGTAACCATCTCCCCATATCATCCAACACCCGTGCTAATGTGGTAGGCGTCCCGTTCTCAGCCTTGGCACGGGGGAGAGGCCATCAACTCGGGCTTGGGGCGGCAAAGGTGGCTCCGGGCGGTCATAGCGCCATGAACGAGGACCAGGTGGGGGCAAATGCGAGGAGACCACCGAAACCGGTCGCACGTGACCAAAGACCGCGGCAAACATGTCGCGCCACCCGCCATTGGCCGGTATTGTGAGGAGGCGCCAAGGCGGGATTGGTGCGGCAACTGTGACTCTGGGCCATCTAGCCGAGCCGATGGAGCGAGCCAAACCATCTTGACTCGCCCAAGGAGGATAATCCAAAACGACCGGCCAAAGAGAATGCAACCGGGGATACCACCAACTTGAGTGGGGGAGCCAACTAACCGAGATGGAAGCTGCCAAGTCAGTGGGGAGCTAATAACAACGGCGATCCCAGGACACCACCGAGTCCGGTGGCGAGGCAACCACCACCAAGTCCGGGGGGGAGGCAACGACGGCACAGCCAAACACACGCGACCAAGTTGGGTGGGGCGATCCACGACACCACCAGTTCGGGTGGGTAGCCATGTCATAGAGCCAAGCACATGACACCACCCAGTCGGTTGGGTAGCCGACTAGCGGAGCCAAACACCACCAAGTCGGTTGAGAGACCAAGGAGGACTATCCAAGTCGGGTGGGCAGCCAACTAACCGAACCAAACACCACCGAGTCGGGTGGGCACACGACCACCCAGTCGGTTGGGTAGCCGACTAGCGGAGCCAAACACCACCAAGTCGGTTGAGAGACCAAGGAGGACGATCCAAGTCAGGGGGGCAGCCAACTAACCGAACCAAACACCACCGAGTCGGGTGGGCAGCCAAACACCACCGAGTCGGGTGGGCAGCCAACCACCACCAAGTCAAGTGGGGAGCCAAACTAACCGATGAGCCACCAAGTCGAAAGTGGGCGACCAACTAGCCGAAACCAAATACCACCGAAGTCGGGTGGGCAGCCAACCACCACCAAGTCGAGTGGGGAGCCAAACACCACCAACTCGGTGGGTAGCTTAAACCGATCGATCCGACCACACGACACGACCAAGTCGGGTGGGCAGCCAACTAACCGAACCAAACACCACCCAGTCGGGTGGGCAGCCAACCACCCAGCCAAACACCACCAAGTCGTGTGGGTAGCCAAGCTGATCGATCAGACCACACGACACGACCAAGTCGGGTGGGAAGACAACAACATCGATCCAAGTCCTCGCCAAGTCAGATGGGTAGCCGACATAGCCATCAAGTCGAGTGGGCAGCCAGTCGGGTGGGCAGCCAACCACCACCAAGTCGTGTGGGGAGCCAAACACCACCAAGTCGGTTGGGTAGCCAAACTAACCGAAAGAGCCACCAAGTCGGGTGGGCAGCCAACTAACCGAACCAAACACCACCAAGTCGAGTGGGGAGCCAAACACCACCAAGTGTGGGCAGCCAACCACCACCAAGTTGTGTGGGGAGCCAAACACCACCAAGTCGGTTGGGTAGCCAAACTAAACGACAGAGCCACCAAGTCGGGTGGGCAGCCAACTAACCGAACCAAACACCACCGAAGTGGGTGGGCAGCCAAACACAACCAAGTCGGGTGGGAGGCCAACGACGGCGGGCAAAAGACCCGACCAAGTCGGATGGGTAGCCAACCACCACCGAGTCGTGTGGGAGCCAACCACCACCAAGTTGAGTGGAGAGCCAAACACCACCAAGTCGGTTGGGTAGCCAAACTAACCGACAGAGCCACCAAGTCGGGTGGGCAGCCAGCCAACCAACCGAACCAAACACCATCGAGTCAGGAGCTCTAAAATTCGATTATCAATTTTATGGACCAGCCTATTGACTCTGAGGCATCTATGGATCACTTGCCACCACAACCCGCCACTTTTTGGGATGAAGCAACTTATCCCATACCCATGTCCAAACACTTTTCCACTAGGGATGAGGGACCTGAAGATGCCATCTATTATATGGAGGTAAGATTTCAGAATGCAGAAGAAATTTATACACAGAAGAAGCAAAGCGCCCTAACTTAATACCCTGATGGCAATCCCATACAGTTACTTCAATTTGTGGACCAGAATCCTGTGGCAACAATGCAGCAATACGAGTCCAAATTACTCTATCCCATCTATACAAAAAGAATTTTGTTCTAAATGCTTCCTATGACATGAGATGTCCAGCCTTATACCAAGCTGCAATAGTGCTTATACCAGCTACGATCTATCGTTGTTATGTCTTTGGATGAACAACACCACCTAGAGGCATATTCTCAAGGGTGTCCTGTGAAGGAATCCACCAACATGGAGTATACAACTGAAGACATGCCTCGGGATTGAAATAAAAAAGAGACCTGACAGTGCCCCAAGCAGCAAGCAACCCCTTTAGAAAGGGAGAAGCATTAGGATACGGATGTATATGATAAAGCAACGCCCAAGGAAGGAGAGGCTTAATGGTGGCCTTATGAAATGGAAGACAATGTTGGATCGACAGCATGAGCAACCTCAGGTTAGGAGAATCGTCCTTACCAATGAGAATCCTCCAAATAGACTTCGATATCATCACCTTACTTTGGAGGTGAAAATCCAACATTCAAAGACCACCAGCTGCCTTAGATTTAATGCACTTCTCCCAAGCTACCTTGACCACAACTCCTACTTCATTTCCACCCCAAATAAAATTTCTGACGATATGCACAATCTCCTCCATCTTACAGTGAGGAGCTAATAGAGCAGATGCCATGTAGAGATGAGTATTACCGAGAACACACTTAGCCACAGTGATCCTTCCGGGCATGGATAGTTTAGCTATATTCCACCAAAATAAGTGCTTTTGCAACCCTGTAATAATTTCATCCCAAGCATCTGAAGTAGAGACGTGAATTCTGACAGAGATACTAAGCAACTTTGTGGTATTACCATGCAGAAGAATCTTTCATGGATAGTCCAGAATACATGGAGGGATGGGACTGTCCAATGTCCACAAAGCAGTACACTTTTTCCAACCCACAAGAACTCCCGATGCTAAGGAGAATGTGTCTAACAATAGCTTAGCATTATGAAGATTCTGAACTTCAGCAATTAGGAACAAAAAAGTGTCATCAGCATATTGATTACATACCTCTTGAAAACCATCGTCCATTGGCAGACCTTGAATGGTGCCATCTTGGGTAGCGCTGCCACATTTTGGCAGCATAGAAGAGCAATGCACACAATTTGCACATCTTTGTCTAACTTTAGTCTAAAAGTATGTGTGCAAGAACTAGAAGTTTGAAGACTCTCATCTTTGAAGGTCACAAGTTGACACCTTTGTTGAAGAACCAAGGGAAGGACATTTATTAGATATCATGGAAGTATAGCAAGGAGGATAAGTTTCAAGCATGTGTAGATGAGTTTGAAGTTTGGAAGATCCCTCAAGTTTAAAGTTTGGAAGACCCCTCAAGATTATTTGGTATGTGGCTAGTTCCAGATTATTTTAGCATGAGTTCTATTTCCCAAGGCTTCTTACACGACCCTACTATCTCGATCCCTTCCATAAACACTATATATGCTTCATAACTCATATTTTCATGCCTCACCATCATTTTCTTGGGTCCAAGTTGGCAAGGAGTCTTTTTTCTAGTCAAAACACACCATGCATGCATCACACACCCATCATTAATTCAACGCCCTTGAAAAAGGCAAAAAATCCACCAAATTTGGCTATTTCCATGGTTCTAAGATCATCGTCTCTCCCTAAAAGCTAAGCTAGAAAGAGGAAGTGCACATCTTCTTCAAACAAGTGAAAAACGCCATGTAGTGACCGTCGTGCACAGAATCGGTCGTAACTTTCTTCTCGGGTGCGTTGGAAAGCTGATTTTGAGAGCTTTTCGACGGTGTGCTGCATCAGGTACTTCTTTGCTACTTGTCCTGCCGGATTTGCTGTTTTACATCTCGGCCATTATGGCGTTGCGAGCTTCTTCTTCCAAAGTGGCTCTGCAGTCTTCAATTTCCTCCCTGCCAGTGCCAGGTGAGTCTGTAGCGATGCACAATAATCCTTTGGCTCGTCCTGAGGGTCCTGCGTCTGAAGGAGGGGACTCTAGATTCTCTACAGAGGATTTCCCTCAGTTGCCTCCACGAGGTCATGTTTCTGTTATTTCTGCACCTGTGGTTTCTATTGCGGGTCAAATTGCATCTTCTGGTAATGCTTCCACTCCCCCTGTTTCTTCACCTTCAGCCGCTCCACTTGCCTTACCTTGGAGAGCAGTTGCCACTGCCAACAGCAACACATGAGAGCGATTTGGTGAGTGGATTAAGAAAGACATGCCTTCAGCTGCTTCTTCTACTCGAGTCTCTGCTGCTATTGATATGATGGTTCAGAATAACAAGAAGGATATTGGTAGTTTGCTTGGCGAGCTTCAGGCAAAGGAGAGTCAACTTGAGTTTGAATTGCCTCATGTGGATGTCTTCTATCAAACAGAGGTGTGCAAAGATACTTTAATGGCATCTGGCTACAATGTTGTGCAGATTGATCATGATTTGCATAAGAGATGTATCAGTAACTTGATGTCATTTGGTATGGTGGGCCATTATACCGGTGCGTATCTGGATATTAGGAATCTTGGTTACTGGTTGACAGGCCATCTCCGCAGGATTGGTCTTCCTGCTTATCGCACCTTGAAAATGCTTGGGAAAAATTTCTTTCTGGTTATGTTTGATGATGCTGCTGTTGCTGATCAATTGGTAGCTCGTGGTGTTGATCCTATGTACGTGTTATACCAACCTTATTCTCCTGGCTTCTCACCGGGTATGTGTAATGCTTTAAAGATGCCTTGTTGGTTTTCTATTGTAAATCTTCCACCTGATCTACTTGTGCCGGACTTCCTTGTGAGTGTTGCTAATGGTTTGGGTACTCACTTGGCTCACTCTATAGTTGATGGTGCTAAGATTTGTGTTTCTCTGCCGTGTGGTCGAGCTCTGCCTAGTTCAGTTATCATCAATAGTGGGCCTATGTTCCTCAAATTTGATTTGCAACTACTGAATGGTCCGCAACTTGCTGATTTGTTTCCCCAACTTGAGCTCTTTGCAAATTTTCGTGCTAAGCGGGAACGCCCTGCCAATGTTCCGATTTCTTCTTCGCCTCTCCCTTCTGCTTCCCCCAGAGTTGTGCCTCCTCAGTCCACGTCCTCTAAAGATGCAATTGACAAGGATGTTGATATGCCCTCCGCCTCTAGTATGCAGTCTGTGCCAGTTTTTAGTGCTGATGCTAGAGCTAAATTGCAAATGATTCAAGAGCAGCAGGAACGGCGTGAAAGAGCTACAGATGGCTGGACAAAAGTTAATTTAAAGAAGGCTGCCCGTAATAAATTTGCTCAGTCTGCCTCTTAGGCGGCACATCCTAGTGGAGATAGGCATGGTAGTGCACCTGAGGTACTCCGTGGAGGGCCAGAGCAGGGATGTGGCTCTCCCTTATCACAATCTGCACCTGACATGGAGAGGGTGGAGCAGAGCGGAGGCTCCCCTCTGCCAATTGTTCCACGACACAAAGGAAGGGTGGAACAGAGAGAAGGCTCCCCCTTGCCACTTACTCGCACACGATGGGCAGAACTCTCTGATGCAGTTAATCCTCCTGGGGCCACTGAGATGGATGTGGAGGACCCTCAATTGCCCACATGAATATTCTTTCTTGGAATGTTAGCGGAGTGGCTTCTTCCCCAAGCAAAAGGAGTAGATTGCTATCTATCTAAGTTCCCCATGGATATATGTTGTTTTCAGGAGCACAAGTGCTGTAAAGGCGAGGTGCAAAAGCTGGCCAACATTTTGGGGTGTGATTATAATGTGCTTGTGGCGGCTGCTGATTCTGCTAAAGCAGGCATTCTTACTGCATGGAAGCCCTCTTTGAATGTCACTTTCACTCAAGTGGACAGGTTTGGTCGTTGGATAATTGTTAAGTGGAAAGGGGGGCAAGAATGTGGTTTAGTGAATGTTTATGCTCACAATTATCCGCGTCAAAGGGGAGCTTTGTGGGCCTCTCTTCGTAGCAAAGTTCTCAGGCTAGGCAATAATGTGGCATGGTTGCTCATTGAGATTTCAATATGGTTGAAATTGAGGCAGACAGGTGTGGCAGGGGGTCACATGTGGTTCAAGGATTTGAGCGGGAGCAATGGCAACGCCTGCTGCATGATTGTGGCCTTGTGGAGATCGAGGGTGATCAATCCTTCACATGGTGCAATGGATGGACAGGCAATGGTAGAGCCTACGCCCGACATGATCGTGGCTATTATAATGCAGTAGCTGCTGATTTTCTTCAGTTGCAGAGAACTAATCTGTTGGATAGTGCAGTCTCAGATCATAATCCACAATGGTTCTCTACCGGACAACCTCTACGGGCTAAGAGCTACAAAACTTATTTCAAGCTCAATACTAAACATCTGAAGGATAGTGAGTTCATTGCGGGTTGTCGGAATGCATGGTCTCATGAATTCTCTCGTGAGTGGTGGCATGACCGGTATTGTTTCTTTGCTCGTGGTCATTAAATCCTTTGCAAAGCAAGTGGGGTCATGCAATGTGTGGTTTGGACTAGAGGCTTAATTAACCGGGTTGTATCGGGAGTTACTGAGAGATGTCGCGGCTTTTGCCCCTTCTTCCGGTATTAGAGAGAAAGAAATCTTGACAGAGATTAAAGCCATTGAGACGACTCATGTGAATCAAGCTAGGATAAAGGTTGGACTAGAATGGTTTAGATCCGGGTGATAGATGCTCTCACTTCTTTTTCGGCCGCGCTAAGAGAAGGCATATGATGGCATCTATTAACTCCCTTATTTTGCCTCGATGGTTCAGAGTGTTCGATCCTGGTTCAATTGAAGCAAAGATCTTCGACCACCACTTTTTTCTCATTTTTTTCCGTGCATCACCGCCCTTCGGGAGGATATGCAATCTGCAGTCTTGTCGAAGGTCCACCCCATTGTGTCAGCACCTAGAGTCAGAGATCACCATCAATGACTTACATTCGCCAGCCTTCTCTTTTAAAGAAAGACAAGTGCCCTGGCCTGGATGGTTTCCCAGTGGAATTTTTTCAGGAATATTGGGATTGGTTGGGTTGCGATCTTTACAATGCTTTCTGTGAGTTTCGTAGGTTCAGAAGTTTGGATAAGATCATTAATACTGGCTGTATTTCTCTTATTCCCAAGTGTAAAAAGAGTCAAGACAATATCGACCGGCGCCTCTATCACATTATTGTCTTTAGTGTATAAAATATTTGTGAAGGCCCTGCAGGACAAAGTGTGTGATGTCTTGGTCAGATCAATCTCTCCTACTCAACTGGATTCTTGCCAAGGAGGAGCATTTTAGACAATGTTGCTGCTGCTTATGAGGGTATGTATTGGGCCAGATTGAAAGGTCAACGTATAGTCTATCTTAAGTTAGATTTTGCCAAAGCATATGACAGTGTAGATTGGGAATTTTTGGAAAAAAGCCTCTTAACATTGGGCTTTGGTCAGCAGTTCACCAGTGATGTTATGAAGCTCCATATCTCGGCACGATCATCGTGGTTGTTTCGTGGGGAACCCTCCATCGCTTTTTCGGTTGGGTGAGGTGTTCGCCAAGGTTGCCCATTAGCTCCACTTTTTTTGTTCACAATAGTAGCCGAGGTCCCTCATTGACTATTTGCTAAGGCCATGCGGGATGGGATAGTGCAGGGGGTTGAGTATGGAGGATGGTTCGGAGGAAATTTGTAACCGTTATGCCGATGACACGTTCCTCTTTCTTGTTGGTCGACTGCACAATCTTGAATGCAAAGCTTCTTCTTGATACTTTCTCTTTAGCATCTGGAGTTCTTGTTGGTTGGCCAAAGTGTTCTGCATTATGGACGCTTGATGGGGTTGTGCCTTCTTGTGTTGCGGATTTTCCTTGGAAGGTGCTTCCTCATGGGAAGGCTACTAAACTTCTTGGTATACCTGTGGATATTCATATTTCTACCTCTGATGCTTGGGATATTATCATTGAAGGGTTACGTAAGCATTTGTTTTGGTGGAATACTGCTAAGCTCTCTCTGCCAGCGCGAATAACTGTTGCTAAGTATGTTTTAAGTAATTTCCATGTCTATATGGCCTCTGCCCTCCTGGCTTCTCAGTCAAAATTTCAGGTGATTGTTACGATTGTCCGTAACTTTATTTGGGGTGGGACTGAGGAGCATGCTGTGGTCAAGGTTGCATGGTCCAAATGCATCAAGCCAAAATTTGCAGGTGGTTTGGGTATGACAGACTTCCATTTGCAGAGTAAGATTCTAATTTCTAAATTCATTTGGAGGATCCTTAAGGATATGGTTGACTCACCTGGAGTGCGGTTGGTGAAGCAGTCACTTGCACATTGTGTTCCTTTTGGGAAAGCTTCATTAAAACCGCTTCTTCCTTGGAGTCTCTTTTATCAGCTATGCCTCTCCTTTTTTGAAAGGCTTGCTGGAGTCATGGGAGACAATACGGACCCTATTTCGGATTGATCTTGTTGCATGTCATCAGCTGAATGCCCCTTGTTGGTAGATACCTGTGGAAAACAATCTTCCACTTTGTGCCTCGGTTCATCCATTAACTCAACGACGCTGGAGGTTAGCAGGAATCTTGACAGTTGTGGCATGGTATGATTCTGGCCAGTTAGCGACATGGCAAATCTTTCAAACAAAATTCTCATTGTCTCGATGGGACAGACCTATTTGGCAAAAGGTTGCTAGTACTCTGCCATTGGTTGCTCCAGAGGCTATTGAAGGGTGCATTTGGGTTTCCCACCAGAGTATTCATGAGCATAGGCTTGTGAATTCTATGTATAGGCTGCTTGTCAATAGTGATATCCTTCCGCCATCCACTAGGTGGTCCCTTCAGCTTTCACCTCCTAATTGGAGACGTATGTGGACTTGGGCTTGGGATAAACTACTCCATCCTAAGGTGGCTGTGCTTTGGTGGCAGATTCTTCACAGATGTCCTCGTGTGAACGTGCTTGTCCCGATTTGATCCTCGAGTGTCGACTCGCCCGCCTTAATGCAAGCAAAGGGACGAGATCATTGAGCATTGTTTCTTTTTATGTGTTCATCTCCAGCCTGTTTGGTCTTGGCTGCTTTCTCTTTTTCATGTGACATTGACAAGTCAGCAAGTGCTTCTGGCTGTCTATCCGGATACTTGGAATAAGTTGCGGAGCCAAGCATTTCATTTAGCATCAGGATGGTTGTTATGGTCCATCTGGAAGCGCAGAAGACTGTCTATCTTTCAGGGTTTGGATATTCCTCCTGCAGTTGTCCTCCAGGACGCTCAAGCTAGAATTGTTAAGGCTTACCATTGCTCTTCGCTTGCTCCTGCCAAGCGACAGTTGATATTTGAGTCCTATTTGAGTGTGTTGTCTTATGCATAGGCTGGTGGTTCTACTCAGTGGATCATGATTATCCTCTGAGACTTTATTCCCGCCTCTGCATTTGTATTTTGCTTTTTGGCTTGGAGTTTCAATAAAGTTTGTCGTCCTTCAAAAAAAAAAATCTTCTTCAAACAAGTATTGAGAGGTAAAATATCCAAGTTATTGCATAAACGATCTATTGTTATATACGCTAAAAATCTAACCTATTCTATCTATTCTATATGCACTAGTTGGCAAATTGTCACATCATCCTCAACATGCCAACATACCAAGAACATCCATGTCATCATACACGTGAAACTTATAATTTTCATAAATTTTGACCTAAATGAAGTCATTTTGATACTTTAGGTGACATGTCATCATCACATGGTGCCACATCATTCCCAAAGTGCTTCCACATCATCATACACATGTCATCCACATCATCACCACCTCACAAAAGGTTTTGACTAGAAAAAAGTCGAAAGCCACCTCACTTGACACATCATCACTTCATAATGCCATGTCAATACCCATTTGCCAAATCATCCAACCAACTTGCCACATCATCAAATTTCATTTCCATTTTATCCAGAAAAACAAATGCTCTTTTTTGCAAAAAGATTCTCCCATCTTGTAGAGCATCAAGAAGGATTTCTTGTGAAAAAAAGACCCCATATTGACCTTCATTTTTCACTTCTTGGGATTCGTGCCAAATTTGGAAGAAAAACAAAATTCCTATCTACGCCCCCTTGGCCTAGTCACTCCCCCATCCAATCTCCCCCCGCCACATGGTACACCCGGCATGTGGGGCGACAACGAACTGAATCCCACGTGGGCATAGCACACATGAATTAATAATAAGTTTTTTAAGCCTTATGTACCCGAGCCTCCTTTCAAAATGCCTGTGGGATATTTCGTAAAAAACCTGAAGAACCATAAAAATAGGTGTATGCCAAGATCCGGATTTATAGCACGATTCAATAGCCTAATCATAGCTAAAACACCCTGAATCTATCATGAGCCAAGAAACCCAGAATTAAACTAAAAGACAAGATTGGACGCCGAATTTGCCAAGAATGGGCTGGAAACAGAGGATTATAAAAGGGGAATTTTGTTACAGAGCAAAATGAGAACTTTGGGCGCAAGAATTGATCAGGATATCTCTGATAGAGACCGGATTGACCGACTGATGCTTGAATCTGCCTTCCTTGCTTCATAAATCCATGGATTATTTGAGGCAAATTGCTTGATTTCTACTGTATGACTTTTTGATCCTATGCCCAAGACATCAGAGCTTGGGAATGATTTGATTGACTGTATACTATTCATATGAATGAAAATCCGACCCTTGACACAAAAAATTTCATTCAATCTGCATTCAACATTGTAAAATGAGGCATAGTGAAGAGGTAAAGGTGATATTTGAATAAGTGAAACACAAGTCTAGCATATCTTGGATAAATTGCATTTCATATTAAACAAATTTCATAAGGAACTTTTAGCCCCAAATTTGACTTTTAGCCCCAAATTTCCTGATTGTCAGAGCAACTTTTTGGATTAGAATCATGTCAAAATTCGAGTCTGTTTGCCCTGGAGGTTCTAAGCCATTGAGGTTGAAGGTTTGCCAGGAACATCATTAAAGAGAAAGATCAACCCAAGACGTCTTTCATCACATCATGGGAAACTTTTGCAATGAGAAGGATGCCCTTTGGACTTATGAATGCATCAGCAACATTCCAAAGAGCAATGGACACCATTTTCAAGGATATGCCTCCCTCATCATTTCGAATTTTCTTAGATGACTTGTGTTTGAGTACTTCTAGTAAAAATCATTTTGCTTATCTCACTAAGTTGTTTGCTATGTGTAGAAAGGAAGGTGTGAGCCTAAATCCAAAAAAGCGTGTCTTGTTGTGCTCAAAAGGGGATTTGTTAGGACATGGGGTCTCCACCAAAGGCATCCAAGTTGATACAAGCAAGATAGAAGCCTTGAAGAAACTTGCTCCCCCAAGAACACTCAAGCAAGTCAAGAGCTTCCTAGGTATGACCAGTTTTCTGAGAATGTAAGTTCCTCACTTCTCACATACTATTAGTCCCATCTCCAACCTGACAAAGGTGGGAAAGTTTACAAAGAATGAGAGCAAACACATGCTTATGGATTGGAATGAAACTGGTCAAGAATCCTTTGATAAAGTATAGATGCCATATGCCTATTACTTTGCTGAAACCTCCAGAATTTGAGAAGCCTTTCCAGGCCTACATTAGTGTCACAAAGAAAGCCATAGGTTTGGCATTGCTACAAGATGATAGGATTGTCTCTTTTGCAAGTAAAATGTGGTCTGAAACTGAGCTTAGGTACCCCAGAACATAGCACATAAATAAACTAAAAACTTTGTCTTGCCGCAGAGAAGTGTCTCTTTTCACAATTTGACAATGTGTGAATTGCAAAAAGGAAACATTGGTCGAAATTGTTTCAATGTCAATCATTCCACCTCTCAAACTTCTAAATAACCTTGACAATACTAACAACACTTGGTCCCAAGCTATTTCAAAATCTTTCATTAGTGAATCAGTATACCCTTATGGTATTTGATGGAGAATGAACTCGGTAAATGAAAAACTATAGCTGCTCGAGTAGTAGCAGCAATTGCAATTTTTGACATTTGATACCCCTATTGATTGATCCAATTAAGGATCTTTTTATCAGCTCAATAGGAGAACATGCAATATAAGGTAAATAGCCATGGAGCAGAAATCCAGTACTCAGTAGGCGTTGCATTATCATTATAACAACTGATAGAAATTTGTTATTAAGCATGCATTGCATTATGAAATGTTAGACATTTATAATGGGTGCAAGCCCATAGTTTTGGAACTAAAAAAATGTTCGCAGCGGCCTTCGTCGTCGCGATAATTTTTTTGTAAAATGCAAATATAAAAAGATAGACCAAAAAACAATACTACCTGGACAAAAGGTGAATGGTAAAAATAGGCACTTACTATAAGGATTTACTAGGAACTTAACTCATATACTTTTGGAAGCTTAGTTCATATACTTTTCTATTAGTCTATTGCCATGTTACTTTTATTAGTTTAAAAAACTATTGCTTGCTTGCAATTGTATGTCAAGTAAATCCAGTGGACATTATTTTTATCGGCATACTAAAATGTCATATTATGACTTCGAGAGATTCTAGCGTGGACGTTTCATTTTTATATTAATGTAGCTCATGGCTTCAAGCACATAGTACCATAAATGCAAAGATAATTTAAATTGGTCACATGATTGAGAAAGAATTGTATGCTAGGGAGGTCTATTGGACATTAAATTTATATATACATTGGCATATGAATATGAAGACCCTGAGATGATAGCTCTTCCATGGCTTTCAAGACTATTATCATAATCTTGGTTTTGCATTGCCTCTCCATTTTGCATGTAAAAGCTTGGAGCAGGGTGCCCGCTCTTTTTATTTTTGGAGCTTCTTTTCTAGATCCAGGAAATGACAACAATCTTAACTCAACCACTGCCAAAGCGAATCACCTACCTTATGGTTCAACATTTCCAGGCAAAGTAGCTACTGGCCGATTTACAGACGGATTTTTGGTAGCTGATTATCTCTGTAAGTAATATTTTTCTTTTACCAAGACTTATAATCATGCAGATCTGACCTTTAGGTACATTTCAGCTTTATATCTCAAGCTTCCTCTCATTCCACCATTTCGATCCTCCAATCCTAATTTTATACACGGAGCTAATTTTGCACAAGCCGGTTGTGGAATATACAACACCACTGGCGCCATTTATGTAAGAAATAAATTTGGTCTATTTCATATTGTAGTTTCCATTCTGATAACTAACTGTATTGAAATGTAAAAGGCGTTGTATCCAAATCCAGATTACCCTGCACCCTTGAGTGTGCAGGTTGATAACTTTGTAAAAGTGAAGCAGAATTTGACTGCCCAAAATGGCTCTAAATCAGCTTCTAAACTTATATCGAATGCTATATTTTTAATGGGGATCGGAGACAATGACATAACCAACAATTATTTTGGAACGGCAAACGAGAAGATTTATACAATTTTTGAGTATACAGACTTATTGGTCTCAATATATGCATCTCAAATTCAAGTAAGACATTGTATGAGAAATATATTAGATTTCTTATAAAGTTTTTTATGATTGAGTGCTGGTGACAGATATTATATAAGGAGGGTGCCCGCAAATATGTTATCATTTCAACACGTCCTCTTGGATGTGATCCTAGATTTTTGGTTTTGAGGAATATAAGCAAACCTGGGCAGTGTGTCGATAGTGTAAATGAAGCACTGCAGCTATTCAACACAAAGCTTGAAACTGTTCTCTACACCCTCAGGCTAACATTGCAAGGCTCTAACATTCTCTATGCAGATGCTTACAACCTTATGTATGACATCATTCAAAGACCACATGCATATGGTACGATCCATCTCCCTCATTGTCAAACAACAAAGAATCTTTCTTTCCTTAACCCTTGCATCTTTTTGCTTTAGGATTTGAAGTTGCAAACGTAAGTTGCTGCAATTTCATTGGTGCAAATGCAAACAACAAAAACTTGTCTTGCCCTCGTAATGCCAACACTTGTCCTAACCCAATGTCCTATGTCTTCTGGGATGGTTTCCATACTACGAGTCATGTGTATGAAATTCTTGCATCACATTTCTGGAGGGGTTCAAAGAAATATATTTATCCTACAAGCATAAGGGCATTAGTACATGAAGATCTTGGACACATGACTCCGAAAATGAGCTACTACATTTAACTAGTATCAAATACTGAAAAAACCATGGTATACATGGTTTTTTATGCATGCATTTATTTGATGGTAGAAAACCACATGTCATAATAGTTTTTTCAATATGACAATGATTTGTGACATGGTTTTAATAAGATAAGATAAGATAAGAATTTTTAATGCTAATTGCTTATGAGGTACTGGTTTGTTTAAACTAGTTGTGGTTTGTGAGATTGTTTCATGCATTCGACATTGTTTTATAAAAACTAGTAATGGTCTATTAAAACATCTTAAATGCTGACATGGTTTAGAGGTTGTTTTTATTAGGCCTAATCAATGTATATGTCATAATAATGTTAGTTGATATGTAATTGTTGTTAAGACAATGAATTCATGGGATGGTTTTGGTGGACTGAACACAAAAAAACATTAGTCCCACAAACTGACACTTGTGTCCAAGTGTCAGTTTGTGTTCCTAGTATCTTTATTGTCATCCCTAGTGTTAAAATATCAATTTGATTTAGAAGGTGCCCAAAGTAAATCAAACTATCTCTTTGAGCTAAGATGCAAGTAAAGCAAAATTATGATTATGATTATGGTTTATACCTTATCTTCAATCTCATAGTACATATGGCATTTCTATAACCCGTACCGAAGCAGTGCTCAATGTCACATGTAGCGGCTGGCCAGACCTGACCAGCTCAGCATAGCGCATCCGAATTTGATCATATACTGGGCAGCTTTGAAGAGTATGAGATTCATCCTCAATGACTCCCATTTGGCAGCATTGACAGAGCCTGACGTTGCTCACCAATCCATCTGCCCGTCTCAATTCGAAGATGGTGTGCCCTTGTGCGAATGGAGGCAATGAGTTTGCGTCTTTTCATAGGCAAGTGAGTACGCAGGTAGCATTGCAGGCATCATTCCAATGTGGGATTTATGTGGTGCTGGTAGTGTGTTGTCTTGACCTGTTCAAAGGCACTAGCATCCCAAAGCTTGTTGAGGAAGCAAGCATCAAGATATTGCCTCAAACTATGGCGATCTGCCTCTGTTTGCACGTGTATGCACCTGTGCTCTTGCATATTCCATCTAGCCAACCATTGAGCTCTCTTTTCCCTCCAACAGGCCTTGAGGCGTTGCGGCCCCATTGCCATGATATAAGCTAGGTTAGGGAGATGAGCATCGTCCATATTGACCAACTTCTGAAAATAGACAATGTGGCCATCAAGGGCCGCCCTCTGAAGAGGCAAGAATCCCATCTCCTGCAGTAGAATTTGATATGAAACTGTGAACTTCACCCCTAGTGCTCATACAAAGAAGGCTTTCTGCACCTGCTCCAAGTCATTCCAGGTAGCGAGGAATCCTACTGGACCCCATACTTCAACCCCATATAAAAGGACAGACTCTACTAAGACCTTGAACTGGTGTGACTGATGGGCCCAATCATACAACTCTACTCTATGACTATTGTTTTACATTGCAAATAGTGCCCTCTAGCCCGCCGTCAGTCATAGTCGTATGGATGTGTTCCAGTGCATAATAGAAGGAAACTCCACTCCCAATTATTTGTATATGAATGTCACTTCCATATTCTGCCCTCGGTAACTAAAGAAGGGGATCCTCGGCTGACGAGAGGATGATATGAGGACCACCTTAGTCTTGGCCAGGTTGACGCGCATATCAGTCGCTTGGCAGAATGTGTCCAAAGCATCGAGATGTTGTTGCATGTCTACTCGTGTGTAAGCTAGGAGGTCCACATCATCAGCATATATTAACTGCCTGATGATCTGGTGCAGAAGGTGAGCTCCGTCGCCCCCATTATCAGCAAGCCAGCTCTCCAATTGATCAATGTAAAGCCCAAACAATGTTGGGGAGAGAGGGCATCCCTGACGAACCCTGATACTACTATCAAATGGTTGGCTTGTCGACTGCAACCGACCCGAGCATCTCTCCTGTACACTGCATTCTGCAAATCTACAGGACCCCCCCTGCTGTCGCAATCTTGCCCATTGTTTTTTCCGAGGCACAGTGTCAAATGCCTTCGCAAAATCCACGAAGCAACAATAAAGATCCTAATGGCGGTTCATGTTGTCTTCAACCAAAGTTCACAACGTGAAGATGTGGTCAACGCTTGAGTGTCGGTGTCTGAATCCTGCCTGGGTGAGGGCCCGCACCTCTGCTACCTCTGCCCAGCCCGTCAACTGCTGCTCGAGAATCCCAGCAAACAGTTTTGCAAACACCGAACTGACCATGATTGTTCGGTAATTGGCTGGGTAGTGCGGGTCACCTGCCTTATAGATGGGAACAACTCTGCGATTGGTCCACTGCAGTGGGAAGCCTTCCTATAATGCCTTGTTGAACAAGGCAATCAGCACCGATACTATGGACGGCCCTGCCCACTTAAGCAATTCTGCCTGCATACCATCCAGGTCTGGCGCTTTATCATTGGCAAGATGTTGTAAGCTTTGTTCCACATTCGAATGTGTGATTTCCAGCATTGGGCCTTCTCGCAGGGGTAATGCTGCCTGTGTACCCTGAGGGTCATATAGCTGTTGCAAGTATTGCCTCCACTGTTCGGGAGTGATGTTCCCTGTGGGCTGTACTGGCTTTCTAAGAACCCTTCGCCAGAACGTCCTGGGGTGACGTTTCAGGAGGTAAAACATTTCTCTTTGATGTGCTGCAATATACCTGGCTTTCTTAGCTTTAAGAAAGACGCGGTACTATCTGATTACATGTGGGCGTAAAGCAGGGTCTGTGACCTAGCGGAGCTAGCGTTTGTGTTCCTTGTACTCTGCATCAAACCATTGATTACGTGGCAAGGTTGTGTTTCTGGCGGTCCTCCGCGGGCGGCGTATCCCAAAGCACCTCTCCGCTACAGTCCTAAGCACATCAGTCAGTCGGCCTGTATGTTGTTCAAGTGTAGGATATTGCAAAATTTCTGCCAGGTCATCTATAAGCATATGGGCATAAGCCCTTGCATAATCATAATCCAATCGCAGCTGAGGCATATGAGGAGTTGTTGCACAGGGGGTTCACACAACCTGCCAAACCAACTTCAAATAAAGTGTTAAGTGGTCTGAGTCGATCTCTTCATCCCTATTAGTTGTTCCCACCTAGAAGTGCTTGACAACATGCATATCCGGCTCAGGCATCAGCACATAGTCTACCACACTAGATCCTCCCCCCTGGTTTTCCTGTCTACAAGTGCTCTTGTGGGTGGACGGCCACTGTGCCAGTCCATTGCAGATTACCAAGTCAAGATACCACAGAGCAAAAGCAACTGCCTACCATAGCTCGTGACCTGATTGTCATTTGATGTCCGTGGCCAAGCTGTTAATCATGTACCTCCAGGAACAGGACTATTCATGCATACGACAGACCAAGTCAAGGCCAAGGATCTACAGTCAGGCACATGTCAGTCGTCAAAGGCCCAGCAGAAGACCAAGCAGACCGCGCAGACAAAGACCACGCGTGGCGCCAAGAGGAGGCGCTCAGACAAGTGACGGCCCATCACCGCCTGCGTCAGCGTCAGCGTGATTTCAGGCACTTCAAGAGGCACCGTCGGCATTCCTGCAAATCAGGCCTCCTTCCAGGAGTCGGCACCGAAATCAGTCAGACTGTCTATATTGGGCCAAAGGCCATTGTACTATATATATGAGTAGAGCTAGCACTCTAGTTTTTTAGATGAGTTTTGAGTCTTGTCTCACTTCAGTTTTCTCTCTATTGCGAGAGCTCATGTATCTTCATTGACATCAAGGAAGTTATTCTCATTCTTATGATCTCATTGTTCTCTTTTTGCTTTCTGTTCTCTTTTCCTTGTTCTTTTTGCAAATCCCCCGTGACATAGCTACCCGGATTCTCCTGTTAGACCCAACGGTCCTCACAGAGGGCTGTCTTGCAGGAGTTCCCAAACCCAGACCCCAAACACTGTCGCCGCTGCCGGGTCTGATCTTTCTTCCATCATGTCGGCTTGAGGTTTCACTCCGGAAGAACTTCTCTGTCAAACGGCGGCTCGCCTGGAGCGCCAGCAACGACGCGAGGCTGTTCGGGATATGTATGATTCTGCCTATGACATTGAGGGTGGTCGTGTCCGCTCCAGAGCTCAGTGGGCACCGCCTACCCCTCGTGCCCATTCTCGACCAGGGTCTCCTCCTGTGTGTCGGCATTGTTCTCAACCTCAATCTCCCCAACATACCCCTGTTCAGCCCACGCCTCACTATTTCCAGACTCCTGAGAGCACCTATATCCATATCCCTTCAGGCCATACCCCTCAGCCGTCACAACCTTCTTCACCTCCTGGTGGGATGGGCTACCATCAAGTGTCCTTTGGCCTTACCCACATTCACGACTTTCAGTCCTCTCCCTCTTTTCAGCATGCTCTTCCTGTTTACCAAACCACTGATCTCAAGCCTCATGAGGAGGGCTCCCAAGGCCCTTCCCCACCAGATGCTGCTTTTGTTGGACCCCATGTTTTTTCAGTTCCACCCCCTTGCTCTCAGTCTCAGGCTGTTCCACCTCTCTATGCTTCAGCATATCCTCCACTAAATCCACCTGTTTATGCTCAAGTTCCGCCTTCATCTCCCACTCATAATTTGAAGCTGACTTATCCCACTTTTGGCAACACTAAAGGCAAACCTCTGGATCAGAGTGCTCAAGCCCACATGGAAGAATTTAAGCCTTGGCCATTCTGAATGGTCATGCGCAGCCACAACTCAAATTTCATATCTTTTCAACCACGCTCAGAGGCGCCCCTCATCAGTGGTTGATGGCCAACAAAAGTCACTGGAAACAAAGTTGGCATGAGATGAAAACAGTATTCCTTTCTCATTATGGCACCACCGATGATGATCAACTTCTTCTCAAGCAACTCAATGACCTTCAGCAAGAGCCCACGGAGTCAGCCAGGGATTTTGCGGACCGTCTTCACATTCTCGTCAGTAAACTCCAGGAGTACCCCACGCAAAGCCAGATCCTCGTCTGGTTTCTACAGGACCTATGACAGAATACATGCGTCCAAAATCGCTGGAGCAGGCCATTGAATTGGTCAATCACTCGGTCAATGTTTCTTCTAGGGGTGTTGCTCTCTAGGAACTCCCTTTCATGCCCCCCGTCATGGTTCCCCAGAACTCTGTTCAGCCTCAGCAACCAAATCCACAACGCTCTCACATCTGGTGTACTATTTGTAAATATCAAGGTCATCTGGCAAATGAATGCAACTCCTCCAGTGGACCTCCTCATTGTAAAAGATGCAATATGTGCAATCACGCCACGGAAGAATGCACTCGTTCTCATCCTACACCTTTTCGCAATAAAATGGTCTTTTAAGTCCAGACCACGCCTCAACAACAACCGTCATATCAGCCTCAGCAATATCCAACTCAACCACCTCACCAATATCAACAAACGCAGCAGCAGCCACGGGGACAAGGCAACCGTCCTCCCTTTGATCCTTCAAAGGCCCAATGTTATCATTGTCATGAATGGGGTCACACCACCACGACATGTCCTCAACTTCCTCAAGTTCAAGTCCAACTTCCAGGTTCAACTCAAGCAGCTTCAGTACGTCTCACGGCTTATCAACTGTGGGTGGCAAACGGTAAACAAGGCCCCCGTCCTGTTTTGAGGAAGCCACCACGGCCGCCTCAACAACAGCGACCTCAGCAAGTTGCATCTACCTCCAATCCTATGGATCAACAAGCTCAAGAGGAGATTTATCAGGCTCTAAACCCTCCCGTCCAGCAGTCAAATTGGGTTGGTCTCGTCTCACATCATATACGGGCTTCACGCCCTTTGACCATCATTCCTCACGGCACGCAACCTGCCTTTGCTGTGGAAACAGTCCCTCATGAGGATGACAAAAAAGTTCACTTCGCGCCAGATCTTGACAAACTCATGCCTCACGTCATGCCTAAAGTGAGATAAAGTATTCTGAAACTCATGCACGCTGCGGAAGGTCGCACACTGGCAAATGTTCATGCCACCACTAGAGCTCAGCAGCGTCAAGCAGCGCCGTCCTCATCCACCAGCACACGCTCTCAGCCATATCCGAATATTGCTGCTGAGGTCGAGCTTCTCAAAGAAGTCTCTGCTTCCTTACCCCAGACTCCAGCTCCTCTGGACCCTGCAGACTCCTTTTCCCATGTTCCTTTGGAACTTTAGGAAGAACTCGCCAAGATCAAGATTCCTTTGAGCCTGGCTACCATTTTGAAACTCTGTCCAGCTCTCAAAGATCAGTTACCTCTTCCCATGGTTCTGGTAGGAGCTGTTGCAACTTCAACACCCACGGTGCACGCCACGGTGGGCACTCAGCACATCAATCATGTCCAAATTGATGGTGGTAGTGTTGTCAATCTTATTACTGATAAACTCAGGAAGCAATTGGGCATCAAACAATTATACCGTGCCCCTTACGACATCAAGTTGGCCAATGGCCATATCACACGCCCTCAAGATGTCACTCCTCTTCTCCATATCAGCATTGGTGATCTCAAATTCCCATTAGAATTTGGTGTTTGGAAAGCTGGAGAAGATCCTGGTGATTATGAAATGCTGGTTGGCAGACCTTTTCTCCACCAGGCTAAGAGTATTCATTACTGGGCCACTGACCAACTTGTTATCACTGATGGACATCTCAATGCAACAATGGATCTGGAAACTGGCCAATTGATCTCTGTCGAGAATGCAGAACCTTCAATCTCAGACACTGACTCTGAAGAAGCCCAAAATATTTATCATGTTCAAGCTCCTCCAGCGAGACTGCCTCTCTCATCCTACCCGGAGTATGCAGATCCTTGGGGTGAGATGACGCTAGATCAAGACCAGGCGGTGGCCGCTCTCTTGGACCCTTACCTGGCTTCCTGCAATCGCATTCAACGTCTTGATCATTTTTCAGATACCATCACTTCTTCAGAGACTGTCGATGTTCATACCGTCATGCAGCAACCTTTGCTTGATGACGCTCAGCAGCCTCTTTTCTTCACCACTCAAAATGCTGCTCCTCCTGTCATGCTTCAACCTCCCGCTCATCAGGTTCAAGACATGGAGGTTGTTCCTCATATTCAAACTCCAGAATTGGAAATCGTGGACATTGGTAACAATCAACCAGTCCGCTTAGCTGCTAACCGCCTACCTATAAAGCCCGCGCTGTGACGCTGTTCAAGAAGTTCAAACATATTTTTGCTTTGAGCTACAAAGACCTTCGAGGTATCAAAAAAGAGTTGGGGGAACTCACCATTCCTACCAAATCTGATGCACGCCCAATTTAGCAACGACATTACAGGCTCAACCCAAATTACCGTGACCGCGTCAAGGCTGAAATTGACAAACTCTTGGCTGCTGGCCTGATTTATGAGGTCAAACATTCTGAATGGGTGAGCCCCATCGTCATTGCTCTCAAACACAATGGTAAGATCCGCGTTTGCGTGGACTACAGAAAACTCAATCAAGCCACGGAGCGTGATCACTTTCCGCTTCCCTTCACTGACCAGGTTCTTGAAGAAGTTGCTGGTCATGAGATGTACTCTTTCATGGATGGTTTTTCAGGGTACAATCAGATTTCTATCAAGCAAGAAGATCAACTCAAAACTACTTTCACCACCCCATGGGGCACTTTTGCTTACAAGGTGGTCCCTTTTGGTCTGTCAAACTCTCCTTCCACCTTTCAGCGCATCATGCTTTCCGTCTTTCACGACTTTATGAAGGATAAACCTTTTCTTCAGATCTTTCAAGATGATTTTTCAGCTTACAGCTCCATGGATGATCACTTGGAAAAATTGGAGCTTGTCTTTCAAAAATGTGATGAATCTGGCATTAGTCTCAATCCTGAGAAGTGCACTTTCTGCGTCACCTCAAGAGTTCTGTTGGGTCATGTGGTCAGTAAAGAAGGCATCACCACGGATCCCGCTAAAATCAGTTGTGTACTGAAGGCTCAAGTACCATCTAATATCAAAGAGACACGCTCTTTCCTGGGTAAGGTTAATTACTATTCCACCTTCATTCCTGGACTTGCAGCTATAGCTGACCCCATTCATAAACTCACGGGTGATGAATCCACTTGGGCTTGGAATCCCCAAGCGGAAGCTGCTTTTCAGAAGTTGAAGCTGTTACTTACTCAGGCCCCGATACTTGTTCCTCCTCAATGGGACAAGCCCTTCCACGTTCATGTTGACGTCCCTGCTTTTGCCATTGGTGCTATTCTCTCTCAAGCCTATGATGCAACCATGGATAAACCAATCCGCTATGCCAGCCGGAAACTCAATCCTGCTGAGCGCAACTACTCTGCCACGGAACGAGAAGCTTTGGGCTTAGTTTTCTGTGTCCAACGTTTCCGACATTATTTGTTGGGCAGCCAGATTAAGTTCTTTGTTGATCATCAAGCTCTTCTTTATTTGATCAACAAAGCCACGCCCACGGGTAGAATTGCTCGTTGGGTCCTTCTTCTGCAAGAGTTCGCTCCCTTTGAAATTATCCATAAGGCAGGCAAGTCTCATGTGGTGCCTGATTATCTTTCACGGATTCACACGGATGATCCCTCCACGGGTGTTTCTGACGCCTTTCCAGACGCTCAATTGTTCCTGGTCACGACCACGCCCCATTGGTTTCACGACTTTCAGCAATATCTTCTCACTGGTGCTCTTCCTCCCGAAGATCCGACCAGGGAAAAAATTAAGGAACGTTTATATTCAAAGTGGTGAAATAGACTTGGCTAAAGTATGCGAAAAGTTGAGGTGAAAGCTTCTAATGTTTAGCTAAACTTTCTAAATTTTGCCACCTGTACCTTCTTACGTTTGGCTAAACTTTTATTAAAAAAAAATCTTCTATCCTTTGACTATTTTGCACTAATTCAAGACCTAAATATTAATTGACTATAATAAATATAAAGGCTATAGGATAATTTGGCTAAAGTACACTAAAATTTGACGTTTTGGCTAAACTTTCCAAATTTTGGCAGTTACACTTTCTTGCAATTAGCTAAAGTCGGACGAAATGGAGGTGGGGCGTGAAATAGACTTGGCTAAAATTTTGTTTTTTTTAGCCCAAAAGGGCCATAGTTTAGCCAATTTTTTTTTTCAAACAAGGCCAAATATTCGCCATTTAGCTAAGTTTAGCCACTAATTTTTTCCATGGATCCGACGCTCTCTCCAGACAAGCTTCGCTCTCGTCGCCGTCAATTTCTCAGAGAGGTCCGTGATTACACCATGGTTGCCGGTCATCTCTACAAACGCGGTAAAGACATGGTCCTCCGTCGTTGTGTCCTCCCTCATGAAGTGCCTGATATTGTTCGACAAGCTCATGACGGCCTTGGTGGTGGTCATTTTAACGGTGACGCCACGGCACGCAAAATTCTCTTGGCAGGATATTTCTGGCCCACGCTCTTTAAAGATGCTCATGCTTATGCTCGCACGTGTGACGTCTGTCAGCGTGTGGGAAAACCCATGGCCCGAGACGCTCTTCCATTGACGCCGGTCGCCACGCCACATCCTTTCAGCAAATGGGGAATGGATTTTGTGGGGCCCATGGACCCACCGGCGCGGCACACCCGTGCCCGCTATATTCTGGTCATCACGAATTATGCTACCAAATGGGCGGAAGCTTGTGCACTTCCAGACAACACTGTTGCCAGCACAGCCAAGGTTCTCTATACGCACATCATCACGCGTTTTGGTTGTCCCACGGAACTTGTTAGTGATCGTGGCGTGCATTTTGTCAATCATACCATTAAGGAGCTGACGGACTATCTTCACATCCAACACCGGAAGAGTACACCTTATTATCCTCAAGGAAATAGATTGGCTGAAAGTACCAACAAAACTCTCATCACCATTCTCAAAAAAATTTGTGACGCTTCTCGCACAGATTGGCAAGACAAGTTGCCTACTGTTCTTTGGGCTTACAACACCAGTTTCAAAATTGCAACTGGCCACACTCCTTTCAAACTGGTTTATGGTCAAGAAGCTTTGATGCCCTTTGAATATATTCTTCCGACTCTCCGTTTCCAACTTGCTACAGCACATAATCCACCTGCTACACTCAAGGAAAGGGTTTATCAATTAGAACAGTTGGATGAACTTCGGCGAGATGCTTACATTCGTGTTCTTCATGGACAACAGTTGCAGAAATCACTGCATGACAAACGTCTTAAGACAAAAACATTCAAAGAAGGTGATTTGGTTCTTCTTTATGATTCTCGTTACAAAAATTTTCCGGGCAAGTTAAAGTTCAGGTGGCTTGGTCCTTATCAAATTGTTCAAGTGGTACAACCCAGCGTTTTCAAGCTGGCAGAATTAGATGGCACTCCATTACCTACTCTGGTTAATGGCTTTCGCCTTAAGCAATTTCATACAACAGCTACAGAAAGTTCTACACAAGATGCACCACAAAGTTCTAACACCACAGATAGTGACTAAACGAGGCATATTTATATTACTAGAGGCAAATTACAAAATGTGAGCATTGCCCACTTACTTCCGCTATGAGCAGAGCTCTATGGGCAGTGCACTATTTATAAAATCCTAAGCTTTAAAACCCCTCTACTCCGGGTTGGGAGCAGAGGTAATGCGGAGGATGTGGTAGTAGTTCTGCTCCGGATCCCAGCGCAGATGAACCACCATCTCCATGGCGTTGGTCAGGGGGTCGGGATGTTCAGCCATCCCCTTGCACCAGCCGTCCATTGCGATGCCACGGTTGTGGCATTTCCACAGGTCCAAGCAGTTCATTTTGCAGGTTATCCATTCCTGGCAGTTGGTAGGCATGATGCAATCTTCGTTCAATCCAGCCGCTGCCATACTCATGCTCATGGTCGCCAAGGGTGTCTCAGCATTGCCCACTGCTCCTCTTATATAGCCCAACAGACGGGACTCCTGTCGACGTGGTCCAATCAGCAACTTGCCGACGTGGTTGCAATGCAAGGTCGTTTCTAATTTGGAATCTTTTCTCCCGCCGCATATCTAGCAATGGTACCTTCTGATACCTTCGTTTTAATGACATTCCCCTTCGAGTTGCCTGCATTAAATGCCATTCCTTCTTTTCATACCCGTCGCACATTAAAATGTGTACCTTCGCCAACTGTCACATCCGATCGTTCATTCACGTCTCATCTCCACCGTCCATTCCCTCTCCCTTAGTTGCTTGGGGACTTAGCCAAATTTTTACCTCTCAATCGTCTCCTTCGCATCTCTCGCCACCTGGCATCATCAACGGTCACTGCTTCCTGCCCCTTCAAGAAACACTTCTGCGCCCTAAACACATTTTCGTCCATCTTCGTCTTCGTCTTCAGCTCTCTGCTCTCCGCCTTCTCAAGATAGTTCTTCTCTGACGCTCTTTGCCATGGCTACTGTACCCAAATTTCCTACACTTCAAGCTTCTGCTCCAAGGGATCCAGCTCTTTTTGAGTCTGTGACCTTCTCGACACCCACCTTTCGTGACGCCCTCGTTGGCCCGAGTCGTGAAGTCGCGGAACGCCAGAAGCTTTACGAATTCTCACAAATGGATCTCCCTGCCCCAAATCCAGAGCAATTGAAGCAGTTTGTCGCTCACATCGTCAACAGCCCGGAAGGCTTTGCTACCATGGTCGATGGCACCACCATTCTGCTTACTCAGCCCCTGATTTCTGAGGTATTCCATATTCCTTTGCAAAAACCTTCTTTATCTTGGACTGCCTTACAGGACATAGATGTCACTCAGTTTGGCGCTGTACCTTATCAAGCCAACATGCATCGCCTCACCAATATTGCCAAGTCCCATGACACTTTTGTCAAGTTTCTGTGGCGCAAATTGCTTGGGTACTCCATCAAAAACACCCATATCAACAAACCGTTCTACAATATTGTCATCACGGCCACACACTCCACTCACCATCTTGATTGGCCACAACTGTTGTTCTTCCGACTTCTTCAAGAAGTAGATCGTATTCGAGCTGCACCTTCCTCTGGCTTTGATTCCTCGGTGGGCGCCCATCTTCAAGCCCTCATCTGTCATTACCTTCCTCATCCTGGATCCCCTACCACATCGCGTACCACCACTCGACAATCTTTTCATTCCCTTCCTCCAAACCAACATGCTGAAACTTCATGCCCTTCTTCTGGTCATGTTCAACACAATGCCACGCATGTCACTGTCTCTTCTTCCTCCATGCCCTCTGCTTCTTCTCATGTCTCTCAGACGTCACAAACCCGGCCACAACAGGGCCCTGCACCTCCACATCCTCGTCAGCTTCTGTATCAATGCCAGCAGAATGTTGCAAGCTGCTGCTCCCAAGTTGCAAGAATCCGGGGTTCAAGCGTCCCTGAAGGCCTCGGACGCGGTTCACAGAGACCTTCAAGTTGCTAACACGCAACTTCACACTCTGGAGGACAAACTTCAAGAAAAGCACGAGGCTCTTTTACAGGCCCGTGAGGATCTCAAGAATGCTCAAGATCAGAACAGCCTGCTTGCTGATCAACAGGCTCAATTGCAAACCACCATTCAGGAATTGCTGGAGCAGGTCAAGGCCAGGGAACTCTCTTGGTTGACAAGGATAAAGACATTGCTAAGCTTGACACGCTGTATACCGAGCTTTCTCGGAATTACACCACTCAAGCCCATGCCCTTACAGCGCGTGACGCTCAAATAGCCTCTTTAGCAGCTCAGCTTTCCACGCTGACCAGTCAGCTCACGCCTCTCCAGGATCAACTCACGGAGGCCAAGAAGCAAAAGATACTTGATGATGCAGAGATTGCCACGCTTCGACTCCATACTCCTGGGCAATCCTCTTCACATGCCATGTTTCCTCAGAAACGGGTCCGTGATCAGTCACGCCTTCTGTTAGAAAAGGAAAACCGGATCTGCGATCTTGAACATCAGCTCCAGCAAGCTGTCCAATCTGCCGACGAGGCCCAAACTAAACAAGAGGGCTACATTAATATAGCTCTCCACATGTCTGTGGATTTTGCTATTCCTTCCAGTTACCTGGATTATGTGGTTGCCCGACGCCACCTCTTTCTTTTCAAGTGGTATGCGGCAGATGGTCAGGTTGATGCCCACATGCGCACTGAAGATTTTCTCCGGATTTGGCCAGACCTCTCAGTTGAAGACAAAGGCTTACTGTGTGCCCTCTTAGTCTTCGACCTCATTCACTGTGAAGACCCTGATTTAATCACCTTCAGGATTGTTCAGCCGATGGCGTACATCTTCCATAACTTCTATCTGGCTGATACACAAGACAAATTCCGAGATGGGCCACATCAAAACTTTCAGGGCGACTCACAGGCTCACTGGTTGTTATTGGATAACAACCCGTATCTCAAAGATCATGATCGGACTCACACTCTTCATCAGGAGTACATGCCAGAGCTTGCTCATCATTTACCTTTATGGCAAGCTGAAGCGCTGGAACAGGTGCGAAAGAATCTTGGGCATATTGAGGATCTTCCGTTTGCCCAAGTTTATATGCAGCACTTAGCCAGCTACAATCAACTGCGTGCCCTTTTGGATAGCAAGATAATACCAACAGGTTGGGATAATTCTCCTGTCTATACTCAGCTCTCTGCTTCTGATTGGGACCAGTGGTGCAAAGCGCTTGATCCCGACCTTGTCCGAGAATTCAGGGAGCAGGCTCAGCAGCCCACGCCCACGGGCATGGCTCCCTCTCCATATGCTTCACTAGGTGTCCCTCCATGCCCCAGATTTTTGACCTTTGACTGGCGTCTTCCCTTTTGGACCAAGGTCCTGCATGGTCACGCAGGGTGGACTCCCCCTCAGATCTCGACGGATCTCCGGTGGGATCCTCGTTTTGTCAGACGCTCCGATTGGGAGGATGGTGCCACCTTGGACCACACTGCAAATTGGATCTATATTGCTAATGAGCGTGGTTGGCAACGGCCCGCTGATGCTCTTCATGGTCTTGATACCTTCTTACAGAATGCCGCTACCAGATCCTTCTGTTCACCGTCAAGCCGGCTTCTGCGCGGCTCTCAAGTGCATTCTGGTAAGCTCCTTAAATCGGCAGCATCCCATCTTTTATTGCAACCCGAATGCCAGCGTCAGTGCTTTCGGCCTTCAGACCTGCCTTCTCGTGGAGTGCCAGTTCGTTCCTTCTGAAGCACATGCTGCCCTTGAAGATATGGTGCGCTCTAAATTCCTCATTGATGCAGAACCTGCCCTTGGGCTTACCACTCCAGACGCTCTTCAAGTACGTCAGGATCTCATTGGCACTTACCACAATGGCGCCCGTCCTCATTCACGTGAGAATCACTTTCAGACTGCTGGGTTCCCGCCTTTGGAAACACTTCCTCCTTTTCTTCACTCTGAGTGTCATTTGGTGGGGGGGAGTGTTACTCCTGTACCTCCAGGAACAGGACTATTCATGCATATGACAGACCAAGTCAAGGCCAAGGATCTACAGTCAGGCACAGGTCAGTCGTCAAAGGCCCAGCAGAAGACCAAGCAGACCACGCAGACAAGGACCACGCCTGGCGCCAAGAGGAGGCGCTCCGACAAGTGACGGCCCATCACCGCCTGCGTCAGCGTCAGCGTGATTTCAGGCACTTCAAGAGGCACCGTCAGCATTCCTGCAAATCAGGCCTCCTTCTAGGAGTCGGCACCGAAATCAGTCAGAGTGTCTATATTGGGCCAAAGGCCATTGTACTATATATATGAGTAGAGCTAGCACTCTAGTTTTTTAGATAAGTTTTGAGTCTTGTCTCACTTCAGTTTTCTCTCTATTGCGAGAGCTCATGTATCTTCATTGATATCAAGGAAGTTATTCTCATTCTTGTGATCTCATTGTTCTCTTTTTGGTTTCTGTTCTCTTTTCCTTGTTCTTTTTGCAAATCCTGCGTGACATAGCTACCCGGATTCTCCTGTTAGACCCAACGGTCCTCACAGAGGGCTGTCTTGCAGGAGTTCCCGAACCCAGACCCCAAACACAAGCTCCTTCTGCAGGACGCAGCTACAATACATCATCAGTCAAGGGATCAAATCTCATGGGTTGTTCTACCCCGGCGCGTGCATTGAAGTCTCCAAGGAGTATGACACTGCCCAACTGCTTATGCTACTGTATGTCATCATATAGATCGACATAGGGGTCCAGCCAGTGGCAACTTCTGTTAATTCTCTCATTCTCCCAGATGGCTCGAAGGTCTCTAACCTGGTGCAGTTAAAGCAACATCTTCATAATCATTTTGCAGCATTCTTTGCTCAATGGCACTTACCTTTTTAAGAGGACATGCAATCAGTTGTGTTGACTAAAGTGCATTCTATGATTTCAGCTGAGCAATAGAGAATGACCTAGGTGTGGCAGCCCACCTATTGGAAAAAGAAAAATGTCCAGGTCTTGATGGTTTTCAAGTAGAATTTTTTCAAGAATATTGGGAGTGGATTGAAGATGATATATATAATGCTATGAAGGCATGTATTGGGCAAGGCTAAACGCCCATCGCATTGTCTATCTCAAACTTGACTTTGTCAAGGCGTATGACAGCGTGGATTGGGATTTTTTAGAGAAGTGTTTATTGGCCTTAGGGTTTGGTATTCACAAGAGATGTGATGAAGCTGCATACTTCTGCAAGATCTACAGTAGTCTTTCAAGGAGAGCCCTCTAGCATCTTTTTGTTGGTAGACGAGTTTGTCAAGGTTGTCTCTTGGCTCTATTACTTTTTACAATAGTGGCAGAGGTGCTTTCACAATTGTTCTCTAGTGCTGCTGAGGATGATGTGATTAGGGATCTACCTATGGAGAATGGCTCTCAAGAAATTATTCAGTATACAGATGATACCTTTCTATTCGTGATAGCAGAAGATGACAATCTCCAAAATGCAAAGCCTCTACTTGACACATTTTCCTTAACCTCTAGAGTTTTGGTTGGTTGGCAAAAGTGTTCTGCGTTGTGGACTCTAGATGATGAAGTTTTACCATGTGTTATTGCCTACCTCTGGAAGGTATTGCCTCATGGGAAGGCAACTAAGCTTCTTAATATCCATGTGGGTATTTATGTCTAGATTTCTGATCTTTAGAATGTCATATAAAGGGGTTGCGGAGGCACTTTTTTGGTGGGATATTGCTAAAGTCTCTATACTTGGAAGGGTACCAGTTGCTAAGCATGTCTTAAGCAACATGCATGTCTATATGACTTTTGTCATTCTTGCTTCCCAATCAAAGTTTCTAGAGATTGTGGAAGTTATCAAAAACTTTATTTGGGGTGGAAAAATTGCATGGTCTAAGTGTATAAAGTCTAACTTTGCTGGAGGTTTGGGCATGATAGATATCCATTTGTAGAGTAAGGTTATGAACTCAAAATTTATTTGGAGTCTTCTCGTGGGTAAGGATAGTTCTCCTGGGTTACAACTTATTGCACAGGTGCTTACCCATTGTAGTCCTTTTGATAAAGTCACAATTAAATATGTTCTTCCATGGGTCTATTCTATGAGTTGCGGCCTTACCATAATGCTTTTCCATTTTTTAAGGGATTGTTAGATTCTTGGCACAATCAAAATGTTATTTCACATCAGTTCAACTGCTTGTGCTCAGTTGAATGCACCTTGTTGGTGGACCCCCCTGGCAGACAATAGACCACTTTGCTTTACAATGCACCCATTGACTCAACGACATTGGAAAATGGTAGGAATCTTAACAATTGCAGTATAATATGAATATGTAGCAAAATAACAGGGGTTTCTTTTGTATTTTTGTACGTTTTTTCCTAAAGTTTTTATATGATTTCATGGATGTATTTGATGAGGTATACTAATTAGTATATCTAGAGTGCGCATACGCTTAAACTAATTTTGATGCCTAATTCCAATGGCTTAGACCCATATGTCATATATTTCTTTATTATATTATTGTATTTTCTTGTAGTATCATTTTCTGCTCGACATGCAAGCCTCGAGATAACCCATTTTAGGGTTATGTGTTGGGAACTTATTGGCTTCCTTCAGCATCCGGCAGCTAGTCAGGCCTCAGCATCAACATTCGAGCATCAACATTCAGACTGTCTCCAGAAGAACCGCACCAGCACAGGTGCCCAAACACAGGGATCTCCATCCCGCCCAACACCAAATTATGTCGGCTCCTTTTTACGGTAAAGCCATGGAAAGCATGTTCTTCCTTTCTAATTCTTTCCGATTTATACAGAGTGCTTAAGCTATTGGATCTTTGCTTACAGAATCCAGGTTCTGGTGCTGCAGACTTAATGACAGATACGCTCCCTTGCCATAAATTTCCTTCTCGCATTGAACTCTTGCAGTTATACAGATCCCTAAAACATTCCCTTGCTCGAACCCCCCTTGCTTTATAGATATAACTCTGGAATCAGGGTTCGAGGTAGATCCGGAGCTAAACCCTGTTGCTGATTATCTTCATTTTGCAAATCCGTCAGTGCATCTGGCTGGATTTTTGAGAGGAGGTCGTAACAATGGAGCATTGGAACCTTGGCTATTGTCTTAAGGTGGGGTATGGCAAGATTCGGTTTTCTCAACAGGTAAAATTATCTGTCTAGCACTATGTTGATGTTGAGGTTCTTGCTCTACAAGGTTCTTGCTCTACAAGAAACCACTGGCTTTGAATCATTTCTTATTTTCTCGCTCTGCAATCGGAGCTTTACTCAAAACGTCAAACCATGTCTTTGTTGAAAAAAAATACCAGAGCTAGATTTGAAAGAGGCATTTTTTTCTAAAGCCTGATGTGAAACTGCCAACAACGGCAAAAGTATGTGCTTTTAAATGCCCCTGGTTCAGGATGGTCAAGTGACAACTTTTGTGCCTGCAGGTTTTGGGTGAAAATATCAAGAAGGAACTGGACAGGATTATGCTGGAGATGAGGTGGAGAAATCCTACTCAGATGTTGATATTAAGATGTTGATATTAACGTATGCATCTTATATGAATTGTAACACAGTAGTTCGTAGTCTATGTCTAATCCTATTTTTCTCTGCAAAAATGACCAGGTAGATGCAATGTCAACAAGATTTCTAGTAGACAAAGCAGAATTGATGCGCTTCTTTCCAAAGTAAGCATAGTTTTCTACTTCCTTTAAAACAATGATACGAATGTTGGTATAGCATGGTCAGCAAATGTGTAAAATACGTGTAGAATTAGAAGTAGAAAGCAAGCAGAGATCTTCCATCTCATTTTCTACTTCCTGATTCTTTTTATCCCTCAAGATCTTGAAGATGTGAAAGTGATATGTTCAACTTGTTGTCCTTAAGATGCCTTAGAAATTTAGAAAAAGTTAGGTGAAAATCGTGCATAAATAGGAAGTAAATTGGAAAATAGAATCATCTGCAATATATGAACATGTTGACAGGTTTACTTTGTACAGATTTTAGGAACATCTTTTGAAGCTGTGGATTTGTTTTCAACTCAAGCTGTGGATTTGTTTTCAACTCAGGCAATGGTGCGACAGATATGGGGACATTGTTCTAGATGTGGTGCACAAGGAATTTAAAGGTCAGATAAGCAAGCAACATGACTGTTATCTTTGCACTCCATGTTGCAAAAGTAATAGACCATAGAAGGCAAAGTATTTTTCATCTGTTGGATAAGTTTTATGGCAATGGCATTGTACTTTAGATGTATAAGTGGTATTGTCACTTCCTCCTACAAACTAATTAATTACATGTATTGGTCTGACATTTTCCTAATTGTCTCATCATTTAAACTAAGGAGACATTTACAACTGTCATCAAGTTCAATTACTTTTCATGTACCATCTTCCATGAATAGATAAATTTAAACAGCAAGTTCCCATGCTCCCTATTTTGGGAGAGGAAGTAGATGAAAAGGAAGCAGGGATGTTTAGTGTATACAAAAGGCTGGGAAAGAGAAACGTTCGCTGGTGGCCTTGGCTTCATATTTACATTTCAGAATAGGAAGCCTTCTCATTTCCAAGTGGCTCTTCTAGCAAATTGAGACTAAAAGCACAGGCTCCAAGTAATGGCAAATGTCGTTAGCCATTAGTTTTACTAAACTGTTGTTCATACGAGTAGGTTGTTTAACGATTTAGGCCCTTAAAGTTTATCTACGTTTGTTTTTGTTAGGGCCCGAAGGGCCCAAAATTTTTTTAATATAGCAATCAACACACAACTACCATTGACATTATCAACACAAATCATTGCAGTTAACATATTAAAATTAAAATCCCCCTTAAACCCCCTTTGGTTTGGGTGCATATTCACACGGGGGTTACGTAGGGCAGCGAGAGCCCCAAAAATATATTTACAATACATGTACAAAATTAACACCATTAAGTACATTTTCTCAAACCTTATAGTATTTTGTAAACTTTAATATACAGTATACAAAAACTTGTACATGCATACCCCACAAACGAGGATTGCTATGTACGGTCCAGATCTTGGAATAAAAGGCAAATATGCCCATCCGACAGCTCTCGCCAATGGTAGTTGTGACTCAGGCCAGTTGTTGTCATGGGAGGCATTTCAGTTAAAGTTTTTGTTGGGTTGATGGGATAGAGCTCTTTGCCAAAAAGTTGTTCACTATCTACAACGTATTCTCCCACACCAAGAAAATATTTTGATATGGGTTTGTCATGAGGAGGTTAAAGAATGAGAATGAGAATGATTTTTTATCATCCACTGAGGCCAATCGGCCTATGGGACCCATAAGGAGCGCAGTAAACTTATTACTGTCCGGGTTAAAAAACCCCCGCCCCGAAGGGTTTTCGAGGGAAAAACCGTGGCAGTAATAAGAATGATGTCAAACTGTACAAGTATACATCAATGTATATATACATGTCAAGTGTGTGCCCGAGGACATAGCTGATCTCGCATGTCCATAACCTCCTGAAGGTATGATCCCAAAGACCATGACGGATCTTTGTGCTCAATGTCACATGTAACGATGGCGGGCGACCAACTCAAAGATAGCGGCGTCGAATTTGATCATGTGTTGGGCAACTTTGAAGGGTATGAGATTCATCCTCAATGACTCCCATTTGGCGGCATTGGATTGTGAGTGCGAGTGGCTCACCAATCCATCCGCCCGCCTCAACTTCGAAGATGATGTGCCCCTGTGCGAATGGAGGCAATGAGTCTGTGCCTTTTCATGGGCAAGTGGGTATGCAGGTAGCATTGCGGGCCTCGTTCCAATGTGGGATTTATGTGGTATTTGGTAGTGTCTTTGTCTTGACATGTTCAAGGGCATTGGCATCCCAAAGCTTGCCGAGGAAGCACGCGCGTCAAGATATTGCCTCAAGCTATGGCGATCCGCCTCTGTTTGCACATGTATGCACGTTGCTCCGCACATTCCATCTAGCCAACCATTGAGCTCTCTTTTCTCTCCAAAGAAGCCTTGAGGCGCCACGCCCCATTGCCATGATATAAGCTAGTTTAGGGAGACGAGCATCGTCCATATTGACCACCTTCCGAAAATAGACAATGTGGCGATCAAGGGGGCGCCCTCCGAAGAGGCAAGAATCGTCTCTGCGTAGTAGAATTTGATATGGGATTTGTGGACTTCACCCCTAGTGCTTGTTCTAAGAAGGCTTTCTGGACCTGCTCCAAGTCATTCTAAGTAGCAAGTGATACTACTGGGCCCCATACTTCCACCCCGTATAAAAGGACAGGCTCCACTAAGACCTTGAACAGGTGTGACTGATGGGCCCAATCATACAACTCCACTCTATGACTATTGTTTTGCATTGCATATAGTGCCTTCCAGCTTAGTCACTTTCGTGGTCGTATAGATGTGTCCCAGTGCATAGTAGAAGGCAACTCCACTCCCAAATATTTGTATGTGGATGCAACTTCCACATTATGGCCTCGGTAACTGAAGGAGGGGAGCCTCGGATGACGTGAAGTTGATATGAAAACCACCTTAGTCTTGGCCAGGTTGACGCGCATATCAGTCGCCTGGCAGAATGTGTCCAGGGCATCGAGATGTCTTTGCATGTCTGCGGATGTGTAAGCTAGGAGGTCCACATCATCTGCATATATTAGTTGTCTGATGATCTGATAGAGAAGGTGAGCTCCATCGCCCCCATTATCAGCAAGCCAGCTCTCCAATTGATCAATGTAAAGCCCAAACAATGTTGGGGAGAGAGGGCATCCCTGACGAACCCCGATACTACTATCAAATGGTTGGCTTATCTGCTGCAAACTTGTAAACTCTATTTATAAGTTATTGCTTGAGACTGATATTCTTCCTTCTTCTAATAATTGGCCCCTTCAACTCCTTCCTCTTCAATGGAAGCAGATGTGGTCTTGGGCATGGGATAAGCTACTTCGTCCTAAAGTGGCAGGTTTTTGGTGGCAGATTCTTCATAGATTTCTTCGGCTTAACGTCCTTGTCCACAAATTTAACCCTAGAATATTAGATCCGTTTCCAGTATGGAAGCGTGAATCTGAGCCCATTGAGTTTTTTTTTTTTTTGTGTGACCACCTCAGACAGATATGGGATTGGTTGTTCTCTCTTTTTCAAGTTTCACTAACAAGTCAACAAGTGCTCTTGGCGATTTACCCAAGTACTTGGACAGAGTTACAAAGCCAGGCTTTTTATCTTGCAACAGGATGGTTGCTTTGGACTATCTGGAAAAGAAGAAGACTGGTAATCTTTAAGGGTTTGGATGTGGCAAATAACCGTGTTCTCTAAGAAGCTCAATGTCATATTGCTAAGTCGTACCATTGTTCTTCATTTGCCCCTCGTAAGGCGCGATTGATCTTTAAGGAGTATTTGGATATGCATGTTGCTTCACTCGGTGGATCTCTGCTTATCCGCTGAGATTTTATTCCTGTCCTTGCACTTATACTTGTATTTGACTCTTTGATTAAATAAAGTTTGACGTCCTTCTATCTATGGCAGCGAGTTTGTTCATATTTATCCAAGACTAATATTTAACTGATACTGCCAATGAAAAGCTTCAACGAAATTTGAACTATTTGCAAGACATGAGAGAGCAAGGTGAGAAAGGTTACCAGAATATGGCGGAATAGGTTTCCCAAAAAGACTTACGCAATTTAGGAGCGGCTGCAGGAGCTCTCCGGCTCTTATATATACCTCAATCCAAGTTTTCGTGGTCTAGCTGCTGCCAGACAAATTCCAGATGTCTAGATTTCATGATTTAGTTGCTGCCACACAAATCCTGGAAGTCGAGACAGCTAAAAACAGAGACAGGTAGAGCTCGAAGGGAAAAAAGGATGCCTTAACCAACAAGAAACCTCCATCCTCTGTTAGATGCGTATGGCTGCAAGTAAATCTACACGCAGCCATCGATCATACATGATTTTCTTCCACAATCCGGCATGTGTCCTCCGGCGCAACAGGCTGCAAGAATAGCGTGTCGTCAAATGGTTCTCCCCAAAATACGTGTCGCTTAAATGCAAGTTTAGATGACGGCGCAGAACAAAAAGAAAAGAGAAAGAAAAATTACAATATGATTTATATATGTTTTGAAAAAGGTCCAATAAGAACTGCATTGTCAAAACACCATTCGTTTGTCCTAAATATTAAAAAGATCAAAGATGCAAGCCTTTATTAGCATGATGTAAAAACCATTAGATGTTAGCCTATATTTTTTAATCGAAAGTAAAGGCATTTTATTGCATAGAAAGAATAAAAATATGTAGAGAAGATTATTAGATAACCAACTTAAGCAATTAAAAGAAAGCATTGCTAGTTTATGGTCCACATTATTTGTTGGGCCACATACTTAAAACATAGCAATAAAACACTATCAAAACCAATCAAGCTAATTATTATAGAGGACCATAATGAACCATGGTAACAAACTAGAAGAATAAATCACAAAACATTAACTACACTATGTAACTATTCAACAATTTAACCCACAAATCAACATTGCTTTATTATAGTGGTTTCATTCAAAAAATGTTGTAAAAACTAGTAACTATTATTTTTTAGGCTTTTTGTGACATGTGCAGCCCTCTAGCTGCAACGGTTTTGCTCATCAGTGTACACAGGGCGACTTGCAAATATGCAGTGCTGCTTGAAATTTTGCAGTGCTACAGTAGATGTCATGCCCACTTGCAGCCGGCGTTTTTTCATTTGTGTGCATGTGAATGGGCCAACAAGGAAGGAAGATGGCATGTGAAGTACTTCATTAATAATACTTGTCATACATCCATGTGGGTTGTCATCATCCAGTCATGACATAACAAAAGTCTATTCAACTTGTCAATCATCTTGTTTCACCTTGTTACTTTAATAAATGTACCATATTTACGATTGAAGTTGTTTAGTCAAATAGGACATTCAACTTCCATGCACCTATGTGCTTCTATATATTACATCATCCTAGATGTTCACGTGCTAATGTCCTTATATTTGCAGGATAATATATATTTCTTTGAACCCTTCCAGAAATGCAATGTAAGAATTTTATATGTACAAGAAATTTGTCGCGGTGGTTGGCCGCTGCGAACATTTCTCTCTTCCAAAACGAGTATTGGATTGGAGGACGAGCAAATGCTCGTGCCTAAGAGCGGAAGGAGCATGTTCATGGGTATTCAATCATAAGTTTATATGCAGCATAGTGCAGTAGGGCGCACACAAATTTTATATAGATCGAAAATCTACCATTTAAATTGTCTGGCACTTTTTCTAGTGGTTGGCCATTAATTATAAAAATTTTGTCGAGACTATAGATTCATAATATGCAAATATAACAAGATGGACCAAAAGACAATACTATAGGAGAAAGGAACTTAGCTCATATACTTTTCTACTAGTCTATTGCCATGGGACCTTTGGCTTTAAAAAAAAAAAAAAAGAAGAAACTATTGCTTGCTTGCTTGATTAAAAGAATAATTGTGCGTCAAATAGATCTTGTGCGTAGAATCAGCATACTAAAATGTCATAACTTATGACCGAGAGATATTCTAGAATGGACTTTTCATCTTCATAATAATGTAGCTCGTGGATTAAAGCATGTAGTACCATAAATGCAAACAGAGTCCAAATTGGCCACATGATCCATAAATAATTGTATGTCAGGTAGGTCCATTGAAAATTATTAAATTCATATTTACATTGGCCGTATGAATATGAAGATCCCGAGATAATAGCTCTTCCATGGCTTCCAAGACTAGTATCATAATCTTGGTTCTGCATTGCCTCTCCATTTTGCATGTAAAAGCTTGGAGCAGGGTGCCTGCTCTTTTTATTTTTGGAGCTTCTTTTCTAGATCCAGGAAATGACAACGATCTTAACTCAACCATTTCAAAAGCGAATTACCCACCTTATGGTTCAACATTTCCAGGCAGAGTGGCTACTGGCCGATTTACAGACGGATTCCTGGTAGCTGATTATCTCTGTAAGTCATATTTTTCTTTTACCAAGGCATATAATCATCCAGATCTGACCTTTAAGTACATTTCAGCTTCATATCTAAAGCTTCCTCTCATTCCACCATTTCGGTCCTCCAATCCTAGTTTTATGCACGGAGCTAGTTTTGCACAGGCTGGTTGTGGAATATACAACACCACTGGTGCCATTTATGTAAGAAATAAATCTAGTCTATTTCATATTCTAGTTCATTCCATTCTGACAACCAACTGTATTGAAATGTAAAAGGCGTTATATCCGAATCCAGATTACCCTGCACCCTTGAGTGCGCAGGTTGATAACTTTGTAAAAGTGAAGCAAATTTTGACAGCCCAAAATGGCTCTAAATCAACTTCTAAACTTATATCGAATGCTATATTTTTGATGGGGATTGGAGATAATGATATAATCAGCAATTATTTTGGAACGACAAACGAGAAGATTTATACAATTTCTGAGTATATAGACTTACTGGTCTCAATATATGCGTCTCAAATTCAAGTAAGACATTGTATGAGAAGTATATTAGATTTGTTATAAAGTTTTATATGGTTGAGTGCTGGTGACAGATATTATACAAGGAGGGTGCCCGCAAGTATGTTATCATTTCACTACGTCCTCTTGGATGCGCTCCTAGATTTTTAGTTTCGAGGAATATAAGCAAACCTGGGCAATGTGTCGATAGCATAAATGAAGCAATGCAGCTATTCAACACAAAGCTTCAAACTGTTCTTCACACCCTCAGGCTAACATTGCAAGGCTCTAACATTCTCTATGCAGATGCTTACAACCTTATGTATGACATCATTCAAAGACCACATGCATATGGTACGATCCATCTCCCTCATTGTGAAACAACCAAAAACTTTCTTTCTTTAACCCTTGCCTCTTTTTGCTTTAGGATTTGAAGTTGCAAACGTAAGTTGCTGCAATTTCATTGGTGCAAATACAAACAGTAAGAACTTGTCTTGCCCTCGTAATGCCAACATTTGCCCTACCCCAATGTCCTATGTCTTCTGGGATGCTCTCCATACTACAAGTCATGTGTATAAAATTCTTGCATCACATTTCTGGAGGGGTTCAAAGAAATATGTTTATCCTACAAGCATAAGGACATTAGCACGGAACGTCTAGGATGATACAAGGAAGGGAAGCAGACATGAGTAAAACGAATTTGTTTTTCATTCATTGATAATCTGATCTGAGCTATTCTATTCTATTCTATTCTATTCTATTCTATTCTATTCTATTCTATTCTATTCTATTCTATTCTATTCTATTCTATTCTATTCCTTCATTAATTATACTTGTCATACATGCATGTGGGTTGTCGTCATCTGGCCACGACATAGGACATTCAACTTCAATGCACCTATGTGCCACCATATATTATATATGTCTTCAAACACCAACTTCTACTATCTCCATTACACCATGTCTAGGATGAAAGTAAATTAATTGATTCCAAAGTAATAGAAAGTACTATAGCCCATTTTTTCTAGGATGCGTTTGGGGAGGGGAAAGGGGGATTAATGGCACAGGCAACACACCAATTTGTTTATTACAATACACTAGAATAGAATAGGGTTTTTTTTGTAGGGATAGCATAATGGAAGGGTTGTTAGAAACAATGGAGATAAGGTTACACCCCAATAAAGAGTCCAAGGAAAAATGAGATGGCAGAAACGTGTTTAGTATAAATAAAAAGCAATGAAATACTTTCAAAGTGGCATATGGAGCGTAGAACATCTGCTCCCCGACTTCTGCAGATTAGAAATAACATTAGACTTGTATACAATAATAGATCTAGTACGTGCAACCCAGTCAGATTGTTGATGAAAGTTAGTGATGACATGGATAAACATCCTCATAGCTGAGCCTCCCCTGTAGGCAGGGTTGCAATAGGGCTACTGCATTTGCAGCAAATCCTTCGACAATAAAAAAAGGCAGAACCGGCAGCAAGGTGCGGTGTAGCAGCTTGGTGTGATTTAGCAGCTTGGCACAGAGCTTTTAACGCCTTTGATGCTTTTTCTCTTGCTGCCCTTAACTTGAACAAATAGAGCTTGTTCGAGGATGAGATACATACTACTGGGAGCTGCTAAGGCTGTCAGGAGACCATTTATAGGCTTCTCAAGTGTAATGCTGTCAGAGGCAATCCACAGTGCATATTCCTTTATGGCCATGGAAGATGTTCTCAAGATCCTCCCATGCAACCATGGTGCTCACCGCAGAAATAAATTTGAACAGTTGCAAAAATGTTGGAAGTGCAAAAACTTATACTTGAGAATGGTTCTGTCATAATACAGTCTAAGCAGGAGAAAAGGAAAAACAACCGTTTAAAAGTGTCAGCTAGTGGCTAGTCCGTTCGTAAATCTAGTGTGCAAACAAAGCTTCAGTGAGTACAATTTGCAGCCAGGTTACTCCTTTTGAGAAATGCCCAAAAACTTCATGTCAATAACTTTTACTTGCAAAACTGGCTGAAACTGAGAAATATTCTTAAGTCATACCTCCATCAGTCAAGGAGGGTTCTCCTACAGCACCTTTGAAAAGGGATTTCAAAAATAATGTAAAGATAAACCTCAGCATTTTGTCACATGACTGCCAGCTATAGATTCTCCAAGATAATACAAAAAAGACAGGTCCCTTAGCTTCTTAAAGCAAACGGCTAGTGCATCCTTTGCAGAACTTTAGGGATACTTCCCAACAGGTGATTGATTAAAATAAGCATTCAAAGCTCATAAACTTGGACACCTTCGTTTTAAAGCAGAGAATTAGGAAAGGTGTCCAAGCAGGATATGTCCAGCGTTTACAAACTAGAACGGCTGCCCAGACTTGGAGGAAATTCACCCACAAAGATGTTTGTTGTAACAATTAATTGCTCAACATTTGGAATACTGATCTTTATATAAAAAGCTACTAGTTGTTTACAAATGAACAGACACTACAAACTTCTATTCAATATTTATTTCACAATTTGAGTCACACGAAGATGAGATGTACATAAGTAACAGACTTAAAAATGTCACCTGAGAAACTAGGTTCTGCTTGGGTAGGCTACAGCTCGTATCCATTGGCCTCTTTCGTATAGAAGGCTTTAACGTCACAACTCCAAAGGTATAAGCATCGCCTTTCACGTAAGCTTCAACTTGCAGTGCATAAAAACTCATTATTAAAAATAATATACCTACAAATGTTATAATCTTTGCTTCACTTCAGAATATTGTTGATCAAAGTATCCAAATATTCCAGGAAGCCTTGTTCTCAAATGCATCTGGTTCTCGAACGGTAACCTGGAATCGTGAAGACCATAATCATAGTACCTTGGTTTTCCATGGCAATAGTTCTAACCTGTTAATCTATATGTCCACCCTGAATCTTTAACCTTTTTATGAGTAGAACAGATTCATCAAAATCGCACTGTAACCCTGCATAAGTCCAAAAACTTGCTTTAATTCAAAGAGAACAAAGATTGGGACTTTCAATACATGCAAAAAATTGACGCATTCACCATCTCCGCTACCGCCAGATCTTAAATGTTGCCGCCCAACAGCCTCTCTCAACAGGTACCGACCATTTTTTAGCGTAATGGGAATGCACCCTCATACCATTTCTACCATCGCACAACCAGGATTCGTCTGCTCCAAAAAAACCCTGTTCCCGCGCAGGCATTTGTTTTTCAAATGTATTTCTTTATCAAGTATGGGTTTAATTCGTGAGATTGAATCCTAACCGTGGATGTCCAGCATATGCTGGGTATCATACCAGATTGGCGGCCAGCATCTTTTTGAAAAAAAATGACAAGACACTTCCTAAGGTCTCGATTGATTGAACTCATGGTTGGCAAAAAAAAAAAGTCAAAAGCACGTTTGATTACTTTTTACAGAAATTACATGTTTTGATAATGTTCTTTTGTCTCTGTAGTTTGTAATATGAAGTTCCCTATATCAATGTCATCAAAAGCATCAAAGCCCGAGATTTGCAAATCATTTAGCTATTTGCCACTAAATTTTTTATCTTATAGCTTTCCCTTTCTACAGGATCATGCGACAAAAGAATCCAAATGTCATTTGGCGCAATTTCTTTTCCTGAATTCCTACCAGAGTTCAACAGTTACGGATTTACCTCTCATTCCAACGGATTTATCTCGCATTTTCGACGAATTTTTTTCCCTCTAATTCTTCGATATACTTTGCATTCTGACTCATCTACCTCTCATTCCAAAGTTTTTGCATCTGATTTTGAAGCTTTTACCTCTAATTCTATAGCTCCAAGTATTTTAACCTTTGATGATGCAACATTTCTGGCATGGAAACATGCCATGTTGAAAAAAAAAATGAATTCTAGTTGTTTGACAATATCTAGGACACATAAACTTAGCTCGACGTGGCTAGCTGGTGTATTCTTTGAGAATTATTCCGAGTAATGGTTGGTGTTGTACCCAAGGTCGGCAACTACAGCGCTGTGAGTGCAACACATGTATATACGAAGTTAAGATAGACCACAATTTTTTTTGCGTATACCATAATAAGCAAAACTAACCCTTTTTTTCCTTATATTGTCAACGTCATATTCCATTTATCTTTTGCAAAATACAATTAAAAGAGCACAACACAGCGGCGACAAAGGCCTCGACGACAAATTCTTGTATAATAATAATAGTGACACAGTTTGTAGGCTATTTTCCAAGTGTGGTGGAACTCACTATAACATATAACAAGAAGCACCCTATCCATGACTACTTATTTTGGAAAGCGATATAAGTAAACTCTTCAACTCCAAACCATGACTGCTTCTACCATCTGGTTGCTTAATTCATATTTATTATATTCTCCATCTTCCCTCTTCTTATTATAGTCTGAGCATGTTGCATGCAGACACTACTGTAGATCAGGGGGCGGCTTAATTGAAGGATAATAGACTGTGTTGCCTAAGGTCTTCTATGTTTGCAGCATCCTTCGACATGCCGGCATCAGAATATATGCCTGCCATAAGAACATGTCCGCCCCCACACTGGGGATCTAACTGGGTAACCTGATCAAAGCATTATGTCCATGCAATAATATCCGGTTCAATTATTCCCCCCACCTAAAATGTATCATCTATTCTTTCAACTCATTTATAAACAATCCAAACAAAGTAGGGGACATAGGATATCCTTATTTAACCCCCATATTACTATTCATTCAACTTATACATTCAAAATTATAAAACAAATCATCTAATGCATCCTCTGATAGTAATGCATTAGTCTCTCCTACCTCTAACCCATCTACTTTTAAGGTTCTTAAAACACCCTCCCTACCCTCTAAAATATCAATGATACATCTCCCAATACATTATTTTGAAAAATCAAAGAAAGCCTTCAATGTCTCAACACATACATCATACTTCTCTCGAATATATCTATAAGCATGGCAATGTAGAAGTGCATGTTCCTCATCTTCAAGTATCCCTACCTCACATTAATCTTACACAATATAAGCTCGTGAGAGATGTCATTCCACCTGTCTACTTCAACACCAAGCCTATGCAAGCTCAGCCTCATCCTGCAGATGGCATGCCTATGCTTCGTGGAAATCCCCTCTACCAAATACTTCACCTCCTGCAATGTAGGATTAATATGGGTCATATAAAACTCCTTTTTCTACTGCTCCATATCTCCATGTCCTCCGAAGAACATTTATTTTGATCTATATAAGAATGATTGCCTCCATTTGCACAGGAGCACATCGCCTCAGAATTGAATGAAACAATTAAATGTGCCACGGAAGAGCGAGAAAACGGGGTCCACCAATGCTGCCAACTGGGGGTTATTGAAGTTGAATGTCACACTCTTCCAAACTGCCCAGCATTTGCACCTATTTGGGCATGATATACTGGATTGGTTGCACCTAAGCAACCACTACATATCATGATGAACATGGCTTCAGTAGAGGCACTTGCATCTTATATTCAAGAGGTATTAGACATGCAGGCTCAATTGTACCCCTCATCACTACACCAACATGTACATGGTACAGTTTATTAGCAAGCTTATTACTGCTAAAGTTTCTCCCTTATCCTTCAAGGCGACGTTTTAAATCCTGAACAGTAATAAGGCGAATGTCTTTAAAAGTAGTCATTGCCAAAGCAGTTCATGCTCTTTTTTCGTTGCCTTTGCATTACACTTCTTTTTAGTATATTTTCAGCCCTCCATGGTACTGCCATTTCGGCATAGGCATAGCCATTCTAGATTTGATTATTCTTGTAGATGAGCATGGAGAAAATCGGATATGGAGGGCAAATAATGGAGAATCTTGAGAAGAAGTGATTCTGGCTTGTTTCTTACTCGATTGTAACCTGGTGTGAGAAGTAGGGGATCCTTCTATGGCACATTGTAGCTTATAGCAACTGTTGTTACCGATTCTTGAAGGGCAAAGCAAACACCATTTCTCAACAGAAGGAGAGATGCAAAGGTTCCTCTTCTACGCTGCAAGTTCTGCACTGAGACAATATAGAGATTGCTTTAGGGCAAAAAAAGAGATGGAAGGGGCCGATTTATGTGTCTTTGCAACAACCCTTTCGAGAATGAAAAAGGTTTCTTGGAAAAAGGCTTGCAGTTTTTACTTCAACAAGTCTGTGAGTTCTCAATTCCAGTGGTACCATTTTTGTTATTCCAGCGTAGCTCTTGTAGTTGGCAATTCAATATGCTGAAATCAAATATTCATTAAATTATGTTCCTTACAGCATTTGAACTTAAGTGTAATATATGAGGAAACCATCACTCACATATGCAGTTTCTCGAACGGGTGACTTTAATTTGAGGTCTCTTGGACATTTAGAGATATGGTTTACAAGATTAGCTTCCTTTGTTTCGCATATGACTTTAATTTGTGGTCTTGTTTCGCTAAAGTTGCAACTGTAGACATGCTTGTAAGTGTTACACTTAATATTTTTGTTCATCTGTTGGAGAAGAGGGTATAAGAATTGATTTGCATATTGACTAGATGCAATGGTTTGAGAATTATATGACGACGTGAAAAATGGTGTTTGACCCCATCGAGAATTTGTGTGGATGGTGGACACTTTAATCGAATATATTTAAGGATATTCTAGAAATCAATATAACGATAAAAAAGTGACCTAACCTCGCCATATGCCTAAATGCCCAATCTTGTTATAGTAACCTACTGCCATTTGCCAAAATCCCATATACAAAAATGCTCAAACTTCCCCCAGAGAGAGCTTCGTTTAATGTAACATGCAATTTTTATAGATTAAGAAAGAAATCATAGCTTTGGGGCTATCACATCTGCCTATTTCGCCTCTGACACGTCCGACCTAAAGGGCGAAAGCTCTGGGACTAGCACATCTACCTATGTCACCTCTGACATGTCTAATCTAAAGGGTGATGGCAAAGCAAGGCCACGCAAAAAAGAGAACAGAGCAAAAATGTATTTTCAGTAAGAAATAGGTTAAAACATGGTGGTTTTTCTTGACCTTTAATAAAATAAACAAAATACAATGGGCATTTTGGTAAAATACTCAAACTGTAGAGACATTTCGGTAACTTTTCCTAAAATAAAACTGCACTTACGAACAAGGGCCCTTGATATCCAAAATTTAGCCCCCAAGTGATAACATCGCATTCAAGATTTACAAACCACATTTGTACGGGAGGAATAAAATGACATATAACTCGGTGAACAAATATGAACCCTTATGCTATTTTGACGCCTCCCAGTTTCAGTAACATGACTTAACCAATTTTCATAATTGCACTTAGTATGCTGAGCACTAGGGCGAATAAAGAACGATTTCACAAAACATTAACAGCAGCTAACTAGGAGTCCATTTATTTATCATACAAAGATATTAACAAATCATAGTGAGCAAATGAAATAATACTGGCCTGCCCTTATAATCGAACTACGCAGGAGAATGATAGGCAGGAGGACCATGAGGATTTAGAGCAAGCTGTAAGTTCTTCAAACCCTTGTCATAATTGACAAACCCCATAAACCAAAATTCATAGTTGTCTGCTGTTACAACTTGAATGTACTTCTCAGTTGGCTTGTCCCTGTTTGTGGATGGATTGATCGACCTCACTTTGTCCAATGGTATCAGAATCTGGCAAACAGCAAATGCGCATATTAGATAGTATCAAATAACCTATACATGAAAGTGAAGCATATCTTTGTGAATGAAGCAACTATTCCTCCTTAGAGAAGATGATTCACTTTTACGCATTAATGGAAAGAGATGATGATGGAATTTTAATGTCCACGGGAAGCCTACCCTTGCATCAAGGAATTTTACAAACAACAAAAAGAGCCGAGGCAATTTTAAAATGCCATACCTTTCACTCTGAATTGCAGCTATGGACAAAAAATCCACCAAAAAATAAAATAAAAGAAAAGAGCAGGAAAAGATAAAAGGAAATCAAACCTTATAGTAGCTCATAGCTGTCTGCCCAGGAGAAGGGTTGTAAGATAATGGCCTATCACTGCAGAAGGCAAGCTTAACAGTTGATATGTAAAGTGTTCCTGCTACTGGCCCAGTCGAAGTTGATAGGTAGCAAGCATATGATTTGCGCAGTCTCTCATCTGCGGTTGCACCAAACATCTGCCTAAAAACATTTTCATATCCTCCTTCTGTGAGGACTTTTGTCCCTTGACTAAGTTTACCCCATGCAGCATCAGTCATAGAAGGTCCCGTTTTCACTGCATAAGCAAGCAATAATATTAAAATTACTTTACTTGGGAAACAAGATGTTTGCTATAAAAACAAGTGTAACCATTTAATCTACAGAGCAAGAATTTCTCTAGGATCACATATAACTTTACTTGGGAAAAGGCATACTTCAGTAGAAAACTACTGGAACCATTCAAATAACAAGGCAAGAATTTCGCTATTACTAGGACTAGGATCACAAATGACAAAGTAACTATGAAACTTACAGTGGCTCCAAACATTTTCGGCAGCAACTTCTGCTTTTTTGCCCCATTTGCTTAACGTATCTAGTATACTTTCCATAGGACCTGAATGAAATTACATAAAGCCCAACATTAGAGGATAAATTCTCTCTTGAAACAGCTGAATTTAAGAGTAAACAACTCACTTTTTGCTGGGGTGTTTTGAATATTTGCAGTTTGAACATAAGGCCCAGGATAAGCAGCAGGAGCAGGGGGAGGTGGGTAAGCAGGAGAAAGTTCTCTGCTTCATTTAAATGTCCTGCACGGCCAAGCAAATCCACCATGCAACGGTAGTGGCGAGCATCTGGGATAATGTTATGGTGCTCCCTCATGGACAAAAAGTAATTCCGACCCTCATCAACAAGGCCTGCTTGACCACATGCAGAAAGAACAGTGGTAAATGTCATGTCATTTGGCTTGACGCCTTCTCGACACATGTTTTTAAAACACTGAATGGCAAGTTCAAAGTTGCCACACTGTGCATAGCTTGCAATCATTGAGCTCCATATAATGCAATCTTTGTCTAACACTTTCTCAAAAACACTGCATGTGTTGAAGGCTTTTTTGGCAAAACCTCCAACCTAATGGTTTAGAACCTCCAGGTTGCTTAAGGCAACCACTCTGAATCACCAAAACCTGGAAAAGTCACTGAAATTTCAAGATCAGACTGCTTTCCCTGAAGCAAAAAAAAATGGTCTGACCATAAACTTGTGCCATTTAAAATCAAATCAAGCAAATCAATTGATTTTTTGATAGAGATCTTCTTAACAGATGTGGGAATCAGTGTTCAAAAGTCTAGATAGAGCTGAGATAAGCAAGGTTCTCAAAATCACACTTCTGACTGGGTCAAAAATTGGTCAATACTAGCAACAAACAAGCTATTCTTTGCTTGATTGAAGATGGAACAAGTTTTTTAGTTTTGGAAATTTGAGATATCTCCTCGTGACTGGTGTCTAGATTGAAGGCAACTTAAAAATTGCGGGGAAATTAACAACCTAAAGGGTAGAATTTGATTAAAATCTCCTATCGGTCATTTGTGCAAGAACCCGAGAGCAACTTTACCTAATATGAAATCTAATTGGCTTTTTTGTGTTTTTTCAAGTGTATCGGTTCGGAAATACCCTCTAGTTATAGTGCATAAAAATTTCAAACTAAATTATTTTTTAGTTTTAGAAAATCAAGGATTAAACTCAAGAACAATCACCACACTAATTTTTTTTCTAAGGTCGATTTTCATTCAAGAAGCTATTCAAAAGATCAACATCAATTTCCCCGAGTCTAATGGTCTCGGGAAAAACAATCAAACAGATCAAATTGTCAATAATCTCAAAAGTGGTCGATAATCTCAATAGCCCGTCAATTCTTAGAATTTGGAGGCTAGAGGAGCAAATGCGACTAGGAATCACCAATCCGGCTCGGAAAAGCTTCAAGTCGGCGTTCTTCACGATACAACCCCCAGGAAAACAATGCAAGATCTCAATCCATCTTAAACGGCCCCGGTTCAAATCTTGGCAAATTCATTTTGAAATTCAAATTTTTGTTTGTTTATGAGTCGGTATGGATGCGTGTAGGTGAATGGAGGGTGCGAGCTATGATTAAGCAGGTAATTCCAACCAATTTTCCGGATCTTGGCCTTCATCGAAAATTAGGGTTCTTGAAAAATAGTCCAAATATCCCACAGGCATGTTTAGAAAAAGCAGACTAGTGTATAAAAGGAATTTTACCGCAATTTCTTCCGAATAAACGTGCCATTATGAAGGGGGAACCGGCCCGTGCCCGGCCCCCATGCCCCATGGTGCCACGTGGAGGGTGTGGATTGGTGGATGATGGGGGGGTAGAAAATGCTAGGTGGGGTAGAATAGGAAAATTTTTTTTAATTTTTTATAGAAAGGCACGAATCTCAAGGCAATAATCCAAAGGCCAAGATAAAGGATATTAGCATATTCTCCCATCTCAATTGGAATCTTTTGCTAGGAATAATTTTTTGCATAGCTTAACCATAGGATGTGAAATATGGCAAAAAAAAAAAAAAGATGACTAGGCAATTGTGATGGCATATGACATGGCAATGGTGATGACTAGGCAAATGACATGGCAATGTATCTTGACTCAATTTTTGTCTAGCCAAAAACTTTTTCAACTTATGGATGTGGATGACACGTGTATGGCATATATGATGATGAGGAGGATGATGTGCAAATGACATGGCACTCCCAAGTGGCAATATTACATAGAATCATAATCAACTTGAAAAATGGAAGCCCTTTAGCCAATTTTTAATTTTGAACTTGGGGATGGAGGGAGTATGATGTAAGTGATGATGAGGAATGATGGAGATGTGAGGTGGCTTCAAGGTTATACGTGGCACAATGCCACCTTTATGCATAACTTTTGCAAATTCCTTGACCATTTTTCTTTTTGGAAGCTTATCATGGAAATGAATGTATGGAGTTATGGAAGAGATGAGAGTGAAGCTTTTTGGCTAGACAAAAATGTTGTCAATTGGAAAACAAGGTTGATTGAGGATGTACCAACTTGGAAATCAAGGAAAGAAGGTGGTATGGGGTGAAATAATGGTATAGGAATTTGCCTCAATATGAACTTGATCTAGAGTTATTTTGCACATACCATGGAACTCTTGGGGGTCTTCAAAACCTTCTTATGTCTTCAAAGTAAATGTTTGTGTCCTTTGCTCTCTTGTTTGCTCAAATATGATGACTTGACTTTTTCTTGCTCCTTGTGACCATTTAATTTGATCTAATGAAATAGCTTCCATGAATGTCCTTCCTTAGTCTTCAAAAAAAAATTCTTCAATGATCCGAAACAAAAAAAATCCTTCAAGAGTGTAATCAGCTTAAAATCAGCATTGGCGGCTTGTCTTCTTCTTGTGTTGTACAATTTCCTCTTCTTTGCGCCACAAAATGTGGCAAAGCATCATGCTAAAAAGAAAGAGGAAGCCGGTCTGCCGGCTCCCATACTTCAACCTCACGCTTCTTGGCATGTTGAGAAGTTTGCCTTGATGGGAAGTTGAACTAGGCACTTCGAGGGAAATGAATGTGGCAAGGAGTGAAGTCATATGGAATAAATAGGCCAACAAGTGAGCGGATGGAAGTATGACAATGTATGGTGCACCGCATGGAAATAAAAATGTTCAAAGATTTGCAAGCACTGCTTGGTGGGATGTTGATTTGGCGGTGCTTGCTAAAGGGATAGGAATATGAAAAGAAGAGTATATGATAAGGCTTGATGCTAGGTAGGACCACAAATGTCTTGAGATGAATGATGGCCTTGGTGTTTTTGCATGACAAATAAAGATGATTAGCATTTGCAAGCCCGCTTGGTGGGATGTTGATTTGGCGGTGCTTGCTAAAGGAATAGGAATATGAAAAGAAGAGTATATGATAAGGCTTGATGCTAGGTAGGACCACAAATGTGCGAGATGAATAATGGCCACCTGATGCACCTGCATGACAAATAAAGATGATTAGCATTTGCAAGCACCGCTTGTGTGGGATGTTGATTTTGGCAGAGCTTGCTAGAAGGACATGATCATGAAGTGAAGGTAAGGAATAAGGCTCGGATCTTTGGGCGGGATCACTAATGCGGATGATGGTGGGACCGGTGAACTGCATGGAAAATATTCAACCTCTTGAAGACAACATCCACGGATTTGCTAAACCTGTTTAAAAGCTACACATGACATTTTAAGCGGTAACAAAGTCGAGAATAATACTTAATCAATCACACGACAACATAGAACAAAATGTTTTTGATGTTTTTGATGTTTTTATCTTTTATAATTTTTTCTCAAAGTTGAATTTATGTCTAAACACACTTAAATCCTAATTTAAGTTAAGGATGCATCTTGATTATGCAAACAAACATAGGGCAACATGTTGTTGCCAATACCTCTTCAAATGTAGAATGTTGATAGGATTTGGCGACTTATAGTTATCTTCCACAGATCTTAACCAGTATGAATCTCGTCCTGCTACACCTATAACTTCAAAAGGACCCTCCCATAAATTCTCAAATTTGCTTGCAACCTTCTCCCTTGCTTTATTCCATTTCAAAACCAATTCCCCTTCCTTGAATATTCCTTGGAGCTTGTGAGCGACTTTAAAAGCTGCAACATCCTTGGCCTTTTTAATCATAATGACATTTTTACGCTTCATATACGTGCTCATCCAATTGCATCAGCCTTACACACCTTTCCCTCACAGCTTCTTCCATTTCCAGATTGATTCTATGAGCCAACCTTAATGAAGGTAACTCGAGCTCTATAGGAACCACAGATTCCACACCATAAACCAAGCTAAATGGAGTATGATTGGTAGAATTTTTTACTGTAGTTCTATAAGCCCACAATGCATCATAAAGTTTTGCATGCCAATCTCTTTTTGACAAACTAACGGTTTTTGCAATATGGACTTAAGAACCTTGTTTGTTGATTCCGCTTGGCCATTTCCCGTGGATAGTAGGCTGAACTCTTTACATGCTTAACCTTAAGGATCTCTAGGAGTGTAGCAATAACTTGATTTACAAACCTGAGTTCCTCTCATAGGATATAATTTTAAAAGGTATCCCAAACCTCTTTGCAAATATTTTCATGCGGGAACCTAGCAGATTGTAAAAGCATTTGCTTCCCTAAGAGGTACAAACTTCGCCCATTTAGTGAAGTAATCTGTTGCAACCAAGATATATTGATGTTGAGCAGATGAAGGGGGATCTAAGGGTCCTATAAAATCCAAACCCCAAACTTGGAATGGTCCAGGGTGATACAATGGCGGTAAGTGGTGCCGGGCTGCAATATTCTTTTCCAAAAATCGGCACTTATGACAACTTTTAATTTTATTATAACAATCTTTAAACAAGGTTGGCCAAAAATACCACGACCTCATGATCTTCTTTCTTTGTAGTATCTACAAAGATAATGGCCTCCACAAATGCCTTCATGGCATGCCTCTATGATTAATTCAGCCTCACCCTTGTCAAAGACACCCGAAAGAGCAGCACCCTTCTTTATCCACCTTGCATAGCACACCTTCAATGAGCCTAAAAGTTTTACACTTTTCCTTGAACCTCCTCACCGGGTGGCTGCTATTCGGATCTTTTGGTATCTCAAAGATGCTCCAAAAAATTCTTAATGTCAACACGCCAATCAATCATCTCACCGCCAAAAGCTACTATGTTAGTTGTATTTTCCTCATTCAAACCTTCTTGATCTTCATACTTAAACATCATATTAGGCAAATAAGCACTAGGATCTTCAAGAACTTTAATTACTTTAATGTCAATATCATAATTTTGTACCTTACAAGCCCATCCGCATAACTTTGCCTTTGGTAAATTTTTTGCAAACAATAGTGTCAATGGGTTTTGCTTCATGAAAACACGGGTATGACTGTTAAGCGATAAGTGTCCATGCTTTTCCAATAAGAACATTAGTGCAGCAAGCACTTTTTCTAATCTTTGATATCTAAGTTACTGTGGTCGGACCAGATTTTGCTTGAAAAGGCTATAATTCCATGTTCTCAGAAAGGGGCTATACCTATGGCTCTCTTGGTCACACTTATATATGCAAAGTGAAAGTTTTTGTAAGATCGGGGAGGTTTTAAAATAGTAGGATTGCAAAGGGTTTCTATAATTTCCTCAAAAGCTCTCACGGCAAACATCATCCCATTTTATAAAAATATACTTACTCTCTTCCTTGGAGTATTTACCAACCCCTGGTCAACTTGGCTATAGGACAAATAATGTGTGATAAGTGAGGCACATATATCCTAAGAAAACTTGTCATCCCCATAAAACCTTTAACCTTTTTGAGGGGTTTCGGTGGTGTCAACTTCTTCAAGGCTTCCAATTTCCCTGTGACCACACGGATCCCTTGAGTTGATATCTCATGTCCAAGAAGATCCCCTTTAGAACAGAAGAAAACACATTTCTTAGGATTTAGGCTCACTCCACTTCCCCCTGCATAATGAACATATTTTTGTTAGCAAACTGAAATGATCTCTGATAAATGTGCCTAAACACAAATCATCCAGAAACACCCTGAAGTAATTGACAGGCATCTCCTTGAAAATAGTGTCCATAGCTCTCTGAAAAGTGGCAGGAGCATTCATTAGTCCAAAAGGCATTTTTTCATTGCAAAATTACCCCAAGGTGTAATGAAAGCAGTCTTTGGTTGATCCTCCTCCTTTATCTTTGATTTGATTGAAACACGAAAAACCATCCAAGAATGAAAACATTTCCTTACACAAGCTTGCATATAGCACTTCCTCTAAAAAAGGTAGAGGATACAGGTCCTTAATTGTGGCTTTGTTGAGCTCCCTATAATCAATGCATATCCTAATTGTCTTATTCTTTTTTCTCAATGGTACTATACAAGATAACCATTCGGATTCATAATTTACGCTATTACCCCCGGCATCCTTCATCCTATTCAATTCTTCCCTAATCAAGGTCATCAATGATCCATTTATCCTCCTCGGTTTTTGTATTCTTGGCTTAACTCCTTCCTTTGTTTTTATCTCAAATTCACAAATCTTCTTGTCAACCCCTTTCAGCTCATCATAATCCCAAGCAAATACATCACTCCATTCTTCAAAAAATCTCTTACCCTACTCTCATCCTCTTCTGAAATAAATCCCCTACATAAAGAGTCCTTTTTCGATTATTATTTTTTTTTATCTTCAGCTCCCGGCCTTTGTTTTTCCTTACTAGCATTAATCACTAATATGGGATACAAGCTGGCTGTAATTCTTTCCTCTCAATTCTTCCTCATTGATGGCACCTTGACTAGATGCTCTAATAGAACACTTACGCAAAGTGCATCACCTCACGAATTAAACTCCCTTGGTATATGATGTATCTCCCATCTTTTGAAATCCAATAATTCTCCCAAAACTTCATCCCTTAAGAAAATCATATCCAGATTCTTTGGTGATATTCTCCCAATACTGTTTTGCAAACAAGCCGAGAATCTCCAAATATAACCAGCTCATTAATTCCCAAATGTTTGGCTTCTTGTAAGCCCGCTAATAGAGCTCAGATTACGCCACATTTGATGTTATCCCGAGTAAATTCTGCCAACTTTAGCCAAAAGCTTGTTAGAGTTATCTCGATAATTGCGAAGAAGCGACAACATTCAATTTTTTTGATATACCTCCATCAAACCACATGTATGCATGTTCACCAGATTTTTTAGCTTACCCTCTTCTATTGAACATGTTGCAATTGTAGGAACAGAAATCTCATATTCTCCACAAGGATTTTGGGATAGCATGTCTATCTCTAAGAAATTTAAGGCCTCAGTTCTCCAACCCATTTGTAGAGAGTCACTTTCTTTTTTCCCATCTGAAATAATACATTCTCCCTTGGACCACACCGGCCTTGCATCCACAGTGAGACAACCATTTCCTGCCCAAAAGTAGATCATAAATATCAGTATTCTCATCAACCCCTTCAAAAGCTACCACCACAAAACTAGCAGCCACAATAATACCCTCAATGTCAACTAAAACACTACTAATTATCCCTATAGGATGAATTTTTGTGTTAGAGAATGATTTCAAAACCATAGGTGCTCGTCTATCACATTCCAAACCACAAGATTTCATTATGTGATGTGGCATCACATTCAAAGGGGAACCACCATCTAATAATACTTTGGTTAGAACCTTTTTACCAATGTTTGCAACACAAGTAAAAGGCCCCGGATCAGCATCATCACGGGATAATACAAGCTCACCAACATGATTAGTAAACATATCCTCTTTTTCCTCATTTAAACTCAACAACTTTTTTTACGTAAGAGGGAGCAATCCTTAGCAAGGTTAGTAAGTCTATGCTTATCTTAGAATTTTTTAGCAAAATCTCCAAATCTTCTCCTTCTTTATCTTTTCTTGCAAATTTTTGGGTTTGGAGGAGGTGGTACTACTGAATAATTTCATCTTTCCTCCCCTTATCTTGATGAACAACTTTTTGAGCAAGGGGATGAGATAATACCTGATTGCCTTCAAAATCTTTACCTCTTCTTGCATTCCCTTCTTTGGTTACAAATTACGCTTCTTTGCCTTTGGATTCCAAAGATTCCTCGAGTGTGTACAACCAAAAATCTCTTCTTGATCCTCCATTTCTCGCACAAATGATAGATGCACTTGTTTTACATTTGCTTTGGCTAACTCTTGTCTAGCAAAATACTCTTTGACACTACACTTATCTTCAAGATGCCCTATGCCCTTACAAAAAGTACAAACAGGACATTCTTTACCATAATGCCCTCTCCTACCACACTTAAGGCAAGGCCTATAATAACAAACTTCGGAAGAATGACTATCCCTTAGACAATGAATGCATGGGGGAAAGACCCTTTTCTCAGGTTTGGATGCCTTCAACTCTTGAAGTTGTTTAGTCACTTCAGCCAATGCCTCAGCCATCTTGAGCAACTCAGATTTTGAATCTGCAGTAGGGATAATTGCCTCCTCGGCCTTGGTAGTTCTCTTCTCTTCACGACAAAGATAGATTGGCACTGCGATGTTGTGTATTCTGTTCAAATTCGGTGAAAAAGGATCATTAGTAAATCGCATCATAGGTTCAGTTGAAGCAGAAATAAACATCCGCTAATTCAGTAGCTTTAGTAAAGGCCTTATGTATGGTGTCAAATCCTTGAGAATCCACGTATCCCGGTCATCTTCTTGTGCACCCTAGTACGTCACTTAATCCATTTATAAAAGCTGCTACTAAATCCAAAGTATGATGGGGACATGCTTTCGGTTTGGCATTTTAACAAATATGCATTAAACCTTTCAGTATATTGATGAATAGTCTCACCATGCTTGATGTGGAATGAGTGTAGCTCGAGCTAATTCTCTTGGCTTAACCAATTTCCCAAATCGGTTAGAAACTTAGGCACAATATCTTCCCATGTTCTAGTACCTAAAGCAGTCACATAATCCAACCATGCTCTTACCTCCTCATTCTTGAAACATTTCTTGAATTCTCCGAGAGCTTGCAGCCTTTCTTGTGTCCATAATCACGGTAATATTCCTCAAAACCTTCAAAAATAATTAGCATTTATGCTAGGATCAAAAAGTTGGTGCAGGAACGGCACACTAAGCTCATAAGATTGATGGAGACAAGTGTTCCCCAATACATTGATTCCTTGGGGCACTGTGAGAACTCTCGGGGTTTTCTTGTGCCTCCGGGCTTTTCGGTATGATCATTTCCCCTTCTTGGTGCCATTAATTCTTCTTCAAAGTATAGTAATCCCGGTAGGACCTCCAAAATGTTGAAGGCTTTTTTTGGCAAAACCTCCAACCTAATGGTTTAGAACCTCCAGGTTGCTTAAGGCAACCACTCACGAATCACCAAAAACGGAAAAGTCACTTTGAAATTTCAAGATCGACCGCTTTCCCTGAAGCAAAAAAAAAAAATGGTCTCGACCATAAACTTGTGCCATTTAAAATCAAATCAAGCAAATCAATTGATTTTTGATAGAGATCTTCTTAACGAGATGTGGGAATCGGTGTTCAAAAGTCTAGATAGAAATTTGAGATAAGCAAGGTTCTCAAAATCACACTTCCATTTGGGTCAAAAATTGGTCAATACTAGCAACAACAAGCTATTCTTTTGCATTGAAGATGGAACAAGTTTTTTAGTTTTGGAAATTTGAGATATCTCGATTGGTGTCTAGATTGAAGGCAACTTAAAAATTGCAGGAAATTAACAACCTAAAGGGTAGAATTTGATTAAAATCTCCTATCATTGACCGTGCAAGAACCCGAGAGAACAACTTTACCTAATATGAAATCTAATTGGCTTTTTTGTGTTTTTTTCAAGTGTATCGGTTCGGAAATACCCTCTAGTTATAGTGCATAAAAATTTCAAACTAAATTATTTTTTAGTTTTACGAAAATCAAGGATTAAACTCAAGAACAATCACCACCACTAATTTTTTTTTTTCTAAGGTCGATTTTCATTCAAGAAGCTATTCAAAAGATCAACATCAATTTCCACGAGTCTAATGGTCTCGGGAAAAACAATCAAACAGATCAAATTGTCAATAATCTCAAAAGTGGTCGATAATCTCAATAGCCCGGTCAATTCTCCGAATTTGGAGGCTAGAGGAGCAAATGCAGACTAGGAATCAGTCAATCCGGCTCGGAAAAGCTTCAAGTCGGCGTTCTTCACGCATACAACCCCAGGAAAACAATGCAAGATCTCAATCCATCTTAAAGCCCCTGTTTCAGTTCAAATCTTGGCAAATTCTGTTTGAAATTCAAATTTTTGTTTGTTTATGAGTCGGTATGGATGCGTGTAGGTGAATGGAGGGTGCAGAGCTATGATTAAGCGGTAATTCCAACCAATTTTCCCGGATCTTGGCCTTCGCCGAAAATTAGGGTTCTTGAAAAATAGTCCAAATATCCCACAGGCATGTTTAGAAAAAGCAGACTAGTGTATAAAAGGAATTTTACCGCAATTTCTTCGAATAAGCGTGCCATTATGAAGGGGAACTGCGGCGGCTGCCGCCCCCATGCCCCATGGTGCCAATGGAGGGTGTGGATTGGTGGATGATGGTGGCGGGGGGTAGAAAATGCTAGGTGGGGTAGAATAGGAAAAATTTTTTTTTAATTTTTTATAGAAAGGCACGAATCTCAAGGCAATAATCCAAAGGCCAAGATAAAGGATATTAGCATATTCTCCCATCTCAATTGGAATCTTTTGCTAGGAATAATTTTTTGCATAGCTTAACCATAGGATGTGAAATATGGCAAAAAAAAGATGACTAGGCAATTGTGATGGCATATGACATGGCAATGGTGATGACTAGGCAAATGACATGGCAATGTATCTTGACTCAATTTTTTGTCTAGCCAAAAACTTTTTCAACTTATGGATGTGGATGACACGTGTATGGCATATATGATGATGAGGAGGATGATGTGCAAATGACATGGCACTCCCAAGTGGCAATATTACATAGAATCATAATCAACTTGAAAAATGGAAGCCCTTTAGCCAATTTTTAATTTTGAACTTGGGGATGGAGGGAGTATGATGTAAGTGATGATGAGGAATGATGGAGATGTGAGGTGGCTTCCAAGGTTATACGTGGCACAATGCCACCTTTATGCATAACTTTTGCAAATTCCTTGACCATTTTTCTTTTTGGAAGCTTATCATGGAAATGAATGTATGGAGTTATGGAAGAGATGAGAGTGAAGCTTTTTTGGCTAGACAAAAAATGTTGTCAATTGGAAAACAAGGTTGATTGAGGATGTACCAACTTGGAAATCAAGGAAAGAAGGTGGTATGGGGTGAAATAATGGTATAGGAATTTGCCTCAATATGAACTTGATCTAGAGTTATTTTGCACATACCATGGAACTCTTGGGGGTCTTCAAAACCTTCTTATGTCTTCAAAGTAAATGTTTGTGTCCTTTGCTCTCTTGTTTGCTCAAATATGATGACTTGACTTTTTCTTGCTCCTTGTGACCATTTAATTTGATCTAATGAAATAGCTTCCATGAATGTCCTTCCTTAGTCTTCATCAAAAAAATTCTTCAATGATCTGAAACAAAAAAATCCTTCAAGAGTGTAATCAGCTTAAAATCAGCATTGGCAGCTTGTCTTCTTCTTGTGTTGTACAATTTCCTCTTGCTGCCACAAAATGTGGCAGCAGCATGCCTCATTCAAGCTTCCACATTTTGCATACATATCCACCAGGTCACTTCCAATGATGGCATCTGAGTGAATCCTACAGGCAACAATCTGCTTATGGATGAGCCTGCCTTGATCAATAGCCCCAATGCTGCCACATGCTTTCAACGCACTTGAGAATGTGACTCTATCTGACTTCATGCCTGCATTTTGCATTTTTTCAAAGCATTCAAAAGCAGAAAAGGGTTCATTATTCTGGATATAACCTACAACCATAGCTGTCCATGAAACCAAATCTCGATTTGGCAGTATGTTGAAAAGATTGCATGCCTCGTCCATGTTCCCACATTTTACATATCCAGATATTATAGCATTCCATAAGACAACATTGTCCTTTTGCAAAGTATCAAACACTTTACGTGCCTCATCCAAGCTGCCACATTTGGAATACATGTCAATTAGAGTACTTCCGACGAATTCATCCAGCTGAAGACTATGCTTCATGATTTCATTATGGATGCATCTTCTTCATGATTTCATTATGGATGCATCTTCCTTGGTTCACATATAAGGAGCCAATACATGCTTTCAAACCAGCAAGATAGACATGTTTGTCACTCTTCACACCTGACATTACCATTCTCTCAAATAAGTGTAAAACTGTCTCATATGTACCAGAAAGGACATGGGCTCCTAAAATTGCACTCCTGGTAAAACGACTTGGTTTGGGAACCTTGCTAAATGCTTCATTCGATTCCATCAAGCTCCCACAAGAGGCAAACTGGCGAATCAGATGGTCATTCAAAATGGCCACCGATTCCCCTCCATCAGGACCCACCAAGGACCTGCAATCTCCTACAAAGATCCCGGATCTTGTTGTGTTCCAAAGCCTTTGTGAGAAAATAAACATGTTTTCTAGGCATGGGTATGCCCCTATTTGTCCCATAACTTCGCACATCCCGAGTGCATCGTCTAAGTTTTGATTTGGCAAAGACATAAAGACCAAAACAGACCTCAACCTACCAAGCAAGGAGAATTACATTAAAAAAAGACACCGATATATAAATTCTTACCTCTTTGTGTCCCGAAAGGTATCTTCGAGTTTGTCGATTATCACCTCATATGAATACAAGTTCATTTGGAAAAAAAAAAAAAAGAGTAAATCAGAATGTGGTCTTTACAAGATGCGGTCCTTTTAACAATCATGGTCGATGCCATGATATTCTTCCTTGCCATACGCCCGCTTGCTCATGGGTCAGGCAGAAAAGTATAATTTTGTTGGTTCATTCCCGAGATGGGGAGAACTCGTCTCTGCTGCTGATCCGAGAGGGTTGGATTCATCACCCTTACGAAATTATTCAGAGGGATTGTCGTCATGTTTGATAATGAATTAGAGTTTCTACACGACGACAAAAAAGCAAAGAAGCAAAGACACTCCTCCAGTGCAAGCAATCTCTCCTGTATAGATTCAAATGACCTCCAAATGACCTCTTTTGTGTAGATTCCGCAGAGTCACCGCGTGAGAAGGAAGGAAATAGAGATAGAAACGCCAGCATAACTTCCAACGCCCTTGAACACGCTGGAATTTCCATGTATTTTCTTCACCGTAGATGAAATCAAACGAGCAACGTGGACACTAGAATTGCTTCAAAGTGTCCACTTGCGTTTGTGCAAACGTGCTAAAAAAAAACAACCTTTTAAGCCTGATTTACATCAGACCTTTAAGATCTCTAAGTCCATTTGGACATAAAAGCCTTTTAGCTGCAGGCCTGAACAAGATACAGGTGATTATCTAATCTAGGCCTTGATTTGAGACATTAATATACAAGAAATTGAAGATATATTCTAAAGAGTCAAAAAAAGAAAAAACAAAACAAAGTAAAGAAGCTATAGGACGAGATGCAGAAAATATAGGAAGTATAGGACGAGATGGTTTTTTTTATCCTCACCACACTATTGGCTTAGAGAGAAGTAGAAAATGGATTCCATTGCATTAATTAACACAAACTATTGCATCCAACACATTTAAATTAAAATCCCCCTAAAACCCCCTTTGGTTTGGGTGCATATTCACACGGGGGGTTATGTAGGGCAGCGAGAGCCCTAAATATTTACAATACATGTATAAAATTAACACCATTAAGTACATTTACTCAAACCTTATAGTATTTAGAAAACCTTAATGTACAGTATACAAAAACTTGTACATGCATACCCCACAAACGAGGATCGCTATGTACGGTCCAGATCAAGGAATAAAGGGTAAATATGCCCATCCAACAGCTCTCGATGCCCGAAGTAACCCCCCGTGTGAATATGCACCCAAACCAAAGGGGGTTTTAGGGGGATTTTAATTTAAATGTGTTGGATGCAATAGTTTGTGTTAATTAATGTTAATGGTAGTTATATTAAAAAAAATTTTGGGCCCTTCGGGCCCTAACAAAAAAGCAAGGAAATAGAACAAAATAACAAGAATCCTCCTCTAGGCTGAGTTGAATGGCAATTCACCTAGTCTCTTGCTAAATATAAAGGAAAAAAGGGAAAAACTATGATGATGTATAATAAAAGAGCAAGAAGAATAAATAAAGAACCGGCATAACCATTGTACTAGCAAATTTTTTTAGAAGATAACCGTTGTAGTAGCAAATACACTAAGATAAAAAATTGTACTCATGTTTATTTAACAACGTGAACTAGAAATAAAACTAAGAACATATAACATTGATGTGCATCTCTAGTTTTGTATAAGGAGGTAAAACAACAATGGTATAGACAGCAAATGATAAACACATTTAACAAGGTCAACTTTTTACTAGATAAAGGATTCCCAGAGCTCCAAAGTAATTGAGTAGCAAAGTATAAAGCGAAAAGGTGCCCACAGTTTGGAGACAAAAGTAAGTGTATTCTTTGGGGCCACTTTTGTTTGTTTCCTGAAGAGATACTGGCTTTGTGATGGTCTTCCATATGCTGCACCAGGCCATAAACAGAAGCCAAACAGAAGCCTCCTTTCTGCAGAGATATTCTTTCTGAGAGCATGCAATCATATTCAAAGCAGCTTGAATATTTGCCCCTTTTAAACGGCCAAAGACCTCATCAAACTAGAATCTGTGAAGAATGTAAGAAGCAGATTGATTCTGAGAATCGCCTGCATAGAAACAAATGTGCTCACATGATAATGCCAGCCATCGATTAAGCTCAAAATGAAGCTAATAAATTATATTTCTTACCTGAAACGGTTGAACAAATTTAAGACCAAGGGATTTCATATTGTTTGTGGATGAAACAAGCTGTGCAGCCATGAGCAGCGCTAATAAGAACTTGAATTCGAACCTTGAACTGGATCTCCCTCTTTGTATAAACCTACAGGCATAAACTGGATTTGCTTCACAAATTCATCTCTGCTTCACAAATGCGTCTCTGCTTGGACTGCTTCAATTTTATATCCAACTGATTTGTGTAAGCTTGCCATAAAAATACATGGCCAAACCTGTTCGGAGCATACTATATGCTAAAGGTTTCACAAATGCCAGAGATTCTTAGTGATAAAGAGCTTATGAAAAACCAAGAATCAACAATAAGTTCTTGCATTCTGTAAGCAGGGTAACTCCATGATTCGACCCTGATTCGACTTCACAAATGCCGCTGCTGCTGTATGACCCAAAATAAAAACAAGGTCGATGATGTGGCAAATCTAAGAACCCTAAACTATGGGACGTACCAGGGAGTAGATCCGACCAGATGGGCCCGATCAGGGCAGTGATCTTTGCCCATTCGACTTCACAAATGCCGCTGCTGCTGTAAGTATGACCTAAAATAAAAACAAGATGTACCACGGAGTAGGTCCGACCAGATGGGCCCGATCAGTTCAGCAGTGATCTTTGCCCAATTTGCCCAATTCCGTTGCATGGCGATAAGCCCGGCCCAGATGTCATATATGACACATCGAAAAAAAAAAACAAAAGGCATGCACCTAACAGAACCACAACCACACGATTTGCCCTCTTCTTTGAAATCAACGGCAAAAAAAAAGGTGCACTCTAGAAATACTATTTAGTACACCTAGATGAATACGACAACCAAATCATAGGAAAACCTTAGTAAAAATCGTACAAAAACACAAAAAAAACCCCCTGTTATTTTGCTACATATTGATTATACAAGAAAAAGGTCAAATATTTAGATGATGCATTCTAATGTTCAAAACCTGTATGCTACATCCTGGAGATACAATGAATCAACCAAAATAGCTTGAAGGGAAAACCATCGGAACAACAAAATCTTACAGGATTCAAGTCTTTACATATCAAGAACAGTTGTAAAAATTAGAGCTCAGAATTAACATGCCGAAAACCTAGCTTCATGATTCAGTAGTTAATTAAGAAAAACAACTGGATAACCAGATAAATAATCCTTTACTTGCATTACAATATGCACAAATTCGCATGCTTCATCACCCCATCTTTTATTATATGGCCTATACTTGAAAGAAAAAATGCAATATTTCTGGAAGAAAGCCAGTATACTTCAAAATTCATATCTACAAAACAGTCATAACTTTGGATAAAATTGAAGATTTTGTACCTGATAGAAGTATTTCAAACTACATCTTAGTACAACAGATAACCTTAATAATTACAATTGAGACGTAGAACTCCGCAATTGAGACGTAGACGCATTCTCACTCGCAAAAGTGTGTGTTGATAGGTTGGCAAAAGTGTACGGCTTGATGGACATTGGACATTCTGATTCTGGCATGTCTTCATGATTATCCATGGAAGCTTCTTGTTCATGGACAGACCACAAAGCTATTGGAATTCCTTTGGCATTTATGTTAGTGCAGAAACAGCATGGGAAGAAATTATTAAGGGTTTTGAAAAGCACCTTTTTTGGTGGTCAACTACAAAGTTATCTCTCGTTGATCGCATTACAGTGTTCAACTCAGTTCACAGTAGTACCCATGTTTATATGGCCTCCTTGTTGCTAGCCCCACATGTTAAAGTACAGGAGCTCATTGCAATAGTCTAAAACTTCATATTGTTGGCGCAGAGGAGGGCGTTGTAGTTAAGATGGCTTGGTCCAAATGCATCCTTCCCAAGTGGGCATGTGGCGTGGGTATGATGGACTTCTTACTGCAGCATAAGGTCCTCATATCAAAATTCATTTGGCGGCTCTTGAATGGTGAAGATAACTCTCCTAATCTACGCCTTCTCAAACAATCTCTTGTTCATTATATCCCTGCAAGCAAGAAGGCAGTCATGCCAGTTCTTCCCTGGACTCTATTTCACCCTCTTGCGCCTTTTTCAAATACATCTCCTTTCCTACGAGGATTATTGTCAACATGGGATGTGGTCAAACATCTATTTTGGTTGTATCCTTCCATCCATGCTCTCATAATACTGCATGGTAGTGGGCGCCATTGCCACCAGATCTCTCAGCACCTCCACTTGCTGCATTTCATCCCCTTACACAGAGTTGATGGGTCCTAGCAGGTGTTGTCCTATTGAAGCATGGTATGAAGGTGGTCGCCTCTTGTCATGGCTGATGTTTCAAGCAAAATTTTTACTCTCACATTGGGATGAAACTGTATTGGAGAAGGTAGCAAAGAACTTGCCTCTCATAGTGGAAGTTGGTGTCAGGGACAGAGTGCGGTGGGGTTGTCACGAGGATATTCACAGAGGCAAGTACTTTGTCTGCTCCATATATCATCTCCTCTTACCTCCATGGCCTCTCCCATTTCCAAGTAGATGGCAATTACAGATTCCAGAGCCCATGTGGGCTCGGATATGGCACTGGCTTTGGTATAAGTTGCGCCATCCTAAATTTTCAGTACTTTGATGGCAAGTTTTACATAGGTTTTTGTGAGTAAATGCCTTGCAAAATCGTTGTGATCTTTGCGTCTCTGCAATATGCATGTTTTGCATTTTGGATGTCAACACACTTGAGCATTGCCTCTTTTCTTGTCCAGAGGTTCAACCGGCATGGTCCTAGCTTCAAGGTTTATTTAACAGTACACTGGATAGTGGGATCCTATCGAGGTGCATGGGCCCCAGCTAAGCAGAAGGCATTTCATCTAGGGTCTGGTTGGTTACTATGGTCAATCTAGTAGCGTCATAGGCTTCATATTTTTAAAGGCATTTATTCACCCGTTCATAGTATTATTGTTGTAGCCCGGGGTAAGATACAGATGGCTTATAAGTCCTTCTCCTTCAGAGAAGAAGTGGGAGATCGTATCTGGATTTAGCATCTTCGAATTGATTCTTATCATTAGTCTCCTCGTGGAATAAGCACATCATGCTTCAGGCTCATGTTGCAGGAGCATTTTCTTGTGCTTACAGAGCTAGAGGAGATATGTACATCTTGTAATGTTTGCTTTTGATTAATTATTTGTCCTTCCAAAAAAAAGGGGAGGTGTGTAAATATTTCTTTTGTTAAGACTACTAGGTCAATTTGTACTTTATATTATGTGAAAATGTTAAAAGTTGAACAAGTTCCGAGCAGTTATGTTTGCAAATGGTTTTTCCCTTTTGGGGGGGAGGAGAGGGCACCTATGAAAAAGCTTTAAAAATAGAAGTCCTAAAAAACAACAGTATGGCAGACCTTTTTGGGACGAAGGGGCAGCTGGGACGGCGGACACATGGGCAACGACCTGCTAGCTTCTTCAAGCAAGGGGAGGGGGTCTGGAAACGGAGCAGGGCAGTGGGGATGCATTTTTTTGAAGTCATAGCAACAAAGTGTGATCCGGAGTTTAAGGTTTGAAGCTAAGGTTTTATTCTTCTTTGGTTCTGCTTCGGCAGCTTTGAGCCCAACTGTGCCTAACCCTGTTGGTCCATGAAATGCACGGCCATGAAATGTTGGTCTATGAAATGCAAAGTGCTAAGCTTGATGTCGGAAATGAGAAGTCTAGACTTCGGTCTGAGGAAAGGCAGACTGCTTTGGCTGGTTCTAGCCCTCTTGCTGGAAGCACCTCTTGTTCAGACTGTCTTTGCTATATGCTAAGGACGTGGAGTCCAAAGATGGCTTTTAGTCCAAAGATGGCCTATGGTCCAAAGAGAGCCTTTGGTCCAAAGAAGGACCAAAGGGAGCGTGCATGCTATATAGTAGCTCGGGGGAGAGCTCTGGGGCAGCTGTGTCATAGCTGAGGGCTCGTGGTTGGGTGGTGAGATAGCGTGCCACGTCAAGTGTCTGTTTTAGTGGTATCAGAGCTTCAGGTTTCGGTGGGTGCCTCTTGTTTCCATGAGAGGTGGGGATTGTGCTTACATCCAGACTTGTGTTTTGCCCAACAATCTAGTTCTAGTATGGCTAGGTTGTGCTTTGTAACTTGGGCTATTGCCTTGGCAAGCATGGAGCTATGGATGTAAGATCCCAACGATTCTGCAATAGCTAGACTATGCTTTGTAGCTTGGGTTCTGGCCTTAGCAAGCATAGCGCTATGGATGTATAGTAATGAGGTTTTGTCTCATAAGTTCTTAAGATATACACGTTGGTTCATGACCTTAGGAAAATATCTTTAAGAAGACAATAATCTCAAGGATCTTGATGTCGAAAAGCAAAGGCCAAGGATAGACTAATTCGCTCTTTTAGCCTATGCCAAGGACAACTCTACATCAAGAAGACATGAAGATAACTCTAGGATAAGTGTGCCATGAAAATTACAAAGTCATGACATAAAGATGCAACGATCGAGGAAGTCTTGCATAGAAAGCCAATAAGGGCACGTATTCCTTTTGCTAGTGGCAAAAAGGAAGCCTTTATTGCATAGAACAACCCTACGGGCTTGTATATATATATTTTTTTTTATGTGGCAAAGTGGTAGACTAATTCATAAGGAATGGTCTAGGCCAAGGATATATTTATGTGAATGCTTAAAGTTTTCAAGGAGAACTTGCCGTAAGAGTTCACGTGTATGTTAAGGTTAAGCATATTGGTTGAAGTACAACCAAAGAGGCCATGCTTATTGTTGGACATCATAGTTGGTACCAATGTTTTTTTTGGACTATCTTTTCACACCAAAGATACTCATGTTTTCTTTGATGTTCCCTTTTGAGGTATAGAACATGTGTATGTCTATTCTAAAGGACAAATGGGACAAAGAGTAACATGAGAATGGGGTTCTGGCATTAGGTTGTGCATGATGGAAGACGCAACATGGAATCCTTTTGGTCATGGCTAAGTGGAAGATTTGGGTTTTGGGTTGTCTATGTTATTTCTTAGATCCAAAATATCTTCAAAGTGAGTAGGATTTAGTTGTTGTAGGATATATTGGTATTCTACTTCGTCATGTAATGCAAGGCAGTCTTCCCTCGGTGTGTGTTTCACCATTTACTTGATTGGGTTACTGGTACCCTTAGGTTCGCTTTGGCAAGCGAGGGAGAGACCCTTACATTGGCTACAATTTTATTTTATACCTATTCCAATAGTTCACTAATCTACATGGTTCGCAATGCAAACTCATTCTGTGTATTTGGTAGTTTTGCATCCCAAGTCTAGTGCATCTCCATTGAATGAGCGTTAAACCGCTCTTTTGCAATCTTGTGATGGTATCTTTTCAAGGAAAAGTCACCAACATTGCATTACTTAATGTATAGAGGACCACAAGATTGATCTTCTTGTTGGAAAAGAACCTCCTAATCAAGCTCCTTATCGGAGAATGCCTGGCCAACAAGTTGAGATTAGGCGCCAGCTTGATGAGTTACTTCAAGCTGGATTGATCCGCCATAGTTCTTCACCTTTTGGTGCTCTGTCTTGTTGGTTAAGAAAAAAAAGATAATTCTGGGCGATGTATAGATTATCGGCGCTTTGAATAAGATAACCATAAAGAATCGGTTTCCTATACCAAGGGCGGATGATTTGTTTGATCAACTCCAAGGTGCCCGGTTTTTAGCCGTCTTGATCTTAAGTCGTATTGGCAACTTAAGGTTGCTACCGACGACGATGTTCACAAGGCTGCGTTTAGGACAACCTTTGGACATTATGAGTTTTTAGTCATGCCATTTGGACTTACAAACAAATGACTTCTTTTGTGAGGCTAATGGGAATATTTGAATATTTGAAGATGTGCATGGTGTTTATGTTGTCGTGTTCTTTGATGACATATTAGTTTTTAGTAAGTCCGAGGAAGATCATTACTTGCATTTGCGGGGAGGTTTTTATTCGGTTAAGGGAGGAGTCTATTACTCTTAATCCTAAGAAAAGTATATTTTTCCAATCGAAATTGAATATTTGGGTCATATTGTTTTTTACCGAGGGTCTTAAAGTTGATCCCAAAGAAGGTACAAGCAATTGTGGATTGGGCTGTACCTATTTTCCGATTCTTTGCATTGCGTTCCTTTTTGGGCTTATGCAGTTATTATAGGAAGTTTGTACTGAATTTTGCTCGTTTAGCTTCAGATTTATATTTGTTGCTACGAAAAGATGTTCCTTTCCAATGGAATCATAATCATCAGTTTGTTTTCCAAGTTTTAAAGGATGCCATGGTTAATCCTCCTTACTGCGTTTGCCAAAGTTTGGTCTACCTTTCTTGTTATGTGTTGATGCAAGTGGTATGGCTTTTGGGGCGGTTTTGATCTGAGGATGGTCATCCTATTGCTTATGAAAGTCGGAAGTTTTCTGATCCAGCATTTGAAATGGGTTGCTTTTATGCAGCAATATGATTTCTCAGTGGATTATCGTCCTGGTAAAGAGAATGTTGTAGCTGATGCTTTAAGTAGGCGTTATGCGGTTTTGTTCTCTTTCTATAGCACAATCCAACCATTTGGAGGAAATGAAGCCATTGTATGCCACTGACCCTGATTATAAGGATATTTGGTTGTTAGCTCAAAATGGCAATGCATATGGATATAACATCGTTAATGGGATCTTGTATAAAGGTCCAAAGCTATGCATTGTTCGGAATTTTCGATCACTTATTCTTAAAGAAGTCCATGATGCACCTACGGCGGGTCATCGGGGCGTGGGGGCAACTTTGGCAAAGCTTGAACCATACTTTATTTGGCCTGGATTGCGGAGAGATGTTTTGGTTCATATTCGTCATTGTGTTACTTGTCAACGGATAAAAGAAAGTTTAACAAGAAACCTCATGGTGTTCCTTTATCCTTGCCTATTCCGGAGGCAAAGTGGGAACAGATCACTATGGATTTTATTGTTGGTCTTCCTCCCAGTTCTCGCAAGAACACTGTCATTTGGACAATTGTTGCTTGTTTAACTAAGCACGCTCATTTTATTCCTTGTTCGGATAAGTTGACGGCTTCTAGTGCGGCTACGCTCTTTATCAAAGAGATGTTTAGGGTACATAGGTTGCCTAAAGGTATTGTATCTAATTATAATACAAAGTATACCAGTAAATTCTATACGGCATTACTTATGCAGTTGGGAACTGAGTTAAGGTTCTCTATTACATAAATTGATGGACAACCTGAGGTGGTGAACAAGGTTATTTGTTCCATCATAAGAGGGTTTGTCAAGGAACATCAAGGTCATTCGAAAGAGTATTTGCCTATAGCTGAAGGACGTGGAGTCCAAAGATGGCTTTTAGTCCAAAGATGGCCTATGGTCCAAAGAGAGCCTTTGGTCCAAAGAAGGACCAAAGGGAGCGTGCATGCTATATAGTAGCTCGGGGGAGAGCTCTGGGGCAGCTGTGTCATAGCTGAGGGCTCGTGGTTGGGTGGTGAGATAGCGTGCCACGTCAAGTGTCTGTTTTAGTCTTGCACTAATTTGAAGTAGATTTGAAATAGGTTGGTCTGTCTTGTAAGAACCCAGTTGAAGCAGAAGCATAATCGATTAAGAAACCCTTGTATGGATACGACAAGCAGTATGCCGGATTTAGGCATTGGCTGCCTAGCTTGTTCTGGCAAGGAGTATATAGCTCAGGGCCGACTTGTTGATCTAGATTATCAAAATTTCCTTCCCTTCTCTGGATTTGTGGTGTTCTTTTGTGTTTTAGGGTTTTTGTTTCAAATTAGCTATTTCTCCATTTCTCATAAAATGGGAGCCTTGTTCGTTTTGTTAGTGTCCTTGCAGAGCCCAAGGTTTTTTTTTTTCATCTTTGCTGCTTGTGATGCCAAATCTTTGCTCCCTTAAATCACAGATCAGTAGAGAATGCAAAAATTTTAGGAGACTCTTGTCAGTTCCTAGTTCCTTCGTAGTTTCTTCATAGTTTTTAGATTTTACAGCTCATTTGTGGCCACACTTTCTGTCACCTATATATTAGAATAGAATAGAATATGATTTTATCGTCCACGGATACATCTCTTATGCATCTATGCAATTTATAACCATCCCAATTCACCAAATCCGAATATGGTATTGGAATGGCGATTTAGATCCTGAGATAACAAATTCTTGGCCTTTCTCATCTTCCTTTTCCAACACATTGTTAAGCTTCCATTTCACAGCCAGGATTTGAAGATTTATTTGGATTAAGACGTGGCCATCAAATTTAAAAAAAAAAAAAAAATAATAATTGTTTTCGTGTGTTATGGGATATGTGCTATGTTTAAATTCACGAACTTGCCCATGTTTTTTGGAAAAAAAAAGTTCTTACAAAGTGCATCTTTTGCATGTTCGACCTGGTCAAATGACCCTCTAGCACATTTTAAGAATAAATGCCTTGTTCATCAACTTACAGGCAGAATTTTATAGAAATATGTATCTAGGCTTAACAAGGTGAATAGAGCAAGAATATGCCCCTTTTTTCATTCTGACCTCATCTTCACCCCAAAATGATCAAATACTCACGAAATGCATATTTGGCCCATTGGACTGAGTCAAACGATCTCCTGGTGCAATTCAAGAGTATGTCAAAATTTGAGATACTATAACTTGAGGTAGCCAACTCCAAATGACCTGAAATGTGTTGCAATAGGATCTTTAGACTATCTAATATCCAACTATGAGATCCAATTAGCCTAGAAATATCATATTTTGCTCCAAATTAATCCAAGTTTCCCAAACTCTAAAATTCTACAACTAGGGTTCGTCTATAAATAGAGACATAAACCATTACAACCATACAAATTTGCTCTAAATTTCCAAGCCAATTTTTCAAGTCCCTGAGGCACTTCAGTTATCGTTTCACAACCTTAGCTAGTATTCCAGCATGGCCACTACTTCCTTCATTGAATGGTACAGCACCTCAGCCTATGCATCTAAGGTAAATGTCAATCTAGTTTTTAGTCTTTTCCAAAAGCAACTTGAGGTCTCAAGATGCTAGAATTCCAGGAAAAAATAGGTCCTAGTGTACGTCAGCTGCCCCCTTGCATAGGAGACTTTGTACCTAAGATCTCGCTCCATGCAGCTCTAAGTCATGTACCAAACATTGACAAGGGTTTATCTAATAAAGTCTCATGTATGCCGAACTACATGACAATGTGTGTCAGGTGAACAAGGTATTTTTTTTACAATGTTGCCTTAGCCATACTCTTGTCCTATAGAGCTCTGAATGTGGTAGCAGGGCCATCCATACAGCCAATCAATGTTCAACTCTTAGATTCTAGGGGAGAGGAGCATATATTTTTGGATGGAGACTTTTCCAAAGAAGGACAGGAAGAAGAGGATGATACTAGAGAGGAGGACGAGGACATGATCGAGGTAGACTCCCAAGAGGAACAGGAGTTAGCACAACTGGAATTGGAGCATTTCAATGAAGACCAAGAGAGGCTCAACATAGATGCTCTGATAGGGTTGGGCATCACAAGTCTATCCCCTGTCATAGTAGAAGGCCAGGAATATCTCTTCCTGAATGACCTTTATACCAATTTCTGCAACGAATATAAGTTGTTACTTCAGGGCACGTATGGTTCACAGAAGACTTGGTTCTTTCATCTTTGTTGTGGTACAGATCCTTGGAGATAACTTAGTGTATGCTCATTGCCGTCTTTGAGATTGCAGAATCTGAAAATACTTTAGAATCAAGCAGTACGTGCTATGCATTTTCAACCATGCAGCAACCACCTTCTCTTCTTCTTTTTTCATTATAGTTGAATCACATAATCATGTGCATAAGCTGCTATATTATTACCTGGGTAAATACATATAAGGAATAAAATATTGTTGCAAGTATACTACAATTTGAAAGTTGCAAGCAAATCAAATTGCATGCTACTCTCTGATGAATGAATGAATAAGAATACAAAAGCCCACCTTTTGTGGATCCTGGAGCTTCGTGCATTCGTCCATCAAGTCAATAGCATGACTATTGGACCAAATAATATTATGTGACTGGTAGCAATAGTAGCACATCCATAAAAAGAAATCTTGTTTAGGCATGTCTTTGAAATCGAACTCCAAAAAACACCCATGTTGATAAAAAACAAACAAAAGACTCTTCCAAGGTAATATCATGGAAAAATCAACAATTGCTGGCGACCAATTTTTCGTAGCTAGAGAAGTGCAGAACTGCCTCCATGTTGGTTGTTAGGTGTGCAGATAAATTCGATTAAGTGTTCCTCTTCAATGTTCCTCTAAGAGAATGAAAATAATATATAATGAATATCCAATGCATTACGTACCCACGTCCTAGTTTATGCATAAATCTTAGTCCAAGATGTGGTGATAAAGACGTGAAGCATCCACAGGGTTTTGAAATATCTAGTGACATCGAGCAACCAAAATGTACATGAATCATCTTTAGTTGATGTCAATCTCTAGAGGAGCTTTAAAGATGCTGCCAAAGCTCACCAAGAAATGTTCTATGGTTTCATGAGTTTGGAACATACCACAACTTGTAGGAACACTAAGATAAAGAAGTCTGATTGATCTACACTAATGAAACATGTAAAGTCGTGTTAAACTATCTAAAAGCATGGTAAAACTGATTACCAAACATTCAAATGCACTATTTGAATTCAAATATACAAATCTACTTTAGCTTCCGTCACATCAGTCTGGTCAGTCTATCTTGGGCTTCCAATGTTGCATGTCCAAACCTTCCGATGAGTTATTTATATAGCTTGAACCACATATTCTTGAACCACAAATGGGCCTGGTTATATATCTATCTATTTTGTATACCAATAAAATTCTTGAAAGAAATTGATAGAAGCTGTGCAAGTGCACAATATGCCCTAATGCAACTTGAAACCTTGTTGAAAACCAAATTATGAAAGAAGTAAGCATTAAGAATGGCAAAGATTTGAAAAAGTACAGAGATCACATGGCAATAATAAAGAACAAAGGAATAGAATTATCAGTTGAGTACCCGGTTGGCTGCTTGTAGATCCTTTTGACGTGACTACAAGCAAAACAACCCATTCTTGAGGACGATCCAATGCTTAGCAACATTTTGACTTTCGTATGGATCTTAAAAATATGAGATATATGTCTCCTATATCTCTAACTCCAAAAGAGAAACCTTACTCAGCTTACCAAGTTCATGAATAGTTGCTTTAGAATCTTTTGAAGATGATTATCAGCTCAAAATAATGTCAAATAGCTAAACGTATCCCTAAAAATAGATATGGTCTTAAAGGTTTTGCCAATGCTCGAATAGATAAATGGCAAGGTTTCCACCAACCGAGAAAATCAAATTTCAACAATAGATTCCTTATGCTGTAAATTGCCAAAAAAAGATTGCAAAAACTTAATTATAATATACAATCTCGTATATCCATTCACAACTGCCACAACATAAAAGGAAATATAGAAAATTGGTAACAAATATGTGTGTGGATCGATTTGGTTTAAGCAAATCTTTAGGATCTATATAAAGTTGTTACAACATGAAAATCTTTCTAATGTACAACTAGTAAACGTGTGCCCGGCGTTGCCGGGCTAATATTCTTGCACCTATTTTTACTGGACTTTTAAATATGCAACTTTGACAATAGCGCATGCTAACATTGGCAAGAATAAATGCTATTTGCTTTACCAATTATTTTTGTCATTGAGATTGTCTAATGACAGCATCATCAATGTATTAACTTTGTGTTTATGGATTTCAGTAGATAAAGCAGTGCTTTATAAGGAATGCGGGGGCAGTTAAATCTATCTCTAAAGATGAAAATTTAGAAAGACATATCCAAAACTTATGCTCAAAATGTCACTCTTAACAGAAATGCAAAACACAAAGTTTTGTCCTGGTTCATTGACGTATTTTAATTCATAATGGAACTTTTTGTGCAACTTCCATTAACAACACACCTTGATATTCGCAAGTAAACGTGTGCCCGGCGTTTGTTCTTCAACTATTTTTTTCTTAGCATTGATGACAATTGAGCATATGTCCAGTTTGGGACGGATTAAACTACAATGTCCAAAATTTCATATAGACTAAAAATTTGAATCTAATCGCAACACCTCAAATTTGCAGTGTAAAAAACTCAAGGTTAGAACACCAATAGATCACTTATTTCTGTATTATGAAAACACATATCAGAAAACATATTCCACCACATGCAGAGAAAAGTTAGAATCTTAGGAAAGCAAGAATACAGTGTTTGGTTGGGTAGATTCCAAGGTCTAGTAATTTGCATTTTCTACAACATGAGATGCTAAAAGACGGTTCCTTGCTATAGACCAACTACATTGCTCAATTGAATTGTCTACCTGCTCCTCCTATGCAAACATATACATTATCTTCCCCTTCTCATATAAAGCAATAACGCTTCGAGAGCCCAAAAAAGCTTGCAATTCAAATCAAATGTGAGTGAGTGTTTGTGGTTAAATAATAGAATGTGCAATATTGCTTCCATATTTGGGGTATTTTGAATAATAGTATGTGCAACAGTATTGGGCTTAAATAAGCCATAGCCCAGATTTGAATTTCATTTGGAATTCATGCATATAGAAGTTCCTTTTTCTTAGACCAAATTTTGTAGACAGTTTTAAACACCAAGAGTGTGGGATCTTTTAATGATTAGTTATGGAAAGCTTAAGAGCAGACATAAAGGTCTGCTTTATGCTTCAGTGTACCACCTTCATGCAAGTGTGTACCAACTTCATGCAAGTGTTCTGGTCCCAAAGCTTGAAAGGCAGCCTATCTCTGCAAGAAGTGGCTCCAGAGCTTGAAGATGCCTTATCTCTGCAAGAGAAGTACAACCACTTAACAGAAGAATCATGAGATTTGTATTCATCAAATTCTTACCATTGATTACATCCTCAAACCGTCATAACCTGATATGTTGATCTGCAACTTGGAGCTGCTGCATTCTAACTTTTAGAGAAGCGAAATTAATATGTGGAAGCTTAAAGATGTACATCTACTAACATTAAAAAGTCAGGAAGAACAACTTCAACTCTTAATTCTGTCTGCAGGAAATAAGGATATTAAAGAATAGAATAGAATAGAACAATAACTCCAAAGCATTCTCAACCCTAACCTGCATAGAAAAGCAAGCAATAAAATGGAAGAAAATAACTGAATATTTCGATTAATATATCAGTTAAACAAAAGCAAGCCCCAATACCTTGTTGAACTCTAATATATGACCCCACAATATCTGATCTAAGCCCCAAGTATCTTTTTTTCAATTTACATTTTTTTCCAATTCTTAAATTTCATTTCACACTTCGTATTTGTCATTCTGTATTTTCTGTTAGGCAAAAGTACATTCACATTTGCTCATGTATATCCATGAGTTCCCATTTCCTGCATACCTTTAAGATTTGGCTTAAACCGTTGCTTCTCCAATTTGCTCCTATCCTCCACAATAAAATAGATTTGTGTTCAATGGGATCGGCTTTAAACTTTAATTCAAATTCAGGGAAAAAGAGTTACAAAGACAGGGCAACAAAAGCTTTCGGGAGGAACGTACCTTAAGCTTGGGTCGTCTATTGTAGCATGTTTAATCTGACTTTCTTCAGATGTAGTGGTGTCTCATTACTTGATAGAGACCTCTCAATTGAACAACCTATGATCTATGGTCATCTTTAAGCAATTCATAGACAAATATACTGCAAGAACAACCCTATAAACTGAATGCAGCAATGGCATATGATTTAAAAGTCCCCAGGGTTTGCCTGAACCATGTGCTCCTGGGACTGCAGAGATTTGCGATTTTGCCTCCTTTTCTGCTTTGCCTTACATCTGCATATATTCACACATATGATCAGATAAACTCAAATGTCCAAGCAAGCAATATACAATGCAAGCAAGCAACAAAACATGAATCTGGTATGCACTTGCAGAGAAATTCCGAAATTAGCAAAGCAACTTTGAAGAGATTGCAAAAGAAATGTAAAAGAACAGAAGCATGAATGTTTACAATACAATTTTGCGGACGAATTTGCTGGAGCTGTTGCCCAATTAACATGCTTCTGGCATCTTTTGAGCGGAGAAACAAACAATGGAAAGGAGGCCGAAGTACTTATGCGAAAGTACTCCAAAGTGATACGCACCGAAGCTCTGCATCAAATGAATGACCTATGGAAGTCTTGATTCTCCTGCACACTGCAAAATCAGAAAAGATGCAAATCGCTTGAATATAGATAAGATGAAAAACCTTGCCATCAACAAAATACCTAAGAGAACAGCTTGCACATCACCAGCTCTGTGGCGGAAGGATTGGGGCCAGAGCTTGGCTATGTCGATGATTCAAGTGACTGGAAACCTGTTGTCTCCATGTTTACGGGCTGCTTGTGAAAATTAGAGGATGCAAACATACCGGATTTAGAGATATGTAAGAATGAGCTATCAAACAATTAGAGCGATGTGCTTGTCTTGCCACTGCCCGCTCCCTTTATGCGCGTTTTGATGTCCGCCCAAAGCTTGAAGCTTGTGAACGGACATGCAAAACCCCTTGGCTCTGTCAGCAACCCAGTTTTTCCTGCCGCCATAGCTGCTTCGGCAGCCTCAGAGACTACCATTTTGTTTGCATCAGAAAGTGTTGGAGCAGAATCCAGTCTTGGCTCTCGCATTCTACATCGCCGGAGTGCAGAAATCAGAATCACAACTTCTTTGCACAAAATCATATATGGGCTCTGCTGACTAACTAAGCCATTTCTAGCCAGAGCCGTTGAAGCAAGGCGTATCCTTTTAAACCGCCCTGCAGATCACCGCCCACGATTATAGCTGTTCATCCAAGATTCCAAGCTTGCTTTCGTATCATTAATTTTATCGGCCAAAATTTCATATGATTAGGGCAACGTCGGAAAATACAGGTTTCTGGCCGGAAATGCATTTTCTGGCAAATGTAACGCTGGAAAAAAATCAGCAAAGAACCCAAGAAACTTTTTAAGTGAAAAACCTTGTAAATCTATAAAGAATAAGGATATGAGCAGGTCTACATTGTTGGAATATCTAACATAATAACAAGGAGTTTCTTTTGTATTTTTGTACGTTTTTTCTCTATGGTTTTCATATGATTTGATGAACGTATTGCAACCAACACATAACAACCATTGACATTAACAACCAACACATAACTACCATTGACATTAATTAACACAATCATTGGGTCCAACACATTTAAATTAAAATCCCCCTTAAACCCCCTTTGGTTTGGGTGCATATTCACACGGGGGTGACTCCGGGCAACGAGAGCTGTTGGATAGGCATATTCACCCCTTATTCCTTAATCTACACTGTACGTAAAGTTCCTCGTTTGTGGGGTATGCAAGTACAAAATTTGCTATACTGTATAACAAGATTCGCAAAATACTATAAGATTTCAAGCAGAATACTATATGGTGTTGATTTTATACGTGCAAAATACAATTATGAGGGCTCTCGCTGCCCTACGTCACCCCCCGTGTGAATATGCACCCAAACCAAAGGGGGTTTAAGGGGGATTTTAATTTAAATGTGTTGGACCCAATGATTGTGTTAATTAATGTCAATGGTAGTTATGTGTTGGTTGTTAATGTCAATGGTTGTTATGTGTTGGTTGTTATGTGTTGGGGGATTTAATTTTTATATGTTGGATGTTAATGTAAACCTAGTTAAAAATTGAGAAATTTTTGGCCCCTTCGGGGCCTTAGGGATGTCCCCCCCGGTGTGACAAAAAATTTAGAATTCAAACCAGAAAAAAACTAGAATTCATTTGAGGCTTTCATCACCTGTAGCTTTTGAATTTCATCACAATAAAACAAATAGAACATAAATAAAAGTTACCATAAAGATAGAGCGGATTGATCCCATTATTCTGAAAGTCATAAAGTTTGCAACACCCATACACAAACATTTTTCAACTGGAATTTAACAGCAGCCTTTGGCCTCCATGGATTCTTATGGATTCTTGTGCTGAGAAACCAAAGTGGGAAACTTTTCTGCTTGTTAGCACAAGGATCTAGAAGCCTTGGAATTTGCTTAATAACTGCCTCAAAATCTAAAAATGCATGGTAATTTTTTGCAACCTTCTTTCGGAATGAGCCATAAAACAATATCCAATAGCGCAATCCTGTATTAATCAGCTGGTAGGATGTGAAAGCTACCAAACCCGGCCGAAAAATTGTTGTTTTAGCATAGATAACTTAACCAAACATATCCATATCATACATTATCAAAAAGAGCTCGGAGAGAGCTTTCCAATGCAATAAAAATCATCTCAAACAGAGCTCTGGATCAAAAGTTATGATAAGAAATGTGTTGTCGGCGGGGAAACTGCACTACATGCGCCCTTCAAGTTCATGTGCCCATTATGCACCACACACACAAAAGGAGGGATTTTGTTGTGAGCCATTGGTTGTTGACCATTATGCACCACACGCACAAAAAGAGGGCTTTTGTTGTGAGCCATTGGTTGTTGACCATTATGCACCGCACGCACAAAAAAGGGCTTTTGTTGTGAGCCATTGGTTGTTGACCATTGGAAAAAAAAGGCTAAAATCAATGGCTCAGAAATGGTGCACTCTAGATGTACGCATTAGAACATCCATTTGAATACATCACGAAATCATAGGAAAACCTTAGTGAAAAGCGTACAAAAATACAAAGAAAACCCCCTGTTATTATGCTACATATTATCTATGATTTTACAATGGTTTTGCATTGTATATCTTTTGCTTGACAATCAAACATATTCTAAATTGGATCAACGTATGCAAACATCGTGTCGTTTATTTTAGGGTTATGGGAAGGGTTTTGTTTCTCAAAAGGGGATGCCATTTTTTGGGCTCGTATGAGCTACGACCAGGAAGCATCGCATGAGCTATGGCAGAAATTATTATATTATCTGTTTGTGAAGATCATTTTTGGGGGGCTAAGGGAGTTTCGATTTTGTATGCGGGGTTGTCTTCTCATCTATAACCACACTTTGTGATGGTTTGTATTCTTTATACAATAAGGAGTATGTCATGCGTTAAGTTGAATTTGTATTTATATAGGAAGGGTCATTAATATGCAAAAAATAAGCAATATAATATGACTAGATATGGTGCCCGGCATTGTTGGGCTTTAGCAAGTATTTGTCAAGGAATATAAAACCTTCTAGTAATATGAGAAAATAGAGGTTGTCGCGTAATAAGACTTCGGAAGCTTAAAATGTTATAATGTGATTGTGAAAGACATGTAAGTAGAGAGATACAATTTCAAGGGATTTTCGAAGCTGTTATGCATTTTATGGTAACTATATTTTGAAGTAAGGGCTCGCATGAAAACAGACAAAAGCTCCTGGGCTAGCTAGGCTTTTCATTCATCTCAGCAGAATTCTACAATGGTTGAGAGTGGGTAGCTGCACATTTGCAAGTTACCCACAATAAAAAAATACAGGGAATATCCAGTTATATCATCTGGACCCCAAAAAAATTCTACAGATGTCGGTTAAGTGTACCTGCCAAGAGCTTATCACCGGGATTAAAAAACCTGGCCCTTTTGTGTTTTCGAGGAAAAACCCCTAGTGATAAGCCCTCGGCAAGGGGCTTGGACACAATGTAAGGCTACAAAAAAACTCCCACAAAGAAATCCCACGAAGCCTAAAGAAGATGGTGTCGCGCATCCCACTATACCTGCACATCAACAAACTAGAACACAAGGGCAAGAAAACAAACCTCGAAAAGCGAGGGGTTGGTCACGCGTGCCACACAACAAAAAACAACCTCAAAAAAGCGAGGGGCTGGTCACGCATGCCACGCGACAAAAAACAGCATTTACAACAATATACACATTAAGGGAAGGTGGGTGGGAGTCAAGGGAACTGCTGAGAGAGGAGAAAATGCCGATGAGAAGTCGATGAAAAACCTGCAAGAAACTGAACCCCAGAAAATGCATGCAATGCATGCATGCATGGGAGAGATGCATGCTCGCCCATTCGAGAATACTGATCCGATGGCTCAGATTGATGGCATTGTAGAAAATGATTGTATTGATTAGTTCGTTCAATTACAATCAAGTGACATTTGCATGGAGCAGTTTTGGGTCATTTGACAATTAAAACATTTGTTTTCCAATATCCTTTTTCTTGAATTTGGACACTTATGGCTTGTTACGATGTACATGCAAAAGGAAAATCATCATGTTTGATGCGGTAGGGTGAAATGCTCATGTATTAAACCATGGTGTCTGCAAGGACAATCAAAACTAGAACTATAAATATTTTTACAGAGATGTCACACACTTTAATCTAATGCTTGCATCTTGTATGAAAGTGAAGGAGAAGTCTATTAGCTCTAATTCCAAGCTTTATTTTGACAACCAAAGTGCTGAAATGACTCTCCAAAGCTGCCTTACTTCTGCATAGTAAAGAAATCAATACCAAAAATTAGACATGGCCAACAAAAGTATAGGTTGCACGGGTTTAAATATATTGTGATATAATGATAGGGACCTTGGTCTTGCAAGGGTAGCATAGACCCGAGATTGTAGAAGTCGAAGAATTATACTATATGTGCATTAGCTCTAATTCAGACCTCTAATTTTACACACAGTTGTTGATAACGAGTCTGCTCTCTTCTGTATATAAAAATAAAACATAAAAAGAAGCCAATACCAAAAATAAAAACATGGGCAATAAAAATATAGGTTGCACAAATTTAAATTTAGTTGTGATATAATGAAAGTATTGCAAGAGCAATAAAGACTTAAATGTCTTAGATTTAATGATAAGAGTAATGCAGCACGTTAGTGGATTTGGTACTACCTTCTTGAAAATTCCTATGCCATGAAGAAAAGGAACTCTGTGATACAAAAATGCAAGAGTGTCTTACTCCAATTGGGGAGACAAAGCAGTTCCATTGTTTAGTTATTGCAAAGCTTTAGATTAATGTAAATGTGACTAATAATTTAAAGCATATGCCAAGATCAAGCATCTTACAGGCCTTAAGCTAGCTCCATAAAGCCAATGAAGAAATCAAGATTGAGAATGCATGTTGTGCCAAATTAGGCATGTTACAGACCTTAAACTTCCTCCACAAAGCCAGCAAAGCAATCAGGATTGAGAATGAATGTGCAAGCCTAATCAAGCATTACACCATTTACGTAGTTACCTTACCATGAGGCAGTGGGACTTCCTTTGGAAAAAACATGGGGGAGAACAAAAGCTAGGAGGCCTTTCAGAACATTTACTTAGAACTGGATTCGCAAGGTAGCAAGCATGAATTACCAAATAAGGTACATGCAATTGTGCACATCTACCGAATGAGCAACAACTCGAAAGTGACTGTAAATATATATAGGGTAGGTATGTTTTAGACAATCGATAGTTAGTGTAAAAGTATAATAGAATAGAATAGAATAATGCAATGGCTACCTCGTCATGGAAACTCACAACAAATCAAAAAAGTCTGTCTCCCATTGGCCGACTGTTGCCTTTGTGTCTTAAAGTGATTTGTGCCTGTGCGCAACACTACAAAATCAATCAGTCATAAGACATGTCTCAGTGGGTGACTGTAGCCTTTATGAAAATTTGGCAAATTTTACAACAGGATGTAAACCCATGCAACCTACATGTAATGAACTATCTCATGCACTGATTTAGAACTTATTTCTGATGCTTCATAATAGACGTAACTAAACGTAGGGTACAACACATCTGACGTACATGTGATAAACTTCTGATGAACTGGATAAGGTTTGGAACTGTATATTTCTCATGCATAAGCATGAATCCTGCCGATACAGTTTAAAATTTCTCCGCTTATGATATCATGAATGGCTTCTTGTAACTATCATTCACATCAAAGTACAAACATTAGTGTGTGCACTCTACTAAAAGGTGGTTCCTAGAGTAGCTCAACAACCAAAGTAGAAAGATGCAAAATGCAGCTCAAATATTCTAACAATGTTAAAGGGCAAAAGTTCTAACACAATTAAGGGGCCATTGGTAGAGGACCATGTAAACACAGCGTCAATATATAGGATCAAAACATAAGAAGAAATTGCTTTCCTATTCATTGAACTGCTTCAAATAGTGGCAGATAAAGTAAGAGTGAACGCAACTACTCACAATATAGTCAATCTGCTCATAACAAAATAATCTTATCTTCCATTCTTGCTCTTCGGTTTAACATACCTTCTGCTTTTAAGCTCCTATAAATGGAGATAGAGATGAACTAAGAAACACCAACTATCCTTTGCCCATTGTTTCTGTGAAATGTCTGTATGCCCATTATTTTCCAAAGGAATATGAGACTGTAGCTAATGCCCTAACATCACCTCTAAGAGAGAATATGTCTCACTTGCTTGCAACCATGTCTTTTACCTCAGGATTTCCTGTCGCCTCGTTAGCTCTTTCATAAATAAAAGCTCTGGCTTGTGCAATGACGGTTGAGAGCTGAAATTCATCCATGGGCTTCTTAGACAACCTGAAATTCCTATGACTAAGAATAAAAGAGAATATGTTCTCACCGCTTGCAACCATGTCTTTTACCCCAGAATTTCTAGTCACCTCTTTAGCTCTTTCATAAACAAAAGCTCTGGCTTGTGCAATGACGGTTGAGAGCTCAAATTCATCCATGGGCTTCTTAGACAACCTGGAATTCCTGTGAGTAAGAATCCATAAAGAGATTAAATAAGCCGGTAAAAAACCTAAGGAGCTGTAACCTGTGACCATTCACCTTGCGGTCCATTGCAGGCAACCGTATGCTCGCTTATAAATCTACAGCCTGTAAACCATCCTGCATGCACGACCGTCCAGCGCACAGACCTCGAATGCATGCGAGAGAAAGGGGCACTGCAAAATTCTGAAGATCGGCTCAATTGGAATCATACAAATTATATTTTCCTGAATTTTAGAAATCAGAAATTTGTTCTGACTGCCAAATCCCACGAAACCATAGGGAAATTACCTTACAAAAATTCCAAAAACATTTTCATTCATACCAGAAAAATCCCAAATTAACAATATTGATTGATATGGGATAGAGAAAAGTTGGAAACATTAGAAGGTATGGTATGGGTTTTTCCTAGAGAAATTTCATATACGAAGGTTTTTTTTTTTTTTTTTTTTTTTCTTTTAACCTCAATAACACACATGGTTTATCCACATATATAGAGCTAACACCCTCGGGATCTGTTTCCATATTAAGTTACCCTCATTAAGAATGGCTCACAAGTTCAATTTGAAAATGGAAGAAGCTTAAAAAGAAAGATTTACAAGGTTGGTGCAGCTAGAAGAACATAGATATAAAGCTAGGCCTTCATTATGCTCAAGAAAGTCAAGGATGCGGCAGTCTTCAAAGCTGCACATACATTTCAAGGCACACTCAAGAATGGTGAAAGCATAGAGTTGACTTGGAGATGGTAGTGTGCTATCTTAACCTATTCTAGGACACTAGTATTCCAAAGCTTGTTGAGGAACCAAGTCACAAGGTGTTGTCATAGTATCTTCTTCAATTTTTACCTGTATGCACTTGTGCTCTTACACACTCCATTGAGAGAACCATTGAGCTCGCCTCTTCTTTCAGTAGGCCTTGAGGTGCTATGGACCCATGGCTACTATAGGTTCTCAAATGAAACAAGGCCAAAGAGGATTCTGCTGCCAAGTTTGATAGCATATGGGAAGGACCAGTTGAAGTGCTGAGACCAACAATTAAGGATTCTTATTGGTTGAAGACTGTTATTGAGGATAGAGAGCAGCCAAATCCTATAAACATTCTGTATTTTAAAAGGTATCAGAAGCAACACATCACTTTGAGCTTATTTGAATAGAATAAGATTAGATTATACAAGTAGGATGCATTAGAGTAGTTATTAAGTTGTTGCATATACAAAACTAAGTTTGGCCCCATCAGGCACACATGTTCAAGTTTTTAATGGAATCAGTTCTTTTATATGAAGTGGAGGTATGGGGATTGATGATATCCCTTGCCACTTGGGAAGAGTTGGAACGGATCCAGAAAGCCTTTCTGATTCAAGCTCTTGGAGTCAACTCTATGGTTTTGTACCAATTCTCCTTCAAGAAACAGGATTCTTACCTCTACAGTGTACTGCTTTGAAAAGACACATACTCTACTATCAGAAGGTGATGAATCTGGGAGGCACCCAAGTTCTTAATCTAGCATACATACTGGCCGTGGGTCTACATTATCTTTAAGTCTATTGGAAAGAGAAACAGACAAGTTGGTTCTCTAGATGGATGTCCAAGAGCAGGGATGTGTATAAGTGCAGAATAATGAAGATCACACTAGCTTGAAATAGTATCTCAATACATGTTTCTTGGAATGTCAGTGCTTTGAAAAATGTCAAACTACAGAAGTTAGATTAATCCCATACTTGCATGTGGCCCACATTACGTTCATCCATACTAGTGCACGCCACTCCACAATAAAAACAAGCAGATGGAATCGTGAGGAACGCCAAACCAGGATATGTGAATGTTGACCAATGGGCCATTGAAGATGAATGCCACACTTTTCAGATTTGCCCGATGTCTGCGACCATTCAAGCATGAAGTTGTGGCCTGATTATGGCTAATTAGTCGTTACATTTGCTCTTGCAGATGAACCTGCAGCAATGGCATTATCATCCTGCATCCTAGAGGTCCTTGACAAGCAAGATGAAATAGGTCAAGCATCATCACATTCATATGTACAGGTGTATGGGTGTACATTTTCTTAGCGGGTCTATTACTGTTAAGGTTTAGCCCTCAAAAACCCTTTGGGGCACGGATTTTAGATCTTAGGCAGTAATGGGCTTGTTATGCTCTCTTTTTATCTTGGGTCTAATAGCTTTTTTGGTCTTCGTGGAGATAAATGTCAATTCATTTTTTATATTTTGGCAGGATCCTCAAAATGTAGACTAGATTTCAGCCTATGGATCAACAAGATGAATTGTAACCCCTATTAATGGGCCACCTCCAGATCAGTAGGCTGATCATTCGAGGAGAAACCACTAAAATGCCCCTTAATTTGATCGAATAACCAAAATGCCCCCAAAGTTTCAAAATTATCAGAAAGCTCTTGGTTAAAAAAATATTGTAGTTCGCATAGCACAATCACACACACTTTTTATATCGATAAAAAAAACCCCTATTATTTTCAAGAATTTTTCGATGCCTCTTTTCTTTTTGATGGACAAAAATATTTGTTGTTGCATCATCTCTGATGCTTCTTTTAATTGACTTAGAGATGATCATTGACAATCTTCTCCTTGTTTTAGAATTTCTATTGTGCAGTTAACTAAAGCGAAGAGAACCAACAGAAAAATCTGAAATTTGGTCTCTGTATGACTCGGTCACTTCAACATTTTCAATTTTGGAGTTGTGATATGGTCTTTCGGTGACAAACTGTTTCATGCAATCGACTGTGACAACTTATAAGGTTTTTCCATAATTACATAAGTCTTCTAGAACATTTATCAACTCACAAGTTCTTATTGGAAAGTAGAAAAAAAAAATTGAGACATAAATTTCATATGTGCCCATAGATTTTGTTGAGCAGGAGATTTTTGATAATTTTTGAAACTTTACGATCATTTTATTCATTAGCCCAAATTGTAGGAGCATTTTGGTAGTTTTCCTATCATTTTATCAAGAAAATTGCGAGTCTGGGCAAAATTTATTTGAAAATCTTGGAGGTTGTGAAGAAATTTGGTTGTCAATGCTCAATTGAATGACGATGAGGGTGTCTTTGTCATTGTTTCAATCATGTAGACCCCACATAGCTATAAGCAGGGCTAAAAGGCATAAATTACAAAAAGTTGAATCAAGTGGCCCATCAATTATGCTTATTAAAGCAATGGAACTGCATCATGGTTTCCTAGTCTACAACAAACCTGCATCGCAGTTTCTCGGAGCTTTGGATCCTCCTTGCAGTTTTCTATATCCATATTTACTGCAAGGTCAAGTATCAAATGTTGCATTGGTTTTATATCGGAAACAACTGTCCTCGGAATTGTGTTTAATTAAACCCTTCATTAATCGTGTGCTATCTCACAACTTAGATTACATAAGTGGGTTACTAAAGAGAATTGTTCGCGTCACAAGTGAGTCAGGAAAAAGTAATGTTCGTGCCAGCCAAGTATCTCTAACTAAAGATGAAGAAGGTTTCATTATACTTCCGTGAGTATTAATGGTTTTCAACGGTTTGGATCCAAATTTTTCTTCTTCTGATTCACTGGAATAAACTTTGAGATGTTTTTTGCATATAAATATAATATTCAAATATGAGACCAATTACATCTTCAAACAGCTAAGATGTTTGGTTCTGGGTAACTTACCATGTAAAGAGCATGAAATTTTACTACTAAAAATAACCATTTTTCTTGGTACTTTTGGTAGGAATAGAAGGGCAGTATGTAGCTAGTAGGCTGGGTTAGGAAACTTGCTTATTATGCCCAAAAAAATTCCCAATCAAGTCTAAGACGCCAATTAAATAGAAAATAATATATAGAAAATAGCTGTTTTTGTTAGGGGTAGGGAACATTACGCGGGGTAAGGGGCCCAGTGAATAGCTTTTGATGTCTTGTTAATCTGTTAATTTGATGTCTTGTTTATCTGTTGTGACTTCGTATTTGACTCCACATTTTGCTAGACATTTCACTGCACATTACAAACACACAAGAAATTATAAAAAATAAACTGGGTATGAAACCCAGTAAAATCCCCCCCCTCCCCCCCAATATGTGCCCATAGATTTTGTTGAGTAGGAGATTTTTGATAATTTTTGAAACTTTACGATCATTTTATTCATTAGCCCAAATCGTAGAAGCACTTTGGTAGTTTTCCCATCACTTTATCAAGAAAATTGTGAGTCTGGGCAAAATTTATTTGAAAATCGTGGAGGTTGTGAAGAAATTTGGGTATCAATGCTCAACTGAATGACAATGAGGGTGTCTTTGTCATTGTTTCAATCATGTAGACCCCACATAGCTATAAGCAGGGCTAACGGCTAAAAAAGGCATAAATTACAAAAAGTTGAATGAAGAGGCCCATCAATTACGCTTATTAAAGCAATGGAACTGCATCATGGTTTCCTAGTCTACAACAAACTTGCATCGCAGTTTCTTGGAGCTTCGGCATTGGTTTTATATCGGAAACAACTGTCCTCGGAATTGTTTTTAACTAAACCCTTCATTAATTGTGTGCTATCTCAAAACTTAGATTACACTCCTACATATGTAGCATAATAACAGGGGGTTTCTTTTGTATTTTTGTACTTTTTTGCCTAAGGTTTTTATATGATTTCATGGATGTATTTGATGAGCCATACTAATTGGTATATCTAGAGTGCACATACGCTTGAACTAATTTTGATGCCTATATCCAATGGTTTAGATCCATATATCATATATTTCGTTATTATATTGTATTTTTCTTATTTTATCACATTCTGCTAGACATGCAAGGCTCGAGATAACCCATTTTAGGGTTATGTATTGGGAGCTTATATGTTGGGTTGCGTGATGCAGGTAGACAGGCCTCAGCATCAACATGGTAAAAAAGACGTTAAATCCATGGTAACATCAACCGAAATCTCTATCCCTGTTGATTTGAAGCGTCATCAATTTGCCTTTTGCTTCTATTGCACCGTGCAATCCATTTCTGTGAGTCCGTCAGTTCTTGGTAAAGCTTTTATTTGGTTGGAGGGGCAGTTATGGGCCTAATTTGCTTCGTGGTTTTGTCGGGTTAGTTCTTGCATTAGGGCTCTGCGTTTTGTGGCTTCAATGACACCAAGTCTGGTTGCTTCAATGACACCAAAGTCTGGCTGCTTTTGGCAATTCCGGCCAAATATCCCCCATAAAGGCATTGGCTGCAGGAGATGGATTCACCTATGGATTGAAGCTGCAAGATGGTACGTCTTACATCTGGGGAAGCAACTGGAAAGGTTATGCCAAAATTTGGGCAAATGATCCCCAGTCTCAGTACTCTGCCATATTCGCAGGCCGTTACCATGTCTGTGGCATAGAACTGATCACAAATAAATCCTTGTGTTGGGGTATGAATGATGCCCATCAGTGTGATGTTCCTGCCAATTATACCTTCTCCTCGCTAGCACTGGGAGATAATCATACCTGCGGCCTTCGGACTGACAGCCATGAAGTCGTCTGCTGGGGAGATAACACTTATGGCCAGTGCAACCCTGCCAGTGGAGTTCCTTTCTTTGATCACTGCAGCAGACTCCTACACTTGTGGTGTCAGGAACGATCAACAAAGTATCATATGTTGGGGTAATTATGCTGGTGATGCTAACCATTCAGTTTGTAGTGCAGGCATATGTCAAGGATCTTGCAAGCATGATGAATATTACTTAGCAGGTAAGTGCCCTAGAGAAACTGTGAAAATTTGCTTGGACTACTCATCCTAGAGAATCTGAAAACATTTCCTTGGACTTTTCAGTTGTAATTACCAACAGGGGGAATTCTCAGTTGCAGATTTGCTGTAAATACGGTCAGTATATGCAAAAAAAATATATTCATTTGTTTCTCTTTCTCAACGCAATAATATACATCACACGTGGTAACCTACATGTGGATGTGCTTCATCGATGAAGCATTTGCCACATTTGCCACAGTAAGTGTTTGCCATGGGACTAAATAGAGAACTTCAAATTTTAGTGCTGGATATTTCAAGAACTGCTGGATAATGGCAAAAAAGTTATTGTCTTTACTTATACTGTAATGATTACAGGGTATTGCAAGGCGAGGCAATTTGGCAAAGCTGACCAGCTGCTTGAAGACATGGCAGCTGTTGGTTGTGTCCCTAATGTAGTGACTTACACTTCTTACTTGAGTGGCCTTTGTGCTGCAAATCGAATTGACAAAGCTATTGAGCTGATGAAAGTAATGGCCAGGCATGGTTGTTTGCTATAGCCATGTATGTGAACAATCAAATAGTAGGTATGCAATTTATGGTCTGCTGCCTCAATTTAAGCTACTATATTGTGAGGCCTGGTGGATTGAACAATAAGGAAGGTGGCCAGTAACCTTTTACCATAGAGCCAGTGTGCCACCACAACACACACAGTCGTTTATTGTTGCGTGGAAATGCTGTTCTGCATCATTATTATTTACCTTGGTTTCTTCAAAGTCCTACTACAGCAAAGATTTCTATGAGATATGTTTTTTCACATTCTATTGCTTGTTGAGCAAGAAGTTATATATATGGTGTTTGAACTTGTAATAGTGCTGAATGGATGTTTCTTCATTTCTCAATGTTAGGTGGAAGATTTTTCCATTTTCTTTCTGCTTTAGTTAGGGCCCGAAGGGCCCAAAAAATCAGGGCAGACCACGTCTCAAATTCTAACTAGGTTTAGTTTTTGGAGTATTTTATTTGCTAGATTAGATCCTAGCAAGTATTTTGTAAAAATTTTTTAATATAACAATCAACACACAACTACCATTAACATTATTAACATAAACCATTGCATTTGACACATTTAAATTAAAATCCCCCTTAAACCCCCTTTGGTTTGGGTGCATATTCACACGAGGGGTTACGTAGGGCAGCGAGAGCTGTCGGATGGGCATATTTGCCCTTTATTCCAAGATCTGGACCGTACATAGCGATCCTCGTTTGTGGGGTATGCATGTACAAGCTTTTGTATACTGTATATTAAGATTTGTAAAATACTATAATAATGTTAATGGTAATAATGTTAATGGTAGTTGTGTGTTGATTGTTATATTAATAATGTTAATGGTAGTTGTGTGTTGATTGTTAATAATGTTAATGGTAGTTGTGTGGGTTACTAAAGAGAATTGTTCGCGACACAAGTGAGTCAGGAAAAAGTAATGTTCGCGCCAGCCAAGTATCTCTAACTAACGATGAAGAAGGTTTCATTATACTTCCCTGAGTACTTAATGGTTTTCAACGGTTTGGATCCGGATTTTTCTTCTTCTGATTCACTGGAATAAACTTTAAGATGTTTTTTGCATATAAATGTAATATTCAAATATGAGACCAATTATATCTTCAGACAGCTAAGATGCTTGGTTCTGGTAGGAATGGAAGGGTAGTAGTATGTAGCTAGTAGGCTGGGCTAGAAAACTTGCTTATTATGCCCAAAAAAATTCCCGATCAAGTCTAAGATGCCAAATAAAAATAATATATAGAAAATAGCTGTTTTTGTTAGGGGTAGGAAACATTACGCGGGGCCCAACGAGCAGCTTTTGATGTCTTGATAATCTGTTAATTTGATGTCTTGTTAATCTGTTGTGGCTTCGTGTTTGACTCCACATTTTGGAGTGGCAAGGGGGCTTGAAATTTTGGCGGGCCGTGAGTGGCAAGGGGGCTTGAAATTTGCCCCCAATTTTCTCTTCCCGGCTGTTTTCCGGCAGACTCTGCTGGCGGCGCCGCTGAACCTGGGACGGCTGCTCAAATGCTCCGCTTAACCTGAGACGGCAGATCAGGCGCTGCAATCAGGTGGAGATCAAGTGAATTTTTCGGCTTGAAAGAACAGGGTGTTTTGGGGCAAGGCCCCTTTTTTTTCGCTACGGAGAAAATTATAAGAAATATGAAACCCACCCCACACACACGACAATGCTAGGATGCTTTTTAAAATAAGTGACACGTGGAAGGAAAGCTCACCTGCTTTTTGGTAGGTCGTTTCTGCGGGAACAAGTCGCCGATCAGACCGACTCTGAGGAATTGAGTTAAGGGCGTCTTCTTTTGGCGACGATTGCTTCAAATTTGCAATGACAGAATTTCGGGAACTGGAAATCAGGATAATTTCCGCGGAGGATGTCAAGAATGTCAAGCTTTTGGGCAAGATGGAGAGTTATGTGGTTGCGTATGTAGATCCGGCGCTAAAATCGTCCACTCATGTGGCCAAAAAGGGAGGCAAGAATCCAGTTTGGAACGAGAAGCTCAATCTTTGGGTGCCAGAACACATGCTGCATCAACCTAACGGCGTCCTGATGCTGGAAATTTACAGTCCTGGTTCTCTAGGCAATGAAATGGTAGGTTTTGTACAAATACCTCTATCTGCCATATTAGGGTTACCAAATGCAAGCACAGAGTTTGTGAATATGTCGTATCAAGTAAGGAGGCCATCAGGCAGATCTCAAGGTATGTTAAATTTCTCAGTTCGTCTAGGCAATAAGACTACCCATGGAAATTCGAGGGGACCACAGGACCCTGTAATGGCATATCCAGCAGCTCCATATCCTCAATATCAGCAGCCTGGTGGTTATTATCCTCAACAATATCCTCCTCAGCAGCAATTTGTAACTGCGCCGCAGCGGCCTCAGAGAACTGGCAGATTGGGTGGGGCAGGATTGGGGCTTGGTGCAGGCCTCCTTGGAGGGCTTTTGTTGGGTGACCTCATTGGAAGCTCTTATGACTATGGTGGTGGTTTTGGAGGTGGTGGTTTTGATGGTGGGGGTTTTGATGGTGGTGGTTTTGGAGGTGGTGATTTTGGTGGGGGCTTCTAAGCTGTATTGCATCTCTACAACTTACCACTACTTTGTGCAGACTCTGTTTCAACCAATTATACAGGCATGGAATTTACTAATGTTCCCATTTCAAAGTTAAGTACCAAAAATGTCATATATGTTGTGTATATACCAGAGTAATGTTAATAAATTATTGTTAGAGTCGGGTATCTTGTCTTTTCTTTGTATAGAGGTTTTAATTTGTGCATTTTGTACAACGATCATAATTCTCTGGAAATTTTATTTGTTAGATAACTACAAGTTAACTGAAGTGAAGAGAAGTGTTAGCATTATTTGTACCTAAACATTCTGGATTTTCATAAGGTGGTCAACCTGAAAAGAGGTTTGGCATGGACATCTGATATGAGCTTTAACTGCAACTTCTCATTTGAAACATAATGACGTTTATGTACGAGAGCACATTTGTAACAAAGAACTTGTAGCCTGGTATTTATTGTCTTTTTTGAAACAGATTGCCAGTTAAACAACACGCTGAATATTTATTAATGAACACTGTTAAAAAAAGAAAAAACTTGTAATCTGGTGCTTATTGTCTTTTTCGAAACAAATTGCCAGTTGAACAACACGCTGGATATTTGTCAATGATTCAAAGACCTCTGAAACATATGATGATAATTAAAATCCATTAGTGGTAAATGAGCCCAAAGTCAGAAAGTATTATTTTGATTTGCTTCGGAAGTAATGAATAAATGCAGTTGACTGACCATGGACAGGTGAGTTCACCCATTTTGGTGCCATGATAATTGCATAAAGTCCGGTTGAAAAAAAAAAAAACAGAAAGGCTATAGAACTTACTTTTATAAATTTGAAAGGAATTGATTCATGGAAGGAAAGCAAGTATAAGCTGCAAAGCTTATGCACACAGAATCTGATATTATAATTATTTAAACATTTTCATCTTTTCCCCACCTCCTTACAAATTTACAAGTTTCTGTGTTTGGTATCCATGCATTGGAGAGAGCTTGCTCTCTACATATGCCTTGGAGAGATCTTCCTCTCTACTTTCCAATGGCTACCGTGAACACAGTGATGAAGCTACCATTTGCTTGAATGAGTTGAGAGACATACGCCCTCTTTCATCCACTGAAACAATGGTCAATGATCCTGTCATGTATTGAGCTGATGGGACTGGTGGATCAGGTACTTCCAATAGGCCTTCTAACATCTGCAGAGCAGTACTCATGCATGGTCTATGCAGTGGATCATCTTGTATACACCAAAATGCAACCTTCAAAACAGTTTCAGCTTGTTGAATGTCAAAGTCTGGAGAAGCAGTAAGGCGCTCTTCAATCACATCAAATAATCCATTTCCTTCTTTGAATTTATTGAACGCCCATGAAGGGAAATACCATGTCTCCTGGCCAAGGCTGATGTCAACATTTTTTCGTCCACTTACTAATTCAAGCATCATCATGCCATAGCTATATATGTCACTCTTTTCATTTATGCTTGTTTGAAGCAACCACTCAGGTGCTAAATAGCCTGGAGTGCCTCTCATTGTAATCACTACTTGCTTTTGATCTCGACAGACTAATTCTGAAAGCCCAAAATCAGATATCTTTGCAACAAACTTGTCATCCAACAGAATATTCTGAGGCTTGATATCACAGTGTATGATACGATGACGGCATTCCTCGTGCAAATAAGAAATACCTCGTGCAACAGCGAGAGCAATGCGAAATCTGGTTTCCCAGTTCAACCATTTTGTTTTCTTCAAGTTGCTTGCAAATAACCATGCATCTAGAGAGCTGTTTACCATATATTCATAAACAAGAAGACGATGTAATCCCTCTGCACAAAAACCAATAAGCTGTACAAGGTTCAAGTGATGCAGGCTCCCGATTGTCCGAACTTCTGCCTGAAACTGCTCTTGACCTCCCTGATGGGTGGTTTCTAATTGCTTGACAGCAATTAAAGTCCCATCTGGTAATGTGCCCTTATAAACCGAGCCAAATGCACCTTTTCCAAGTTTCTCACTGAAGTCATGCGTAGCAATCTGGAGCTCTTTGAAAGAAAAATGGTATGGTAGACATGGAACCATTTCTCGAATAGATCCAATTTCACTTGCCTTTTTGTGCATGCTGAGGCGTCTGAATCTGTAAATATGGAATGCAAATAGGACAAACAATATAACAAAGAAAGCTGCTATAAGACCACCAAGTACAGATGCATGAACCTTGAGCTTTTTCCCATGTGCTGCTGGATTGATGCCCTCAGAAATGCTTGGGCTTATCATTGAAGAAGCATACCCATCATCCCAAATTTTGAAAAACCCCAAATAATCTGTATTTACAACATTTCTAAATGAATGAAGCTGATGCGTAAAAAAACAATTTTTCCCATGTGAAAAAGCCGCAAGGCAAGAGCAATTTCTGGAGCACATGTCAAAACAGTCAGTGGGAGAAATGCGCAAAGGTGTTATGAATGCAGTGGAGAAATAATCAACACCACGCAGATGTAAAGATTTGTATTTTGCATCGGTGCAGGAAGAGAAACGTTTCATGGAGCACTGAAGTATTGGATTTTTTGCAGTTGACACAGCCATGGAGAGGGCATATGGCTCTGGTGCTGGGCATGTACAACTCAGAGTTCCCCTATCACTACAAACAGAGTTCAAACCACAGGTTCCAACCAAATTGCAACCTCCACATGGTAAGGAAAAACACCTCAGACCCGTCCCTGCAATCCTTGCATTATGCACTTGCAGATGATTGGCGTCCACACCATATATCCTTATTCCCCCATCAGTGTCCAGCCTCACAAAAGTGATCTCTGATGGTTGAACAGTGGCCAGAAACTCGAAACTGCCATTTTGGGAACATTTATGGGATAACAAATGCACCTTAAAGCTGCCAGATGAATTATATGATGCAATTGCTGAGCCACAATTTGAAGATAAGACTGATGTAAGCAACTTATTTCCATCAATGACATTGATAACATAATAAGGTTCAGGTTCCAGATCAGTAATTCGAACATAGAAAGCTAATCCTGCAGGATGACTTACTAGAGAAAAGTAACCCTCCCCAAGGTTATGAGAGGATTTGCTGCTAACCAAAGACATACCTTGCTTCAAGTATTGCCCTGGGAGCAGACAATCCACTGGATGGTCAAAGCTCTGCCAAACTGTGCTGCCTATATCATTCATAATAACAAGGTTGCCAGTGTCCAAAAGCTTGAGTATCTTTGTTCCGCCAGTGGCTCTTGCTGTAGACCACACAGAGCTGCCATTCCTGTCTTGAAGGATAAGATTGCCATCGTCAGCCAACTGAAGGGTGGCATTGTTTTCAACAAGATAATCCCTGTTCGCAGACCAGACAGGAACAGAGTAGCCACCACGAATGCTGTAAACCACTATTGAAAGTGTATAGTCATTTGAGATATTTGTTCTATAGAACCCACAACCAATTCGACCTACAGAATAATTTAGGCCAGCTTTCAAGATCAAACGTAGCTGAGAACCATCTGCAAACTCCTCTGTTTCTAGACTTGGATTGTTGATCCATGCTGATCCTTGTAGTGCTTGATCCAAACAAGTGCTCCTGGATATGAATTCCAGTAGAAATACCACAGTTGTGTAGAGGTAAACTCTATAGATGGACATGGATGTACAAATCATTCACTTAGATGTCTTCACAGTGCATTCCATTTGAATGGCTCCTTTGCAGTGTCTTTAATGCTGCTGACAAAAAGCTACCAATTCGTGATTCAAAATTCAACGACAGGACTTTCCAAAGCAACCTCTATGAATGAGGAAAAATTAGCATCAAAAACCATGCCAAAATATGACCCTCACCTGTAAAAAAAGTTTTCGAAACTGCTAATTCTTTCTGACAGAATTGATGGATGTAGAGACGAGGAGAAATTCGAGAACCAACTTTTGCAGCCGAAAGGATAAGTACAATGCAAAGAAAGCAATTGGGGATGACGAAGGCAGCAAGACGAGAAACTCTAGTATAATGGGACAAGAAGCGGCAAGCTTCCTTGAACGAGAAGAAGCGCATTCTTTTTTGCGCATCGACATGCCTCCATGTGCAAAGGGTACATCTACAGCTCCACAAGATGTACCCACATCTCTGAAATGCCCATTGTTTTTGTTCCGCCATCAGCAGCCCTGCTGTTTGGCGAGCAGGCCAAGTTGTTGCGAGACAGACAGGAACTAAAAACCTAAAGGCCTTTGGAACCGTATCCTGGCCCTTGGTGCAGCCACATCGACGCATTTCCACCGTCCAAATTCAGACTGCCTCGTCCGTAGATCTCACTTTGCTTAGCGTTTTTGTCCCAAAAGGCTTCAATGGTTCCTTAATCTAGGGTTCAATGGTTCCCTAATTTAAGGCTTCCCGTGGACGTTAAAATTTTATCCTATCGTGTCTTATGCATAGCCCTTCGATGGCGGCATATCCTCTCGAATATGCCACATCAACGGATTGAAACTCCACCCTCCATAATGCGCATAAACCAAAATCGTTTCGTCCCTTCAATTTGCCCCCACCCACCCCAAATAAGACAACCACCATATATCATCGTGCTAATCTCGTCTTCGTTTCACTCTCTTGGGTCATTATAGCGTGTTCAATTAAGTTCAATTTTGCTTTCACCCTTCTATCATAGCATCTGCTAAGCTTGAATTCCCGCAGCTTTATGTCGCGTTCTGTCCAAGTTATCTCATTTTACCTTATCTTTTGTCGCCACATAGTTTTCTTTGTCTATGAATGAAGTTCGTAAAATGTCCCTTTTCTGTTACTGTATTAATGACAAATCCGTGTGTTAGAATAAATGGTTGGTATGTTGTCATTTTAATGGTCGTGATTGTATGAACAACCTATTGAGAACAATAGATCTATGATGTATAATTCAGGTGCTACATTATATTACTGAACAAAAAAATATTTCTAATAATTTTCTTGATATGGTATATAGAGATGTACACACTGCATCTTATATAACTAGGACATAGTGCATACAAACTTAAAAAAACATATAACAAAAAGCAATAAAATGAGACTTGAGATTCAAGGGTTGTAAAGGTACGTTTAGAAGTTGTTGGATGGATATGAGGGCTTGCGGATTCAATGGTCGTAAAGGTACCTTTAGAAAATGGTTGGTTAGAGGAGGATTATTAGTAGTGAAGGATTGTGAAGATAAAAGGGTAAAATCATAAATAGGGATATGCCCCTTTCTTGTCACCAACAGGAATTTTTAAACTCGCGTCCATTCTCCCGTTCCAGCACATGCACGTGTCGCATAGGAGGCACCAACCTTGGTATCTACCATTGTAATCCACCAATACAACGTAGGTTCAATTAGCCACTCGAGGCCTATGATCGATTGATCATCGTTGCCATCCATTTTACCTGCTTTTCTTGACCACCCTTCCTTCTTGTTGCTCTCCATTCCTTCATTTGCAATGGGCTGGCACAGTGGCCATCCTCCAGCCGCTTCACTTGTAGACAGGAGAACCAGGGGGGCGGCACCAGTGTGGTGGATTACGTGCTAGCAGACGAGCAATGCCTACACTTGATCACTTGCCCGGATTTGCCGGGGACGGTGGTAGGGACGAGGAAGTAGACCCCACCATCACTGTTCTTGCAGATAGATTGGCAGCCAACCGAAGCACCCATTGCCCCAACACCCCATGTACCACCGGGTTGCGCCCGGACTATGATCATGCGGCGGTCTATGCGAGGATGCTTGAGCATGAGCCGCCTGGGAGTGCCGCGAACTCCCCACACTTCTCCAACAGACGGCCCGGTGAATTGGGCTCCTTCCGAGGGTAAGGGATGATGTTTTGGGAGAGGCCGCCCCCGACGATCCCGTGGGTCGCAACCACCTTCCCTTAATCATTGGTTCGATGACTAATGTCGGGAGTGAAAACGATGGTTCGCCAAGTCTTTGGACCCCACCATTCGCCCATGGCAGTCGTCCCGTCAATACCGGCCCTTCCTCAAGACCAAGAAAGCCCGGCACCTTAATGAGCACCAAAGAATGAGATGTTTGGTCTTCTAGACCGCCACCCTAGGGCCTTTCGAGAAAGGTCTTGAGTAAGCCCCACGTTGACCCCACCGGAAATATTACCGGAACAATGGGTGAGATACTTGCGCCAACAGATGACCCAATGGGAAGCCGAAAGTACCCGCATACCTCCGCAGATGTGCCTAGCACTAGTCATTACTAAAGGGGATGTCATAATAGGCCCGCAACGCCGCTAACGGGAAGGCGCCAGATTTGGATGGTATGCGGGAAGAGCTTCTCAAGTGGGCGGGCCCCCAATGGTGCCGGTTCTCACAAAGACTCTTCAACGGGGCATTGCAAGAAGGCTTCCCCGCGACCGACTACCCGGAGAGTTGTGCCCATATACAAAGCGGGGACCCCCATAGCCCAAACCCAACTATCGCACCATTATGGTGGGTTACGTCTTTGCCAAGTTGCTTGTCGGGATTCTTGAGCTGCGCATTGACACTTTGGGCGAGAGGATGGAGAAGTGCGGGCTCTCACGCAGCGGGGATTCCGCCCCGGCATTCTACTATTGACCATATCTTCACTCTGCGAACACTCATAGAGGATAGCGGAATTAATCGAGAATCATGACTGTTGCTTTGTGGATTTCGCAAAGGCTTTTGACACAGTGCCTCGGGATAAGTTGTGGGACAGATTGAGACAGCCTACCGCCGACTTGTATAATGCTATATACTGCGGACTATATACGAGGCTTGCTCGTCGTCTCAATAATGTGGGAGCCCGTTGTTAGTAGCATTGGGTGCGCCGTGGTGTCCTCTATCCCCGAGGCGCTCTTGGCTTGTACATTGACCAGCTAGAAGAATGGCTAGGCGAGCACGGGGAGGCTTCAGTTGATGCACCACATAATCCGCAACTCATATATGCCGATGATGTTGACTCGCCGCGATATACCCGGCAGGACATGCAACGCCACGGATGCTTTGGACACTTTCGCGCCAATTCACCGACATGAGAGTTAACTTGGCCAAGACAAGGGTGTCAGCTGGTCCCATCATCCCCGCACCCACGCCTTCCCTCATTCACTTACCGAGGCGGTAGTGGAGGTGGCTCGATCTTATAAGTATTTGGGCATTGAGTTTTTCTACTACCACATTTGGGATGCATCCATCGAGGTTACGGGTCGCAGTTTGGAAAGCCACGTATGCAATGCAAAAAACAAGTCACAAGGCAGAGCCAGATGCATGGGGTCACCAGCACACTTGTTCGTGGCCTTGGTTGAACCGGTCCTCCTCTATGGGGCGTGTGGGGGCCGGTGATATCCCTCACCACTTGGAGCGATCTAGAGCAGTGAAGGCCTTCTTGGCGCACCGGGAGTGAAATCCACGGTCCCCATATCGGATCTTGCTCCTTCCATTCTGAGGGGGCATACTGGAACGTCCACATTATTTACTTCCGTAAGGTGGTGGCTATGGATGAAGCCCGACCGCCCAACCTTGCTTTGGCGGTGGCGATGGGCCCTTGGCGACTCAAAGCCTCTGGCTGGAAAGACAAGCAAGCCCAGTGGTTCTCGCTATGGAATGTGCAGAGCACCGATGTGGACCCGGTGCATACACCGAAGGAGGAACGCCGTTCATGGCCAAGCTTTGGGATGCAGAGGCCCCGTCACATGTCAAGGTGGCAAATTATCGACATGACGGGTTAATCCCATGCTCACGAGGGGCCCACACCACTACTGCGCACCCATCTACCCATGAAAAGCGCCGGGGTGATTGCTTCCATTCAAGACAGTGCACACCACCTCCGCATTGAGGCAGGGAGATGGATTCGAGGAGCAGCGGGGGAGGACAGAGTCCGCCGCTTTGCCAACAGGCGCCATTGAGGATGAAAGTCACGCCCTCCGGGCCTGTGTCCGCACGAGCATATCCGGGCTCGGTATGCTCTCGGTTAGTTGTGCCCCATCGGGCCTTGCATGAGCTACCGAGCACGGACCTCTGAGGGCTTGTTGGGATCAGATACCTCAGGGAGGAGGTAATGGATACGGACTCGTTATGCCCCCGTCCGACATTAACCTCAAATTGTACTTGTGATTATGTATATAATCAGTAAAAGATGTCAAAGATCCTTATTGCTACTAAGGTTTTTCCCCCGAAAACCCTTCGGGGCGGGGGTTTTTTAATCCTGGTAGTAATACGCCTGCTGCTCTCTCTTTGTACTTGGGTCCCATAGGCCAGTTGGTCTCCGTGGACGATAAAATCATATTCTATTCTATTCTATTCTTAAAACATGCGTTTGACTTTTGTGGGAATAGAAAGAAGTAAAAGCAGTTTTATTATGAGAGTATAAAGGTTTCAATTTCTATTGCTCTTCAAGGCATGGTCTAATGGCAGGATCTTAAATTGCCACACTTGAGGTCATGGGTTCAAACATAGCCAACATCGGTCTAGTAATGTGGATCTTAAAAATTCGTTGCCCTCAGGTCACGGGTTTAAGGATGACCAATCGGTCCTATGATGGTAAAGACCTTAAATCTACTAGGGTTTAAGTACGACCAACTGGTCTTGTGGTGGTAGAGATCTTAAATCTATTAAATAGGCTTTTATCGTCCACGGAGACCAATCGGCCTATGAGACCCAAAAGGACGAAAGGCAGATTGAAATTTTTCTTTGTATTGCCTATGTTTAAGGAGCAATATGTAAGTTAGCGAGTTGGTTTTAGCATATTCTTGGCATATTGAATGATCTAAGAGTTGTAGCTGCTTGGTGATTTGCCAACAATTTTTGCGAGATGAAACTTTTTTGAAATTTTTCCAGTCAATCGTTTACAAGGTTCTTTATTTTTCTTGTGGGAGAATACGTTGTAAAAAAAAGAGCCTGGAGGTTTTTATGTCACGGGTCTAAGGATGACCAATCGGTCCTATGATGGTAGAGACCTTAAATCTACTAGGGTTTAAGTACGACCAACTGGTCCTGTGGTGGTAGAGATCTTAAATCTATTAAATAGGCTTTTATCGTCCACGGAGACCAATCGGCCTATGGGACCCAAAAGGACGAAAGGCAGATTGAAATTTTTCTTTGTATTGCCTATGTTTAAGGAGCAATATGTAAGTTAGCGAGTTGGTTTTAGCATATTCTTGGCATATTGAATGATCTAAGAGTTGTAGCTGCTTGGTGATTTGCCAACAATTTTTGCGAGATGAAACTTTTTTGAAATTTTTTCAGTCAATCGTTTACAAGGTTCTTTATTTTTCTTGTGGGAGAATACGTTGTAAAAAAAAGAGCCTGGAGGTTGTTTCATATAAATGATTCCATGCAACGTAGCATTTAAAATGGCTCTTTTAACATGCATATGATGTAATTCTATATAAAATATTGTTGTCAAAGCTAGAAATACCCTCATACTGATGTTTCATCATAATGCTAATCGATCCACTTCGTAGGATCGATATTCTCATAAGGAAGAGCATGCATGCATGCATGTTTTGCATGCAGTTTTGGACCTCTGGTTTAGCTTTTTATAACATGATTCTTATTCAGTTTCTCAAGTCGGCATTTCTTCTTCGTCTCAGCAGTTCCCTTTCTCTTTCTCTTGAATCATGTAGTGGAGGGGCTTCTTCCTACTTGGATAGATAATTCTTGACATTTTTCATTCTCCTCTTTTCATTCCTATCTGGTTCTCTGGATTGAGGCAATTCTCTTTCGTCCTTTGCGATTCTTAAAAATTAAGCAGAGTTTTCTTCTTATCAGCAGTTTGGATGCATGATGCGAGTCCTCATGAGAATGCTAATCGATCCACTCCATAGGATCGATATTCTCATGAACAAGAGCATGCATGCATACATGTTTTGCATGCAGTTTTGGAACTCTGGTTTAGCTTTTTATAGCAGGAGTCTTCTTCAGCTTCTCAAGTCGGCGTTTCTTCTTCGTCTCAACAGTTCTCTTTCTCTCCTTCTTGAACTCACCTCCCCTCCCCTTTCCTAATTGTGTATAATCAATTAATTCTCTCTGTCTCTCTCTATTTATATTAAATTTATTGTTTTGTGTGGCATGCGTGATCAGCCCTTTTTATTTTGGAGGTTTTTATCTCATGTATTTGTTTGTATTTATGTTGTGCAGGGATTCAGTTAATATATGCTTTTAGCTTCGTCGATATTCATATTTTTTGGAGACTGTTGTAATAGCCCGACGATTGTCCAAGCCCCTTCTTGAGGGCCTATCACTAGAGTTTTTCCTCGAAAATTCGAAAGGGCAAGGTTTTTTAATCCCAGTGATAAGCCTTCAGCAGGTATATCATCCAACATCTCATCATACTTTGTTTAATAACTCCATCGAGGAGCCGTTTTCAGCTACATAATTCTAATTAATTTATGATTAGTTTCTGGGTAGCCTGCGATGTGCCACTACCCACTCTTAACCAATGTAAAACACCTGCGCTGAGATGAATAGTCGCACATCACAGGCTACCCAGAAACTAATTATAAATTATTATAATTATGTCACTAAAAACAACTTTTCGATTAAACTAACAAAATATGATGAGTTGTGGATGATGTACCTGCTGAAGGCTTACCACCAGGATTAAAAAACCCGCCCTTTCGGGTTTTTGAGGAAAACCCTAGTGATAAGCCCTCAGCAAGGGGCTTGCACAATCATCAGGCTACTACAATGGTCTCCAAAAAATATGAATATCGGCGAAGCCGAAATGCGCATGTTAATTGAATCTCTGCATAACATAAACACTAAATCATACACATGAGATAAAAACCTCCAAAATAAAAAGGGCTGGTCACCCGTGCTACACGAAATAATAAACATAACATAAATAGAGAAAGAGAAAGGGAGAGAATTAGTTAATTATACATAATTAAAAGGGAAAGGGGATGGATTCAAAGAGAAAGGGAACTGCTGAGACGAAGAAGAAACATCGATTTGAGAAGTTGAAGAAGAGTCTTGCTATAAAACGCTAAATTAGAGGTCCAAAACTGCATGCAAAACATGCATGCATGCTAGCGTGCATCGATTAACATTCTCATGAGGACTCGCATCATGCATCCAAATCACCGATAAGAAGAGAAATCTGCTTAACTTTTAAGAATCGCGAAGGATGAAAGAGAATTGCCTCAATCCAAACAACCAGGCCAGGATGAAAAGATGAGAAAGAAAAATGTCAAGAATTCTCTATCCATGCAGGAAGAAGCCCCTTCTTATATAGTTTAAGAAGAGAAAAGGAACTGCTAAGACGAAGAAGAAATGTCGATTTAAGAAATTGAAGAAGACTCCTGCTATAAAAAGCTAGATCAAAGGTCCAAAACTGCATGCAAAACATGCTCGCATCATGCATGCATGCTCCTCATCATGAGAATATCAATTTTACAGAGTGGATCAATTAATATTCTCATGAGGACTTGGATCATGCATCCAAACCGCCTTTCTTTTGAGTATATCCTTGAGCTACAAGTCTTGCCTTAAATTTTTTGCTTCCATCTGCACTTATCTTAAATTAAAATATCCATTTGCTGCCAATAGCATTTCTGTCTATAGGATGAGGCGCAAGGTCATACGTTTTAGTTTTTTTTGAATGATTCCAATTCCTCTTCCATTGTCATTAACCATTTGGCTTTATCTCCAGATTCAAGTGCTTCCTCATATGATCTTGGGATTATTACATCATCCAAAATAGCCATAATTTGGTTATATCCATACTCTGGTTTCACTTGTTCTAACTTCTTAAGTCTTTTACTTTTTCCTATTGAAGATCTCCCATATTCATCATTGTTTACCTCTACATCCTCTGTTAGTTTCTCCACTTGAGTTTTCCTTTTCTTGACCATAATGTTTTCAATTGGTTGCCTATCTATTTGCTCATTCATACCTGTCTCAGCATCATTCCATTGATGGAATCATTATCTGGCTCTAAGTCAACATCCTGTGTTGTTTGTTGGGGAGTTACTTGATTGTCAAGTTTAAAAGCTTCTGATTTATTTGCATCCTTATCTAATACTTCCTCATGAAAAATCACATCTCTGTTGATTACTATTGTCTTGTCCTTTGGAATAAATATTTTTTTTTTCTTTTTTTGAAGGACGAAAGCCAAAAAGTTTATTAATCAGAGAAAAAGTACAAAATTTACATGTCTCATCTAACTGTGTAAGCACACAAAGATGCCACAGGAACACGAGCCTGGAGCACAATGTACTTACTCCAGAATAGGAGACTAATGATAAGAATCAATTCGAAGATACTGAATCCAGATGCGTTCCACCAGTTCTGAGTCGAGGGAGGAACACTCGTAGGCTGTCAATATCTTTTTCTGGGCCACCGTAATAACACTGTGTGCAGATGAATAAATGCCCTGAAAGATGTGGTGTCTGCGACGCTCCCATATCGACCATAGGAGCCAACCGGAACCAAGATGAAATGCCCTTTGTTTAGCTGGAGGCCATGCATTGGGATAGGACGCCAAAAGGATGCATCGACAGTCCAATGTACTGTTAAACAAACCTTGTAGCCAGGACCACGCCATGGACCACGCTGGTTGAACCTCAGGACAATAAAAGAGACAATGCTCAAGAGTCTCAATGTCCGAAAGACAGAGCGGGCATACTGCAGATATGCGAGGATCATAGTGATGTCGAAAGGCATTAACCCGCAGGCACCTGTGGATAACCTGCCACCACAGTACAGAGACTTTAGGGTGGAGCAACCTATCCCAAAGCCATCGCCATGTACGACGCAAAGTGGGTTGTGGAACATGTAGGTGCCACCCATCTGGCAACTGGAGTGGTTGTGGTGCTAAAAGAAGGCGATATACTGATCTAACAAATTGCTTGCCTTTGTGAATATTTTCATGACAGTCCCATGGCACCCTTTCAGCAACACCAACTTGCACCATAAGAGGCAAATTTTCTGCGACCTTCTCCCATAGAGATATATCCCAACGAGAGAGCAGGAACTTTGCCTGAAATTCAGGCCAAGACAGTAGGCGACCCTCCTCATACCATGCTTGAATAGAGACAACATCTGCAAGAACCCAACGTCTCTGTGTACGGGGATGAATTGAGGCTGCCAATGGGGGTGCTGAGGGGTCTGGAGGCAGTGGTCCCCACCACCATGGAGTCTCCAAGAGGGTGTGGATAGAGGGGCATGGCCAGAAAAGATGTCTGACTGCCTTCCATGCTGCCAACAAGCCACGCAAAAATGGAGAAGCACTTGGAAAAGGTGCAGCGTGCTGAAATAAAGCCCAAGGTAGGACTGGTTTGGATGACCTTCTTGTCTAGAGGGATATAGTGACCAAGAGCTTGTCTAAGAAGGCGCGGAACCGGGAGAGTCATCCTCACCATTCGAGAGTCTCCAAATGAACTTTGAAATAAGCACTTTGCTCTGCGAAGAAGAAGTCCATCATACCCGGACTACACGCCCATTTTGGAAGGATGCGCCGACCAAGCCACCTTAACCACAACACCTTCCTCAAGCACTGCCCAAATAAAGTTCCGAACTATTGCAATGAGCTCACGCACTTTGATCTGTGGTGCTAGCAATAAGGATGCCATATAAACATGGGTACTACTAAGGACTGACTTGGCCACTGTAATGCGACCCGCAAGAGACAACTTAGCAGTGGACCACTAGAACAAGTGCTTCTCCAAGCCCCTAATGATCTCCTCCCATGCAGCTCCCATAGTAACATGGATGCCAACTGGAATCCCCAACAACTTGATGGCCTGTCCATGCGCAAGTAATTTCCATGGATAATCATAAACACATGCCGGAGCTGGACTATCCAAAGTCCACAAAGCTGTACACTTCTGCCACCCCACAAGAACACCGGAAGCCAGTGAAAAAGTATCTAAAAGCATTTTGGCTGCAGCAAGATTCTCATCACTAGCGACTAGGAAGAGGAACGTGTCATCTGCATATTGATTGTAAACCTCTTATGTGTCGTTCTCTATTGCAAGACCATGGAGAAGTCCCTCTGTCGTTGCAATGGTGAATAACTGTGACAAAGCCTCTGCAACAATTGTGAAAAGCAATGGTGCTAAAGGACATCCACGGCGAATACCACGCCGAAAGTGAAAAGGCATGTGACGGCTCACCATGGAACAGAGACCGGAAGCGTAGGAGATATCGACTTCATAATATCTGATGTGAAATGTTCCCCAAATCCCAGTCTTAGCATACAACGGCGCATGAATTCCCAACTGACACTGTCATAAGCTTTTGCAAAATCAAGCTTAAGGTATACAACTGGAAAGTTTTGCCTACGTGCCCAATAAATTCCCTCATAAGCGGCGAGCAACATTATTCAAAATGCACCGATTTTCTAAGAAAACCGATTGGTTGTTGAGATGGACTCGCTAAGATGTCCTTTACCCGCTTCTCGCAAAAGCCTTGGCGAAGATCTTATACACGGATGACAATAAGGTGATGGGCGCCAATCCGAAATAGTCACGAGGATCCTTGACCTTGGGGATGAGTGAGATGGCTTTTTGTGTTTAGAATTCTATTCAAAGCGTTGGACGTAGAAAGTCACGAGAAAGCATCATACACATCGGCTCCGACCATTCCCAATACTCTGGAAGAACTCAATTGGCAAACCATCCAAACTGGGCATTTGCCTCTTTTCAGTTCAAAGATCGCCGAACCTAAATCATCATTTGTCATAGCCGCCTCTCTATTGACTCCGCGCCGCTCACCGAGAGATGATGGGGAAATCCTAGATAAAAAAAGATCTTGCATTTCGATTGAAAGGGAAGATGTTTCTCAAAATAAAAAACGCCCGGAAGTGGTTATGCGATGATCTTTCGAGTTCAGTCGGCTCACGTTAGCAATGATCCATCCGCAAAAGCAATGAGGACATGGTTGATGTCATGCGCGGCATACCTCTTAGTCTGCAAAAAAGAAGCCCGTACAACGGTCTCCATCACGAAACCACTGCAGACCTGCCTTCATCTTTGCTTGCTGAATTTGCTCCTCCTCCAATGCCTGGATCTGTGCCAAAATATCACGATCATGAACAGCTGGAAGACGTCCCTGTCGAGAATGGAGCAGGTCCTGATACAAAGTGTCCAGCAGAGCACGACCTGCTGCTGCAGACTCTCGACCCCACTCTTTGGCAAAACCCTTGACTGCCGCAATAAATATTATGTATCCCTTTGATTCATCATCATAACCTACTAAATATCCCATTTGAGCTTTATCATCCAATTTCTTTATAAGCTCAGTAGGTACATGAGCAAATGCCAAACAACCATAGGTTCTAAACTGTGACGCTTCCAGAATCTATATGATGCTCCATCGTATAAATACGGAATTTCCCCTTCCATGGCAACTATATCACCATGGAAGGGCCCTCCGTCTAACTCCTACCACTTGGAATGCCAAGTGTCCGGAGGAGGAGCACGGAGGCGTCATTCGTCCCACGTCCTCTATGAGAATCCTATACAGCAGAAGCGGACATACATGTTAGCACACATCAATCATGCTCAAAATAATATACCACCACGAAGGGTGGCCTATCCATCATCATCAACTAAATAGCTATACAAGCACAAGATGACATAGGCTATATACCATAAATAAGGCTCTACTCTTGGCTCAAACTCCATGGGGTCGACTGACGGTCAGGGTCTCAAGAGATCAACAGACCGAGGTGTAACATGGCGTTGGCTGGCATAGAACAATGGCTAGGGTAGTCCACTCCATCCGCCTCTCTTGTGCACACTTTGCAGATAGGATGAAACATGCTATGGCGTGATTGTAACCTTCCGGAGACGCAATCTCATCGAATCACCCTATGAGACTACTCTGGCATCTCCCTGGTCCAATGAGGCAGGTCAGGGAGGCGTCCCCTCCCCGGGCATGACAGATCCCTGGGTGTGCTAAAGGACACGTGCCACATCAGTGACCCCCGCATCTGTACTCGACTTACTCCCCTAAATCTAAAGGCCAGCTCACCGCGCCAGTTCGAGTCCATGACGTCCCTATAAGCACGTCGCCTGCGACCCAGGGAGTGTCAGACCCATACCCGGCCCACACTCAGTGACCGACTATAAGCCTAGCACACTATAAGAGTCCTGTAGCCAAGCTAGGCAAGACCCCACTCCCGATTCACCACCATTCCCCATATCTGATGATGAATCACATCATAGCATCCACAGATGGGCTCTTGTGCACAGGCTGCATTTACTGGGTCTTTAGGATTCTAGCTAGAAACATCTTTACTTCTAGGAAGCTTTCAGGTCTCTACCCTCCCTTAACCCCAGACACACAGGAGAAATAGAAAGAGAGAACACAATCATAATCAAAGTATCCGTCATCAACTTAGTAACACATAAAAGAGAAACTAACCATTCCATCTAATCAGAGAAGTGTTAGCTGAAGCACAGACTATCTAGGGACTAACTGGTCTCTTGGCTAGAGTCATTGTCACGAAAGGCTTCTATTCTTCAAATCTGGGTACATCGCCTGGTAGCTCCTCCTTCCCCGAACTCTCCCCAAATCGATTTGAAGCAGAATTGGGGGTAGGGCCCCAATTTTCCCTCCAAACTTGGCAGGGCCAATCAATTTGGGTCAGGTGGCACTGCCTAATTGGCTGACTTTTACTAATTAATAACCTAATTAGCCTAATTACATTATTTACTTACAAATAAGTTTAGCCCAATTTATCCCCTATTGACCCATAAGGGTCCAATTATATCCTGGTGACGTGTCATAGTATGTATGCATATACTGTATAAATACATGGAACGTCGCATAAGCATGCTCAGATTTATCTTCCCTTTGAATTTGATCGTAATAGTTCTGGCATGTTACCTTTGAGACTTGCAAAGGCAGCTTGTTCTGAATGAGTATAGCAATCTTCAATGCTTCCTCCCATAGATAGTTTGGTAACCCTGAGTGCTTGATCATAGACCTTACAGCCTTACAGCATCAAGGATGGTCCTATCAGCAACTCCATTCTGTTGAGGACCATATGTGCAAGTCAGTTGTCTTTTAATTCCATTAGCCACACACAAAAGTTTGAACTCTATGAGAAGGAACTCGCCTCCTCTGTTAGACCTGCAACACTTCACTTTTCTACTGCTTTCTCTTTCAACTTCTTTAACATATTGCTTGAATGCAATAAAGGCTTGTGGCTTTCTCTGAAGACAATACACTTTGCATTTTTTGATGTAGTCATCTATAAAAGAGATAAAATATCACTTATTTGTTCCTCCTCTGAGATTAAGGGGCCCACACAAGTCTTGTGTGTACAAGATCTAGAACACTATTTGCTCTTTTATTGGACTTGACAAAAGGTAGTCTATTAATTTCGCCAAATATACACCCTTCACAAATGAATTTCTCAGCCCCTATTTCTATGCAATCAAGCCATCTGTTTTAGCCAAATATTTTATATTGTTGCAATGAGTGAGGGACAGTCTATTGTGTCAATTTTTAGTTTGTGAAATACATTGTCGCTTTGCATATTTTCCAAATGAAATAGATCGCCAACACATCTAGCATAGAATTTTAATTCATTTCCAAGGTAGATAATACATGCTTTAGTGTCAAATGTGACATTGTAATCCAAATCAACAAGTTGACTAACAGAGATAAAATTTTTGAACACATTTTCAATGTCTACTATTTTTCCTTGAAGATCAGCTAGCTGCCGCAGTCCTTTTCCTTCAGTAGATTGAATTTCTCCATTCCTTGTATGCTTTTTGAATATGATCCTCCTATGTTCTTGGATAGATTAGTAGTTTGAACTACTGATCTCTCAGCTCCATTATCAACTACAAGGATATTAGATTTAGCATCCCCCTCTTTCTTTTCTATTCTATTGACACAAATGCTCCAATAAACCTTCTACCATCGCGTCCTCGATTTGCATTTCCCCTTCCCCCTCTACTAGAACTTTCTCTTCCCCTGGTATACTCTTTGGGCATTGGACATTTTGCTGCTGAATGACCCTTGCCTCCACAAGTGAAACAATTGAACTCTTTGTTTAGCTCAGGGCAATTATTCCTATAATGGCAAGAGTCATGACAATATAAGGAAGTTTCTTTATCATTATTTCTTTTTCAAGCAAAAGGTGTCTCTGCAGATTCATCTTCTTTACCTTTAAGCATCTTCTTCTGTTCTGCCTCAATTCTTAAAATATTCTCTGCCTCCTTTCTAGTCATTGCCATGTTTTGAATGAACATGGCAAGTTGTTTATTCTCACTTACAAATCTAGAAATAGCAAGCACTTGGTATCTTTCTGTTAAATTTACTCCTGCACCACTTAAGTCTGCTACTATATTATCAAAGGTATTAAAGAACTCAGACACAACATTTTCTTCCTTCAACTTTAGCTTTTATAATTCATTTTCAAGGTGGTCAATTTGAGAAGAACTCTTTTCTTCAAAATGTTTTGAGTAAAAAAATCCACATTTCTCTTGGACTCTTGATTCTAAGTTTCAATCTTATTGTTTTTGTGACATGAACTTAGAGATAGGATAGAACTTTATGATGCATACCATTTGGCTTCAGTAAATAAATTATATAGCATTTCAATTCATGGAAATTGCAGAAGTCTATCAAGTAGAATACAAACTAATACGATTGGCAACAATTTAAGGAGTCCATTCATAGATAGACTTTTTATTCATCACAACAGCAGTATACATCGGGGTTTTTTTAAATATAATGGGGTAGCCGACCATAGGAACAATGTCAGACTAACCCCCTATAAAATAGAAAATAATAGTACAATGATAGGGCTAAGAAAATGTGAGAACAAATGGTGACGACTTCTCATCATGATGAAAAATCCTGCCCTTTTGGGTTTTTGAGGAAAACCCTAATAAGTAATAGTCGCCAATGTTCTTGAGATAATGCGTGTGGTGCTCAAACGAGAGTGGAGATGACTGAGACCAATGGAAGACAGAGTGTGCAGGTGTTTGTGAATTCTAATTTGAAAAAATAACAAACTACCAACGCCAAACACCTATAAATTGCGTTAGTAATAACCGCGTATGAATGTAATAATTCCCATGAAGCTAACTTGCGCGCCATGTGAGTCATTAAAAAAGAAAAAAAAGAAACCAACATGAATTGCTCAAAAAAAAGTAGTCTCCATTAGTATGAACATAAAATAACTAGACAATGAAAATTTGAAACCTCTAGAAGTGCTGGTCGTGCATGCCACACAAACAAAAAAGCTCTATAACAAGAAGGGGCTGGTCGCGCATTGCCACATGAATAAAATATGAATATGTAGCATAATAACAGGGGGGTTTTTTTGGGTTTTTTATACGCTTTTCATTAAGGTTTTCCTATGATTTGGATGATGTATTCACGTGCATGTACTAAATAGTATTTCTAGAGTGCACCCCGTTTTTTGCCATTGATTTTAAAGAAGAGGAAAATCGTGTGGTTATGGGTGTTTAGTGTTTGCATGTGTTTTCAATATTGGTTTCCATACAAAGGATTCCACGATTAGGTTAGGGTTCCGGATTTGCTAGCAGGCAACATGCCAGAAACAGGCAATCCACAAGCAAAGGATTCCATACAAAGGGTTCCACGATTAGGTTAGGGTTCCGGATTTGCTAGCAGGCAGCAGGCCAAAAACAGGCGATCCACAAGCAAGAAGCAGTCCATGCCATATTCCGTCCATGCCATATTCTACCACTGCCCAATCTTCTGCCTGTGCCTGCATATCCAACCTTATGCCTGCTCTTCTATTTACATAAAAAAAATTGAGTCAGCGTGAAGATTTTGTGGAATCTAAGCATGGGATTTTGTAGGCTGTAGGTGGATGCCCTAAGCCTTCTTCTCATGGTTGTGTTGGTTTTGTGCAAATCCGGACAGCTTGGTTGGCAGGCTGGCTTCCTTTATCTCCAGAGAAAAGCTGGTACAAATCAGGCACATGTATTGTTTTGGAATGCGCCATTTCTTTATTTGAATGCATCTAGCTGTACGTTTATGATAGCTTGCTAAGGAGTTCGCCCTTGTGGATAGGCTTGTTCTCATTTGCTGCAGTGCTGCAGTGTTGTTGAATAGAATTGTATCTGGTGTTGCTCCTGTAGCAGATGCCAGCAGGTTTGCTTTAACTTTGCTTCTATCCATTTATAGATAGGCTTGTCATTCATCACAGCAGCAGTATACAATGTGTGGAAAACTAGAGAGAGAGGTGATAGCCGACCATAGGAACAATATCGGACTACCCCCTAAAAAGAAATGTGCCAAGGCAAAATAAAAGGGTAATGGCGACAACTTCTCATCGGGATAAAAAACCCCGCCCTTTCGGGTTTTCGAGGAAAACCCTAATGAGAAATGGTCGCCAACAACCTTGAATGTGTTGCCTGGAGAACGGAGAGAAACGAGTCGATGGCGAACGCAAAATAGAGCACGACCCCAGGAACGGCGAAAGCGCTCCCCGAATGTGTCCATGGAGAATCGAAGCAGAGGGGTGATGGCGAACATAAATAGAACAGGACCCCAACAGACGGCGGAAAATGGCGGAATCCTGCAAGCAATACCAAAAACTCCCAAAAAGAACACCCGTAAATGGTCAGAGAAGACAAACAGCACAAGTTGCCCAAGAAAGTCCGAAAATGAAAACAGAGGAAAAAAGAACATAACAGAAAAAGATAGCATCACCCAGCGGGTGGAGAATCATTATGTAAAAATAGGCATCACCCTCGAGGTGGAAATAAACAGTATAGCATCACCCAGCGGGTGGAGAAACACTATGTAAAAATACGCATCACCCTCGAGGTGGAAATAAACAGCATCACCGGCAAGTGGAGAACAATGCAGCAGGAGGGCGATGGAACAGGAACATAAGAATAGCAACACTCACAGGTGGAGAACAACAAAAGAGGCATGAACAACAAAAAATACAAATGAAAAAAGACTCATGCGCCACCGTCAGCAGGGCGGGAAGGGAGGGAAGCCATGAGAGGAGAAGAAGAACTGCTGTGAGAAGACGCCGATAACCGAGCCAAAACGGAAAAAATATAGCCCCTTCCTCCCTTCGAATGGCGATCCGATGGCTCGGATCGATGGGATTCTGGGAAGGGACTCGCGAGAGACACAAAACCGGCCGACTACCAAAGGACTTCCTTTACTATAACCATAGGCACTGCGAAACCCCCAGCTCAAGCCGACAGCAAGAAGACACTCCCGCCACCACCCCCGAGCAGTCGAATAGGATAAAGGATACAGAGAGAAAGGAGAGGAACGAAAAAAGAGGGCCGCCGGACGGAGTATCAAGGAGATGATCGGGGTAGGATGACAGAGGCAGACTCGCAGGTGGAGCCTGAACTTGATAAATATTCTGAGCTTCTTCAGAATCTGTGTCTGAGAGAGAGGGTTCCGCATGTTCAACAGAAATGATCCTGCCTGTTTGCAAGTCCATGGTGGCATTGAGGTGACCATCAGTGATGACTAACTGGTCCGTGGCCCAGTAATGGATACTCTTGGCCTGGCGGAGAAAAGGTCTGCCGACCAACATTTCATAGTCACCTGGATCTTCGCCAGCTTTCCAAACTCCAAATTCCATGGGGAAGCGGAGATCACCGATGTTGATGTGAAGAAGAGGTGTGACGCCTTGAGGTCGCGTGATATGGCCATTAGCCAACTTGATGTCATATGGGGCACGAAAGAGTTGTGTGATGCCCATTTGTTTGCGGAGTTTATCCGTGATGAGATTGACTGCGCTACCTCCATCTATTTGAACATGGTTGACTTGCTGATTACCCACCGTGGCATGGACCGTGGGTGTAGAGGTAGCCTGACCCCAACTAAAGCAGGTTGGGAGTGGTAACCGGTCCTGAGAGCGCAGTGATGAGAGTTTCAAAATGGTTGCCAAGCTTAAAGGAATTTTGATCTTGGCTAGCTCCTCTTGGAGTTCTAGAGGCACATGAGAAAAAGGATCTGCTGGTTCCACTGGTGCTGGAGTGCGTGGTAGTGAAGCAGCAACTTCTTTGAGTAAGTCAACCTCTGTAGCAATATTGGGATATGTCTGAGAGCGTGGAGGTTGAGATGTGGAAGGTGTATCTTGTCTTTGTTGAGCTCTGGTGGTGGCATGAACATTTGGCAATGTGCGGCCTTCAGCAGCTTGCATGAGGTTCAAAATGCTTTGGCGAACTTTTGGCATGACATGTGGCATGAGCTTCTCCAAGTCAGGCGCTGAAGGACAGTGACAGGGCATGCGAATGAAGGCAAACGGCCAGGGGGAGAAAATAAACCAGGATCCGAAGAGTCTGGTTCAAGCGAGAAGGAAGTTACACGTTGACGACGAGAACCAGCAGCGCGAGCGAGTCGTGGGGGAGAAAACGAAGTTGAAGAAGCCTGCTACGGATGACATCAGCTCAATGACCTGAAAAAGGATAGGACATTAGAGAAAAAACAATGAAAAGAAAAGCACGCCGCCCCGATGACGAATCCAAGGAAGCGCCCCGACTGGATGGCATCAGCGCAATGACCTGAAAAAAGGAAGGACATTAGAGAACAAAAACAATGAAAAGAAAGGGACGCCGCCACGATGACGAATCGAAGGAAGCGCCCTGACATGCCAACGAGAACGGCAACAAGGCGATGACAAAACAAACCACGTTAATACGTACAATGCACATATGATATGAATGCAAATCACAGACTGGCCAATATATCTAGATGGAGATAAGTCAACAAAGGAACCCTTCAACATGGATCCCCAAAAAGAAAAAAACAATAACGATAATAAGAAGGAACAATAACAAGTGGCGAGAGAATAAGGCAAAGAGGAAAACCCACGATAGGAATGTAAAAATGCATAGATAAAAAGATCGGACGAGAAACATGGCGAGGTTGAGTAGAGTCGCACACCACGTAGCGAGCGTGAGAAGACGAGGACCGCCAGCAGCCGTCGCGCCAATTGAGGGCAAGGGGCTCCGAGATGCGCAAAAAAATGGCAAAGGAAAATACGATGAGAGCAGCGCGGGCCAGAGAGGGAAAAGAAACCCGGGATGCGCGAAGTGGAGAACAAAAGAGCGTACATGCTGAGGTACGGGGGGGGCGAGCCCGACGAGAGGTAGACTGACGAGCGAAAAAGGGTAAAGGTAAAATGGCGGAAGAGGGAAGTTGAAAATTTGATGAAATGTGCGATGACGACGAGAACAAGCAGCACGAGCGAGCCGTGGGGGAGAAAACGAAGCGGAGGGAGAAGAGCTGGAAGTGCCCGCAATAGACGATTCCTTATCTTTTTTCATATGCACGTTTATGCAACTAACATGCCTGCCAACATAAACTATTTGAGCTTGTTGTGACTGCAAGTTTACACTTTGCTTATCATATTTTAGTGCATCTCAAAGTCCTTCCAACTGTTTAACGCACAAACCAAACAATTACTTCCTTCTTAGAAATGCTATGTGTATGAGAATTGCATTCGGATATTCAATCTTATAATACTTAACTCTGGGACTTATTTGCAGTGCACAATCACGAGCAGATGTCCTGGTGCTTTTTTTAAGCGCTACAGTGGTTATGACAGGACTTGTTTGGAGGTCCATCAAGCCAAAAGAGTTTGCAGCTGTGAGCATGTTGTTGCCTTTGTGCATGTGTAAAGACCATGTGTTCTTTGAATGACATTGTGTGGCAAAGTGGTCAGCCTTGGCGGCATAGAATGCTTTGATTGGAAGCAAATCTTCCATCTTATGCTAAATGTAATTGTCTTGGTACGTAAAAGTATAATATACCATTACCTCATTTATGGTAAAGATGCCTCCTTATTTTGATGCCCCTTGATCTTTTAGAATAAGCTGAGTCCTCATAAAAATTCTTGGGCCATGGTATATACATTGAAGCAAAGATGATTGGATTCTCCAGAAACTTCAAGACCCATGATAACTCAGCCTTGGTGCATCTCTTCTAACTGCTATACAAGTATAGAAAGGGGGTGCTAACCCTATAATTTTCTGAAATCCTTGCAGCCAATCTATCAGGCCATGGACGGATTTTTCCATTCTTAGATTCCTGATTTTCACACAAACATATAGAGCCTTTAAGCTAGTAGGTTTATTTCATTTGCTTTGTTAAATTCTCAAATCCATTTCATCCAAATCAATGGTTGACTATTGTTTTCTATTTGTGCGGTTAGCAAGAGCTTGAAGTCACCATTTAAGGACAAAAGCATTATTATTGGGGAGGAGATATTTTTCACTGAGAAAACCCATCACTCAATACTGTCACTTTGTGTCAAGCTTGTGAACAGATGGTTTTCAAGTGTGTATTCTTACATTTGGGCCTCATAAAGTTGCTCTTTCTTTTTCATTTGAAGTTGCTCTTTCTTTTTTGTTCTTCCTAATTCAAGACGGCTTCTGTTTGTAGACAATACAAACAATGGAACGTGTTTGTTTCCATTGTTAGAATATGGTGGCTTCATGTCATCAAGTAGATTGCCTTTCTTCATAAATCTATATTTTTATTCTTCAGATTATTGACATTAGGCATGCATATTTGTTTAATGGGCCTTGGAGTAACCCAGGTTTGATTCTTTGAGGCCTTACATAACCATTATATATCCTAATAATTGTTATATGATTTGTTTTGTCATACTATTATTATGATTTGTTTTTTACCAAGCTTCTTAGTAATTAAGTCTACATGCATATATGCCATCCTTAGTGCCCGAAGGCCTTTATTAGGGCCCAAAGGGCCCAATTTTTTTTTTAATATAACAACCAACACATCACTATTATTAACATTAATTAACACAAACCATTGCATCCAACACATTTAAATTAAAATCCCCCTGAAACCCCCTTTGGTTTGGGTGCATATTCACACGGGGGTTTACGTAGGGCAGCGAGAGCCCCTAAAAACTTATAATACATGTACAAAATTAACACCATTAAGTACATTTCCTCAAACCTTATAGTATATTGCAAACTTTAATATACAGTGTATAAAAACTTGTACAGGCATACCCCACAAACGAGGATCGCTATGTACGGTCCAGATCTTGGAATAAAGGGCAAATATGCCCATCCGACAGCTCTCGTTGCCCGGAGTAACCCCCCGTGTGAATATGTAGCATAATAACAGGGGTTTTTTTTTGGGTTTTTTATACGCTTTTCATTAAGGTTTTCCTATGATTTGGATGATGTATTCACGTGCATGTACTAAATAGTATTTCTAGAGTGCACCCCGTTTTTTGCCATTGATTTTAAAGAAGAGGAAAATCGTGTGGTTATGGGTGTTTAGTGTTTGCATGTGTTTTCAATATTGGTTTCTATACAAAGGATTCCACGATTAGGTTAGGGTTCCGGATTTGCTAGCAGGCAACATGCCAGAAACAGGCAATCCACAAGCAAAGGATTCCATACAAAGGGTTCCACGATTAGGTTAGGGTTCCGGATTTGCTAGCAGGCAGCAGGCCAAAAACAGGCGATCCACAAGCAAGAAGCAGTCCATGCCATATTCCGTCCATGCCATATTCTACCACTGCCCAACCTTCTGCCTGTGCCAGCATATCCAACCTTATGCCTGCTCTTCTATTTACATAAAAAAATTGAGTCAGCGTGAAGATTTTGTGGAATCTAAGCATGGGATTTTGTAGGCTGTAGGTGGATGCCCTAAGCCTTCTTCTCATGGTTGTGTTGGCTGTGCAAATCCGGACAGCTTGGTTGGCAGGCTGGCTTCCTTTATCTCCAGAGAAAAGCTGGTACAAATCAGGCACATGTATTGTTTTGGAATGCGCCATTTCTTTATTTGAATGCATCTAGCTGTACGTTTATGATAGCTTGCTAAGGAGTTCGCCCTTGTGGATAGGCTTGTTCTCATTTGCTGCAGTGCTGCAGTGTTGTTGAATAGAATTGTATCTGGTGTTGCTCCTGTAGCAGATGCCAGCAGGTTTGCTTTAACTTTGCTTCTATCCATTTATTATTCCTTATCTTTTTTCATATGCACGTTTATGCAACTAACATGCCTGCCAACATAAACTATTTGAGCTTGTTGTGACTGCAAGTTTACACTTTGCTTATCATATTTTAGTGCATCTCAAAGTCCTTCCAACTGTTTAACGCACAAACCAAACAATTACTTCCTTCTTAGAAATGCTATGTGTATGAGAATTGCATTCGGATATTCAATCTTATAATACTTAACTCTGGGACTTATTTGCAGTGCACAATCACGAGCAGATGTCCTGGTGCTTTTTTTAAGCGCTACAGTGGTTATGACAGGACTTGTTTGGAGGTCCATCAAGCCAAAAGAGTTTGCAGCTGTGAGCATGTTGTTGCCTTTGTGCATGTGTAAAGACCATGTGTTCTTTGAATGACATTGTGTGGCAGGCAGGTCAGCCTTGACGGCATAGAATGCTTCAGATTGGAAGCAAATCTTCCATCTTATGCTAAACAGAATTGTCTTGGTACGTGAAAGTATAATATACCATTACCTCATTTATGGTAAAGATGCCTCCTTATTTTGATGCCCCTTGATCTTTTAGAATAAGCTGAGTCCTCATAAAAATTCTTGGGCCATGGTATATACATTGAAGCAAAGATGATTGGATTCTCCAGAACCTTCAAGACCCATGATAACTCAGCCTTGGTGCATCTCTTCTAACTGCTATACAAGTATAGAAAGGGGGTGCTAACCCTATAATTTTCTGAAATCCTTGCAGCCAATCTATCAGGCCATGGACGGATTTTTCCATTCTTAGATTCCTGATTTTCACACAAACATATAGAGCCTTTAAGCTAGTAGGTTTATTTCATTTGCTTTGTTAAATTCTCAAATCCATTTCATCCAAATCAATGGTTGACTATTGTTTTCTATTTGTGCGGTTAGCAAGAGCTTGAAGTCACCATTTAAGGACAAAAGCATTATTATTGGGGAGGAGATATTTTTCACTGAGAAAACCCATCACTCAATAATGTCACTTTGTGTCAAGCTTGTGAACAGATGGTTTTCAAGTGTGTATTCTTACATTTGGGCCTCATAAAGTTGCTCTTTCTTTTTCATTTGAAGTTGCTCTTTCTTTTTTGTTCTTCCTAATTCAAGACGGTTTCTGTTTGTAGACAATACAAACAATGGAACGTGTTTGTTTCCATTGTTAGAATATGGTGGCTTCATGTCATCAAGTAGATTGCCTTTCTTCATAAATCTATATTTTTATTCTTCAGATTATTGACATTAGGCATGCATATTTGTTTAATGGGCCTTGGAGTAACCCAGATTTGATTCTTTGAGGCCTTACATAACCATTATATATCCTAATAATTGTTATATGATTTGTTTTGTCATACTATTATTATGATCATCATAGTTAAATATATGTTAATGGTTGTTTTTTACCAAGCTTCTTAGTAATTAAGTCTACATGCATATATGCCATCCTTAGTGCCCGAAGGCCTTTATTAGGGCCCAAAGGGCCCAAATTTTTTTTTAATATAACAACCAACACATCACTATTATTAACATTAATTAACACAAACCATTGCATCCAACACATTTAAATTAAAATCCCCCTGAAACCCCCTTTGGTTTGGGTGCATATTCACACGGGGGGTTACTCCGGGCAACGAGAGCTGTCGGATGGGCATATTTGCCCTTTATTCCAAGATCTGGACCGTACATAGCGATCCTCGTTTGTGGGGTATGCCTGTACAAGTTTTTATACACTGTATATTAAAGTTTGCAATATACTATAAGGTTTGAGGAAATGTACTTAATGGTGTTAATTTTGTACATGTATTATAAGTTTTTAGGGGCTCTCGCTGCCCTACGTAAACCCCCGTGTGAATATGCACCCAAACCAAAGGGGGTTTCAGGGGGATTTTAATTTAAATGTGTTGGATGCAATGGTTTGTGTTAATTAATGTTAATAATAGTGATGTGTTGGTTGTTATATTAAAAACATCAAAAGAAAGGAAAAACTCGAGAGGGGCTGGTTGCGCTAGCCGCAAGAACAAAAAACCTTGGTCGCGCGTGCCATGCGAACAGAAAATGAATGCCATCGATTCGAGCCATCAGATCAGTATTCTCGAATGGGTGAGCATGCATCTCTCCCATGCATGCATACATTGCATGCATTTTCTGATGCTCTGGTTCGTTTGGGGATCGCCATTTCTTGCAAGTTCATCATCGACTTCTCATCGACGTTTTCTCCTCTCTCAACAGTTCCTTTGACACCAGGCAAGGGAGGGGCTTCTCCCTGCTTGGTTTGCCAGTTTCATGTTGTGACATGTTCTTTCCCGATCTTGTCCCCTTTTTTTTTGCTATCCTTCAACCTTCGACCTTGATCTCATTTTGATAAGGAATTTCTCTTTTTGTCGGGAGCTTTTGCCTGTTTTCATGCGAGCCCTTATTTGAAAATGCCATCGATCCGAGCCATCGGATCGGTATTCTCGAATGGGCGAGCATGCATCTCTCCCATGGATGCATGCATTGCATGCAATTTCTGGGACTCTGGTTCGTTTAAGGCTCGCTATTTCTTGCAGGTTCTTCATCGACTTCTCATCAACATTTTCTCCTCTCTCAACAGTTCCCTTGACTCCCACCCACCCTCCCTTAATATGTATATTATTGTAACTGTTATTTTTTGTTGCGTGGCACGCGTGACCAGCACCTTTTCGAGTATAAATGTTATTTTTTTGTCGTCTGGCACGCGTGACCAGCCCCTCGCTTTTCGAGGTTTTTTTCTCTATTGGTTTTTTTTGTTGGTGATGTACAGGTCCAGGGGTGATGCGCGACTTCGATATTCGTTGTATATGGGGTTTCGCGCGCTAAAATATAAGGAAGAGATGGGGAGCATAGATTCCCACAATGCTATTATACTGTTGTAAGAAGAACGTCGAATAAGGAACAACTCCTAAGAGGTCTAATATATATCGCTCGTCCTCTCCAAGAATGTTGATCCAATGGTGTGGATCAAAACCATTAAATACAATGTGTTCAGAAGATGGAAGATTTTTGTCTAGGATAATCCAGTTATACAATTGTTTCTACATAGCAATTGGATGCAATCATTGCATTCTAATTAGAGGTAATTTGAGATCTCCTTTTGTCCCCATAAGAATCCTCCAATAGAATGAGTACTCTACATCAAACTGCAATTAATGCAGCATTAACAACTTCATTGCTGTCGTTTTTTCCCTATAACTTCTTATCTACTCATGAAAATGCTGCGGCGTTTGTTGCATTAGATGTAGAATGAAAAGATCTTTCAAGTGATATATGGTTATGATGTATTTCAATACAAGCCATATGTGTTAACTTTAAAAAATATGGTTTTTTGCTCTTTTCTTATATATTTACATCCCAAAAGATATAACAATGGGTTGTCATTAGAAAGATCTTGAGGAGACGAATCCATTGCCACAAATAGTGTTCGAATCGGAGTTTTTGATCAAAAGTTATAGTAGAAAGATGATACTGCAAAAGTTAGTTAGAACTGCATTAATTACTGCTGCCACATAATACTGGAATAAAATACACTGGAGCTCTTCTCTTATTGGACAATTTAAAAAGCTGATGTGGCTTTTTAAGCATCCCTTAATGGGACAAAATGAGATCTCAAATTACCTAACATGAACACGTGGTGTTAAACTGCAAGGTAAACTTATAGCATAGAAGTACCGACATCGAGAATGGAGATAACAGTATGGTTTAAATGATAAGATATATACTAAGTATTAAAGGTTTAAATGGTGGCTACTACCAGATTCAGACATTGCAAGGACCATATGCAAGAATTGAAGCGTCTGTACTATGTTCATTAATCATAAAGATGCCAATTAGATAATGTTAAAGGCTCAATGTTACACCATGGTCAGAATTGCAAGGTCCATATGCAAGAATTGAAACGTTTTTCTATGATGATACTCAATTGTACTGATGCAGCTTTGATCGAGTTAAAGATATCATCAACAGAAGACAATAGTGAACCATTGCCGAAGTTGATGTGGAGGCATGAAAAAGCCAAAGACTTTGGAACACCATATTTCTAAACTGGGATGTGGTTAATGTGGCCACTTGTATCATATGAACAACAGTGTGGTTTGAAGCCTAGAAACCAACTATTTCTGGGCTTATTTTGGTTGATACGGCTCTAAACAAATCTCTTTCTTTCTTCATTAATTTAGCATGAAATGTATAGATAAAGCGATTGGCATACTTTTTTGTCGCGGGCCCATGGTTGACCCCTCAAGTATTCGATCCTTGAATGTGCATGTGGAGCATTCCCGAGACACTGACATAAATGGGTAGAAGCAACTACTCATAAACATCTAGACAGTTTTGCCCAGTTGATTAAGGGCATGTTGGTTAGGAATGTTGCATTTGGTATCAGAGCAGGTCTCGAGTTCGAGTCTCCATGGGTGCCTATATGCATGGGTAATTTGGTAACCTTGGTAACCACTGAGTCAGTGGTCTGGTTAAATCATAGTCTTGAATGCTCGAGGACCAGCATAGTTCTGGTGGGAGAGATTGTAACGGGACAATGGTTGACCGCTCGAGTATTTGATCCTTGAATGTGCCTCTGGGGCTTTTCAGAGACACCGGCATAAATTGGTAGAAGTTACTACTCATAAACGTCTGGACGATTTTGCCTAGTTGGTTAAGAGCATGTCGGTTAAAAACATTACATTTTTAAAGCGGATCAAGTTATCCATGGAGCAGAAATGACCAGCCAATCAAAGCTTGTACCTCCGCAGCACAATTCAAAGCCTGATTCTTTGGCCAGATTAACCACTTACCACTTTTTTTGGCATGATCAACCATCTGGCTAATATCGGATAGTTAGATTAACAAGTTGTTAATCCGGCCCCGACTACATTAACCACAAATTTTTGGCCACATTAACCACATCCCGCTTGAACAATACGGAGTTCCCAAAACGTTTGGGCCAAACACCAACGACACTTAGAAAGCTTAGGTTATGTGACTTCAACAGAGGGTCCACCAGAACTTTACGATTTGGAAAAATATTAGACTAATAAGGATCTGCCATTTGCACACCTATCAACAATATTGATCACAGCTTTGACGGAAATCTATGAATTGATGACTCGCACGGAGAAAAGGAAGGAACATAAAATCTGCTTTAATCAACTTTATTGCAGCTTCTATTGTCTTTAAAGAATTAATGCAAACATCTCACACGTGCTTGAAAAAGATGAATAAGTAGATCATAATGGCCCAATATTGCTGCTTCATAGAGATTGCACCACCAATAAAGGCTCTTAGTAAACTGCTGAGAATCAGATGAAAACAAACACATGCAGATGCCTAACAGGGGAACTAATGAGAAGGAAGCATGACTTACAAATTGTTTCACAAATAGTAAAAATGCTTAAGGCTATATCCTCTCATGTTTGTTCTAGATATAGGGACCTTGTAAATCTGCACATGGGACTATGATATTTGTACACATTCATCCTTCATATCTTTTGGCTTCTAAATAGACCAACATATAATCGCCATAAGAGGTGTAAGTTGTACGCCTATGTCTTTCATTCACAAATTGGTTTAACAAACTAGTATTTAATGGTTTTCTTATGGACATTAATGGCATTAAAACTACCTCATCTAGCTTATGTTCGCTTTCCAACATGCTATTGGAAAATACTTTTTGCCAATCCACCTTTTCAATACACATATATCAACATTGTTTACCAATTTATGCATCTCCTGAAAGTGCTTCTGCTTATTCAACTATGAAATATTCAATGGAACTTTTATAAGAATAGAATAGAATAGAAAACCAAAATAGAACTCCTTTTTTTTGCTATAATGTAGTCAAGAGTTTTGATGAGTTCTTTGATATATATGAAGGGCATTACTTAGATTTATTGCAATTCCAACAAAGCGGATAATGTACGGATTTAAAAGACATGCTAATCCTCCTTCAACTAGCATTCTTACAAGATAGACTAAGTTTCATAGTGATGGTGAGGTAGCACAAGAGTCACTAGGGTTACATAGTGACACATGCAGAAATAAGCAAGAACTGAAGACATAAAGATTTAATCATTGTCAGAATGAAAATTGTGAAATAAAAAATGCAATATTGGAATGTAATTTCTTTATGCATGACATATAGAAGGTGCACAATATAGGAATCTACAATATATTAGACATAATGTACAACAAGCAGCAATACTGGAAGATGTAGAGGTTAGTGATAGTAAATCACAATATAGTTATCCATTTGTTATAATTTCTAATTCTAGATAGGCTTGTCATTCATCACAGCAGCAGTATACAATGTGTGGTAAAATCTGAATGGGGAGCTGACCATAGGAACAATGTCTAGCGACCCCATAATGAAATAGGAAAATATGCAAAGGCAAGAGAGAGGACAATGGCGACAACTTCTCATCGGGATAAAAAACCCCGCCCTTTCGGGTTTTCGAGGAAAACCCTAATGAGAAATGGTCGCCAATGGCCTCGAGGATGCCTGGAAGAGCAAGGTAAGAAATTGGTGAAGCCAGCCCAAATGCGCATCAACGCCATGGAATGTGTGAAACCTAGAAAAAGGGAGAAATGCCCAGAAAGTACCCGTTAAACGTTAATAAAATAGGTACAACCAGGGTATGCGAGCACCCCTAAGAAAATAGTCCCCAGAAAGCAAAAACAGCATCACCAACAGGTGGAAAGAAAAATAGCATCACCAACAGGTGGAAATCATCTAGCATCACCAACAGGTGGAAATCATCCAACATCACCCAATGGGTGGAAAAAATATAGAGATATAGCATCACCCATAGGGTGGAGAAGAGCGTCACCCCACGGGTGGAAGAACAACCATGTGAAAAGAGATTTGTGTCACCCTCAAGGTGGAAATAAACAACAACAAAGAGTGCATGAACAAACATATGTGAAAAAACGACGCGCACCCCTAACAAGCAGGGCGGGAAGGGAGGGAAGCAATGAGAATGGAAGAAGTGCTACTGTGAGAAGACGCCGATAACCGGTCCCGAATGGAGAAGAGCCTTATATAATGGCTCGTCCCTTCCCAGAATGACGATCCGATGGCTCGGATCGATGCGATTTAAATGTTGAAAATATTGCACTTGAACAGGTGGTTATAGAGCCTTTGCAGAATATCAAAGCAACGAGCATTTGAGAATTGTGGATAACATTGAAATTGTGTGTGTTCAAGATGAGAAACATTTGGCTATGCAACATGTAGACACTCAAGAATAGTGAAATTCCCACTTCTTGATATATATGGCAAGTTCTGCTTGATTTACTTGTAGTTATGGTGGTTTTTTAATCTATATAATCTTTTTACCAAGATCTCACATCCCCAACCTCACGTTAAAGAAAATAACCACCCTTTGCATGCAAGCTATGCATGCACAAGGTGTAAGTACACTTTACATTTCATTTGTTTGAAGAACGTAAAGAAATGATAACAAGAATACGTATTAAGGGATGTGTGTATTTGCTGATGGAGAAAGGAGGTTAACTTGGACATGCACCGATTAACTTGGACAAAAAAAGGGATTAGCTTAGACATTTCTCCAAGTTAGGTATGTTTTCAACTGCACATGCAATTGAGCTCCAGAGACCCCAAACTTCCAACGGGTTGTGCTTGCAACTCCATGTGTGGGTAGATCCACTTTAAAAGTCACCGAAACTACCTTAGCTGATCCTATACGAGAAGAAGGAGATTTGACCTCTCATCGAGCTAGATTAAGTGAAAATCAATCAGTTCCCTTATGTTTTAAGGGGCTAATCGTGCAATCAGGGTTAACGTGGACGTCTCTCTAAGATAAGACTTGCCTAGCCGACATGTACGAGCTTCCCATAATAAGCACTTGACATTGCTTGATTGTTTATAGTGATATCAAACACTATAGGTAGCAGTTTTCACTACCAGCAATCCATAGCCTCAAACAGTTCTCGCAACATTGGTCGTGCAATTCCTCTCCATTTTGCATGTCCAAGCTTGGAGCGTTATCCCTGTACTTCATAGAGGTTTACTACTATAGGATCTAGAGTATTTGTGCCCCCGTATCATCAAGATGGAGTCCTAAAAAAGAAACCAATCAAATGACGAAGTTGATATGATAAATTGAGAAAAAACTAAGTCAAATTATGAAAAAAGCATGGTTCATACTGGGAACACAAAGAATATTTAGCTGAAGGAGCCTTTAGAAAAGCTTTTCGGATGGGGTAATAACCTTTCGGACGTGTGAAAGTAGCATAAAACACTAAAGGAATGATTGAAGAACCTGAAGACCCTATCAAAACATAGGCAGCATATAGAATTCCAACAAAGTTGGTCACTGTCCATTTGGGAAGTCGGTGGCGTAGCCATATCATAAAGGTACATAGACAATGGGTTTTGTTTCAAGGAACGACCAAGGTTGACAGTTTAAGAAAGTTAATGCAATACGTACCATGAATACGTATGATATAAAATTTGGTGGGGTAACTATGCAATGAGATGAAGAGAGAAAGACACAACCAATGAAGGGTTTGGAGTACGTCTGGAATGTGCAGATAACAACCAATCCGTTGCATGCCAAGTTAGGATGTTATGATTGGCACTTAAAATAAATGTAAATGGGCTATAGAACAATGCTCAAGATGATGGGGTTGAATAGTTCAATGGTACAATTCGCGGCTGGGTGGCGAATAGCAGTTACCTGGTAAAAGGTCAAACATGTCTTGCATAGACATCTGAGGCTAGATATCCAACATGATCCTTGCTTGGATCAGGCAGAGGTGAATCCCATAGATTACACAGGGTATAAGTTAGAACATATAGGGCTAAAACATCGATGCAAGTTGGGGTAGCACGAAACGTCATAGGTGTTTTAGGAAGACTTACAAAATGCAAACTCTGTTGATTAAATAGACGCCCTTTTGAAGTAGTCCAATCTCTTTTGCAGTAGCCTAATTGTAATGTAAAGTTTATTTGTTTTAAAGCTAAATCAAAACAAGACATTACCTCACTTCCTCAAGTACTTTATCACCTTTTCGAAAATGGCACTTCCAGACTTTGCCTTCTCAATGGCAATCCATCTGGAACCTTGTTTGGTCTAAATATAATCCTCCAAAGGTAAATGTTCTACTTTGGCAGGTGATCCATCGCTCTTTGAGAATTAATGAGATGGTTCATCGCTTTAAGCCGGGAGTAAGCCCACTTTGCCCAATGTGTGAGCGGTGCATTGAAACATTGGAGCACTGTTTATATTTGTGTGCAGAACTGAGTAGTCTTAGGTCCTGGCTGCATTCTCTTTTTGGAGTATCTTTGGATAGTCAGCACTTTCTTTTGGGTATTTATCCAAATCAGTGGACTGCTTCTAAAAGGATTGCATTTCACATGGCAAAGTCTTGGCTAATATGGAGTGTATAGAAGCGAAGGCGAAGAACGGTCTTTTATGATAAGCGTATTTCTTCTCAGGAGGTGCTTCAAGAAATTCGTAAGAAGTTGTATAATTGCTTTCAGATCTCCAATTGGCCTGATCGTATTAAAATTCCAATATGGAGTGATCATCTAAAAGTGATTGATGCTTCAGGGATATTTCTTACTTCTGGAAGTACTTTGTAATATTTTGAGTGTATAATATGAAGTAAATCACGTTCTTCAAAAAAAAAAAAAAAAAAAAAAAAAAGACATTACCTAGATTCCTTTTATAGGAATGCCATCTTTTGGCATAGAGATGTAGGATGCCCAAATGCGGACCCATAGAGTAGCTAACTCTGCTTATTGAATGGATGCATTTTGCAGTAGTCTAACCCCTTTTGCAATAGCTTAATCGTGCTGAAGTGATTATTTGTTGTAAAGCTAGATAACACATTATCTGGATTCTTCTTAGATCTTTAGAAAGTCCAAATTGAGGAATGCCATTTCTGGCTTTGCCGCTAAAAATCAGATGGATGTTTTAGGTGCATGAGTGTGCACTATAGGATAAGCCATCTATTATAGGTCTCCGTGGACGTTAAAAAAACTATTCTATTCTATTCTATTCTATTCTATAAACATTTGTAGATGCATCTGATGCAAATCTAGAACATTTAATAAACAAGAAGTTGTGGCCATGAGAGCACTTATTCAGTCTGGATATTTTTACAGAGCTGGGAGGCTCAATTTGAGTAGAGCCGTCCTTTGCTACTTTTGGATATTACCATGTGAACATAATTTAAACTATTAATTGAAAACAAAGTATCCTAATCATTTGAGTGCATAAGGCTTACATTGAGTAAATTTGAGAGCATAAGGCAAAAGGTAGGAAGTGAAATTGGTTGATGCATATAAGACTAGTATTCAGGCCATGGTGGCTGGCATCTTTTGGTTTTCATCCCCCCATTCAGCGCCAATCAATATGTGAGTGAGAACAATTCAATGGAGCACACACACTTTCCGTTCTTGCAAGACAATACATTTGAAAGTAGGGTATTTCCCAATCCCTCTAGCATGCCACGCTGGCTGGTTCATCGAATATTGAGAAGGCCCGGCGAAATATGATGATGTATAGATTCATAGACATAGTAAACTTGAAACATGAATTTTCTAGCGCTTTATGCAGCCTAATGAAGAGTAAGAGTTTGTGTAGGTCTGGTACTGCTAAATGGTTCCAGTTAGAATATAGGGGTTATTCTTTTCTTGGGCTCTGGCTATGGCAGGTTCTGATCAGTCCAATACCTAAAATAAAGATTCTGGATCCATGAAAGGTACTGAAAACCTTTAATGTTTCCCCATGATTCTTGCCCAAATCCTCTAATTGATGTTAGTGTATATGGCAGAAGCAGAGGGACATAATTTCCTCATGGCATTCATTGTTACTATTACAGTATTTGATCCATCACTTGCTTAGTCCTCTCTATGAGCTTCTGTATAGAGGCTCCATCTTCTTGTGTTGCCGCCTCGGGGATCTTCTCTAGATATGCTTGCTTACCTAGCAGAAGATGGCGTTCTCTCAATACGTTCATACTTAGAGATACTGAGAGATGCCCAACAAAGCAAAAATGAAGGGAAAAAAAAGTAAAGGTTGCCATGTCACCAGCCAAACCCAACCAGCCAGTTCCAACCACAAGTCTGAGAAAATACGTGTCCATAGAACTAGAATATGTTGGTAACAATTGAGATTGCTAGAGGGAACGTCTTCAGAGGATTAGAGCATTGGATACATAACAGTCATAAAAGTATTATGGAATCAAGAGCTTGGGACAACATAACAACCATATAAATATTATGGAAACACAAACAAATTCTAAAACGAGAAAGGGCATGGTACAATTTGAAGTGAAAGAGTTTGATATTCCACCTAAACAATGTAGGATGGTTGCCTTTAAATGCTAGTTTTCCCATTGCCTTAACTTTAATCAAGTGTATAGAGTGCATGTAGTTCCACAACTAGCACTTCATAAATTGTTACATAATTGTTGTTTCAGTGGAACTAAATTGTTGTTTCTAAACTGAAGATGGTGTCAACAATAAAGTGTTCAACTGTCCCACATTGCTCCCAATGGAGTCTCCTACACCAAACTCATCTCAAGTGGATGTTAAAATACTATTCTATTCTGGATTCTATTCTCTTCTGTGAATAAAATATCTACAGTTCCACAACTACAAATGAATGAATTTCTACATAAACCATTAATACTACAAGTGACAGTTTCAATGCATTGTCGTCAAACATTAGACAATAATAGTGGGTCCAACCCCACAAGTTTGGAATTAGAGAAATATTTGCGGTCGCAATTTCTTGTAGTAGATAATCTTGATCTAGTGGAGCCCAAATATGGAAGCCATTTAAAGGGCTTATGTATGGGTAGGCAAGGAGTCCATATTTAGCATGGAAGACATTAAATGGCACATGTAGTGTTGGTGAGCGCGAAAAGAGACACTTCATTAAAAGGTGTTCTATAGTATTGGCAGACTATGTTAGAAGACAATTCAACAAAGCTAACATGCATAATAGACCTTGATATTAGTGTTCAATTGGAGAAGCAAGTGGACAAGTCTGTCTTAAAGATGATGTGTCATGTCTACGTATCGTAGCCATTACACTCGTGGATATTGGGAACAACTATTTGCACATGTATTGTTGACATTTTTTTCTAGACTTTATAATAGGATAATCTACTTTACTCATGCAGTTTCAACCCTTGCTTCCATTATTAGCATAATATATGAGTTTAGCCGTTTAGCCATATGATATTATGGTAGGTCTTTCAGTTCATCATTGGATTGCCATAAAAACATTATTAGTATGGTGTGTGAATCTCATAGATTAAGTTAGGGTCACGTTAAGAATTCTATTCTATTCTAGTCTATTTTTCGACTCTCACAATTTAATAGTCGGTGCACCACTAGATGGTCATTTACAGAGTGACATCAATATGCACGCAACTAACTCAGAATGAAAGTAACTGTAAAGAAAGGCATTTCCCAGAAGTAACCTTCTATACATATAATAAGACATAAGAAGCTTTCGGGGCTCTCAAGGAAATTCAAATGCAATAAAATATATAGTTTGAAATCTACCCACTTGGGGAATGATTGGGACATTCATGCATGAAACAATAGATCAATTAAAATAACAAGAACAAGAATTAAATGAGATATTTGTTTAATTTCTAATTGCAAGGACAAACATTGTTTGGAAAAAAAATGTGTGTCCAAGCTGCTGGAATTCCATGGCAGAAAATGCAGTTGCTAATCGTCAGAACTTTTGGAAGACGCGGTCTAAATATGGTTGCTGTAGGACTGAGTACTCTGTGTGGCCCTTTGGCTTTGAGCACAGAGGAAGCTTTCCCTCTTAAAAGCTTTTAACGCATCGTGCTCACATGCGGCTTTCGGATATGGTGCCCGATGACGATGATCCTTCGCCGTAAGGCCTGCCCCTTTTAGGGCTTCAAACTCGCCGGCTATGGTGCTCCCCTCATGCCCAGTATTTTTTTTTTCATTTTGCTGAACCCTTGTCTTAGGCTATAATGGTTTTCCATGCTTCAATTGCGCACAGGTTTTTTATTTACTCGGATCCTTCATAGCTGGCTTTTGAAGTAGCTTTACTTTACGCGCACAAGGATTGAGCTATTTTTTATCATGCCATGGCATTTGAAGGGAAATGAAGGGAAATGCGTTCGATGGTACTGTGCATCTTTTCCTTGAGCTTCATATGGGTAGATATATGTCTGTTATCAGAAGGGATTAGGTTTCTGAGTTGGGTTTAAGAACAGGAGCATAGAAGTATGGGATCTACATCTTCAAAGGGTTTCCAAACGAAGGAAGGATGGGCCGTTCCACTTGCTAGAAGCATTTCACGTAGTCTCACGATGTCCCTTAGTCGGCAATCTGCTTATTCTAGCACACCAAGGCCTTATTTGAAACCGAGTGAAAGTTTCCATGTTGTTTCTCTCACATCCAGCACATATGGCGTGCTCAAGAGAATCGGCACGCCAGATCCAAGAGAGCTATATGGCCCATGTGACTTGAGTTCAATACCAGATCTGGCTCAGTATTCCAGCACGAAAGATGGCCAGTCTCGCCAAAAGCAGGATATCCTTGATGCATGGGAACTCATGGACAGTGTAGAAGATTTAAAAGAGGGCTTTTTAGATTCGTCTGAACTTCCAAAAAGACCCAAACGCACTAAACTCTTGAGCAAATCAGTCTCTCTTTCTGCTGTGCCTAGCGAGAGAAGATTTGAGTTTAGCAGCAAAGATGCAGACAAGAAATATAAAGCTAAAGTTCATGACAAAGCCAAGGAGAAAGATAATGAAGTTGTGTCACAAGCTACTTTTCATGAGCAGGTTTATAGAACCGAAGATAACTGTTCACTAAAGTCAACCAGGGGCAACGGTAGCTATTGCACTGCACTTGAAAATCTTGATTCGTCTTCCGAGGTTTCAGATGCTGAAAGCCCTTTGCTGATGAACAAGGTTGATGATGGCTGGTGTGTCATTGGTAATGGAATTAGGGATCACGCTGCTGAGGAGGTTCTTTCTGATGCACATAATTTTCCAGTGCCTTTGCAGTCTTATGGTGTGGCTAAGAAGGCCAGAATACTTGCCCCTGCTCTCAGTGGTAAGCTTTCATATCAAGAGAAGGAAGCTGCACCTAGACTTTTAAGAAAAATCTCCTCTTGCAAAGTTTCTGCCTTAGAGTTTGAGGAAAAGCTTTTTAAGGCTTCTAAGTTAGAGAATTATGAGTATAGATGCCCTCCAGATGGAGAAGACGCTGTGGTTTTGTATTCAACAAGTTTGGGAGGAATCAGGAAGACATTCAATGACTGTAACCGCTTAAGAATGATTTTGAAAGGGCACTGCGTGAGGATTGATGAGCGGGATATATCTATTGACGCAGGATTCAAGCAAGAACTTAGAAATATCATGGGAAAGTCTGCTACTGTCCCCAGGTTGTTCATTCGAGGCAGATACATTGGAGGTGCAGATGAAGTTCAACAGCTAAACGATGATAATGTTTTGCAAAAGCTGCTTATTGGGCTGCCTAAAAAGATGTCTACCAAGGCATGCGATGGATGTGATGGAATGAGGTTTATTCCTTGCATAGAATGCAGTGGCAGTTGCAAGATAATTGATGATTATGGAAAAGTCTTGCGCTGCTCTGATTGCAACGAAAATGGGCTTATGCGTTGCCCACTGTGCAATTGATGCTTCTATTCTTTCCAAGTTAATCCGCTTATCCATCCTTAACATGATTGCCATGCTCAAGAAGATCGATTGTGCGCAAGGAGATCGATTATGGGTAGGAACCGTTGTATATAGTCATGCAGGAATGACCCATGGTGGTCCTGATGAAATGCTAGAGCAGGATTTCTAATCAATCTTTGTTGAATATTATGGCATAACGTGTTGTCCACGCACCAAGCCATGTCAAGTTTTTATGATGACATTGCTGGAGCAGAACGTGGTTTTGAATTTATCAAGTTGGGAACGCTTATGATCACATGATTCCTTTATGGTGTTGTATTATTAGATAGTTCTTGAATCAAGTGTCAAGCATTGCAGATTCTCCATCATTTCATGAAGATTTCCAGTGATGGAAGATGCCATATATTGTGGCATCACTTTTTGATGGAAGAAGCAACCTAGCTGAATGGGCACCATTTAATGGGCCTTCTTGACTTGGAAGGATAGAATCAGGACAGAGAGTGGCTGTCATAAATTGACCTAAACGGATCAAAGTTTGGCCCATCCAGGGCTGTCTGATGGGAAGAAGACATTGTGTTTATGTCACGTTATGGTCAAGGAAACGATTTAAATGTGGTTGCAAAAGCATGTAATCAAAATGATAGGTGGTGCCAAGTCCTAATATGTCAGCATATGTAGGTAAAGCTATAGAATATGCTGGCAACTCTTTGCAATAGCGACACGTTTTCTGCCGACGAGACAGCTTACCTTGTTGAGGAGTTGGAACTTCTGGGCATATCGCTATTCGCAAACGTATCGCTAGCAGTATATTCACCTTTCTAGTAATCATATATATACTTGTTGTGTATTAACAAAGCAAAATATATTGTTTGTTTCGTGTCTGCCAATGCCATTTTACCTCATGCTGATCGACAGTAGAATCTTTAAAATGCTATACGTGTGTATGTTATATTGCAACTATCTCAGTTATGTGGAGAAGAAAAATATAAAAATATTTGACTCTCCAATGATATCCTACGTGACGCCAATCAAATTGCAATAGCATTGTCCCGTCCACATGTGTATAAAGTCTCCATAGTTATAGTTAATTTTTTTGTGGTTTAAGGGGTAGATAACGTCCTCTCCCGAGGAGTTATGGGCCAGGAAAATGGCCGAGTGGACGAAATTCCGAGGCCGTACGGCAGTACGGCCGAGGAATTTCGTGGCCACATGGCCACGAGGCCATTTTTCTGGCCCATAACTCCGAGGGGAGGACGTTATCGACCTTAACGTCCTTGGCCGAGGCATTTGGCAGAGCCGCCATAGCCAAGCTTGGCAGCCTGCACTGCATTCCGGCAGCGGATTAGAGCAGAGGATTCGGATTTAAACAGAGCGGATTAGAGCAGGGGATTCGGATTTTGCACAGGGGAGGCGGATTAGAGCAGGGGATTCGGATTTGCACATTAGGGCATACACATGGCATGCTATTTTGAGCGATTATTCAAGAGGAAATAAGCTGATGTGTTGCAACAGATCATTTCGAAATAGATTGAGCATTTGTCTACAAGAAACCAGTGTTGCTTTGCTTTGTTGGGTCTGCAATCTGACGCCACAGATGATGAAGAACAAGAAAATGAGGCAAGATCATTTGGATCAGATCAAACGTGCATTAGAGCTAAAAGCAGGGGATCATGCAAACGTGCATTAGGCTAAAAGCAGATTCGGATTTAAACAGGCAGGGGAGTCGATTTGCACAAGTGAATCGGATCTGGAGCTGCGGTGGTTGCTTGCTGCATAGCTCTGGCTGCTAGAAGCTGCCACACCGGATTGGAACTTTAAAATCGGGAAAAAATACACCAGAAGCCGCCTGGAGGCCGCCTAGAGGTCTGGCTATGGCTTGGACGTCTGGCTATGGAGGCCGGAGGCCTGGCTATGGCGGCCTTTTGCGATCTACCATGGCAGAGTGCAGCCCAGAAAAAATAGCACGTGGCAACAGAAGATGTTATGGACATAACATCTATGTTATGGCCATAACAGATTGGGCCACATGTGTTACTGGGTATAACTTCTTGAAATCGACGGTTGGGATTTAATCCTAATGCTAAATGCAGAGGTCAAGGATGTTAAGGGTATTCTAGTAAATTGCAATAACATTCTCGACAATTAAGTTTTTGTGGTTTAAGAGTATTCTAGAAAATTGCAATAGCATTTTGGCGTAGTTAGTTTTTTTTTTGTTTAAGAATAGAATAGATTTTTTATCGTCCACGGAGACCGATGGCCTATGGGACCCAAACAAAAAGAGAGCAGCAAATGTATTACTGTTAGGATTAAAAAAACCCCGCCTCGAAGGGTTTTCGAGGGAAAAAACTTAGCAGTAATAAGTATGCTGGCACGCTGTACAATTGTATAGGACAGTACAATACCGTCCCGGAGGACACAACTGAGTCCGTGCATCTATAACCTCTTGGAGGTATGACCCCAACAAACCCACTGACGCCATATTCAATAACTCATGCAACGGTTGGCCAGACACTAGTAATCGAACATACCGCTCTCGGATATGGGCAAACGCTGGGCAGATCTGAAGGACATGACATTCATCCTCAATGGCGCCCTGGTGGCAACACTGGCAAAGCCTTTCCTCCCGTGCTTCCCGAGCCCAACGTCATGTCTCAATGCGGAGATGATGTGTACCCATGCGAATGGAAGCTATAAGTCTGCGCTTCTTCATGGGCAAATGGGTGTACAAGTACTGTGTGGGCCTCTCGTGAGCCTAGGATTGACTTGCTGCTAATAGTGTGACAGTTTAACGTGCGTCAGAGCATCTGCATCCCAAAGCTTGCGAAGGAAAGTAGCATCTAGGTACAGCTTAAGTGCCTTGTGATCTTTCTTTGTCCTTACATGTACCCATCTGTTTGCCTGTACACCCCAGTGTGAGAGCCACTGAGCTTGCTTGTCCTTCCAGTAGGCTTTGAGGCGTTGGGGACCCATCGCCATGGTCAAAGCAAGGTTGGGCAAACGTGTATCACACATAGCGACCACCTTCTTGAAGTAAATGATATGGCGTTCCAATGCAGCCCGTTGAAGGGGTAGAAAACCTGTCTCCTGGAGTAGGATCTGGTATGAAACTGTGGACTTTATCCCAAGGGCTCATGCCAAGAAGGCTTTCTGCACCTGTTCGAGGTCATTCCAGGTGTTGAGGGATATTATCGAACCCCACACTTCTGCCCCATACAAGAGGACCAGCTCAACCAAGGCCCGAGACAAGTGTGACTGATGGCCCCAGGCATACAACTCTGCTTTGTGGCTGTTGTTCTGCATGGCATATAGTGCTTTCCAATTCGCGGTGACCCGCAACCTGATGGCAGCATCCCAGTGGGTGGTAGTAGAGAACTCGATCCCCAAGTACTTGTAGGTCGGAGCCACCTCTACGTCTTGTCCCTGGTAAGTGAATGAGGGAAGCCTTGACTGACGGGATGATGAAACTAGCAGCACCCTAGTTTTGGCCAAGTTAACTCGCATGCCAGTGAATCGGCAAAAAGTGTTCAGGGCATCCAGGTGACTTTGTATGTCCTCTGGGGTATAGACCAAGAGGTTGACATCGTCAGCATATATGAGAGTATTCTAGCCAAGGTTGGCACTATGTTTCTTGCTATAAACATGGAGTGCTGCTTTTTGAGTTTTACGTTTTTCTTTAGTTTTTTTCTATGTTCTTTTTCTATGTCATGCGAGAATTTGGAGTGAAGGATTGAGGAGGAGTTCCTATTTTAGGGGAGTTTTGAGTGGGTTCAAATCGCACATTCATATTCTCTTTTGTTTGGTCATGCCCATGTCAATTCAAAAGGTCCTTGTTTTGTTCTACTCGAGGTTTAGCCAATTGTCTTTTTGCCCTTTTTCATTTTTGGGCTCCTCTTGTGGACTTGTTTTTTTGGTTGGTGATTCCATATTTGTTTTGGCAGACATAGTAAAAGGTCCTTGTTTTGTTCTACTCGCTTTTTGCCCTTTTTCATTTTTTTTTTTTTTTTGATTGAAGGCAAGATGGGTTTTGTATTCATTTTACATGGAATACATCATGTCAGAATCTTCCATACTAGGAAGATATATATGTGTCACAAAAACTATGATCCTTCCTTTATGAAAAAGTATAAGAAAGGAGATAACCCATATTGGCTGCATATAGATATGTTAAACCTAAAGAACCAGGATTAGATAGGCCAGTAGACAAAATCTGGTATCCAACTTAAGTCACTGATTGGCTTCAAGCACATCCTGCTGTAAGGTCGGCCACAGCAAATCTGCCAAAAATACTCAAGAGCTCGTCTAACTCCTCCACTGTGAATGTGGTATAGTCCATCAACATAAGCACCCGGGCCTCCCTTTTCTGCTGCCACTTGTGGAAGAGTGATTGGAAAAAAGGCTTCAAGCTATTGAACCTCCAGACCTCAGGCCGATCCAGCAGCTTCTTAATTGCCATAGAATGAATCATTTCCTTTTTCAGAAGTATGAAATGTTGTTCAAGCTCCACCCTGGGTATGTAAAAACCATCATCTTCATTGTTGCTCAACCATCTGATAGGGGCTCCCAGATTCTTCAATCTCCTCTGTTGCTCTATGTAACACACCATCAGAATCAGTTAGAATTAAAAAAAAAAGAAATTGTAAATGTCCTTAAACCTCCCAATTCGATCCCATTCTTTATCGTATTTAGTTCCTCTGAGAGCTTTATGAGCTGAGGTTGTTTGCTGAATAATGGTAAGCAGATTGGTATTAATCCATATAATATCAGGTCTTTTCCTCTCCATACAGATCCCATTTCTATGCCTCCATATAATCCAGCAGGTAAGAGTTCTACAGGTGTTAATAAACTTAGACCCTGTGTTTAGGAACTGAAAAATATTACATGGAGTCCCTAAGTTTAGCTGAGAGGTCCATGTCTATATTTCCTCAATAATTGGGCATAAGAAGACATGATAGGAATCCTCATTCATCCCACATCCCAAAGGGCACAAATTGGAGGTACCAGGGTCATACTTGGCTCCCCTGACATTAGTTTGAAGGCTTTGGTGCAGGGTTAGCCATCTAAAAAGAGTAATTTTTTGTGCACCATAGTTTCTCCAACCCCTTGCACAGTTTTTGGCCAAAGCATCTTCCTCACAATTCCATAATCCACAGGCTCTGGAAGGTCTCTGTTGAATAAGAGCAGAGTAAATGTCTTTGACTACATAACAATCTTTCCTATTATGTGACCAACCATTTGAGTTAGAGGCTAGATCCTGCTGAGGAGCCATTTTTTTCCATAACCCTATTGTAGATTTCTCAGTCTAAAGCTGACCCTTTCAGTCTTGGTTCTATCTCCTGCCATGTCATCCATTTGTTCTCCTCCTCATTCCTTAAGTCCCCAAAGGTTTTAAATCCCGCTTGTAACCAATGCATATATTTTTGGGGATGTTTGGATGGCCAAACATTCATAATTTTCTGGTGCTAAGTCGGGGTGCCAGAAAAAATTAATTTCCTTGCATCTGGCATCCAACACTGGAGGCCTTGAAGCAGAGAGCAGATTGGCTTTTTCATTTTTGGGCTCCTTTGCGGACTTGTTTTGTTGGTTGGTGATTCCATATTTGTTTTGGCAGACATGGTCTTTTCCTTGTTTTTTGCTTCTTTGCTTTGATTTTTTCTGCTCTGCCAGATTTGAGAGCATAATAGGGATTCTATAGCCGAGGCAATTAATTTGTTGTGGTTTTTTTTTTCAATCGGCTTGCATGGCCTCCCTTTCTTGAATAGGCAAATCCGTCAGCCATCCATTCTTTGGAGCTTAAGGCAAACTAGGTTTTCTATTGAACAACCCCTCTTTCACGACCATAGCTGCAGCAGAAAGGCCATTCTATAGGCATAGTCAAAACCGCCTAATGCTATGGCTAGAGCTTCTTCTGGATGCTCGCAGTGGTTTTGTTTTCTATGCCCGCTTCTCCTCTGAAACCCTAGGCGCCATGTAGCGCAGCTTTTCGCCGGCAACACAGTTTCTAGCATAACTTTTGATCCAGGACTCCATTTCAGGTGAGGCTTATTGCTTTGGAAAGCTCTCTCCGATATCTTTTCGATGGCATATGATATACCCATGTTTGGTTAAGTTTTCTGTGTCAAAACAGTCATGTTCCGGCCGGCTTTGGTAGGGTTTGTAGTATTGGATATTGCTTCACAGATCTTTTAGATTAAGGCTTCACAAATTGATTTGGTTTGCTCTAGATTCTGTTCGCTTTGATTTAACTTTTGTATATACCCGCTTTGATTTTATTTAGAGAGCTTCATTATGACAGAAAGGGCCAGTAATAAGGAGAGATTTGGTGTAAGGATGGTCAGGGAAAAGAAGAAGCCTTCTACTCAGGAATCATTGTTCACACAGGAGGTCCCTCGTCCCACAAGTGCTAGGTCTAGCATATAGCTCCATGGTCAGGGGCAAGCTAATTCCAGTATAACAATGGATTTGCCATCTTCTCTTTTTGGACCCCAGCGGTCTCTTCATATCGTTACAAGCAGGTCTGGTACATTTACCTTCCAAGATAGGGAGGATCTCCAAAGTGCTCTAGACCTGCAAGTTCAGTGTCTGCCGCCTACACTTCGTGACCAGGTATGACTTATTCATTCTAAGAGAGGAATGACGGCCACATCTATGATCGTGTCTATCGAGAGATGGACACACTTATTACAGTTAATACATGCCTTTATTCCAGACCCTAAGGCCCAGTATGTGGGCACAAGTGATGCCTCAGTACAGACACTAGATACAGAATTAGAGCCACAGAAGAAACATTGTGTTGAAGCGGGAGTGCAGACATTGGAAAGGGAACATGTTGATGTGGGAGTACAAACATCTCCACAATCCCAAGGGGACCAGGAGTCGCAGTGTTGAGCTAGTAGAAAGGAGCAGGCTGCTTCAGTATCTTCTGTTACCAGAAGCCTGAACTTGCATAAGGGTTGCAGAGGCAGAAGATGATGCCCATTCGGATGTGGATGCGGCTTTGCATTTTTTCACTGATGTCATGCATGTGAAGGTTGGTGGAGTTATCTCCGCTACTAGGGTGAGAGCGGCAAGACCTGATCGTCCTCGCCATCTTTTGGTTCAGTTTCAAGACACTCTTAGTAAACACATGTTCTTCAAAGATGGCAACCATCTCGAGAGGGACTAGTTTTTCAAGATGCAGGGAGGACCTCTCTCCTCTTCAATTGTGTAACCAGAAAAGGGAGCTCGCAAGGTGAGGGCAGCCCGCCTGCAAAAGAAATGGGCAGTGTACAGGGGAGGCGCAGCAATTATTCTAGATCAATGGCCTTCCAATCCTTGGACTGGCTATGTCTAGATAATTTTAGAAGCACAAAATTACCACTAGCATTAACATTATCTTCTTCTTGGTAGTCTTTTAGTATTTGGTTTTTGTGTTTGGTGGCCTAGTCCCCAGGTTTTAGATGGGCTGTTGCCCTTGCATGTGTCGTCCCATAACCCGTTGGGTTCCAGTGGACGTAAAAATTCATCTTATCTTATCTTTCCAAAAAGTCATGGGCCCTTGATGCGAATATGGCATGGAATGTCTTGCCATCCAAGGGTTGATAAACATTTAGACAATCAAAATGCAATAACATTGTCCCGTCTTCCTCATGACGTTGTTGCACTTCCTCCTCTCTCCTTCACTTCACTCCACCTCGATTGCATTTGGAGGACTCTGTGTTCATAATCCCCTCCCCAAAGCAAAAAAAAAAGGTGTTGCTCTACGGAGGTGGATGCCTCTTTGTTGCTGGAGGCATAATTAACCAGCATCTCGGTTTCAACTTCCTCTCATTCTCGTCTCGGTCTCTTCTCCGTTGTAAATCATTTCTCCATGTTGATGGCTATTGCACCTAAATGTGGGGGATTCTCTCGACCCTTACGAGCAATTTGTTTGGTTTGTGCCATATTGAACTGTTCAAAAAATGGACAAGGATTTCTCAGAAATCTCTCTACATGTCAAAGGCAAGGTAAAAAGTAAATTGAAAAATTTTTAGAGTTTAAGAGGTAGTTATGGCGAGAATTTTTAGACACACTTGTGAGCGAAAAGTGCCAATTGTTAAGATAGTTTCAATTATAATGACATTCACCACTCTTAATGGTGAGCTCTTTTATTTCAAATTTTGTGTTTTCTATGTTTTGGGTAATTCCTGCCATTTTCCACTAGAAACTCGGAATTGGGTAATTCTTTGGCCAATTCCTAGTGGACTTTGGGGTCCATGAACGATTTTCATTCCTTTCTTACTATAGAGTTCGTTGACATTCTATTTATCAAATTTTCTAGCCCATTAATTTAATCTAGATTATGATTCTAACAGTGAGGGAAATTTTTTTCCCGCTTTTCGAGGTTCAAAATTGGAATTCCTATTCCAATTGTCTACTAGTCTAGTTAGTCATCTACTAAATGTGTCATGGCCAGTGCTTGGTCTTGGTCAACCAAGATCATTGTTCTGATACCGTTATGGTGCTCCTTTGTCATATATAACATCCGAGAATACTTGTGTGGAAATGGCAAATGAAGAGCTGCTTATATAGACAAGCAGATTTTTAGGATTTGGATTATAACCTAAAATTTGGAGAATCTAGCATTTGGAAGTAATATAGTGTATGTTTGAATGATTTGACATACAAAACTAGTTAGAAAAAGTCAAGAAAGTTGATTTTGTATTTTGTTTCATCAACATTGGGCGACTTGGATCCAAATTTGGAGGAAATCATATATACCGTGCAAAAGGGGTATGCAAACACTATAAAAGGCCAATTTGTGAGATTTGAATGACTTTGTGCTCCAATTTTGGGCACTACTGAATATATTTGCACATTGAAACTGCTAACTAGCATGGACAACTTGCCTAGAGTCTATTTGTGAAGGTATTTCAACTAAAAATAGCTTTTTCATATGCCAAAAGTTTGGGAAGTCGCACAGACTACATAAAAAAGGCTTGCAAATGTTTTGAAAGGGATTTTTATGCAGTGTGAGTGACTTCTTGCATCCTTTCTACCATCTAAAGAAAAATTTGAGCATATTGTTTAATATACGCCATTCTAATACATGCTTATGCTGCTAATAGAGATTTACGAAATCACGCATTTTCCACTTAAACTTTCGTATAGCCTGATGACCACAACTGCATATAACTCTTGTCACTTTATCATGAACATAAGCTCCATCTCGAGGAGCACAAAATATACTTGATTCATCGGTAGTAGAATTTTTAAGCTTATATTTTATAATTTCTTAGTTTATTAAAATCAATCATTCACATCAATGGATTTTCATATTATTAGAATTCTTGTGATTATTTCTATGCAGTCTATGGAAGTTGGATTCGAATTTTCCATTTGAACTTATTCTACCCATGCAAGGCAACTGGGCCCCATTCCAATGGTTTATCTCTTAGCTTTTTATGTAGCAAAGAGAAACAACAAGAAATCTAGACCAATAAGTTCCCAAACTCCAGCATATTTATGGCAATCTTAACAATTTTTCTGGGATTGTATGCCTTGTCCACAAATTTCGACTTTTTATGGGCTCTAATCGGCCCTTTTCATGTACTTTTTGCATAAGTCATCACCAGATCAATGGGTTTTTCTATGATCTTGTGGTTGATCTGAGAACTGGCACGTAATTTGGCTCATTTTTCTCTCAAATTTCAGCTATTTTTCTTGCTTTCTTGGCAGCTTGAGCTCCTAAATAATTTCCCCATAGTGACCCTCGATTTAGCTAAAATGGGCTTCTAGAGAAATTTCATGATCTTGAAGATATCATGATGGTGTGATCCCTTTTTTACAACTATCAAGGCCTTCACAACTTTGTGCTTCATGGGCTCATGATGTGATCGCTCAAGATCACGCTTTATGACCTCATGGCATGATCATTTTTGCCTAGATGGGCTACGACGTCCAAGGCATGACTCTATTTAGAGGACCGCCCAACTGCCCCAGCTGGGACGACTATTAAGATTCTTTAGCAGATATCTCAAGAGACGGTTGCTACTTCATTTCTAGTGGTTTTGCTATTTTGGTCCCAAGGCCATTGTACTATATATACCATAAGAGCAGGCTTAGAATTCAGTCAAGACTTAAATTTTTTTTCTTGTTTTATATTGATCTCTGTGTTCAGTAAGATCCTCTTTGTTTTCACTCTCATGTTATCAAGAGACCTTTAATTTGTCATTGTTGTTTCTCTTGTTCTTGTTCTATTTTCCATTGTTCTTTAGTGTTTTCTGCAAAATCTGAAATCGGCCCAGGGCCCAGGCCCACACATATCGGCCCTGCCGGTTCTTAGTTTTTTTCACTTGTCTTGTCATGTCTTACAAAAATTTGTAGCAGGGAAAAGTCCTCCAACAAGCTATTGATCCTTTACAATGCTAGCGACGCAAAGATGCTAGCCACGAGCTTCAACACCTCCTACTCGTCACATTCTTTCCCATCCATAATCTCCACCATGCTTCAAATCTTTCTCCTCTACCTCACATATCTCCTCATCAGGCCCCTCTCATCGGTCCTTCTCCTTAGTACTTTGTCACTTTGAAAAGCACCTATATTCACATTCTGCCTTTGCTCTTCCCTCATCATTTCCATCCATCATTTCCTCATCATGTCATGGGGCTATTCCAGGTTTTCTTTGGCCCCACTTATGTTATTGAATATGATCCATATCCAGGATCAAGTTCCTGTATATCATATGAGTGAAATCCTCTCATGATGGACGGTGACCCTGTTGTCCTTAAAATTTCTAGATATCAGCAACCCACTGCTCAACTTTCCTTTGACACCAATCTGAACCAATTCTTTGTGTTTTAGTCAGCCCCTCTAGCTACTTGGCCATCTATTGTTCTAATCATGCATACCTTCCCTATTCAATGGTCATAACCCACTGCATTTACACAGCAATTTATTGCTACAATGCTTCCAAGGCCCACTTCACCTGTTGCTTCTCCAATCACGGGTCCCAATTTAAAGCTTCGTTGTCAAAATTTTGGGATGGTCAAAGGTGCTTCCCGTTCATGTTCAAAGTGCAGAAGAACATGTTGAAGAGTTTGAAGCTCTCATGGTTCTTAATGGACACTCCTAGTCGCAAATCAAGCTTCATGTCTTTTTCATTTGCGGCGAGCTGCTCCGTATCTATGGCTTATGGCTAAGAAAAGTTATTGGAAATAAAGATGGACATAAATGAAAAGAACGTCCTTAGCACATTATGGTTCTTCTGATGATGAGCAACTCCTTCTGAATCAACTTAACGATATGCAACAACGGACCAAGAAATTTGTGAGTGACTGGGCTGGCCGCCTTCTTATTATTGTCAATAATCTCAAGGAATATCATTCCAAAAATGAGATTCTAGAATGGTTCCTTCAATTCTGCCAGCTTATCGTTTCATGACAAAGTATTCACGACGAATTTCCTTGGAATGACTATTGAATTTGTCAATCATTCAGGCAATGTCTCTTCCCATGGTGTCCCTCGGACCGATCCTCGATTCATTGTGCAAATCCTTATTGCTCAGAACTCCATGCAACCCCAACCACAACGCAGCCAAACCCGGTGCTACATCTGCTGATATCAAGGTCATTTGGTCAATGAATGTAACTCCACTTTCAGGCCCTCCACATTGTAGTCCCCAACAAATTATTTGCAAATCTGTTCATTTTCAAGATCCTCTGAAGACATCATGCCAAATGTCATGCCCAAACTCGCATATATCTTTTCAATCTGTGCAAGCAGTAGAAAGGATATACACTAAAGCAGAAAGGAGATATGGTAGCTATTGTTAATGCCACCACATGCGCTCAATATTCTGCTGAACCTATGCCACCATCACCCCTTTCATGTAATTAGTCATATCCAAACATTGATGATGAAGTCAAACTTTTGAATAAGGCCTCATCATCTTTACCTAAAGAACCTGCACCACTATACCCTCCAGTCCTTTGGCCAATATTCCATTGGATTTTCATAAAGAACTAGCCAAGATCAAGATTTTTCTCAGTCTTGCTACCATTTTAGAACTTTATTCCACATTTGCCCTATACTTCTCAGAATCATGAATAGGAGAAGAAAGAGCAGCTCAATTAGGCTGCGTCAGGTTGTCTTATTACAACCATATGGATTTAATATTACTATATTCATTGCATATTTATGATCACATAACATGAAAGAATTCAGACATAGAAGTAGACTCTAAGACGGGAGCTAGAATGTCAAAGTTTCAGATGTCAAAATCATCTCTCTTAATTCCCCTTGCTCGTGTCTATCATTAAACGCATTGCATTTGAAGATGCATTTGTACTACAGTTCAAATCTTTACTACTAGAATAATCAATAATGTTCAAGGCATAGCTTGTTTTCTCTAATTTTTAGAGTTTCCATATTTTGAAGTTGACAAAACAAACATTGAAAAGATTCTAACAATTTTACATGGCTTGTGCAATGTATTGGCTATGGTGTCTTCCATAAGCTAATGGACAATTTCAATTTGTATTAGGAGTTTAACTATTTTTATAAAACCAGTGACAAGCTTCAATATGCTGACCAGGGTTGTACAAATTTGTTGACATGATTTGCCACCTGAACCACCTCAATCAGAATATTTTATTAGTAGAGTAGTCTATAATCAGTATGGTACAATATGTGTATATTTGTAATATATTGACTTGTGTAAGGGTACTAATATATTTGATTAGAAGCAATTTACATCTTGTTTATACCAAATATATTATGCTTTGTGTTCTCCTCTGGAGAATTTGAAAGGGATAAATATGCTCATTTTCAAAGAAGAAATTGTCTGGCCCATGGCCGTCATCAAGAAAACTCAATATGACATAAACTGGGTCTATGAAATCTTTGGTGATCAGGTTCAATATGTCTATTTCTAATCCTACTCTCTGTGGTTTGATTAGCATGCTCTGGATTAAAACCAGAGGTTCTGGAAGGTTCTTCTTTTTGCAACAAAGGCTTCCTCTGGCCGGCGAACTTTATAGATGTTAGACAATCGTAGCATAATTGATGCCTTGCCGTTGTTGCGCCACAAATTCGTTTTTCTTCCTCTGTTTCTACAAGCATGTAAGCTTACTCTTTTAATCTGCATTAACCTATTAACAGCAGAGTTCCCTGTTCAGATTTCTCGCAAGGTCTTTCCTTAAATCCTTATCATATAATAAATTGATGGTATGATGTTTCAAAGAATAAAAATGTTCTGCAACCTCAAAAATTCTGGATTGTTTTGTTTACAGGAGATAGGAGGATTCATATAAATTGTTGAATGGTATATTTATATGTCGACCGTGATGTTTATAGGAGATAAGGTCATGTAATGGTTTTGATGCCCACATCAAAAGCTCTAGCCGTAGCTAATCAAGCAGGACTTCTAGTTCATTGTTGCGAAGATTTACAAAGAAAGAGGTTGCAATACTACATTGACAAATGCTCTGAAATGCGTCTCAAAGGCTCTACATATATGCTGGAAGTAAAGTATCATTTTATTGTTTCTTGAAACTCAACAGTGCAGTGCCTTGAAACAATAGAGCACTGATTGCTTATTATTCTATTATGATGCACAAAATGCGATACAGTTTCAGAAAAATAACAAGTGTTGAAGAATGGTTTTTGTACTATCCTGATTTTCCTGTAAACTTGAAGCATGGTATGTACTTTGATTACATCTGAGAAATCCATTATTTTGTTACATTCTATCATTCGCGATATGACTGTCCAATTTGTCTATAAAGGCTAGCACGAATTAGGTAAGGATGGATATCGAATCATTGATTTTGGATTCTAGAATGGAGGCAAATAGTTTAGAAAAAATGCTACCAACCAAGATTGTTATGTAATTATTGATGTCTGTCTTATCTCCTCCTTCGACTATGGGGATAACTCGGTTCACATGCCATCATTCTGGAAAGCCATCCCTTATTGCACCATTCAACATCTGGATGATGGACTCTATAAACTTGTCACCTACCCATTTTAGCATCTCCGCCCCGAGACCATTCGTGTCTACTGCTTTGTCATTAGAGAGTTTACTTATTCCTTTTGAAATAGTGATGAACTGTGTTAGTAGCTGTTTCTCTAGCTGTATATTTGCTTCTATGTCCTCTTGTTAATACAATCTCCGTACATGATGGAACAATTCCACTGCACCTATCTCAAGATTCTCTGATTTCTTCTTTTTTAGCCTGTTCCAAAATGTCTTCGGTTCCCTGATTAACTCAAAAACATCCGCAAAAGAGAGAGAGAGAGAGAGAGAGAGAGAGAGAGAGAGAGAGAGAGAGAGAGAGAGAGAGAGAGAGAGAGAGAGAGAGAGAGAGAGAGAGAGAGAGAGAGAGTATATTAAGTCTTTGGGGGCCTAAAAGGCCTAAAAGACAATCAATATGCATAATCATAAAAGAGCAAATGAGTCTCAGTATCCTCATCTTGCTCATCGCTCTCGCTCATTATATCATCTTCTTCAAGAAGACTATTCAACCTTTTCAAGCAATTCTCTCTATACTGCAGAAGTTCTAGTAAATAGCCTCCAATTTTCTCCCCCTTCATGGAGAAGAATGTCTGAAGATCATCTGCATCAATGCCATGTTGGGCACGCAACAAAAAGTATGCCCCACATCTAAGTAATGTATGTTCTTCGTCTTCCACTTGTTCTTCACCACAAACTTTGCAGTATCTTTCAGATCTAGGTACAATTTGTCCCCATCTCCCCGTTTCCACACCTAGATAATGTGAACTAAGACGGATTCTGCCAATCGCATGTCTTTTCTTGATGGAGATATTATCATCCAAGTATTGGGCCACCTCTAAACCAAGATTCATATTTTGCCTATATAGGATCATTTTTGTCTTCGGTTGTAACCACATCCTCCTCTGGACCTTATCATATACCCATTGTCTCAAGTTTGTCTCCAACAAAATTGCCTCTTCCCACCGAGTGTTATCCATGTGGAACAGCTTTTCCAGGAAACAAATACATCTTACCATAGCCTCTCCTTCCAGGGGTAATAGACCACATTCAGTTAGCATCATGGGATAAGGGGTTTGAGCTTTGATCCCTAGCTCAAGCCTTATAAATTTCTTTAGAACCTGTTCAAGATCCGCCCACAACCCATGTGAGATGCTAGGCCCCCAAATCTCACTGCCATATAATGCCACACTTTGTACTAGCAATTCAAACAATCGTTTTTTAAGTGTCCATGACCATAAGTGCGCCTCTCTACAAAGACTCTGCATGGCATAAAGAGCCTTGTGGCTTCCATCAATCCTCTGGGCAATGCAAGTATTCCATCTATGGTTCCTATGGAAAATCAGCCCTAGATATTTATAAAAGTGACTCACCAAAATATCTTTGTATCTGAAGGAACATTCCTATTTGAGCGCTCCTACTGTCATAATATTCATTTTTTCCAGATTTACCTCCATCCCAGTAGCATCGCAAAATCGAGCTAGCCCATCCAAATGTCTCTGTATGGACTCCAGGGAGCGAGCAAAGATAACCACATCATCTGCATACGTCAACAACTGCACTACCGAATTATGTAACACAATACCGTTTGGACAATTGTCGTGTAGCCATGATTCAAGGCCATCAATAAATAATCCAAATAGAATGGGAGACAATGGGCAGCCTTGCTTAACTCCAATGTTACTGTCAATATATTCTGCTTTCTCTGATGACAATGGGAAGGACAACTGTACTAACACTTTTTCATACAATACCTGTACTGCTTCTTGTAATGATTTCGGTATCTGTAGCTTATCCATTCTATCCCATAGCTGAAATCTAGGCACTTTGTCAAAGGCCAAATCAACGAAGGCAACATATACCGGCTTTTGCGTCCCCTTCACTGTGCCTAATATTGTTTTCAACACCAATATATGGTCTAAAGTAGAGCGGCCAGGTCTAAAACCGGCTTGTACCTCAGACCTCTTGTTATTAGTCTCAGCCCAAGTACTTATTTTCGTTTCCAGAATTGACGCAAGAAGTTTTGGTAGCAAACTACTGACTAGAATAGTCCTGTAGTTATTGATATCGCTAGCAGACCCACCTTTATGAACTGGCACTACTTGATTAGCTTTCCATGATATGGGAAATCCCTGTGCAAGTGCTCTTGTGAACAAATCAGCCAAGATAGGACATATTTTTGGCCCTGCCCATTTAAGATGTTCAGCACATAATCCTTAAATGTCTTTCGCTTTCCCATTTGCTAAGCGATTGATACCTTCTGATACTTCCTCTGCAGTGAATATATAATCAGGCCTTACGCCCTGTTCTACTCTGTGCAGCAGCGCTGGATGATGATATAGAGCATACACATCCTTCCATAAAATGTTAGCTGAAAGGGAAAAATTATTTTGGCGAGCTTTCCGGAGCATATTCCAAAAGCTCTTTGGGTCCAATATGTATTTCTGGCTCAGATCTTCCTGCGTGAATAGATGTATTGTCTTTTCTTCTGCCTCACTATTTTTCTGTATTCTTTTCTACAGTCTTCTTTAAGAGGTCCCTGACTAGTCCTTCATTTTCTCTTAGCATCACGGCAAGTCTGATCATACCAAGATTTGCATGGGAGCCCTTTCACAACGCGTTTCGAGGTAAAAACCTCTTTAGCTACATCAGACAACAAAGCATTCAACTGCTGGCTAGATGTGGATATGTCTGCATCCCAGCTGATATATTGCAAATCTGATTCTATCTTAGCCTGGTAGCAATTGCGCAAGCTGGCCCTCATATGATACCCCTGATAAGCATGTGATTTTGGAGAAAAACTTGTATTGCTGGCATGCAGTATGATCACCAACGGGCAGTGATCTGATTCTAGTTGTTCTTCACCAACTTGGAAATCGATCAACTGGTCCAAAGTACTAGCCACCATAATCACATAATCGATTGTGATTCTGGATCTACATGTATTACTTTTAGCTTTTGGAAATCTGCGCAGACCATTTCATATGATCATGTTCGTGCTACAGCACAAAGAGCAATTGCCTCCCTAATTTTGTAATTATTTTGTCTGAAGAATGCCTATCCCAACCTTCACCTATCAGATCATTTATATCCATTTGTTCCAACCAAAGGGGGTCCTCCAAATTTGTATATACGGCTGCTTGCTCCTGTTCTACTATTAAAGTCACCTGCAAGAAGTACTTCGCCTTTGCTTTGAAAATACATTATGTCTTGTTCTAGTGCAAAGAACAAATCATCCTGGCAAGCATCGGTTTCTACATAAGTCTTCTTATGTCTAGGAGCGAAGTAACATACAGCTAAGTAATACATGGTCTGTGATCCAAGTATTTCAATCCACATAAACTGTTTGACTCCTTTTATCTGATCTTTATATGATGGTCTGACATAACAAGCAAGTCCACCGTTTCCAATATCTATATCTTTAAACCTTTTATTTTTCACAGAATATAACAGTTCAAACCCCGGTATTTCTGGTAATGCATATAACTCATGTTCTTTAGTTTCAGCAAAGCAAATTACATCTATTCCGTCAAGATTTTCCTGTATTGCCACCACCTTATCAACTGTTAATCTATTAATATTCCATATTACAATTTTAATGCCTCCCAGGAATTCCTATTCTGTCACAACAACTTTTCCTTTCAGCCATTTTACATTCTGGTTCTTTTGTTTTGCCTCTTTAAATTTCAAAATTTCTTTTTTCTTTTCTTGGATCTGCTCTTTTATGAGATCGTCATTTACCCAGATGAATTTCCCTTTAAGGGTAAACCTCTGCTTCACGACTTGTGTCTTTGCCTCTCTAGAAGGGAACTTCAGCAAAATATTACGAGTTCCAGATCCTTTTTTCCCCAGTCTAAATGCATCTAGAATTTCAAATTTGGCTACCTGCATGTCTTCCTTCAAGAATTTTTCCACTGTTTCTCTTGTATTCTCATTATCCTGTTCAGGTAGACCCACTATTCGGAGGTTTAGGGCTCGCTGATTTCGTTCCTATTATCAAAAGTAGCCCGCAGAATAGATATCTCATCCATCGCTGATTCTACTACTGTATCAGAGGATTTTTCCTTCAAATCTATAATGTCTTCCTTAACCCCATTTAATTCCTCCTGTAGTTGTACGAAATTGGAACGGAGGACTTCGTTTTCAGATTTTAAGCTTTTAATCTCCTCCAGGAGTCTTGTTTCTCTTAGTGCAGACTCTTGTCGGAAGATAACTAGTTCTCTCATAATAGCTGCTAATGAGATTTCGGCATCAGAAGTTTCACCATCGGATTTGGAGAAGTCTGCATCAGTTTTGTCCACCTTTGTCTTCTTCGACCTAGTCTCCTTTTGGGCCATTCTTGGTAGCTCTGTTTTCTAGCCCCCGTCTCTGTTCACAATCCCCTCTTTGCTAACTCCTCTATGTTGAAACCGATCCGCTTTGGGTATTCCCCTGCTGTTACAAATTTACCAAGAATCCTCTGTTTTCTGTTCTTAATCCCCTACTACCGCAACCCTGACTCCCGACCAACCACCGACCGTTGACGATCGATGCATCTTGAGGGCTGTGCAATCCCTTGCGTGTCGATGTCGCGTGCTGCAGGCAACTCGCTTACTCGAGATTGAGTAGAACGGGTCCTTTGTGGGCCTTGTGTAGGCCAAAAATGGGGCCATGAAAAGCAAAATAGAGGCCGAGAGAGAGAGAGAGAGAGAGAGAGAGAGAGAGAGAGAGAGAGAGAGAGAGAGAGAGAGAGAGAGAGAGAGAGAGAGAGAGAGAGAGAGAGAGAGAGAGAGAGAGAGAGAGAGAGAGAGAGAGAGAGAGAGAGAGAGAGAGAGAGAGAGAGAGAGAGAGAGAGAGAGAGAGAGAGAGAGAGAGAGAGAGAGAGAGGGGCTAAATGAAACAATGATAAAGGAATAACAAGCAAAATGCTTAGAGGCCAAGGGAGGGGAGGGAGGGGGAGGGAGGGAGGGAGGAGGAGAGAGAGAGAGAGAGAGATGTATTTTTTACGTCGTAGCACAAGCCAGCATCCTTTAGGACATACGACGCTCCCTGTTCAAGGAGCACCACCCCCTACAAAGAGGCGCTAAATGAAACAATGATAAAGGAATAACAAGCTTACTCTTAGCTAACCCATGGGTTAGAATAGAATAGATGATCCAAAATAATTGCTAGTAATAGGTCCTGCTCCCATTCACCACAAGTTACTAGGATTCCATGAATAATCTCATCATTCTAATTACGCGAAGTCTTTTATCAATTTGGGTCATCAAATGATTAATGAGCTTAATGGTAGAATATAAGGGAGATGATGTGATGTGAGAGAGAGTCACAAGATATAGTGTAGGTAATAGTGTAGCCCAATGTTGTATGTACTAGACGGAAGTGAGAAGTTTGGGAGATGCTTGGGTGCCTCCTCCCAATCCTTTGGTCACTCGAAAAAATAAAAATAGAAAAGGTGGAGTGCTTTCATCGTGGCATAGGGCCCTCCATGACAACTAAAGCAAGCCCTCTGCAACCATAGTAGACAAGGAGTCTATGGCCTTGCCTAATCCTTGCCTTGGTGTATCTGCATGTTTAACTACGAACTACTATAAGCCAATGAGACCCTATGATAAAGCTCTACTCAAAGTTTAAAGACATGATAGCTTACCTTTAATTCGAGCTAATATAGATCCGTTAAAAGGATCGTCTTAATATTGAATTCACAATCACTGCATAAGAAACCTATGAACCAATTTGCATTGTTCAATCATTTAGCTTCGTCGAGAAACTATCAAAAGGATATTTAAGCCCTACAATTATCAATCTGACCACTGCAATATATGTTCTATCGTGTCTGAGAGTTATATAGATTAAAGCGATCTTTGTATATCCCATTATCTTTAGCATGAAATAAAGTAAATGAACCCGGTGCTTCAAGTTCTTGCACATTCCTTCCTATATAATTGTATTGCCTTTTCCGTTCTCATTTTTTTTCTTCCTTACTTATTATATGGAAGTGACGCGTATGCAAATTTCAGCATTTTGCAATTGGTAAAAAACCTAAGCGATCTAATCTTTTGGGTTTTCTGTTTAAATGTTCTTCCTTACTTATTACATGGAAGCGGCACATGTGCTAAAAATTAATTAAGCGCATTTATGGCGGATCAGGGCCTTTTTGGACTCTGTGCCCAGGTTTGATTCTGCTGTCAGAACTTCGCTTCCTAAGCCACGTGTGCTGAATGTCATAAATGAAAAAGACACATGTCATGATAATTCACACTATCTCGAATGATGAAAAAGGCACATGGCAATTTTGCACACTCATCATTATTGCACATAATCATTAAAAAATCGATGTCATAAATAAAAAAGGCACATGTCATGATAATTCACACTATCTCGAACGACTAAAAAGGCACATGTCAAACTTATATAATCATTCAAAATCGATGTCATAAATGAAAAAAGCACATGTCATGATAATTCACACGATCTCGAACGACGAAAAAAACAATCAAATTTACACACTCATCATTATTGCATATAATCATTCAAAATCGATGTTATAAATGAAAAAGGCACATGTCATGATAATATTAATGATATTTGATATTATTTACATGTATGTCGATTGTCGAGATAGACTTCGTTTCAACAATTGCCTATGAAAGATATATACATAATCCACGTAAGGGTGGGATTACTCTGTTCTTCCATGTATTTAAAAAACAGTAATTCTATCTCCACCACAATAATTATATCTCCACCAGCTGTTATTTGATACTAAACTTAGAATTACAAGATTATAGTTACAATGACAATACAGACATAGCATTTCAGAATTCAAAACTTCGGAACAGTGACATTAAAACATTAACACTTCATAATGTTTTCATAGTTTCAGCAATTTCCCAAACACACAATAGTTTCATGGTTGATCCAAAATTCCAAATTACAACTGAAATTATAATTTTATTCATCTTTGGCACATCCTATGTTGATGCCGGAAACAACAATATTCTTGTCTGTGCCTCTGCCAGGGCAAATTTTCATCCTTACGCAATTAATTTTCCAGGCCGTCGCTACTGGACGATTTTCTGATGGATTTCTCATCACTGACTATATTGGTAATATCTAACCTTTGTATATTTTTGCCATTCTTTGTATAATGCTGATGTATTGCGGATTTTTGTTCTTTTAGCCCTGCATTTGGGGCTTCCCCTGATTCCGCCCTTTAGATCACATCCTCAGAACCTTGAATTTGGAGTGAATTTTGCTGGTGCTGGTAGTGGTTTGTATAATACAACTGGAACCATCCTGTAAGATCTTGGTAATTGTTCTACTTTTTTCCCCAAATACTTCTGATTTTGCTCTTTGAAATTCTAAAAGGGCTTGCAACAACGTGAATTATCCTCTACCTTTGGCGGCACAAGTAAGAGACTTCCAGCAAGTAAAGCAGCGCCTGATTGCTCAAAAAGGCATAGCTTCTGCATCCAGGATAATAAATGTAAGACGAAAATTTACCTGCTAGAAGAACTCGAGCTGCCAGAATCAAGAAAACATAATTGCATGTAAATATAGACTATAAGAAAGTAGTATTCTCGCCAAGAGGTCTTCTAACGACATGCCAGAACCAAAAACCTAACAAAGAACATAAATAACAAGTTGGATTTAAAAGAAAACAATAAAATAAACAAATTCTTGAAGCATATCCTCACCAAAGAAAATATAACCAAGAAGAAAGTCGCCAGAAGCTACCGGAAGTCCTCTACTCCAAAAAACTCCAACAAGTTTCAAGAAACTTGAAGAACTTGAAATTTTTTTAACAAAATCCTATCTACCTATCTCGGCGCCTCACCGGAATCGATCAGAAGAAGCAGCGCCACTACATTAGCGAGGATCGGCACGCCGGAATGAAGCAGGGGGGGAAAAAAAATTGGTCTAGTTCGTAATCCCACCCTTACGTAGATTACGTAAGGGAATCTACTTTCCTCGGGTATCCCCCTCGGAATATTCCTCGACGGGGCCGCCAGCCTCAGCGGAGCACTCGCGGCTCCGCCGCTCGTGCACTGCCTCAGCTGGAGGCGCCGCCTCGAAAATTCCTCGGCAGAATACCCTCGGGCCGTAGATTCCCTAGTACATTATATGTGGCTTAGAATACAAACATGTGGTGTAAAAATAGCCTTTTGATCAGTGATACGTATCGACTATCTAAAGTCGGAAAGAGAGATGTTCACGGCGGGGAGTTGGGGAAGAGAAATGTTCATGGCGACCTTGGCCACCATAGGAGGAGGGACATTACGCCGCGTAAAGGACCTAACGGCTCCTCCAGACGAGGCAGCGCAAGAGCGGTGGAGCAGCGAGTGCGTCAGCAAGACTGGCGGCGCCGCTGGGTCTGGCGGCACCGTCGGCTCTTTACACACATAATGCCCTCCTCAGATAAGGAGGTTGAAATGGATGGTGGAGATTAAGAGGTGGAAGAGTTTGAAATGGATGGTGAAGATTAAGAGGTTGAGATGGAAGGATAAGATTAAGAGGTACATTGTATAAGAACCGTCATACTGCCATATTTCTTGGAGCCCTTCATCCATACACTATCTCTGTTCTCTACCTATGTATGCTCTATGCTGAACAGAAGGATGAAGCAGACATTTGAGATTGGGTTTTAGCTTGATGCCGAACCTGCAAAGAAAGGAAGAAGGATGAGGAAAACACTATACTTTGCCGCCACAATCTGCGCTCCAAGAAGACCATTGCCTTTTTTTAGACCATTGCCTTTTTTTACCATTGCCCCTCTATTTTCTCATCATGGACCATTGCTCCACTATATTTATATTTTTCCTTAGCCCAGTACACCATTGCATATTTTTTGTTTGGGCGCCGCCCCTTTTTCTTATCATTTTTGCCAAAAAAAAAAAAATAGCCATCTTGCCCCAAGCATTACATGTGTCTTTCCCTAAGCCCGAAATTACCATTGATTTTCTATTATCATGGCACTCATTATTATTATCATTCTATCAAGTTCGAAGTCTCGGTTATTATCACCAAATTATTATCATCATTTTATCATATCAAAACTTCAATTATTATGGTGTTGGAGTACACCTTAAAGCCTCCAAATATTATTATTATTCTATGGTGTTGGAGTACACCCTAAAACCTCCAAATTATTATTATCATCATTTCGAGTTCGAAGTCTCGGATATCAAAACTTCGGTTGTGTTCCCTATTGTACTAAATATATGAAAAACTTTGAAGTAAGAGGGCCGAGGGGACCGGCCCATTTTTTGTTTGGGCGAGATGTTGACCGGGATTTTGGCACCCGGTCAACATAAGAAAAAAGAAAAGAAAAAATCGAAGGGGGGAGGGGTGATGGAGATTAATATTGTGGTTAGAAGACCTTTGAAATACTTTTAAGGGTGGAGATAAGGAGGTTGAAATGGATGGTGGAGATTAAGAGGTGGAAAAGTTTGAAATGGATGGTGAAGATTAAGAGGTTGAGATGGAAGGATAAGATTAAGAGGTACATTGTATAAGAACCTTGAGGAGCACGAGCTCTTCCTCTCTCCCTGCTCCACGATTTTGTGGAGGGTGGCAGCCTCCACATGATCTGGTGTAGAAGCCTCCCATGGTTCAGAGACATGGGAGGATGATTTCCATTGTATTTCCATGCCAGTTCTTGATTATAAAAGAAGATTTTTGGGCCCATATTATTTTCTTATTCTTATTCCAATTCTGGTCAAGTATTTTGTTTTAATCTAGCAGCACCGGATGATCTTGATTTCTGCCTTTGAGGTCGAATGATGGGGGTGTGGGAAAACCCGCCATCAGTCCACTATAGCTTTCATTGTTTTGAATTCTTTGGTGGTTTGAACACCAAGACCAGGCAACCATTTGGCTGCATCCCTTAGAATATCTTCCCTATCTTTTTCATTAGCATTCCTACAAATATTAGTAACAAGTTTGCCAATATTCTTTGACAATCTTTTCTTTTTCTTTGTGCTGAAATCACCATTCAGTTTGGCTTCTTCATCAACTGCAGCCTTCCTTTCTCTCTGTCTTTGTCTTTCTTTTCTTTTTTTTTTTGTTCAGCTCTCTTCTACCTAAAAAGAACTAACAAAAGTTAATTCTGTAAAGGATACAGAATAAACAATTGGAGATAAAACTTGACTTGCCTTCAATATCCATTGGAGCATGTGTCTCATTTTGAATGTATTCACGATGTGCCTTCTCTGTCATAAAATCAGTTTGTGTTTCTTCATAACAAAATTCAGCACCAATATCTGAAAAGATAAATAAAAAACTAAGGTTATACATGAAGTCTCTATTTAGACAAGCAAACAACAATAAAATAAATCCTTCATGAAATGGCCATTCGAGAATTTAAACACTTAAATCGAACTTGAATTACCTGGATCCTCTTCTTTAGCATTTGTGTCATTCTGCACAATTTGAGCATGTGCTTCTTGACAGGAACATCCACCACCTTAAATGAAAGTAGTACATTCAATATCATTACAAAATTCATTGGTTATTACAACACTAAACAAGCACTAACGACATACCTTCATATATGTTTTCATGTTGAACATCCTCTGTTCTTGTTTCATCAAGGACAACAGCAGGTTCGTCTTCTCCTATTAAGGCACAGTAATGAAAAATTAAGTGTCCAGAGCAGTCAAGAACAGGCAATAAGCATCTGACATACCTCTACCAGGAATCATCTTCTCATCAAAATTCTTGCTGAAACTAAAGCAGCACTCTATAAATCTTTCGGATACAATTGGGCCAGGATCAAATTGCACTCGGTTCTTGGCCAAGGAACATAGGAAGGCAGAATTCCAGTCCATAGTGGAGAGATGGATGAATTGCAAGAAATTTCGCAAGAACATGAGACTACACCGCCATTTCCCATTTCGAATTGCAAAATTGCTCCGGTGCCTAAACGATCCAAGAAAAGAATCTCCCTCCCTCTCAGGAAATTTGGATGACGGCCGAATGAAGGGCGAAAATTCAGTGACGGTCGAGGAAGGGCGTGACGTTTGCGTTTGAAGTTCGAAAAGCAGTTTTCCAGCATGGGTGTTGCCCACATGCTTTTTTGCATATGTCAAGAAAAAACACACCCTGCAACGAGCAGAGGAAAATCATTCTGCCGCACAACGCAGAGGATACTTAACAAAGACACTTAGTAGCGCCGCTGCAGAAATGTCGGAGAGATTTTACATGATATAAAAGTAGCCAAAAACCCCAGTATTTCAACCAAACGTGTATTACATCAATCCAGAGGAGACTTAACAAAGACACTTAGTAGCGCCGCTACGAAAATGTCGGAGAGATTTTACACGATATAAAAGTAATAAAAAATCCCAGTAATTCAACCAAACATGTATTACACATGTATTACATAGGGACTGGCAACTGGTGGAGGCATTATTATAGGCCCTCGTGGTGCCATGAACTGGGCGGCTGGAGGAAATTTTCTATCAATTGTTCTTAGATTTTTCTAATATACAAAAAATTTCCGGTAAACGAGGAAATTTCATTTAGGGTGTATATGTATGAAATAATCAACATGTCGGGAAGAAGTCTCTTTTGACGTGCTTACAAAGACGACGAGTTACTGGAACTTACTGCAGAGAACAAGTCAAGGCGCCAAGCCGGACCCAGCTATGGCGATGTGCCCACTCCGTCGCCTTTCCTCACGACACTACGTGCTCGGCTGCCTCTCTTGTCAACCCCGTGGTAGATCAGACGCAGCCCAACTCTTTATTACTGCTCCAAACCGGATAAAATTTGTCTCTCTTTCCAGATCTAACCTGTTTTTTTGGCTGCAAAAAAAAAATCCTTTTGTGAGTCGCTAAAGGAAAAACAAATATCCCCCTGCTCCTTCGCCACATCGTTCAGAACGTGCTGCAGGGTCCCCGAGCCATGATTATCTGGAAGTCTTACATTTTGATGCTTCATCCTGCCCATCCGTGTTCCGGTTTCCGGTTTCAAACATTAAATTATTGGAGATTGCTATGGCGGTTGAAGTCTTGAGTAGAGGTTTGTAGATCTAGTATTGACTTCGTAAGCGATTATGGTGGAAGGTTTCCAACACGTCAACCCAACCAAAAACCGAGTAACAACGTAGTTGCTGCTTACACTTCCAAGCTAAATTATTGCTGCTGGGAGTGTGAGCAAGTTCATTTCTGGGCAGCTTGTAAATTTCTTCTCGAATACTTGATCATGTTGTTAGTAAGCTGTGTTTTTTGATTCGAAAGGCTGTTATTCTAGGCCTGTGCGAAGTTTGTTTGCAATTCAATCCCGGAGTTTGAAATCCTATCCACTAATGGCAAAACTTGTGCCCTATATCTTTCTGGGCATGCTTATGAGCATGCTTACATTCGCCGTGGCTCGGGTGTCAGATCTTAATTACAGCAGCTTAGCACCTCCGGGATATAATTATACTTCCAGCTTATCTCCTCCGATTGCATATGACACCACACCTGGTGTACCAGAGTTTGTGATGGCTTCTCTACAGAACAAAACGGACACCATCACAGAAGAAGTTAGCAAGAAATATAGCTTCTGCATTGTAGATGGGTAAGGCAATTCCCTACTTGTATAGATGTTTTGGTCAGTATACTTGTACTTGCATTTTGGTCAGAAGATACTCGTAAAGCAGTTATAAGATTGATCTTGTTTCAACATTGAAAAAGCCTGGGGAATGGTGTATCTAGGAATGTTAATTGTTATCAACATATTTGGGCTGATTCAAATACGTCATATTAATTAAGGTCCAGACTGTTCTTTCTGGTTTTGCATGTAAGCAGACAATATAAATAGTGACAGTCCTGTAAGTAAATCAACTGCTGCTTCTGTTTTGTGTCCAATTTAACCCCATAAGACAATTGATAGCAAAAGGGTGAGTTTTGATATTGTTGACTTTTACATGTTGCAGCAAAAAGGATCGTCAAGCAGCTTTTGGATACTCAGATAATGCACCATTTTTGAGCGATTGCTATTATAGTGGTATGGCATTTATCATTTGTTATAAAGTGCTAAAAGCTTGGGGTGTGTCTTGCGTTAAATCCGATTCCAGCTTACCCAAAGGCTAATGTTGCCAATGTTGATCTACATTATCTTACAACGTTTGCTACCCTACTAGTTCAGTTTTCATACAGTACTGAGAATTAGATGTCATTTATTACATGTATGGAGGTTGCTCTAATGGATCTGTTGTACCTGGTGGTTTTTGACCTTCAGTTCCTGACTGTAGATTTTTATCCTTTCAGGAGAAATGACGAATCGATTATGTGGGGAGGCAGAGATTAGGTTCTACTTTGCGTCAATTTTCAGAGCCGATGATCTGCCTCCTAATATAAATTGCAACCAAAGTCATTGGTCCCTTGGATGTGAAGCTGGTTATGCAAGTAGTATGACTCAAGAAGATACTTCATCTTCAAAGCAAATACCTGTGCGAGATTCAAATCCTCAACCTTGTTGTGCAGGCTTCTTCTGTCCCCGTGGGATGACCTGTATGATACGTGAGTACCACGTAGAAATATGCTGCTATTGGTTTCCTTGTAATTGAACATAGATTGACATGTTTGTTATTCTTCATTGTCTTGTGCAGCTTGTCCGCTTGGTGCATATTGCCCACTTGCAACATATAACCCAGCAAGTGGTCTTTGCGATCCGTAAGTCTGGATTTACGAAAAGAACCAGATATAGTTTAACTACATATATAGCATTATCTTAAAATCATCAATCAGTTTATCATTAGATGCATTTTGAAGCTTTCCTTTATAGCTGTCTTATCCCACAGATTCAAGCAACCTAGTAAGCTATACAAGTCCAGAACTTTACCCTTGATTAGAGAATCTGTCCTGTTGATCTGTTCGTTGGTCTCTATTATCTTAGTCATCTTCAGTGACTAGTCCAATCTTGAGTCTTAATGTTTTCTATCATAAGTACCACCAAGTGAATTTTTTCTTGCCTTGTTTTAGTGCATTGTCTTCCCTGCCATCACGATGTGTTATAGGCATCATCACTTTTCTTTTTCGTACTGGCACAGAGATGTGCAGCTGGCCATGTTTTACAGAAATTGTAGTGTGTTTTAAAGATACCCTCTCTTTTGAACAAATTGCTTTTGACAGTTTGTGGAAATTAAAGTTAACTTAATCTTTTTGTTGGCAGTTATGGTTATAAGCTGACACCAGGGATGGGTAACTTTTCTTGCGGTGGTGCCAACATATGGGCTGATGTTAGCACTGCTGAACAGGTTTTCTGTGATGCTGGATCATACTGTCCCCTTCCTACTGATAAAAAAGAATGTGACAGTGGGTATGATCTTTGCATTAGTTCTGCTGCAATTAGGAATTTTGACCCCCAGTACTGATGTGTGGCATTGTTACAGATACTATTGTCGGGAAGGTTCAACATCACAAAAAAGTGCGAACAAGTTTTTCCCTTGAGATGATCATAAAGTTTCTATGTTGCAGTACTCACCCCGCTGTCTTTCTCACTTGCAGAATGCTTTCTTTTCACTTCATGCAAAGATGGAGCACAAAAACAAAACCTTCGTCTTTATGGGATATTGTCAATTGTATAATAACTATTCTTGTTCCTTGGTTCTTATGAAATAAGAGCTTTCTGGGGACACTAATTGATTCTCTAACACCCTGTTGTTGTTTCAGGCAATTCTGGCCATGATACTCTTGATAGTATACAGCTGCTCCGATCTAGTAATGTCAGTCCGAGATCGACGCAAGTCAAAAGCTAGAGAAAAAGCAGCTAGTTATGCCAAGGAGCATATTCCAGCAATGGAAAAATGGCGGATGGCCAAAGAAAAAGCAGCAAAACGTGCTAAAAATTTTTCGGGTCAGCTTACCCGTACATTTTCACGTAAACAAGTTAAGAATATAGAAGAGAGGCCAGTTCTTAAACACAAACATGGTGGGCCTGCCAATAATAATGATGTCCTTATGTATGATATTCCTTCGAATTCAAAAGGTGATCATAAATCGTCACGATCAGGTAAAGGAGCAATGCCACAGGATCACCTTCCACCTCCTCCCATAGCATTTGCTTTTGAACAGTCAGCTCATCCGCAAGATAATGCAGCACGGCTAAGTGAAACTCAAATTTTTAAGTATGCATATGGTCAAATAGAGAAGGAGAAGGTTATGACATCATTTGGTATGGTCGCTGAAGGAGTAATGAATGCCAGACAACGACCACCAATTGAGTTGGCATTTCAGAACTTGTCAATGATGCTAAAGAAAACAGGAAAGAAGATTCTGAGCAATGTGACTGGCAAGCTCTCACCTGGACACATAACAGCTATAATGGGACCATCAGGAGCTGGTAAAACTACATTTCTAAATGCTGTTGCAGGCAAAGCAACACACAGCAAAACTGTTGGGCATATTTATATCAATGGCGTAGCAGGACAAATACAATCATATAAGAAGATAATTGGATTTGTACCACAAGATGATATTGTTCATGGCAATTTGACTGTTGAGGAAAATCTGTGGTTCAGTGCAAAGTACAGGTAATTTCTTACTAGTTATACATGCTTCTCACTGAAGGAAAATGATCCGTGTGTTGGAATATACTTCAGAAAAAAGAAATCTAATTATATGGAGTAGAGACCAGGTGTCAGTAAAATTAGTCATTGTGTAAGGAGTTTAAAGGATTTGTTTTACGAAAAGGAGACCCTGTCCCAGCCTTACCTGTCCTCTTTAATAGCCAATATGCTGGCTATGGCCAAGACAAAGCATATCAATTTCTTTGCAAACTGTTTGCCTTGATTGATCAGTGGAAGAGTTGAATGTAGCAGTTTCCATATTTGTGTGCCTTTTAATTCTATTTGTTCACTATATGCATGGAACTGTACTGCATGTTGATTACGGAACTGTATATTCAGGCTTCCAACATATCTTCCAAAGCAAGAAAGAGTTTTGATCCTAGAGCGTATTATTGCTTCACTGGGTCTAGGCGCAATAAGGAATTCACTAGTGGGCACTGTTGAGAAACGTGGAATATCCGGGGGCCAAAGGAAGCGGGTAAATGTTGGCTTGGAAATGGTTATAGAACCTTCACTTCTTATTCTTGATGAGCCTACATCTGGGCTAGATAGCACATCCTCGCGCTTGGTCTTGCAAGCTTTAAGACGGGAGGCTCTGGAAGGAGTTAATGTTGTCTTGGTGCTTCACCAACCAAGGTAAGTAAAATGCATTAGACAAATGCCTGTTTCAGAAATCTCATAAGTTAGAGGAGCCCTAGGAGTTGTTTATGGTCATCGTTTAAGTGGCTAGTAGGAAGCTGATTTTTTTGCAAGCTTGTCAATTGGAGCTGATTCATGTAGCTTTTTCTCATTAAGTTCACTGAACTCTTTCCTTTGTGGACAGTTATACGTTATTTAAAATGTTTGACACAGTAATGTTTCTGGCAAAGGGTGGTCGAACTGCATACCTTGGACCAGTTGATGAAGTTGAAGACTACTTTGCAAAGTTGGGCGTTAAAGTTCCTCCTCGTATTAATCCACCTGATCACTTTATGGATGTATTGGAAGGGATTGTTACTCCTGAAGGTGACAGCAATTTTGATCCTGCCATTCTACCAATACTTTGGATGCAACACGAAGGGCACGAGATTCCTGAAGATTTGAGGGCGTTGGCCTCTCAGCTTGCTGCTCGCAAACGTGGAAAACTTACAAGGGATAAATTTGCCCAACGTAAATCGTTTAGGCAGGAAGCATGGGAGGAACTCAAGGGTCCTCTGATCATATGGTGGGATACTGTAATACAATCTATCTCCACTGTGGAAGATTTTTCAGGACGAGATACTCTAGGATTTGTTAGCCAATTTCAACTTGTGCTGCTTAGGTAAACATAAATCCCTTGCTTCTCATGTTATGTGCCTTCCCACTTATCCATTCGTGAGGATGACTTTGATCTAATGTATATTACCAGAGTCTTCAAGCAGAGATTCCGAGAAGCCAGGGTTGTAGCACAAGATTATCTTATTCTATTGCTTGCAGGAGTATGTCTGGGATTGCTTTCAGATGTTAGGGACAAAGCGTTAGGTTCGAATGGATATTCATATACAATCATTGCAATATGTAAGCATAGGATTATTAGTTGTCCATATTGCGGTCAATACAATCACTCATATATGGTTTTCTGTGCAGCTCTTTTGTGCATGATATCATCTCTCAGGACCTTCTCTTTGGATAAACTGCAGTTTTGGCGAGAAAGTGCATCAGGAATCAACAGGATTGCATACTTTTTGGCTAAAGACACAACAGATCACTTCGACACACTTGTCAAACCTTTTGTTTATCTTTCAATGTTCTATTTTTTCAATGATCCACGGTCGTCTTTTATCTCCAACTATTATGTGACACTGGCCCTGATCTACTGCGTTACGGGCATAGGCTATATCTTTGCCATACTTTTACAACCTTCAACAGCACAACTGGTAAACATTTTACTGTCAACTCGCTAAGGGTGTTTTAAGTTATTGTCTGGATCCATTAGAATCTCGTCCTTCATGGAAATCACCTGTTTAATGTACAAAATGTGACTTCCTATAAGCTAAAGTAACTCATGGAAGGAGAACTACTCAAGAAACTGAATGAGGCAGTCGCATAAAGATACATTTTAGCAAATGTTGCTAACATGTGAGACTGATTGCAAATCCGACTTAGAATTGTCCTGTATTGTAGTCATAAGATTGTTATATCTGTCTACTTTAGTTTTGTTATTGGAATTGTTTTTTCTGAACTTTGTTCTACTCGTGCAGTGTTGTGTATTTATACCAATCGTAACTACACTTTTAGCAACAAAATCAAGTCCTGTTGGGATTGTAAATATTTTAGCCAATATCAGCTATGCGAAATGGGCACTTGAAGCTTATGTTATTGCGAATGCAAAAAGGTAAACAGTCTATATGCTGCTTTTTTGTGAAGTTATAATCTAACACTATCAATCCCATTTTTAAATCATTTCCATTGCTATATTTGTCCACTCATGTATTGCAACCTAAAAATTCTAGGATGCCGTTAGATTCAAATTTAATTGCAATGACAATTCTTTTGCTTCGTACTGAACAAGCATGAATTGTGTGGTCTCTTCTTGAAACTAAAGCCACAATTTGTCATTTTGAAACAGGTATGCTGGCGTCTGGTTGATAACCCGATGTGGGGTTCTCCAGAAGCTTGGATATGAGCTGGATCGTTTACCAATTTGTCTTGCCATTCTTATTGGCTATGGTTTGGCTTCACGAATGATAGCTCTGCTGCTACTCTTTATCAGCAATAGAAGCAGACAAAAGTGAATGAGTGCTTTTGTAATAAGAGCATATATAATCGGCAACCTGTTGGCCTGTATATATTATCCCCTAGCCTGCAGCTGCAACAGAATTGGAGGCATACGATGTATTCTTGCTTTTCAAGATTTAGAATTCTGGAGCGTGCAATGCCATAAGAATGGCCAGTTTTCTTAGTCGAGAAGATCCTATCCTTAGCCATATTTATGCACTGTTGCAGCATTATTTTGCATACTCCAACTCAAAAGCTTTAGTCATCCAAATCGAGGATAAAGAGTTGTGTTTATGGTGCCATGGCCAAGAGGCTACGTTTCCGTGGAGTGATCTGACTTGGACAAGATAGAGGTAGTAGACTTAGTAGACCGGACTAAGTACTTCGAAATCTCTTCTGGGTAATAAAACGCTGGAAGTTGCCTCTAAAAGCGGACCTTGAAGTTACCTTAAAGGCGGACCTGCCCATGTGGCAAAACTGTTTGCACTAAAACACTTTGGTTTCGACTTGAACTTTAAAATTTGAAGTCAAGGTCAACCTCCATGGAACGTAGTCTAATCGAACCTTTCATGCCTTCGATTGAATCTTGCGTGTGCAATGCATGCTTAAAGAATATGTAAGCCACTAGGGAACAAGTTTGACCTATAACCAATCTTTAAATCAAGCAAAAATTTTCTTTCCTTATTGAAAGATATTTTTTATTCGAAACCAGTTTGTGGGTACACCTTACTTCTATGTGATATCAATGCATCCACATATCAATAGCAATTGTGTGGAGTCAATCAGATAGCATAATAACCTTCTACATCCCAAACAGCTAAAGAAATTGTTCCACAATTGTTGACCCAACCTTTGATCAGTCATAGAAACTTGCTTACTAAGTTTGGATCTAAGAGAGATTAAGATCCTAGAGGAATATTTGTACTTCTGGGAGAATACAAGTTCTCTGTGCCTCTTCCAAATAATCCATAGAAGCCATCCCTTACACAAATGTATGGCGATCTTCTTTACTGCAGGGATATATTCCTAGCACAATATAAAGGACTAGAGAATAGAATAGAATAGAATAGATTTTTAGCGTCCACGGAGACCAATTGGAGAAGAGATCTCAGATACTTTTTTCCCCGGATCCCAGGTTGCTTGAGTATCAATGCGTTCAATGAGCGATCGTCTCATCCACTTGATCACACATGGGGCACGCAGGATTGACTTGAACCTTTAGAGAGTAGATCCCAAATACTTCTTTCACTTGATCCCAGGTTGCTTGAGTATCAACGCATTCCATGAAGCAATGCTCGATCGTCTCATCCGCTTGATCACACATGGGGCAAACAGGACTGATCTATACCTCAAATTTAGTGACCAAATAGTTAGTCCTCAGTGCTCTATAAATAATTTGCCAAGCGAGAACCTGTACTTTTGGAAGAAATTGATTCTTCCAAACCCGTTTCCACATTCATTTCAGTTCATTCTCACAGAACTACAAGGACAATTTAGGTGATAATTGGAGCACCTCATTTGAATGAAGGAGTTTATAACAATTGGAGACAAAGCAATGTTCTACCAAAGCCTCATAAATTATCAAGAGATTACCCACCATAGGTCTTGCATAGTAAGGGATATTTCCCAAGTTTTTCTATATGACGAAAACTAAATTTCCTTTTAAAGTCCTGCCCCCTATGCCAAATATATTCCCAAAATATGGCGTAACCAAATTAACATGACCTGTAAGATTAAACACTGTCATATCAACCATATATGAGGCATTTTCTCACAACTATTATTACGTGGGATCCAAGCCATCGGGTTCTATTCATGAAGCATTATGTGGGATCCAAGCCATCGAGTCCTATTCATGAAGCATTAGGACACTTCTATTATTATAAGATCCTATAATCTGATGATAATTTACAGCTCTATAGGAACAATAGGACTTAAGCTGTTGCAAAATTAGAAGCATTTGGTTCCATTCAAAACGAACATTCTCCTGGGGAAATAATAGTGAAGAAAGTAAATCATTGCAAATCTGGAAGCATGTTTGGAAGAATTCTCTTCCTCCCAAAGTGAACATTCTTATTTGGTAGATTCTACAAAGAGCACCCAAGATCAATTAGTTGTATTGAAGATTCTCCAAAATACTACATGAATTGCACAGATAGTCAACAAGTTTGGGACCTAAAAGTAATAATATTCCAGGGACTATATCCAATTTCTTGGTCTCCTAAAAAAAAGTGGCTACTCGCCTTTGTAAGACTTATCTATGTGAATTATTTGGAAGTATGTGAATTATTTGGAAGAGGTGACTTTTTGTGCTCCTTCAACGTAAACCAAAGAAGCATCTACAAAACACTTCTTCATGTGGCTTACAAACTTTTCTTGCCTCACTTACTCGCAATGCTATGTGCATGCTATAACATCACATAGTGCTAGGATGAAAGCAAATTATTTCAATTGATAGAATACATTTTCAAAAAAAAAAAAAAGCACTATTGTGGCAATAGAATAATTGAAGAATCTGTCACATAACAAAATCCTAGTCACTCGACAAGTGACTATTTGACCTTTCTTAATGTTTTCCATAAAGATTATTTAGCCTACAAATTTTTCATCCTTCCTTTTAATGTTTTCTATGGAGATATATTAGTCTACACATCTTCCATTCTTTCTTTTAATGTTTTCCATAAAGATACATTAGCTGCAATTTGTTGTTTCATCAGTATGATCCCAATTAAGAGAATCATCCTAGCTAAGAACTAGATTGTCTATTCAAGATGGGAAAAGTACCTGGAAGACCAGTGAAGTAAGAAGCTGAGAAAGGATTAGAAGAATACTGAGATAGTAGTACGCTTTCTCCAAGCACCAAGCGCCCTTCCAATGTCGGCTAAATGGCAGGTGCAGATTCCACGTGAGTATTGGTCTCATATGTGGTCTTGTGTTTGGAATAACCTGCTCCATCCAAATGTATTTACGCTTTGGTTTCAGATCATTCACAGATGTTTCTTGTTAATGTATTCTGTCACCATGCGATCCTCAATCTCTGCATTGTGTCCAATCTGCCTTGCGAAGAGTGAATCACTTGAATATTGTTTGTTTGCATGTCCTGAGCTCCAACTAGCCTGGACTTGATTTCAGGTTTTAATTGGATGGACAACACATTCTTCTAACATCCTGCCCTGATAGGTGGCCCTTAGTTAAAAAGAAGGCATTTCATCTTGGTTCTAGTTGGCCATTTGGGAACGAGACAGACTTCACATTTTATGAGGCATTTGTTCTCCTCTTTATAATTTTGTGTCTCGTGATCAAACCAAAATAGCGTTGGCCTATAAGTGCTCTTTTATTGAATTAGTGGTCAGGGATAATATTTAGATCCAGTATCTCCAAACTACTTCATATCCTTGGGCTTCTCTTGTGGGACACGTGCATTGTGCTTAAGACTCTAGTTCTGATGGTATATGCATGTGCTACAAGGCTTTTTGCGTACTTTATTTTTCATTAATAAAACTTTCCTTCTTTGAAAAGAAGAATAAGCCTATATTAATACTATCTGAACATGTATTTATTTCTATCCGACAGGACAACCATTCGACAACAGTATCAGGGTTCGTCAAGGATGTCCTCTCTCTTCGACACTGTTTGGACTCTACATTGATCAGTTGGAGAGCTGGCTTGCTGACAATGGAGTTAATGGAGCTCAAATTTTGCACCAAATCACCAGCAGCTAATATATGCTGATGATGTGAAGTACTTTCTATCCAAATGCAAGCTTGTGATGATTCTAAAAGGGATGAGCCCACTCAGAATACACAAGGAACAATAAAGAAGAAGAATCTTTGGCCTTCTACTGCTCTGCATATATTAATTGATGAATTTTGCGGTCTTAAACTGAATAAGGTAAATTTGATTAATTTAAGGGAAAGGATTACGATGGGATAGAGAAGATAATTAATGAAGAGGTGAGCACTACGTACAAGAGGACAAAAGACAAAAATAAGATAAAGGGTCTAATAAAAAGAATACAAAATTAAGAATGGCCAAGAATCCAAAACCGTGGCATCTCTTTGCCCAGATTGATGCCATGCTAGGATTCTAGCAAGGTGATGGGTTTGCCTGCTGGCACAAAGGATTCAAGGTTCAGTAGGTCACTTATGCAGGCCAGATTATATAAGAAAAACACTTCAAACCCTTTATAAAAGGGACTTACTGAGTCTCAAGAATCTGCTTCTAATATCACAGGAAAATTCTTCTACTTGGACATACTAGGTGGCAACATTGGATGATCTTCTTAAGAATAGTCCATCAATTGTTGTGAAAAATGTGATAAAGCGATCAACTCTAGCTTGAAGGGGGAATAAGGGAAGATGTGGTGAAGAAAGGGCTAGATCTGTAGCAGCAATTTCGGCACATGCTATGAAGGAGGTCACTAAGATTTACAAAGATCTGAAGTTGCTAGAGTTGTAGCAAAAGAAGGAAGCAGCGGAACGTTGCACTAATGCCGGGAAAGAAGGGGAGGCACGAAGGAAAGAAGTTGTAAGAATGAATCAAAACATTCAAATAGAGTTGGTTGAAATGAAAATGCAAGTGCTGATACAGCTGAATGGTAGAAATACTCGCATTTTTTATCTTCTACAAACAAACCCAGTAGATACCACTGATGATCATGCATTCCCAGGTAATTGCAGTAGCAGCATGAGACCTTTTTATGACACTTAGTTTGCTCAGTCGCACGTTTGTATGCTAAATAACCATTATGATTAGAAAAAAAGGTTCGAATATTTGATTCCATTTGATTAAGTAGGAGACAAATCATGAAAGTTGGAGGACTACGTATTTGTGTTATTGGATCCCTCTCTCCATGAGAGTGAGTGTCTTTATGTCTGATTCCCGGATCTTATAGTCAAAGCGCTCAGTCTACTCAAGATTTGTCTTCAAGAAACAAGTGCCAGCAAGAATCGCGTCCATTAAATGATACATCTCAGTGTCGGACATGCCCCTTAGAGATCGAAGAATCCTTTGTCGGTTTGTCAGGGACATTAGCTTGATCATCGTTCAGTTCCTTTTATCCACCTGCGTACCATTGACAAGAGACCTTAGACCTTATAGCATTAGACATAAAGATCCACTGCTTCTCGTCTTTCAGGTCTTTAACCTTGAGAGTAATGGTGGCGACTTCATAAAATTCATGTTTTATGAAAGAAAAGGTTAGGAAGATCGTCATGGCGATTCGCTTGAGTAAAGCACACAAAAGAAAAATATATATTATGTCTGGGCTATTATAGAAGGTGACCTTCTGGACCAGAAACTGCACAAAAAGAGGGAGCATTGCTTGATGTTGATTTCGGAGTTGCTGTAGCCTCGCAATAAGGGGTTCCCTTTATACCGTATTGGCAATAATTGTGCTCTTTAGAGAGTCATAGGTACTTGGTATTACTCAAGTTACTGTTCAAAATCCTTGCCCTCCTTCTTGCGTATCTTTTGAGAATTCAGCTTACTGCTGAGTTGATGCGATCATTTTACATAGGATTTAAGCTGCTAAAATAGAATGGTTGCTAGATATAATGTAAGATTTCTTTTTTCTCAGTTGCGCAGGATCGGTGACGATGTCATGTGGAGAGTCTCTGAAAGATCTCAACAGATTTTGTGTATGCTCATTGGATCTGGTCCTACACGCATGTAAGATGCTAAAATAGAATGGTTACTAGATATAATGTAAAATTTCTTTTCCTCAGCTGCGCAGGATCAGGTGACGATGTCATGTGGAGAGTCTCTGAAAGATCTCAACAGAGTTTGTGTATGCTCATTGGATCTGGTCCTACACATCATGTAAGAGGAAGTAGCGATACAATTCTATATGCTGATACTCGTGAACCATGAAACACCCATAGGATAGTACCTTTTATATTGCTCCAGTTTTGAGGCATGATGGAAACGCTCTTGTATGCAATCTTATTGATTATAGGGGTAAACGCACGCTGTGGTGTATCACAAACGCGCATTTTGAGGCCACATTTTTGCACCTTCTTTGTGGTAGAATCGGGTGGTGCATACCGAAGCGGAGATTGCGGGAGTGAAAATTAATGAGCGTCGGTTATTTTAAATTTTATGCCACGTCATTGTTCCTCATTTCAAATAAGGAAATAATCACCTCTTCTTCTGCTTTTTTGCCGCTTCTTGCCGATTGAACCCTAATGGAGTCAGAGTTGAATGCGGAAATGCTCCTAGAGCATTAAACACTTGAAATCAAACAAAATTTTGAAGCCTTGAGTAACGTTCATATTAAATAAAGATAATAATAACAAAAATATTACTTAGGAACATTGGGAGTGTCACCACCCTCATCGTCAGAGGACACTCTAACATGTTCTGAGTCTCTAATGGAATATTCACTAAGGAATTTGGTCAAAATGTCGTGCACATCACATGCACAACCATAAGAGAAGTTGGAAAGCGACATGTAAATAACTTCAAAGCTCTTCTAGGTCAATCTTAACTACGTCGGTCAATGGCAACCTCGGATTCCGCTTCATCTGGAAGACAAAAGGAAGCAAAAGTGGGGTTAGTCCTGGAAAAGGACTAAGTGGGCAACCGCTACCTGGGTCTAGATAATCTGGCAAGAAACACAACATTACAACACAACTTCATCAGTTAATAATGTCCAAGGATGATCAATCCCTCGCCCGGGCTCACACGTATATCGTTCGCGACACGAATATACGTTCACATACCAATCACCAGGTATGCACGTTGCTCAACTGCTCCAGCCCTCCGGCAACGACGAAGGGGCGGGTTCATTCAAACAGTTAAATCATATCTTTTAACCATTCCACTTAACCATATCAAAGTAACAGGAACATAATAAAAGGAAATGTTCAACAACCATTTTCTACAAACAAGGAAACCTATAAGGAGTAATGGTTTTAAGCCTTAATCAACTAATCTAGTGGATGTTTAATAAATTAAAAACCAAGAATTAAATAAGAACGGTAAAAAAACACAAACAAATATAACAAAAGGCTCTGTTTGCGCGAGGACAAGGCTGGAATGGCAAAAACAGGGTCAGAACAGGTCGGGATGGCGAGGAATCATGCCGGATTTATGGAATCAGGGTCAGACGGCTGCGGGATACTGGAATCAGAGTGTGAGAGGCCGTTCTACGGTTTGTTCTATCTTCAAGCTTTTAGGTATGCAACTGTAGAGCTTGAGGAAGCTTTAGATGGAATGATCTGCAACCGAAATCCATATATGAAACATTCTGGAAGAAAACAGAGAAGATTAAGAGGCATCTGCTTAGAATACAGCAGAGGCTTGGATTTACGAAAAAAAATCCCTTTCTGGAGAAGTAAAACAAGAGAAGCTGGAGAATATAAAGTAAAGAAAACACAAGTATTCAAATCATGGTGCAATGAACTTCAAGGTCTGGCTCCGGTTAACCCACCAGTTCCGATTTTCCTCTTCTATAACAAGTCTTGATGGCGCAGGCAAAAGCTTTTTGAAATTTCGATCCACAAAAGACGTTTTTTCTTTGATAATATTATAATCCTAAAGTTAGAGAAATATCCTCCCCTTTTCCATTAATAGGAGAAATCTTCCTATTCTTACAGATTCCTAACTGGTTAATCTCCCCTAATCTTAGCTTCGCTATTCTAATTCAAATCCCATATTCCATCAAATATCTAGTATACCATAGTATGAATACCATATTTACCTTATTCCCCAACCATTGCTATTCTCTTCCATAATTAAATATTCCTACCCTAAGGTTAAGACTTAAAATAAAAACGTCAACTTACCCCTCCCCCTAAGTGCGTAACATTTTCTCCCACCCTGAAAATTTACCCATGTCCTCATGGAGAGAAATCGGGATAACAATGATTGAACTCCTCAACGTCAATCCACGACGCATCCTCAATAGGTATTCTTGCCAATGCATAAGATATTTCTTGATTTCTCGATTTCTCAATTTTCGAATGTCGGTATCAAGGATTTGCTGTGGTTTAAGTAGCAATTTCGAGTCTTGAGCTACCAAATCATCCGGTTGTAGAACATGTCGGTTTTTAGAAAGATAGCGACGAAGAATTCCTACATGAAATACGTTATGCACCCTTAAATGATTTGGCAAGTTCAATCGATAAGCTCGAGTTCCAACTCGACCAATGATTTCAAATGGTCCAGCAAACCGTGGAGCTAATTTCTTAGCTTTCGGAAACTTCAAAGAACCTTGCTTAGGATTTATCCTCAAAAACACTTTATCCCCTATAGCAAATTCACAATGATGCCTCTTTTGATTTGCATATTGCTTTTGCCTATTCTGCGCAACCTGTAAATTATGACGCAAAAGTTTCAGTTGCTCTTCAATCCCTTTGACCCTTTGATTTGAAGCCTCAACTTGACATAGAGGATCTCGCCAATTAACAGGACATCTGCAATCTTCTCCATAAAGTGCTTGGAATAGGCTCATCTTGAGAGAATCTTGGTACGTATTATTATAAGCAAACTCCGCAAGGGGTAAGATAGAATCCCAGGTATGAGGGTGATCCATCACATACATCCTTAACATGTCTTCAAGAACATGATTAACTCGCTCAACCTGTCCATCAGACTGGGGATGATATGCTGTGCTTATCCGAAGTTGAGTACGAATGTTCTGAAAGAGTCCTTGCCAAATTGACCTGTAAACTTAGTATCTCTATCTGACACAATTGATATAGGCATACCATAAAGCCGAAAAATCTCCTTAACAAAGATACGAGCAATATCCATGGCAGTTGTTGTAGACTTAGTAGGTAGGAAGTGAGCTTGTTTAGTCAATCTGTCAACTACCACATAAATTGCATCATAACGGATCGCGTTCGAGGAAGGCCAACAATAAAATCCATGCCAATACTTTCCCATTTTCGCGTAGGGACGTCCAAAGGTTGTAGAAGACCCGGTGTTCTATAGGTAAGCAAGTAAGAACATAATACTGAATATATCGCTTCATTCCTGGCCAAAAGTAATGCTGACAAACTTTTCGAATAGTTTTCTTAAGTCTAGGATGACCTGCAATAGGATTATCATGAGATTCATGCATTATTTCGTGTCTTAATTGCTCATTATCTGGAACACAAATACGGCCTCTGTAAAACAAGATTCCATCCTTCAGACAGTAATTCTTAACATCTTGTCCTTGTACCCAAACAATCGCATATCTTCTTCAACTGCTGATCCTCCTGTGTTAAAGTTCTAAACTTCTCATTCCATGGATTCTGAATTTTACTCACCATAGTATATAGAGGCCTACGAGATAAGGCATCAGCTACAACATTGTCCTTACCTGGAGAATAATCTATTTGAATATCATACTCTTGTAGTAACTCCATCCAACGACGTTGACGATTATTCAAGTGGGGCTGGGTCAGAAAATCCTTAAGGCTACGGTGATCCGTTTTGAGGACAAATGGTTTTTCCAAAAGATAATGTCGCCATACTCTTAAAGCATGCACTATAGCTAGCATCTCTAGATCATGAGCTGGATAATTAGATTCAGCCGGTGTAAGCTTGTGAGACTCATATGCGCAAAACCGTCCATCCTGCATCAAAACTCCACCAATTCCAAGACCTGATGCATCGGTTACAACTCGAAATGGTTCATTCATGTCTGGTATCCTCAATATAGGAGCAGAAGTCAACGCTTCCTTGAGAGTTTCAAAACTTGCACCGCACTTTTCACTCCAAAGGAAGTCTTGCCCTTTGCCTAGCAAAGATGTAAGAGGTGCAGCTTTCTTGGCAAAACCTTTAATAAACTTCCTGTAATATCCTGCAAGACCAAGAAAAGCTCTTACTTCCCGTACATTGCCAGGTTGTGGCCAAGATTTAACGGCATCCACTTTGCTTGGATCGGGTTCAATTCCCTTTTCTGAGATAACGTGTCCTAGATAAGTCATACGATGTTGGGAAAAGGAGCACTTGGACATCTTTGCGCTCCTTAAAATAGACAGTACTTTCCTTAAGTATTGCACGTTCCTCCAAAGTCTTTGAATAAATCAAAATATCATCAAAGAATACTAACACATATTGATCAAGTTGTGACCTGAATGTGTCATTCATAAGTCTCATGAATGTAGCAGGAGCATTAATCAGTCCAAAAGGCATAACCACAAATTCATAATGGCCATACCAAGTCCGAAATGCTGTTTTATATATATCAGATTCTTTAATTCGGATTTGGTGGTAACCTGATCTCAAATCAATTTTAGTAAAATAGCTGGCATGTCCAATCTGATCAAATAACTCATCAATCCTTGGCAAGGCATATCTATTCTTAATGGTAATTCTATTCAACATCATGTAATTAATGCAAAGCCGTAAAGTTCCATCTTTCTTTTTGACAAACAACACTGATGCCCCAAAGGAAGAGGTGCTAGGCCGAATAAACCCTTGATTCAATAGCTCAGTTAACTGCTTCTTAAGCTCAGCCATCTCAAGAGTATGGAATCGATAAGGTGGTCGAGAAGTTGGTGTAGCTCCTGGTTCCAGTTCAATTTCATGATTAGCTGCCCTAAACGGTGGCAACTCTGTTAACTCTGGCGGAAAGACATCTTGAAATTCGTCTAATACATTCTGCACTTCTTGGGGAATTGTCTCCTCTTTAACTTCGGTATGACATGCGAGGTACCCCACAAACATTGAGCATTTCTTGTTCATACATCTTCTTGCTGCTTTCAAACTTAAGAGTTCAAGTTTTCTTTCTATTGGAGCCCCACAGAGTTTAACTTCCACATCCAGATCTGGTCGACACCATACTATCTCCTTCTCACAGTCAATCAGGGCACGATTTTGTTTCAACCAATCCATGCCTAAAATAGCTTGATACTGTCCTAGACTTACAATACCTCAAAGTCAACCTTAGATGGAAAATCACAAATCTAGAATGGTAAGGCAGGCACAAGAGCTTGGGTGAACTTGATCTTTCCATCTGCCATTTCTACACTTCGTACTGCATGACCTTGTTGTTGAACAATCTTCGGCGATATAAAACTATTGGTGCTGCCACAATCAATCAAAAATTTAATTGGATACTCAAGAATTTTACCTGGCACATGAATTACTCCAGTTTGAGCCGTAGGCTGACTTCCATCGATAGCTGCATACACGCGCATGGATTCCTGGGCCACATCTCCAATCGTAATAGCTCGAGCATTACATGGCCTGTTTTCCTCGATTACCCTTTGAAGTATTTTCATTCCGTGGATTGGATATTCCATAAGCGGTTCTGCGTTCCTGTATTTTCTGCGGACAATCTCTTACTTGATGACCCACCTGATGGCAGTGAAAACATTTGTTTTCCCTCAATAACTTCTCCCTTATCTTATCCGCTTCCGATTGAGTTTGTACTCCATTAGTATTCTTCAGCATCATAATTGCTTCACTTTTCCGACGACAGTTATCGGGGTGATTCCACCCAAAATCATCACTTGTACGCTTCTTCCATGATGCGTTTAGTACCTCCTCCTTATACTTGGCAGCTCTAATCGCTTCACCCAAGCTAGGATACATTACTCCTCCAATTAAAACAGACAACTCTGGCTTCAAACCCTTGATGTACTTGTCTGCTAGCTGTTCTGGTTCAAATGGAGGTCCGTAAGGTTGCAACTGCTGAAATTTAACTGTATAATCTTCTACCGATTTTGTCTGCGTCAAGTTCAAGAAATCATGCATCTTCGCCAATCTATATCCCACAGGCAAGTAATGTAGCTGGAAAGCTTTTCGGAACACATCCCAGTCAATATCTCCAAAGGTAAGCTTATGGATCTTCTTATAATCGTTCCACGAAATCTTAGCAAAGCTGGTGAGTAACAAATCCGCAATAACAGCTTTCTGCTTCTCAGGCGTCTTCTTTATGCTAAAATAGAATTCTATGCCACGGAGCCATGCATCTGCATCATCGCCCATGACATCCTTTCCCGTAAACCTTTCTTGCTTGACATTGCGAAGGATCTTGTTAATCTCGTCCGCTACTGGATCCTTTGCGATAGGCATCTGGTTCTGGAGTAAACCCAACTGTTGCTGCACTCCTTGCAGTATTTGACCTAGCATTCGTACTGCAGCGTTGTCATCTCCTCCCTCCATGTTAATCTACAATCCACTTTAACAAGTTCGTTAGAGTTCTAACAAAGACAATCCAAGTTCCAATCCTTAACATTCGGTTAAATGCTAAGTCAAGAATGGTTAACGCAAGTAAAACATATATTTTTTTATTCATTCTCAAGAGAGTACACACGTGATCCATGCACGCAAACTTCTATCCTTTCAGGAGGTTCAAAAGATCTATGGTGCTCAAAGAATGCTATTTGGGCTTGCTTTCGGGTTTTTCTAGTTCCTATTTCGAAGCCTCAGGTAGGCTTTGGCAATTTTCATTGTCCTAGGGATCCAAACTTGGTTGACGTAGCTAGAATATGGAGGATTTATTCCTAAGGCTTTCCTCTCTGGCTCGGGGCTGGATACTTCGGGACCCTCTTCCTCATCACTGGATATGTTGATGACCTCCTTTTCCTCGCTGTCACTTGGAATATTGATGATCTCCAATTGTCTGGCCCAATAACCGGTTAGCGATCAGGAACCTAGGCTCTGATCCCAAATGAAACGCTCCTAGAGTGTTAAAACACTTGAAATCAAACAAATTTTTGAAGCCTTGAGTAACGTTCATATTAAATAAAGATAATAATAACAAAAATATTACTTAGGAACATTGGGAGTGTCACCACCCTCATCGTCTGAGGACACTCTGACATGTTCTGAGTCTCTAATGGAATATTCACTAAGGAATTTGGTCAAAATGTCGTGCACATCACATGCACAACCATAAGAGAAACGTTGGAAAGCGACATGTAAATAACTCCAAAGCTCTTCTAGGTCAATCTTAACTACGTCGGTCAACAGCAACTCAGTCAACGGCAACCTCGGATTCCGCTCCATCTGGAAGATAAAAGGAAGCGAAAGTGGGGTTAGTCCTGGAAAAGGACTAAGTGGGCAACCGTTACCTGGGTCTAGATAATCTGGAAAGAAACACGACATTACAACACAACTTCATCAGTTAATAATGTCCAGGGATGATCAATCCCTCGCCCGGGCTCATACGTATATCATTCGCGACACGAATATACGTTCACATACCAATCACCTGGTATGTACGTTGCTCAACCACTCCAACCCTCCAGCAACGACGAAGGGGCGGGTTCATTCAAACAATTAAATCATATCTTTTAACCATTCCACTTAACCATATCAAAGTAACAAGAACATAATAAAAGGAAATGTTCAACAACCAATTTTTACAAACAAGAAACATATAAGGAGTAACTTGGTACATGCGAGAAGCATTATGACAACATAAGGAAGTAAAAGAAAGGTTAGGCAAAAATCGAGTTCTTAGCTAGAATCGAACTTGGATCTCTTAGAGTAATGGTTTTAAGCCCTAATCAACTAGACTAGTGAATGTTTAATGAATTAAAAGCCAAGAATTAAATAGGAAAGGTAAGCAAACACAAATAAAGATAACAAAAGGCTCTGTTTACGCGAGGACAAGGCCGGAATGGCAAAAACAGGATCAGAACAGGTCGGGATGGCGAGGAATCATGCCGGATTTATGGAATCAGGGTCAGACGGCTGCAGGATGCTGGAATCGGAGTGTGAGAGGCCGTTCTATGGTTTGTTCTATCTTCAAGCTTTTAGGTATACAACAGTAGAGCTTGAGGAAGCTTTAGATGGAATGATCTGCAACCGAAATCCATATCTGAAACATTCTGGAAGAAAATAGAGAAGATTAAGAGGCATCTGCTTAGAATACGGCAGAGGTTTGGATTTAAGAAAAAAAATCCCTTTCTGTAGAAGTAAAACAAGAGAAGCTTAGTCTGACAAGATTTCCTTCGTAAAGGAGAATATAAAGTAAAGAAAACACAAGTATTCAAATCATGGTGCAATGAACTTCAAGGTCTGGCTCCGGTTAACCCACCAGTTCCGATTTTCCTCTTCTATAACAAGTCTTGATGGCACAGGCAAAAGCTTTTTGAAATTTCGATCCACAAAAAACGTTTTTTCTTTTATAATAATATAATCCTAAAGTTAGAGAAATATCCTCCCCTTTTCCATTAATAGGAGAAATCTTCCTATTCTTACAGATTCCTAACTGGTTAATCTCACCTAACCTTAGCTTCGCTATTCTAATTCAAATCCTGTATTCCATCAAATATCTAGTATACCATAGTATGAATACCATATTTACCTTATTCCCCAACCATTGCTATTCTCTTCCATAATTAAATATTCCTACCCTAAGGTTAAGACTTAAAATAAAAACGTCAACTTACCCCTCAACCCCTTAGGTGCGTTATAAATGCCACTGGTTACACGATGAAATCTCTCCTCAAACAAGAGATTGTGCCCCATGAAGATCTAAAGAAGCTTTGGGGTGACAAAGTTCCAAATAAATCTGGCTACAGGTATTTTCCCCCAAATGTTTGTTCAAACTGAAAAATTAAGGCATATGTTTTCTTGTACATGTTGAAGAATCTGAGCAATGGACAATATAAAGAGTTCATGCAAATTTACAAACGAATTACAGGGAAGCCACATACATGGAGTGGAATGGCTCCTGGAACCTGGGCAGTGGCTTATTATCTACATATAAAGGGGGAGGCTGTTAATTGGAAGAGCTTCTTGGATTATTATAGAACTCAGGATGAGAAAGCAGAGGACAGTTCTTCTAGACCCAAGAGAAAGCATAGGCAAATCTAACCTGAGCAGGAAGAAAATAGTATAAGTGATAGGGATGATGAAGATGATAGAGAAAAAACCAAATCAGGTTCCTCTAGACCACACATTCAATCTGAACTCACAATCAAAACAGAAAAGCAGAGCAATGTTTCGAGACCAAATATGCCATTGCAGGTATGCTCAATTATTAGTTGTATTACAATAGGAAAAAATCTCAAATTTGAATCTCAAATTTGACCTAGATTGTTTGTATCAACACAGAAAAGGTAACCTCAAATCCACTTCAAGAATCAGGTATGTCTACTACCATTTTGCATCATGTTGGCTGTATTGTCATGTTGTGCCTCTATGATGCCATTTGTAATGGCTGCCACAATGATAGATGAGGTATGTGTGGTCTGGTAAGTGGTGAGTTGTTGGCATGTTGTTTGTGGTGTAGTGATGAGAATAATGCTAGCGTTTGTGGTGTCGTGGTGGAGTGGGGTGTTATGCTGCCAATGGTGCTAATAGTGTTGCTACATTGTGGCGCATGGCATATGTGAGGTGATAGTAGCAACAAGTGAGGTGTGGTGTACCAGTGTGGTGTGATGTAGGTTATTGTGCTGCCAATAGTGGTGATAGTGCAGCCTATGTTGTGTGGTGTATGCACCGTGTTGTGTGGTATGTAATGTGTGGTGTGGTGTAGGTTATTGTGCCGCCAATGGTGGTGTATGTTGTGTAGTGTATGCACCGTGTTGTGTGGTATGTACTGTGTGGTGTGGTGTAGGTTTTGTGCCGCCAATGATGGTGAATGTTGTGTGGTGTGTGGTGTGGTGTAGGTTATTGTGCCGCCAATAGTGGTGATAGTGCAACCTATGTTGTGTTGTGTGGTGTGTGCAACGTGTTAGAGAATACCTTGTGTTGTGTTGTGTGGTGTGTGATTGTGATCTTCCATCAATATGTGGCTTATTATGTTAGGAGGCTGACATATATGGAGTGTTTTGTTTTGCAGACTATGGCAGACTTGTGAAGAAATGATTAGCTGCAACATCAGCTAGGTTTGATAGATGCAAGCAACAATTGCAAGCAAACGAGAGTAGAAAAATTGATATCAATAGAAAGATTGAGTTGATGGAGCATAAAGCATCAAAAATTAGAGCTGATTTGCACAGATGGCAGTCAATCATGACTGCAAATCCAAAAGCAGCAGAGGGTGTTCGGGTTGTAAGCGAACTAGAGGATGAAGAGCTAAATGGTACAGTGTTGCTTGGGCTGAATCAATTGAATAAGGAACTAGTAGGAACTGAAATTGAGCTAAAGGCATGTGAAGCCTTACTGCTGGAGCTGCAACCTCGAATGCAAAGATTTGAGATTTTCTCTGAACATAGTAGCCATGACACTCCTTTAGATCCTGCACTTTTAATGCTTCTTGAGGCAGAAGAAGAGGGTGATGAAGCTTGTCCATATTGTGGACGGTGTCTGAAATGGGAGGGTAAATTGTTGCCAGTTATGATAGCAGAATGCAATCATCAGTATCACATTCCATGTCTGTCACACCATTTGAGGTAAACATTATCATCTCTAACCTTGTTTGCAGACTCTATTGATATTGGATTTGTTTTACAGATACTCTAGAACCTGTTGCAGCCCCAGTTGTGCCCACATTATGTCTGAGACATGGCTTTTGACTTTTGGTGTTCGAGTGGTACCACAAGAACCAATAAACACAAGTAAGTACCTTAACTAATGTTTACTGATGTTGTCACAGGTCTACTGACTTAGTGTTTGCAGAATTGCAGAAATTTGAGACCAAGGATATCCAACAGTTATCCACGCCTCAATCAGTTATGAGACTACAAGATACCTCCCGGGTGCACCTAGAATTTACCCCATTGGATACTTCAAAGTCAATCCCAGCTCCTCAATAAGTACCAATGCCACATACATGATTTATTTTTGGGGAAATTATAAGAATGCCCTTGTATTTTGACGAAATAATTAAAATGCCCCTATATTTTAGTAAATTATCAAAATGCCCAAAATGCCCCTGTTTTTTGCATGAGACAAAAATCGACCGCAAATTCTACCTTTGTGCATGGAATACTCTTCTTAATCATGCCACAAATGCTCTTCTTGTGGTATGGCAGATGGCTCTAAAAGCCTTGTGCTCATCCACTGAAGAACTTGAAGCTCCAAAAGTACTGAAGCTCTAATATTATCTCGCAGGTTGAAATGCAAAGGGACACTGAATAAGTTGAAGCTCCATCACAGGTACATATTCCTGGGGGTTTTCTTTTTGTTCTTTTTCCTTTGAATCATTTAGTTTCAGTTTCTTGATAGAAATCCTGGATAAACGCAGAGAATGCATGATAAATCCAAGAATTATGGGTGCATGCACAATTTGAGACTTCTGTTTTAGACATTTTTTCTGCAATATTGCGATGCTATCAGCGCATCCCTTCTAAGGCTTGAACAGTCCGTCAAGGTAACAGAAGAAATTCTACAGGGATTCTTATAAGAATCGAAAAAACAAGGCAATTGGTCTCATGGGAGCAATTAAAAACCAAAGGGGGAAGTACAGGGAAGCTTGCTGCAGATAAATTTGGATTTGGATCATACCTTTACCTGAACCTGATGATTAAGCTCTTAGAGCTTAAATTCGTAGCATGGGATCAGTTAATTAAGGCACGAAGGTAGAATTAGTGGTTCATTCTTGTCTCAGACAGAAAACAGGGGCATTTTAATAATTTACTAAAATATAAGGGCATTTTAACAATTTTGCCAAAATACAATGGCATTTTTATAAATTTTCCTTTATTTTTTTTTGTATTTTTCTTTGGTCTTGCTCATTTCAATTATGTTACAGAGATAAATGCTACTGCAAACCATCAAGAAGTGCAGTGCATCTGTTTTAGGAGGAAAAATTAATTCCCTTGAGACTCATTCTACATAGGATCCTGCACAGACAAACGTTTTGCTGCTGAACATGAGCCGCAAATGGATGCAGATGATGAAGTTAACAAATAAACCCCGGATCCTGAACAAGATGCAGCCCGCTCATCAAGTCCAATACAACCTCAACCAAGAAAAACCAAGAGGTTAACTGAAATTCTCCTTGTTCTGGATTTTAATGGGGTTTTGGGCAAGTTTTATGACTTGAAAGAGAGGATCCCTGCATCGACCGACCAGAAGTGACCCTCCAGGAATTGAACCTTCAAAAGGCAGCAGTTTCCAGGCCTGGATTACAGGAGTTCTTAGAGTGGTTTTTTAAAATGTGAGATTGCATTGTGGTACAGCATGGTTAAGAGTAATGTCGACTTGTTGGTGAGAAAGTTGATGCAGGAATATAAGGGCAGATTTCTTTTTATTTGGAATCAGGATGACTGCACCAACACAAAGTTAAAAGTAGTTAATAAGCCAATTTTCCTTAAGGATCTATCCAAAGTGTACCAGAAATACTAGAAATACCAAGTGAAAAATATATTGTTGATAGATGACACCAGATATAAGGGTTCTGCCAACCAGCTAAACATCATGATATGTCCAAATAGTTTTGCTCCGGACAGATTGGATTCCAATTTCATTTTGGAACAACTCAAACCATAGCTGGAAGGACTTCTGGCGACAGGAAGTGTGCCTGCTTATGTGAAGGAAAATCAAATGTGGAACATGTGGGATTCTGAAGAGTCGCGCAACTGCATGAAAATATTCGACAATTATTTTCATAAATGAATCTTGTAAAACTCTTTGAAAGTCAATATAAGTAAAAAATTTTCTATGATATGTGTTGTACTTTTTCAATTTAAAATATTTGAATGGACTGTGAGCAAATGTTCTCGTGTGTATTTAGAACTAGAGATGATAGAGCTTCGGCAGTCCCTGTCTATCTAAAGCCACATATATATTTGGAAGTATTGCTGAGTAAAAGTGAATCTGTCGTGATTAGCTCTACCGACATCAAAATTTTGGAAGCTGATACGCAGTGGTTCAATGATCAATTGATCCTCCTTTTCTCAAGGTGATACTTTTATCTGATTTGTGATCATCAGGATTGTGCCATCATATGCATATGTTTGCAGATGTATGGAATACTACTTGATGCTCCAAGGAATGAGCCATCCCATTCATTTCTTTGACCCTTTTTTCACTCGACATTACAAATAGTTACAAAACAATAAGGAAACATGTGAATCTGGATAAGTGTCAGTACATGTTTATGCCTGCTTGTGATGGACATCACTGGACCTGTTTTTTGATCGTAAGCCGCGCGTGTCTCGTATAGAGATATAAACCAGCAATATATCACTTTGATAGTATGGGCTTGCATGGCAGAAGCAGACATATTAAGAGGTTAGTGCTTGCTCATTGCATTTTGCTGTTGTCACATAATGACAACAAACTTTGAATGCAGGTTCCTGGAATTGCTTGGACACAATAGTTTCAGCTTTACAACCTCAATGTTGTGAAAATGTCCAGAACGCCTCTTCAAACCGATGACCATTCATGTGGCCTTGGTGTATGTTCGTTTATGCACAAATTTGTGAGGGGGTACTTGAAAGGAGTGAATATATTGTTGCATAATATAGTAAGTCAACTCAAATGTAGCAGACAAACCAAACTCTGTTATTGACAAAGTGTGATTAACTGCAGGTTGTGGACATTTCAGACCAGGATCTAGTTGATGTTAGAGTGTTCATGCTTGAGAAGCAATAAAAGCTGGAACTGAGAGGAACATATGTATTAGGAAGTATGTAGGTGCATATGTCACCTCGTACTTTCAAATCACTGTATATCTTTCTTATGTACATAATTGTTACTGCAATCTCGATTCATTTAAATGAAAATTCATATTCAATTATATATTCTCTGTCACAAAATAAGGCATCAAGTATTCAAAAGAAATCAAGACAAACTCATTTTTACAGCTGAAGCACAAAACTTCAGATGAGTTCTGAAAATTACAGAATGGTTTTACATTTCATCCTCATCAGAAAGAATTTCGGGTAATTTCTGTAAAATTCTCTCCTCATCTAAAGGATCCAGCCTATATACAATTTTGTTTTGACGTTTAGTTGGTGACATGTGAAGTCTGATTGCACAGATCTGTGTTGTGAATACTATGTCTAAGGTGTCTTTACTGCAAAGATCATAGCTGACGGTTGATCTTTCGCCCTTCTTGTAATACATACCTTCTACGACACTATCACCGGTGAGGTACCATGTTCTATTGAGTTGGAAGTCTTTCTCCATTATTTATTTTGGTTTTGTGCATATCAGAATCCAAAATTCAGCACCCTCATCATTCCCTTTTGGACCAACTCTAAGTGCCTCTGCTAATATCGTGGGATTGGAGGAGAACAAGGACCTGCTGGATTTATGGTTTTCCTCAATGTCAGCATGCACATTGGAGGATGGTACAATAACTTGAAGTTTCCAATCATCAACATAGTCCTTGTTCGCACAACTGTCCCACATGCCATCCAAGCAATAGCTGCAGAAGCATGAAAGTTCCCTCGTGTGCAACTGCAATGGAGATTCATGATTGAATGCATGTACACAATGGATCTTCATAGTATCCAAAATCCTTTCTGCACCCCATGCTTTCTTTCTATCTATATCCTCCACCTTGACTTCCCAAAAGAACCTTTTTATATTTTTTCTCTTGCTGGTTTCAGATGCGTTCATCCGCTCGGATGTTCCACAAGTAAATATCTCTTCAGCAACTTCTACCACTTCATGAGCATTACCCAATTTTATGTTGCTGTATTTTAATTGCAGTTGTCTTAACCATCTCTTCAACTAAGCAGCCTTGCCATCATGTTCACCTTTCCCGTTGGTATAACCAAAAAAATTCCACATTATATAGACTTCAGTGTCGTTTATGTACCTAGCCACAAAGTAACATGGTCTAGAAGCCTTGAATTAAGATGCTTCACCATCTGAAAACACATATAATGTCTCTTTGGCACCCTTTCTTTCTGCTCCAGATATTTGTGGTGCTTTATGAAGCAGTGTTGCACGAACAAAGTATCGTGTTCCCTATCATCTGATACATAGTAATGTGTTTCCTTGATGATCTCATCTGCCACTGAGTCATACTGATATGTTATTTGAACCAAAATGGTAATCTGGTTATTGACCCAACGCATCGACTGCACCTCCTCTTGTTCCTTGAATGTATAGTTCTCTGCAAAATCGACTACCAAAAGACATGCATCTACAAGAGATTCTCCAGAAACTCCTTAAATTGTTTTGCCTGCCACTTTTAGACGCTCTTTCAGTTTATCTAGAAGCTCCTTAGGTTCTGTCTCATTGTACCGATGAGTCAATCTCCTAACAGAACTCGAGATGTTGTCTTTTTCATATTCAATGTACTCCCATTTCATTTTCCTGTTACTACCACTTTCTTCCATGGGACAGGTCTGAAACTTCTTGATTCCACACAGCTTACAATCTCCAAGGATGCACGCCTTCTTGTGAAACTCATCTAATTCACTATGTGGATACAATATAGATCTCCACAAGCTTTCTATACTTGCAATTTTATGCTGGTGTACCCTGCATTGACCAAGTTCATGTGCAAGTGCGATTCTTCGGATGTTTGGTTCTCATCCCATTGAGTCCATCCACTAGCATTTGTATCCTCACATGCTGAATGCAACAACAACTATTGAAGTCCTTCAATTTCACAACAAACCAAGGTTTTAGCTTCTCAAAAGCTCGACGACGAATCTTAATTTGTGGATGTTGATCCTTGAACCTATTGAACAATAGCATCTGCATGAAATGAACACTAAACTATTAGGATGTGTATACTACACCATACCATGCACCGTATCATGCCCCACACTAATCATATTCACCAGACCGAGCACCTTAGTGCTGTGTATATTACCACACACCACACCACACCATGCATCACACACATCATAACCATCAAACAGACGAGACTAAACTCATGCCACACCACACACCACAGAGCACATACCATGCACCACACATTCTACATCACACATTCTACACGCTATACACCATCCACCACACATACCATACACCAAATGTATGGTGGTAGCGAGGAGTAGTGGGACATTGTGCAGGGTGATAGAGTATGGTGGTGGGAGATGGTGGGGTGTGGTGTGGGACATGGTGGAGTGTCGTGGTGAGAGATGGTGGGGCGTAGTGTAGGACATGGTGGACTGTGGTGGAGTGTAATGGTGGGAGAGTGGTAGGCTTCAAATGTGGTGGTAATGGAGAATGTGGTGCATGTGGTGGTGGGAGATGGTGTGTTTGAAATGTGGAGATAAATGTGGAGGTGGCAAAGATGTGGTGGTAGTCTATGGTGGATGAAATGTAGTGGTAGGATAGATGGTGGGGTGTTATGTGGTGTGGTGGTGGTGACAAATGTGGTGAACTGTGGTGGTGAGCGATTGTCGATTAAATGTAGTGGTGGTGGCGAATGTGATGGAGTGTGGTGGCGGGAGATGGTGTGCTTCTAGTGTGGTGGTAATGAAGAATGTGGTCAATGTGGTGGTGGGGGTGGGGGGGGAGGGGGGTGTGTGGGGGAGTGGGGTGGGGTTTGGGGAGAATATATAAAATAATGAATCCACATATCATACATTTAACATGCACTTACCCACATGACACCATAAATATCACGCACCCCACCCCCCCACCCCACCCCACCCCACACCACACATCACATCACTTTGATCCTATTTGGTATGCCATAAAAAATTTGCCTAGCCTCCTCTCATAACATTTCTGAAATTCGTACCCTGATAATAATTACATATCTTTCCTAATATTAAAGATCTACCCACTAAATCCTGTCCCTGCACTAGATTTTTGGCATTTCGTTCTCAAGCTTCCAAGTTTATTCCGGCAATAGTTAACAGGAGGTTCAGAGACAATTAAGGCCAAGCTAGAGTGAGCGAGGATGGCCTTTGGTTTGCTTTAGCCAAGGCCCGTGACCAGTTGGATATGCCTAAATCCACCTTCTTTGCTCAATTCGAAGCCACCCTAAACGCATTTAACAGACTGGATGCTGGGCCATCAATAGCTATTTTTGGGGTCGAATTGATGGGAAGATAGCTTTCAGACAAGGTCTCTAACCTTATGTTACATGCAGCTGCAAAGACAGGTATAGCATGGGTTATTCGGCACTTGCTCGCTCTGAATCGGCAACAGGGGAAATTATTGACAGGTATGCACTTACCACGAGGGGATGCAGGAAGCACTGGCGAACCTGATGCTATGCAATTCTGGGATGACTGCACAAAGCTTGGATAGTGCAAAAAACAGTCATTTTGGATGCACCAGCAGTGGATCTAGTAGTATCAGCATTTCCTGCTGCTCAGGAAATGCATGGGTAATAGTTCTCGGGTACAGAGCTTTCAATGAAAAGCCAAATTTTGTAATATAGTGCTTCTTTTTTTAATATATTATAAACTTTCGAACAGAGATGTACTTTCATCTGACATAAATTTGTCTTTATCAATTCAACTAAACTTTTAGGATTAGTTTTCAATTATCTGTCATTCTCAAATATTTTTAGACTGTATACGCAGACCCAGTAAAGGAATATAGTACTTGTAACTCAGTTCTGTCATGTTCTAATATTCCCAACATTAAATATTATTTAGCTGCATTTCAGAGTCAACTACACACAATTCACATGCTGCATACATTACACCACAATCATTGTACAACACAATAACCACTACATGCACCACCACACTAAGCACCATAACTAAGAAAATATGAATAACAGAATTTATAAACTAACCCGTGATTCCTCCAGATAGTGGGCAGCATGTTCTTCTCTTATATTTCTCTCCAATCTTCTAGTTCTAACATCCTTTGTGTTAGGAGACACTCTGGTGTTCTCAATCCAAAATTTTTGAATCTTTTCTATTTGTTCATCTGAAATTGCATCGAATCTTTTAGCCCTCTTATAAGAAACCCATTTCCCACCACTGTAATCGATCTCTGCCCTATTTTCTTTGCCTTTTGCAGGTTTCTTGGGTGAACACCTAATACCTTTCCAAGATCTCTCTGGCTGATTTTATCACTTGTTTCAGAATCTGCACGGCTTGGTACAGACATTGCAAGGCAGCTATTCTTGGCTGCTAGGCAATCATTGCTGGTAGAGAGTTTCACAGTTTGCATAGAGTCCAAGAGGCTCCTAGTGACAATGCTCTTGGCTTCCAAATTTCTTCAATATTTTATCCCTATAAATTTTTTCAATGTTTTATCCCTCAAAAACCTCAAGTAAAATTTCTTTCTTCATGCTATCCTCAATTCTTTTGGTCTGTTTGTGGAAAGACGTTAGCAAATTAAGGACAATACGACGTTTACTACTTGCACTTCTTGATGAATCGGATCCTTCTGCCAATTCTGCAAGCTCCAATCTTTCCTCTATTCTTCTTTTCCACTGGCGTCTTTTCTTCAGCATTTCTTCTTCCTTGGTTCTTCTTCATTTTCTCCTATCTGAAATGCCAGTTTGTGGACAGATTACCTCGTTGACATCCATATCTACAATGGATTGGAGATTGCAGCAGGGAGCCAAAGAATAGAACATAGGCAAAGAACAGGAAGGGGCCAAATAATAGGAATTTGAATTTTAGTTTTGAAATTAGAATTTCCCCCACAAATTGGGACTCCATTCTTAAATAACGGCAGTTGAGCGGTGCCATAATTATAATTTCATACCACAAAAGTGGCAGATGCACGACCACATTTTGGGGGGACAGCCAAATTGGGACACCACATCGTGCTTTTACCCATAGCGATGTGGAAACAAATGAAAAATAGTGGAAGCATTGAAGGACGAATTTGTGGCTGCACAGGAGAAACATATACTCATCGGGATCACCTAAAATGAAAATAAAGAGCACATGGATTGTTTAGAAACACCATGGATGTATGACGACTGTTTTCATTATGAGTATTCTATGAAAATAGGTAATTTACTTGAGAATGATGAAAGCAATATTATTGAAGAAAGTAATATGCTTGAAGAGGATAAGGGCAAAGCGCTAATGGAATAGAACTTTATGATGGCAATGAAGAAGTAGTTGTTGCCGAATAAGAGCCGAGACATGTCTTTGATGAAATACTAGATGAGAAAGATCTATCAAATGGAGGCAAGTTTGTCAGGCAAATTAAATGCAAAAGCTTTACTTAGAATTGGTTCAGACTGTGCCGTCTATTTTGAGGAGAAGATAAAAAATAAACTTTAATCAAAAACCATAATGACCAAAGTTGAATGGAGGAAATTGCGATTTCTTCAAGTGAAATACTGCAAAAAAATATGGTATCTTGGAAGAGTGTTAAGATGAGCAAGAAGGTGGAAAATTCATGAGAAAATAGAGAACCTGTGGACTTGGCTAATAGGCTATACTTTGCTATTAAAGTGAACCTTGGATGGTATAATTTACATGGCAACAAATAAATATGATATGACTTGTCAGACAATCAAACCATATCTCTTGATTCTAGAATACCCCGTGCTTATTTAACATACGAAGCTAGTTCAAATAGGTACCACCGAGATGATAATAATAAACTCTAGCTTAATAAATTTGTGCTTGATGAGTTCATGGAATGCGCAGTATTTTCAAATTTGTATTTCCGATCTCTGTCCTAAACTATTTTATTCTTTATTGAAAATCCGACCCTTGCAGAAATACTTGAGAATAATTTTCCTTTGGCGTTCTGAAAATATGACAGTTGGTTTTTGCACATAGGCACGAAATAGTTGCAGTAAAAATTGCACATAGGTAAGTGTATATAGGTAAGTGTATAATGGGTGAAGGATGATTAAGATGCATACACACTCTATTGACAAAAACTTCCGCTTGCATAATTAGGCCAAGAATTTGCATATTTTAGCCTTTGATTGCATTCTTTACTTGTTAAGCTGCATTCCCTCACTTGCAAAGCATAGATAGTTTCGAGATCTATTAGAAAAAAAAAAAGAGCCCACAAAAGATCGATTTGCCCAAGCTCAGCTTGCTGTTCACAGTCTGTGACAGTCTGTCAGACCTAAATCCAAGATTTCAGGATATTTTGCACCTATTTATGCAAAAAGTGTACTTTGCTATTGTGTGCAGGCATATAGAAAGGAGATCAAAGCATCAAAACACAAAAAAGATCTATCTTTTTCGATTTACAGAAAATCACTCTCTGCCAGGGATATTGACCAACTTTTGACCTGGCCAGATGCATATTTGAATGATCTTCACTAATAATAAGACATCTGACTTTTTACCTAGCATTCCTCAAGATCTTAAGCAGCTTTAGCATTAGAAATCATGAGCAAATCCTTGTTTGTTTGCATATGGCATCATGTTTTGTAAGGCAGACTTTTTTCTGATTTGGGAAAGTGATTGAAAATTATTGTTTGAGCTTTTTGCCTTGGAATTTTCTCACATAGAGTGGTTGCCTTAAGCAACCTGGAGGTTCTAAACCATTGAGGTTGAAGGTTTTGCCAGGAACATCTTCAACAGTTAGCAGTTACATTAGGGCGGATTTGGGGTCTCAAAATGGCCTCCTATCCGCCATTCCACGTCATATTTCCGCTCCTTTTTTCCCATGCCACCTAGGATACCAAAATCTCATCATTACAGATTTACTTAGAATATTCTCCCGGAATAAGGGGGATTGCGCATTCATGGGGCCATATGTATTTAATTCTGTTGGTTGTCAGACAGGCTGATGCAACATATGGCGCTTCTAAAAAGCCACTTGCATTATAGCATACCGGCAACTCATGACGGTGTCTCTTGGTTTGTCAGATACCAAGCGTGCGTGTCACCGATTCTTGCGCTATTTTCATTTAGAGGCCATGGCCATACAAGCTTCCCGCCTTCCACATTTCAAAATTTGAATGTGTAGGTTGAAGCTTTGTATCGAACTTTTATTTCTTAGGCTGCGCTTTATGGGTGGTTCACATGGAGAAGTTTAGGCCCTTCGTTGAGTTCTGGCGGAGTCAGCACTGATTAAAAAATTCAGCGCTGCATCAGCTACGCAAGTTGGATCTTGCAAGGGCTGATTTTCCAAAACGGGGCTGAATTTTTTGCCTCACCCAAGTTCAAGGGTTTTAACCCCGGCCATTAGATCCGGTCCATGTGAACCCAAAGATTAAGGGATCTTTACTTCATCCCAATACAGGGCTTCCGCCCCTACAATTCGAAATCTGAATTTGCTTAATGTATAAAAGCATGGATTGTAGGAGAATGGACTTTTCGATTTCCATATGCACGTTGCAAATTTCAAAAACGAGGTTAGTACGGACGTTCGGCTCACACGAATTTTAATTTGGGGCATACAAATTGTACACCTTCATTCAAGGCGTCGCGCGAGCCACGCAATATGGAAGCTCCAAATGATGTGTGGATAAGGATCCAACCGACTCACGAATATGCTCCGGTCTTCAATCGCAAAAAAGGAGGTCTAAAAAATAAGAACTTAGACCTCGACGTGTTGTGTCTTGCAGGCTCAAAAAGTGTCGACATCTGGGCGGATGGCAGTTTATATCCATTGGATCCGTTGAGTGGCAAGAAACCGTCATTTCAGGACGTTTCAAGTTTAGTCCGATTTTGTGGTGACGGTAACTCTGGCTTCCTAGGATATTGTGAGAGATTGAGAGAGGATGAAGGCATTCGAATCGAATACTGGTTCCTTGAGATGAGCCGCTTCCGATAAGGAAGGGGAAATGTCCGTGAAGATGCTAATAAATGACATTATACTTTGCAATGTGAAGGGTTTATACATTCTTGAAGTACAAAGGTTGTGGTGTTTGTGATTAGATACCGCTAATACAAGAAGTCTTTGACTACTTTTAACAATAGAAACCTTTAAAAATCTATTGCTATTTAAATTATAGCAAAAATGAGTCTTGAAACTCTTTAAGTAGTAGAAGAACTCTTTGACTAGTTATCCATTTGATGACCATTTTTTAAGAAAATATGATATGTGACATTCTTATATGCAAACATTCATAAAATTTATGAACATTGAAGGTCAAAGCCATCCTTGTTTAAAGAGGATCATATGATGCGAAATCTTCATGCGCAGAAGTAATTGCATATAAGAAATTCGCCTGGTGTGATCCTTGCGTAAAAAAGTAAATAGAAACACAAATATTGAACTTACAACTTAGCGTAAACAAATAGTATTTTAATAAACCAACACTTTATATACTAACACTTTACACTTTAAATAAGATATTTCTTTCTTTCCTTTTACTTGAAAGCTAATTTTTTTTCAAGATAGATCACACCAAGCGAATAATACATATGCAAAAAAAAAGGGACACACTAAATTCGCATGGTGTGATCCACTTTCTTATTTGTTGTCAAATTAAAATTAAACACAAGTACCCCTTCTCATTTAATGCTTTACCACCCCAAGTGCATAAAGTTATTAGTCCTTTTCAAAGAGCATATCTTTTTTTAAGAAGGATCACATCAAGCATCCTATTTGCATCTAAAATACTTTACCAACTCTAGTAGTACATAAAGTTATTAGCCCTTTTCAAAAAGCAAACACTTTATCAATAAATGAGCACGTCACATATCCACACTTAACTTCAAATAAGACACATATATATTTCTTTTATTAAAAGATAATCAAAGTAATTTTTTACTATAGGAAGTCATCTTTTTTTCCAAAAAGATCACACCAAGCGAATTTTGTATAAGCTAAAAGGTTGGAATATACTAAATTCGCATGGTGTGATCCACTTTCTTGTTTGTTGTCAATAGATAACACCAAGTCCCTCATCAATAGTCTCCCATTTGCATATAAAATATGTATCATTCCAAGTTATATTATGTTTTATGAACTAAACTTTTTCAAAGAGGGTCCCAAAGCAAAATACAAACACTTAATCAATAAGCCAACACTTTACCAACAACCAAAGCTTTATTAAATAAGATTTTTATGTCATTTTATCAAACCTAACAATGTTTCCATATGTGACACTTTGAGTTAACTGATCCAAAGGCTCATGAAAGCGACATTTTATACAATATGTCTTTGGAGCTTTTGTGTCGTGGCATTAGTAAACACCTCTAATGGAGCAAATATTTTGTAACTCATTTTTTCAACAACCCCGGATGCACGCGTCTTATCAAACATTTCTTCATTGCAAGGACACCATTCTCATAAGGCTTGCACAATTCGGCTTAAAAGAGATCATGGGACGACTTTCAAGCCCGGCTCCCACAACTTTACAACGTAAAACTAGATGCCCATTGCCCTCGAATGTATATCTTGGAAAAGCATGTCTCTTATGTCCATATGTTAGACAACAACGATGCTAGTAATGCTTTTCCCTAGTCTTAAAATCCCGACATCCGATAAATATAGCCCAAAGAAAAATATTTGATTCAAAGGTGAGTGAATATAAATCAAGAAGAGGGAAAAAAAGAAGCAAAGGATCACATGACGCCTTGAAATCTCACTACACGATTTACAAAGTGCATATGCATTTTCGCATGGTGTGATCCATGTATTATTGAGGGTGCAAATTTGCAAATATCCTCCTCTTCAAATCCCTTTCCCCCCTCCCTTCCCCTTTTTTTTTTTGCAATATACTATCCATAGCATTTATTTTGAACCCTATAGTTCTACCTATTCATTGCGTATGAATGTCGCTCCGGCGATGTAACTCCATAGTCACCCTTCGTTAAGGATAGCATTCTCACCCACGAGCCTATGGATAGATATCCTTCCTTGTCCGATCGATCGGATTCGTTGAATTGTAAGAATGAATGGCAGAGAGCAACAACGATGAATGGGAAGAGTCGAAAAGTAGGAAAACTTCAGAATGAAAATTTGGATAGTAAAAACATGGCATGTAACGTACGTTTGCTTGTCCACACATTGCCTCACCGTTGTTGCTTAACTCTATGCTCGCCCCGCAAAAACACAGACACTATTGGAGACTTGGATTCCAAATGAAGAGCGAAGGCGGAGAGGATGCACGTAGCGGTGCTAATGTGAACAATGGAAATCTTGGTGCCAAAATTTGATAAGGTGGTTGGTGCATGTGGGCATGTGCCTGATGGGGCGGAAAAGTAGCCATTATTTTGGTCCGCGATACGATTTTCGAAAAATGCGGGCCATTAATGTGGTTGCAATGAATGCACACACATGTCCTATGAAATTTCGCCATGTGGATGCCAAGTAAGCCTGCTCCTCTTTCTACTTGCCAACTAATACTGACTTTGGAAAAAAATGCGCAAACATCATTGGTCGCGAGAAACATGACGTGGAATTCTGGCATCCAAGATATGGGCCATTTTGAGACCCCAAATCCGCCCCAATGAGAGATCTTGCGTTCAAGTCTCTGGGGGTCCGTCATATATCCTCCTGCCAATGTGGCATGACATAAAAATACTCTCTCTCTCTCTCTCTCTCTCTCTCTCTCTCTCTCTCTCTCTCTCTCTCTCTCTCTCTCTCTCTCTCTCTCTCTCTCTCTCTCTCTCTCTCTCTCTCTCTCTCTCTCTCTCTCTCTCTCTCTCTCTCTCTCTCTCTCTCTCTCTCTCATGATGTAGGTCAAACAAAAATGAATAGTTCTTTTTTAAAATTTATTTTTTATAAATAACAAAGCGACCTAGGGATTCACTCAATGGTATTCTTGGATATGGTATATGTTTTTTTAGAATCGGGTAAAACACCTTATCATACACGTAAAAATGCCTTACTATACCCGTATACTCTTAAAACACAACTAGACAATCAGATGGTTTCTATGCATAATACAAGTGCATCCCTCTTGCAAAGTGAAATATTCTGTGTAGCATCTGCTATAATATGGAAGATTTCTGTGCACGAAAAAAGAACATATTTGACCTGATATATGCTCTCTATTTGACCTACTTATTAGTTCCAGATTTATGATGCTGATAACAGATTGCATGTGTGTTGTGATATCAAAAAGTCGCAAAAACTCTTAGTTCCTCTTACTAAAAAAATTTAAAGAAGAATGCCAATCTGGGAACAACCTAGTCATTCAAAACATGTTGCACTTTCGTCTCATATGTAATGTTGTTGATGCTGGTAGGGTCTATCATTAATTCCATTGCACAACTGCCTTCTGGAAACACAGCTAGCTAGTCCTAGTTTATTATGTATAAATGTTTTGTGCGTTTTATTTGTTACAAAGCTTTGAAGTAAAATGAGACTGTAACGGAGTCAACAATAGAAACAATCATGTAGTTTCTACACCGAGATATTCTGAGATGCACTGATAATGTCTGAGGTAGATAATGTAGAATTAACAATATATGTAAAAAACGAATTGATGCTAAAATCAGTTGATTTAGTAGAGGATCGTGCTTCTATTCAGATCGAAAGATGGATTTTCAGTTTTTGCATAAAACACTATTCACCATAAATTAGAGCCAAAGTAGGAGTTCATTGACTACTCACACTCACCGGTTTTGGTCCTTTGTTGAAAAACATCGGTTTTGGTAGGTCTACATGTCCGTTTTTTCAAAGAATCCTACATGTGGATTTGTGAAGGTATGGTTTTGTTCGATAATGGTGTTCTTTTTTCAGTGGACTAAAACATCCACTGTTGTTTTGTAGTTTCTTCTATTGTGACATGTCATTTTATAATACAATCCACTGTAGAAAAGAGTACTTGAATTTCTACATGTCTAATAATTCTATTGTCACATGTCTTTATAGATGTAGAAAAGAATATTTGATTCTCTACATGTCCTATACTTCCATTCACATGTCTTTATAGTAGTAGGACAGAGTACTTTATTTGCTAAGGCATTGTAGGAAAGAATACATGAATTACGACATGTGTAATACTTCTATTGTCACATGTCTTTATAGAAGTCGGAAAGAATACTTGATTCTCTACATGTCATATGCTTCCATGTCACATGTCTTTATAGTAGTAGGACAGAGTACTTTATTTGCTAAGGCATTGTAGGAAAGAATACATGAATTACGACATGTGTAATACTTCTATTCTCACATGTCTTTATAGAAGTAGGAAAGAGTACTTGATTCTCTACATGTCCTATCCTTCCATATCCGCGGGTCTTTATAGTGGTAGGACCAGTACTTGATTTGCTACATGTGATGCACGTGCACTGCGATCACATGTTCTTATACTAGTATTCCATGTAACACAAGTTACTTCAACTACTTCAATTACTTAACACCTATTTTTTGCATAACGTGGGCACCAACATGCCAAGGTGGCTCTAACATGCCACCCTCTAGGCTCAAACATGCCAAGGTGGCTCCAACATGCCACCTAGGCTCCAACATGACAAAATGGCTCAAACATGCCACCTAGGCTCCAACGTGCTCAAACATGCCACGCAGGCTCCAACATGCCACCTATGCTCCAACTTGCCAAGGTGGCTCAAATATGCCACGTGGGCTCCAACATGCCACCTAGGCTCCAACATTCCTAGGTGGCTCAAACATGCCACATAGGCTCAAACATGCCATGAGCTCACTTAGGCTCCAACATGCCAAGGTGGCTCCAACATGCCACCTAGGCTCAAACATGCCAAGGTGGCTCAAACATGCCACCTAGGCTCCCAACATGCCACCTAGGCTCAAACATGCCGGTGGCTCAAACATGCCAAGGTGGGCTCAAACATGCCACCTAGGCTCCAACATGCCACCTAGGCTCAAACATGCCAAGGTGGCTCAAACATGCCACGTGGGCTCCACCATGCCACCTAGCCTCCAACATGCCAAGGTGGCTCACAACATGCCACCTAGGCTTAAATATGCCAAGTTGGCTCAAACATGCCACCTAGGCTCCAACATGCCACCGTGGCTCAAACATGCCACCTAGGCTCAAACATGCCACGTGGGCTCCAACATGCCACGTGCCAAGGTGGCTCCAACATGCCACCTAGGCTCCAACATGCTCAAACATGCCACGCGGGGCTCTAACATGCCACCTATGCTCCAACTTGCCAAGGTGGCTCAAATATGCCATGTGGGCTCCAACATGCCAAGGTGGCTCAAGCATGCCACCACAGGGCTCCAACATGCCACCTAGGCTCTAACATGGCAAGGTGGCTCAAACATGCCACGTGGTCTCCAACATGCCACCTAGGCTCCAACATGCCAAGGTGGCTCCAACATGCCAAGGTGGAACATGCCACCTAGGCTCCAACGTGCTCAAACATGCCAAGGTGGCTCAAACATGCCACGTGGGCTCCAACATGCCAAGGTGGCTCAAACATGCCACCTAGGCTCAAACATGCCAAGGTGGTTCCCACATGCCAAGGTGGCTCCAACATGCCACCTAGGCTCAAACATGCCAAGGTGGCTCAAACATGCCACCTAGGCTGCAACATGACAAAATGGCTCAAACATGCCACCTAGGCTCCAACGTGCTCAAACATGCCACGCTGGGCTCCAACATACCACCTATGCTCCAACTTGCCAAGGTGGCTCAAATATGCCACGGGCTCCCAACATGCCACCTAGGCTCCAACATTCCTAGGTGGCTCAAACATGCCATCTAGGCTCCAACATGCCACCCAGGCTCAAACATGCCAGGTGGCTCAAACATGCCAAGGTGGGCTCAAACATGCCACCTAGGCTCCAACATGCCAAGGTGGCTCAAACATGCCACGTGGACTCCATAATGCCACGTGGGCTCCAACATGCCAAGGTGGCTCAAACATGCCACCTAGGCTCAAACATGCCAAGGTGGCTCCAACATGCCATGCAGGCTCCAACATGCCAAGGTGGCTCAGGCATGCCACCTAGTCTCAAGCATGCCACCTAGGCACCCCAAGTGGTGACATGGCATGCCAAGTAAGCAAGGTCAAGTTTTGACTAGGCCAAAAAACCAAAGATGTCCATCTTTGGTCTTTTCGATGGGTGATGTTGGCAAATTTTAGGTGACATGGCTAGATGATGGTGACATGGACCTTGGATGTTTCGCAAACAGGGTAGGCACCTCGACCTGGCCCCTTTCTTGTGAAGGGGAGTCTCCGAAAAGGTATATATGCTGGTGCATTTTCTCTTGCGATGCGTCATGCCGCACATCCCGCCAAGATTTCACCTTTTTCGAGACCCGGATTTTTTATCGTGCTTTTCTTTGTGTTTATGCTCCGGAAATTCATAATTAATGCATGGGGCAGGGAAAAATCCTGGTTTTCAGCCATCTGGCTTGCCAAGTGGCCCGAGTACAGGAAAATCCCGGTATTTTTGGGATGAGTTTTAGACCCTCGATTTTTATTGGGATGGCCGCCGTTGGTACGACAAGGTTTAGACCACGTTTTTTCGATTTTTAGGGCATGGAGGAGGCCCCGGATTGGCGATCCGACCTCGCCGCGTCGTCCGGAACGGCGAAATTACCCTAGGGGACAAGTTCCACGGCGAGTTTTCCCAGGGGATCAATCACTTACCCCTCACTAGGAGGTATTCAAAGATCCACCTCCATGCCAATTGACTACAAGTGTGTAGTAAAGCGACCTACTTTGGCGTTTCTTGGAGAGGGGTGGTCTTCGCCGCCTAAACTTGGTCCCCTAGGTAATGGGGATGTTCCGGGTCCATTGGCGAGCCAGTTCGATTTCGGAGTGGGGGTCCAACCCCGCCCTCGGCCCCGGCTTGGACTAGCCTGCGAGAACAAGATACTTGGGGTTCACCCTGAGGCCCTGGTAGAAGATTGAAGTGAGAATAGCAGCACTAGGACTGCTAGGTGGTATACATGTGACCCACGGAGAAGCAAAGCTAGCTCCACTACCTAGTAGGGCGTTCACCGCACGGTGGTCTCCGGGAAGGGGTTGGCTCGAAGCTTCGTCTCATGCCTCTCGCTTGTGCTTCTATTGCGGTGCATTTTTTCTCTTGCGTGTGCAGCGGCCATGCGCACATCCCGCCAAGATTTCACCTTTTTCGAGACCCGAATTTTTATCGTGCTTTTCTTTGTGTTTATGCTCCAGAAATTCGTAATTAATGCATGGGGCAGTGAAAATCCTGGTTTTCAGCCAGCTGGCTTGCCAAGTGGCCCCGAGTATAGGAAAATCCCGGTATTTCGGATGAGTTTTAGACCCTCGATTTTTGATTGGGATGGCCACCGTTGGCCTTGGACAGGTTTAGACCACGTTTTCAATTTTGGGGCATGGAGGAGGCCCGGATTGGCAATCCGACCACCGGCCTCGTCGTCCGGGAACGGCGAAATTACCCCTAGGGGACAAGTTCCCGGCGAGTTTTCCTGGGGGATCAATCACTTACTCCTCACTAGGAGGTATTCAAAGATCCACCTCCATGCCAATTGACTACAAGTGTGTAGTAAACGACCTACTTTGGCGTTTCTTGGAGAGGGGTGGTCTTCCGCCCACCTAAACTTGGTCCCCTAGGTAATGGGGATGTTAGGGTCCATTGGCGAGCCAGTTCTGCGATTGGGAGTGGGGGTCCAGCCCGTCCCTCGGCCCCGGCTTGGATTAGCCTGCAAGAATAAGATACTTGGGGTTCACCCCGAGGCCACGGTAGAAGATTGAAGTGACAATAGGAGCACTAGGACTGCTAGGTGGTATACATGTGACCACGGAGAAGAAAAGCTAGCTCCACCGCCAAGTGGGGACGCTACCGGCCCGGTGGCCTCCGAAAGGGGTTGGCTCGGAAGCTTCGTCTCATGCCCTCGCTTGTGCTTCTATTGCGGTGCATTTTTTCTCTTGCGTGTGCGGCGTCATGTTGCATATCCCGCCAAGATTTCACCTTTTCGAGACCGGATTTTTATCGTGTTTTTTTGTGTTTATGCTCGGAAATTCATAATTAATGCATGGGCGGGAAAAATCCTGATTTTCAGCCAGCTGGCTTGCCAAGTGGCTTGGCGTCTGAGGAAAATCCCCGGTATTTTCGGGCGAGCTTTAGACCCTCGATTTTTTATTGGGATGGCCACCGCTGGCCCGGCGGGGTGGTTTAGACCACGTTTTCGATTTTGGGGCATGGAGGAGGCCCGGATTGGCGATCCGACCTCTCCACATCGTGCGGAACGCCAAAATTACCCTAGAGGACAAGTTCCACTACCGGTTTTCTGGGGGATCAATCACTTACCCCCACTAGGAGGTATTCAAAGATCCACCTCCATGCCAATTGACTACAAGTGTGTAGTAAAGCGACCTACTTTGGCGTTTCTTGGAGAGGGGGTGGTCTACGCCCCCTAAACTTGGTCCCCTAGGTAATGGGGATGTTCCGGGTCCATCATGGAGCCGGTTCTTAGTTGGGAGTGGGGGTCCAGCCCTGGCCCTCGGCCCCGGCTTGGACTAGCCTGCGAGAACAAGATACTTGGGGTCACCCCGAGGCCCCGGTAGAAGATCGAAGTGAGAATAGCAGCACTAGGACTGCTAGGTGGTATACATGTGACCACCGGAGAAGCAAAGCTAGCTCCACCGCCGATGGGGCGTTACTGGGCCGGTGGCCTCGGAAGGGGGTTGGCTTTCGAAGCTCGTCTCATGCCTCTGCTTGTGCTTCTATTGCCGGTGCATTTTCTCTTGCGTGTGCGGCGTCATGTTGCATATCCCGCCAAGATTTCACCTTTTTCGAGACCCGGATTTTTATCGTGTTTTTTTTTGTGTTTATGCTCCGAAATTCATAATTAATGCATGGGGCGGGAAAAATCCTGATTTTCAGCCAGCTGGCTTGCCAAGTGGGTCATGGCGTCACAGGAAAATCCCGGTATTTTTTTGGGCGAGCTTTAGACCCTCGATTTTTTATTGGGATGGCCACCGTTGGCCCTGACAGGGTTTAGACCACGTTTTCGATTTTGGGGCATGGAGGAGGCCCCGGATTGGCGATCCGACCTCTCCACATCGTCTGGAACGCCAAAATTACCCTAGAGGACAAGTTCCACTACCAGTTTTCCCAGGGGATCAATCACTTACCCCCCACTAGGAGGTATTCAGCATCCACCTCCATGCCAATTGACTACAAGTGTGTAGTAAACGACCTACTTTGGCGTTTCTTGGAGAGGGGGTGGTCTTCTGCCCACGAAACTTGGTCTCCTAGGTAATGGGGATGTTCCGGGTCCATTGGCAGAGCCAGTTCTTAGTTCCGGAGTGGGGGTCCAGCCCGTCCTCAGCCCCCAGCTTGGACTAGCCTGCGAGAACAAGATACTTGGGGTCACCCTGAGGCCCTGGTAGAAGATCGAAGTGAGAATAGCAGCACTAGGACTGCTAGGTGGTATACATGTGACCACGGAGAAGCAAAGCTAGCTCCACTGCCCAGTAGGACGTTACCGACCCGGTGGCCTCCGGAAGGGGGTTGGCTCGGAAGCTCGTCTCATGCCTCTGCTTGTGCTTCTATTGCCAGTGCATTTTCTCTTGCGTGTGCAGCGTCATGCTGCACATCCTGCCAAGATTTCACCTTTTTTCGAGACCCGAATTTTTATCTGTGCTTTTCTTTGTGTTTATGATCCGGAAATTCATGATTAATGCATGGGGCGGGAAAAAATCATGGTTTTCAGCCAGCTGGCTTGCCAAGTGGCCCCTGAGACAGAAAATCCCGGTATTTCCGGGTGAGCTTTGGACCCTCGATTTTTGATTGGGATGGCCACCGTTGGCCCTGACAGGGTTTAGACCACGTTTTTTATTTTGGGGCATGGAGGAGGCCCCGGATTGGCGATCCGACCTCTCCATGTCATCTGGAATGCCGAAATTACCCTAGGGGACAAGTTCCACGGCCCTCTTGATCAGAGGAGCATCCCCAGAATGTAAATCCTACCAAACCCTAGGGTTTGGTAGGGTTTACATCTCGAGCGTCAAGACGGAGACTAACACATCCGAAACTTTGCATGGAGTTCTCTGTGTATGCTCTGGGGACCATGCCCGGAGATGGGGTCAAATCCCCGCAAGAAAGACATGCTTTCCGCACTCCCCTTCACCGGAAAGGGGCTTGTGAAGGGAGTCTAAAAAGGTATGTTTGACCGGGAAATTTGGCTCGTCTCCCGGTGCCATGAGGGTAATCCAAAGACGGGTATTCCACGCCGATCACGGGCCCTTCGGGTCATCTGAGACATCGAGAATGTAAACCCTATCAAACCCTAGGGTTTGCTAGGGTTTACATCTCGAGCGTCAAGACGGAGACTCACACATCCAAACTTTGCATGGAGTTCTCTGTGTATGCTCGGGGACCATGCCGGGAGATGGGGTCGAATCCCCCCAAAGATGCTTTTCCGCACTCCCCTTTCTTTGGAAAGGGGCTTGTGAAGGGGAGTCTCCGAAAGGTATCTTTGCCCGAAATTTGGCTCTGTCTCCCGGTGCCATGAGGGTAATCCAAACGGGTATTCCACGCCGAGGATCACGGGCCCTACGGGTCATCTGGACATCCCAGAATGTAAACCCTATCAAACCCTAGGGTTTGCTAGGGTTTACATCTCGCGCCAAGACGGAGACTCACACATCCGAAACTTTGCATGGAGTTCTCGTGGTATGCCGGGGACCATGCCCAGGAGATGGGGTCGAATCCCCAAGCAAAAAGATGCTTTTCCGCACTCCCCTTCACCGAAAGGGGCTTGTGAGTTCTCCAAGATCCTTCTATTCTATCCCTTGCCAAACTCCTCTACAAAATTTTCAAAGGTTATCATATTTCTTGCATAAAGTCCTAGTCACGTCACCACCATCTAGCCATGTCACCCAAAATTTGCCAACATCACCCAATGAAAAGACCAAAGATGGACATCTTTTTCATTTTTGGCCTAGTCAAAACTTGGCCTTGCTTACTTGACATGCCATGTCACCACTTGGAGTGCCTAGGCTCCAACATGCCACCTAGGCTCTAACATGCCAAGGTGGCTCAAACATGCCACGTGGTCTCCAACATGCCACCTAGCTCCAACATGCCAAGGTGGCTCCAACATGCCAAGGTGGCTTAAACATGCCACCTAGGCTCCAACGTGCTCAAAATGCCAAGGTGGCTCAAACATGCCACGTGGGCTCCAACATGCCACATAGGCTCCAACATGCCATGTGGGCTCCAACATGCCAAGGTGGCTCAAACATGCCACCTAGGCTCAAACATGCCAAGGTGGCTCCCACATGCCAAGTTGGCACCTAGGGCTCGAGCATGCCACCTAGGCATGTGTATTTAGTAAAGGTGCACCTAGCTATCTCGAGGAAAGCGATCACATTTTGGCCTCCGAAACGTAAACCCTACAATAACCTAGCAACACACAGGGTTTACGTTTCGGAGGCCAAAACGTGGTCGTTTTCTTAGATAGCTAGGTGTGCCTTTGCTAAACACACATGCGGATCCATGGCAACTGAAATAACAGAGTTTGGATCTATTGGCCATCCCGAATGATCCCAAACAATTTTGCTACTGCAAAAGGCGCTCTTGACTTCTAATTGCCACACTGGGAGGAGGATAACTCCAAACCCCATTCCATCAGTTCCTATTGCTTCATGTTCACAATTGCATCTTCTCAACCATGACCCAAGTGCAACCGACTAAAACTCGACCCCCATAACGTAAACCCTTCAATAACCTAGCAACACACAGGGTTTATGTTTCGGAGGCCAAAACATGGTCGTTTTCTTGGATAACTAAGTGCATCTTTTCGAAATATGCATGAGGAGCCATGGCAATTGAAATAACAGAGTTTGGATCTATTGGTCATCCCGAATGGTCCCAAACAATTTTGCTACTACAAAAGGCGCTCTTGACTTCTAATTGCCAAACTCGGAGGAGGATAAATCCAAACCCCATTCCGTCAGTTCCTATTGCTTCGTGTTTTCAACTGCAGCTTCTTGACCATATCTCAAGTGCAACCGACTAAAACTCGACCTCCATAATGTAAACCCTTCAATAATCTTGCAACACACAAGGTTTACGTTTCGGAGGCCATATCCTAGTCGAATTCGACCAGGATCTTGCGCAATGTCATCAGGTAGAGGGAATGTGTTGATACCCGAAGACGGATCCTTAAAACCTTCCGGAAGCAGTTCGCCCCAAAGGTCCTCTCTCGAAGGCCCCTGGCCATGGACGGGCAACTCTCCCACTCCAAAACTGTGAACTGACTCTGCCAATGGACTCAAAACATCGACATTACCCTGGAGACCAAGTTTCATGGGCAGAAGACCATCCTTTCTCCAAGAAGCACCAAAGTAGCTCATGTCCAACACGTTCGTAGTTAATTGGCCTAAGAGGTGGCATCAGAATACTGCCATGTAGAGGGTTCGTGTTTCTTTCGTTGCAAAACATGATCATAAAACTTGGTCTCTAGGGTATTATCGTCATTCCGGCCGACATGGCGAAGTCGAATCTCTATTCCGGAGCCTCTGTATTGCCCGAACGACAAAACGATTGGGTTTCTACATAGTGGACCGTGGGACGCTTCATGGGTTTGATAAGTTCTCATGACTGATCTTGGATTTTTGAACCTCCTTGAAGCGGGTTACTTGAACGGCTAATTCAACGGTCGGATAGGGGAAATCGAGCTCATGAGGGGGCATTGACATTTGCCCTCCCAGGAGGAGGGCAGGAAAGGGCTGCCTCATCGACCTTTTCGAGGTCCGTCTCACGGGGTTTGGCCTCTCCCCTCTAGTGAGGAGGAAGCGCAAAGTCCCGGGCTTTGGTTTGATTTGGGGAAGGGTGTCAGCGCAAGATCCCTCTATTCTATCCCTTGCCAAAATCCTCTACCAAAAATTCCAAAGGTTATCATATTTCTTGCATAAAGTCCTAGTCATCATGTCCACGTCACCACCATCTAGCCATGTCACCCAAAATTTGCCAACATCACCCAATGAAAAGACCAAAGATGGACATCTTTTCATTTTTGGCCTAGTCAAAAGTTGTCCTTGCTTACTTGGCATGCCATTTCACCATTTGGAGTGCCTAGGTGGCCTAGGTGGCATGTTGGAGCCCACATGGCATGTTTGAGCCCACATGGCATGTTTGAGCCACTTTAACATGTTTGAGCCTAGGTGGCGTGTTGGAACCTAGGTGGCATGTTTGAGCCACCTTGGCATGTTGGAGTCTGCGTGGCATGTTTGAGCCACCTTGGCATGTTTGAGCCTAGGTGGCATGTTAGAGCCCACGTGGCATGTTTGAGCCATCTTAACATGTTTGACATAGGTGGCATGTTTGAGCCACCTTCGCATGTTGAAGCCTAGGTTGCATGTTGGATCCCACGTGGCATGTTTGAGACACCTTGGCATGATTATTATGATGGGCACACTTTAGTGCATTTACTGAAACCATTGAATAGTTTGGACCCAGTCTATGGCATGTGTATTTTAATAGAAAAACACCCTTGTCTGGAACATCTTGTTATCTGTATACTAGATATTAGGAATAAGCACACCATGACAGAAGTCCAGCTGCTCATTCTCATTAAAGAAATTGTCCATTTTCATATTCAGTACCATTCTCCCAACGGGCTGCACCACAAGAAGAACAAACATTAGTTTCTACCCTAATGTGAATTTGACTCGGCTACCACATTTTGCTTGACAGCATGTAATATAATATAGAAACGAGAGCCCAAAGAAAAGGATCAATTCGACTCGGCTCATATGATGTATCATGAAAAATGAGAGCCTAAAGAACATGATTATTAAACAGAATATAAAGTTTGTTTAGACCATGCGAAGAGTTTTGTGTTGGCAAAAAAACTATGCAAGTGGAATAATGACATCTTAGGTTTGCCAAGAATAACCAAACAATATGAAGTTTCATATTCAACAATTCCATAAAAAAACGAAAGATTTTCCTGGATGTAGCATCTCATATGACAAATTGTTGTGCATGAATGGAGTAAATACTACTTATAAACAAGCCTGGAACAAAGTGTAAGGATATTTTTAAAACCAAAGTATGGGTAAGGGTATTGGACAAGAGGTAAAGGAGGAGCTAGCTACATAAAGGTAAAGAATAGGTAAATGCACTATCCGCTAGCTAAAAATAATTGTGAAGAATGCAAACAAGGGTGGAAAAGGACATTTCAAGTGCATCACAAGGATACCTGCAAAGGGAATAGGTCCCCTGGCCCTATCTTAGTATCATCTAATGGGTCAAAATCAAACTTATCCTCATCCGCCAAAATCCATAGTCCGGATATAAAGCTCCCATTCAAGAATTTATTTTGAATCGATGGAATCATATAGGTCCTTTATAGCATGATTTGTGATTTCAACCACCCCAAGAATTGCTTCATTGTCACGGAGAAACTTTAAACACTTCAATTTGCCAATGGGTGCGAAAGCGAGAACTACAATACATAAAGCTTTACAAAGTCTCAAACCTAAATATTAGACACAAGTAGATATAGTTTGTATATTTGCATGAGAATAGTGCCACATCATCAAGTGCCTACAAATATCCGGATAGATGAACCAACATTTACAAATCTACGGATAGACAAACTAGCAATTCATATCCGGTTACCGGATTTTTTTTCAAAACCACCGGGTTGAATTCGAATCTCCAATTCGGCTAACAAAATCTTGCATACAAGTGCATTTGAACATCCGGTTTACGGTAAGAAGAAGAGCAGTGGTGGCCTCGCACAACAAATGGGAGAGGACCGACAATTTAAGGACAATGGCATATTTGGAGCGGTTTTAGAATATTCGGGCATATACTAGCATTTTCTAGAATATGCCAAAACCCACCTAAAGTCCCACCCCAAAAAAAAAAAAAAGTTTGCCCCCCTAGAGGCAAACCCAACATTAGGAACTATATAAATTATGTAAATGTGAAAACTATTCAACGGCTAAGATACGCCATGATGAACGGCTTAGATTTTGATCCAGCTCCTATCATCTTATTGGTTGAGGCCGTATTTTGGTCCGCGATACGATTTTCGAAAAATGCGGGCCATTAATGTGGTTGCAATGAATGCACACACATGTCCTATGAAATTTCGCCATGTGGATGCCAAGTAAGCCTGCTCCTCTTTCTACTTGCCAACTAATACTGACTTTGGAAAAAAATGCGCAAAGATCATTGCTCGCGAGAAACATGACGTGGAATTCTGGCATCCAAGATATGGGCCATTTTGAGACCCCAAATCCGCCCTAATGAGAGATCTTGCGTTCAAGTCTCTGGGGGTCCGTCATATATCCTCCTGCCAATGTGGCATGACATAAAAATACTCTCTCTCTCTCTCTCTCTCTCTCTCTCTCTCTCTCTCTCTCTCTCTCTCTCTCTCTCTCTCTCTCTCTCTCTCTCTCTCTCTCTCTCTCTCTCTCTCTCTCTCTCTCTCTCTCTCTCTCTCTCTCTCTCTCTCTCTCTCTCTCTCTCTCTCTCTCTCTCTCTCTCTCTCTCTCATGATGTAGGTCAAACAAAAATGAATAGTTCTTTTTTAAAATTTAATTTTTTATAAATAACAAAGCGACCTAGGGGATTCACTCAATGGTATTCTTGGATATGGTATATGCGTTTTTAGAATCAGGTAAAACACCTTATCATACACGTAAAAATGCCTTACTATACCCGTATACTCTTAAAACACAACTAGACAATCAGATGGTTTCTATGCATAATACAAGTGCATCCCTCTTGCAAAGTGAAATATTCTGTGTAGCATCTGCTGTAATATGGAAGATTTCTGTGCACGAAAAAAGAACATATTTGACCTGATATATGCTCTCTATTTGACCTACTTATTAGTTCCAGATTTATGATGCTGATAACAGATTGCATGTGTGTTGTGATATCAAAAAGTCGCAAAAACTCTTAGTTCCTCTTACTAAAAAAATTTAAAGAAGAATGCCAATCTGGGAACAACCTAGTCATTCAAAACATGTTGCACTTTCGTCTCATATAGATAGATAGTATTTTAACGTCACGCCACTAGTGTTGTTGATGCTGGTAGGGTCTATCATTAATTCCATTGCACAACTGCCTTCTGGAAACACAGCTAGCTAGTCCTAGTTTATTATGTATAAATGTTTTGTGCGTTTTATTTGTTACAAAGCTTTGAAGTAAAATGAGACTGTAACGGAGTCAACAATAGAAACAATCATGTAGTTTCTACACCGAGATATTCTGAGATGCACTGATAATGTCTGAGGTAGATAATGTAGAATTAACAATATATGTAAAACGAATACTGATGCTAAAATCAGTTGATTTAGTAGAGGATCGTGCTTCTATTCAGATCGAAAGATGGATTTTCAGTTTTTGCATAAAACACTATTCACCATAAATTAGAGCCAAAGTAGGAGTTCATTGACTACTCACACTCACCCCGGTTTTTGGTCCACTGTTGAAAACATCAGTTTTGGTAGGTCTACATGTCCTGTTTTCAAAGAATCCTACATGTGGATTTGTGAAGGTATGGTTTTGTTCGATAATGGTGTTCTTTTTTCAGTGGACTAAAACATCCACTGTTGTTTTGTAGTTTCTTCTATTGTGACATGTCATTTTATAATACAATCCACTGTAGGAAAGAGTACTTGAATTTCTACATGTCTAATAATTCTATTGTCACATGTCTTTATAGATGTAGAAAAGAATATTTGATTCTCTACATGTCCTATACTTCCATTCACATGTCTTTATAGTAGTAGGACAGAGTACTTTATTTGCTAAGGCATTGTAGGAAAGAATACATGAATTACGACATGTGTAATACTTCTATTGTCACATGTCTTTATAGAAGTCGGAAAGAATACTTGATTCTCTACATGTCATATGCTTCCATGTCACATGTCTTTATAGTAGTAGGACAGAGTACTTTATTTGCTAAGGCATTGTAGGAAAGAATACATGAATTACGACATGTGTAATACTTCTATTCTCACATGTCTTTATAGAAGTAGGAAAGAGTACTTGATTCTCTACATGTCCTATCCTTCCATATCACGGGTCTTTATAGTGGTAGGACAGAGTACTTGATTTGCCACATGTGATGCACGTGCACGATCACATGTTCTTATACTAGTATTCCATGTAACACAAGTTACTTCAACTACTTCAATTACTTAACACCTATTTTTGCATAACGTGGGCACCAACATGCCAAGGTGGCTCTAACATGCCACCTAGGCTCAAACATGCCAAGGTGGCTCCAACATGCCACCTAGGCTCCAACATGACAAAATGGCTCAAACATGCCACCTAGGCTCCAACGTGCTCAAACATGCCACGCAGGCTCCAACATGCCACCTATGCTCCAACTTGCCAAGGTGGCTCAAATATGCCACGTGGGCTCCAACATGCCACCTAGGCTCCAACATTCCTAGGTGGCTCAAACATGCCACATAGGCTCAAACATGCCATGCAGGCTCACTTAGGCTCCAACATGCCAAGGTGGCTCCAACATGCCACCTAGGCTCCCAACATGCCACCTAGGCTCAAACATGCCAGGTGGCTCAAACATGCCAAGGTGGGCTCAAACATGCCACCTAGGGCTCCAACATGCCACCTAGGCTCAAACATGCCAAGGTGGCTCAAACATGCCACGTGGGCTCCACCATGCCACCTAGGCTCCAACATGCCAAGGTGGCTCACAACATGCCACCTAGGCTTAAATATGCCAAGTTGGCTCAAACATGCCACCTAGGCTCCAACATGCCACCGTGGCTCTAACCTGCCACCTAGGCTCAAACATGCCACGTGGGCTCCAACATGCCACGTGCCAAGGTGGCTCCAACATGCCACCTAGGCTCCAACATGCTCAAACATGCCACGCTGGGGCTCTAACATGCCACCTATGCTCCAACTTGCCAAGGTGGCTCAAATATGCCACGTGGGCTCCAACATGCCAAGGTGGCTCAAGCATGCCACACTGGGCTCCAACATGCCACCTAGGCTCTAACATGGCAAGGTGGCTCAAACATGCCACGTGGTCTCCAACATGCCACCTAGGCTCCAACATGCCAAGGTGGCTCCAACATGCCAAGGTGGCTCAAACATGCCACCTAGGCTCCAACGTGCTCAAACATGCCAAGGTGGCTCAAACATGCCACGTGGGCTCCAACATGCCAAGGTGGCCCAAACATGCCACCTAGGCTCAAACATGCCAAGGTGGTTCCCACATGCCAAGGTGGCTCCAACATGCCACCTAGGCTCAAACATGCCAAGGTGGCTCAAACATGCCACCTAGAACATTGAACATGACAAAATGGCTCAAACATGCCACCTAGGCTCCAACGTGCTCAAACATGCCACGCGGGCTCCAACATACCACCTATGCTCCAACTTGCCAAGGTGGCTCAAATATGCCACGTGGGCTCCAACATGCCACCTAGGCTCCAACATTCCTAGGTGGCTCAAACATGCCATCTAGGCTCCAACATGCCACCCAGGCTCAAACATGCCAGGTGGCTCAAACATGCCAAGGTGGGCTCAAACATGCCACCTAGGCTCCAACATGCCAAGGTGGCTCAAACATGCCACCTAGGCTCAAACATGCCAAGGTGGCTCCAACATGCCATGCAGGCTCCAACATGCCAAGGTGGCTCAGGCATGCCACCTAGTCTCAAGCATGCCACCTAGGCACCCCAAGTGGTGACATGGCATGCCAAGTAAGCAAGGTCAAGTTTTGACTAGGCCAAAAAACCAAAGATGTCCATCTTTGGTCTTTTCATTGGGTGATGTTGGCAAATTTTAGGTGACATGGCTAGATGATGGTGACATGGACCTTGGATGTGCTGCAAACACCGGGCAGGCACCTCGACGGCGGCCCCTTTCTTGTGAAGGGGAGTCTCCGAAAGGTATATATGCTGGTGCATTTTCTCTTGCGTATGCAGCGTCATGCTGCACATCCTGCCAAGATTTCACCTTTTTTCGAGACCCGGATTTTATATTGTGCTTTTCTTTGTGTTTATACTCCGGAAATTCATAATTAATGCATGGGGCAGGGAAAAATCCTGGTTTTCAGCCAGCTGGCTTGCCAAGTGGCCCCGAGAGTACAGGAAAATCCCCGGTATTTTCGGATGAGTTTTAGACCCTCGATTTTTTATTGGGATGGCCGCCGTTGGCCCTGACAAGGTTTAGACCACGTTTTCGATTTTGGGGCATGGAGGAGGCCCCGGATTGGCGATCCGACCTCGCCGCGTCGTCCGGAACGGCGAAATTACCCTAGGGGACAAGTTCCACGGCGAGTTTTCCCAGGGGATCAATCACTTACCCCTCACTAGGAGGTATTCAAAGATCCACCTCCATGCCAATTGACTACAAGTGTGTGTAGTTCGACCTACTTTGGCGTTTGGAGAGGGTGTGGTCTCTCTCAAGACATCTAAACTTGGTCCCCTAGGTAATGGGGATGTTCCGGGTCCATTATGAGCCAGTTCTCGGGGGAGTGGGGGTCCAACCCGCCCTCCCCCCACTGAGAAGAAAAAGCTAGCTCCCAGGAGGTATTGAAGATGGCCTCCCGAAGGGGTTGGCTCGGAAGCCTCCATGCCAATTGTGCTTCTATTGTCGGTGCATTTTCTCTTGCGTAGCCATGTTGCATATCCCGCCAAGATTTCACCTTTTTCGAGACCCGATTTTTTCTGTTTTTTTTTTTTGTGTTTATTCCGGAAATTCATAATTAATGGGTGTGGTCCTGATTTTCAGCCAGCTGGCTTGCCAAACTTGAAAATCCCCAGTATTTTCGGGCGAGCTTTAGACCCTCGATTTTTTATTGGGATGGCCACCGCTGGCCCAGGATGGGGTTTAGACCGTTTTGATTTTGGGGCATGGAGGGAGCCCCGGATTGGCGGATCCGACCTCTCCACATCGCCTGAACGCCAAAATTACCCTAGAGGACAAGTTCCACTACCAGTTTTCCCGGGGATCAATCACTTACCCCCACTAGGGGTATTCAAAATCCATCCACCTCCATGCAAGTGTGTAGACTACAAGTGAGGGAATAGCGACCACTAAACTTGGTCCCCTAGGTAATGGGGATGTTCCGGGTCCATTGGCGGAGCCACTTGGTCTTAGTTCCCGAGTGGGGGTCCAGTTCCCGCCCCTCACCCCGCCTTGGACTAGCGCGAGAACAAGATACTTGGGGTTCACCCGAGGGGCCCGGTAGAAGATTGAAGTGAGAATAGCAGCACTAGGGGCTAGGTGGTATACATGTGACCACCGGAGAAGCAAAGCTAGCTCCACTACCTAGTAGGGACGCACCCACCGGGTGGTCTCAGGAAGGGGTTGGCTCCCAAGCTCGTCTCATGCCTCTGCTTGTGCTTCTATTGCCGGTGCATTTTCTCTTGCGTGTGCAGCGTCATGCTGCACATCCTGCCAAGATTTCACCTTTTTTCGAGACCCGAATTTTTATCTGTGCTTTTCTTTGTGTTTATGCTCCGGAAATTCATAATTAATGCATGGGGCAGGGAAAAATCCTGGTTTTCAGCCAGCTGGCTTGCCAAGTGGCCCCGAGAGTATAGGAAAATCCCCGGTATTTCCGGATGAGTTTTAGACCCTCGATTTTTTATTGGGATGGCCACCGTTGGCCTTGACAGGGTTTAGACCACGTTTTCAATTTTGGGGCATGGAGGAGGCCCCGGATTGGCAATCCGACCTCGCCTCGTCGTCCGGAACGGCGAAATTACCCTAGGGGACAAGTTCCACTACGAAGTTTTCCCTGGGGGATCAATCACTTACCCCTCACTAGGAGGTATTCAGCATCCACCTCCATGCCAATTGACTACAAGTGTGTAGTAAACGACCTACTTTGGCGTTTCTTGGAGAGGGGGTGGTCTTCTGCCCACGAAACTTGGTCCCCTAGGTAATGGGGATGTTCCGGGTCCATTGGCGGAGCCAGTTCTCGGTTCCGGAGTGGGGGTCCAGCCCGTCCTCAGCCCCCAGCTTGGATTAGCCTGCAAGAATAAGATACTTGGGGTTCACCCTGAGGCCCTGGTAGAAGATTGAAGTGACAATAGGAGCACTAGGACTGCTAGGTGGTATACATGTGACCACGGAGAAGAAAAGCTAGCTCCACAAGCCAAGTAGGGACGTTACCGACCGGTGGCCTCCGAAGGGGGTTGGCTCTAAGCTCGTCTCATGCCTCTGCTTGTGCTTCTATTGTTGTTGTGCATTTTCTCTTGCGTGTGCGGCGTCATGTTGCATATCCCGCCAAGATTTCACCTTTTTCGAGACCCGGATTTTTATCGTGTTTTTTTTTTTGTGTTTATGCTCAGGAAATTCATAATTAATGCATGGGCGGGGAAAAATCCTGATTTTCAGCCAGCTGGCTTGCCAAGTGGTCAGCTGAGTCTGAGGAAAATCCCCAGTATTTTTGGATGAGCTTTAGACCCTCGATTTTTTATTGGGATGGCCATTGGGTATTACGACAGGTTTAGACCATGTTTTCGATTTTGGGGCATGGAGGGAGGCCCCGGATTGGCGATCCGACCTCTCCACATCGTCCGGGCGCCGAAATTACCCTAGAGGACAAGTTCCACTACCGGTTTTCCTGAGGGGATCAATCACTTACCCCCCACTAGGAGGTATTCAGCATCCACCTCCATGCCAATTGACTACAAGTGTGTAGTAAACGACCTACTTTGGCGTTTCTTGGAGAGGGGGTGGTCTTCTGCCCACGAAACTTGGTCTCCTAGGTAATGGGGATGTTAGGGTCCATTGGCGAGCCAGTTCTTAGTTTAGGAGTGGGGGTCCAGCCGGGTCCCTCGGCCTTGACTTGGACTAGCTGCGAGAACAAGATACTTGGGGTCACCCTGAGGCCCTGGTAGAAGATCGAAGTGAGAATAGCAGCACTAGGACTGCTAGGTGGTATACATGTGACCACGGAGAAGCAAAGCTAGCTCCACTGCCCAGTAGGACGTTACCGACCCGGTGGCCTCCGGAAGGGGGTTGGCTCGGAAGCTCGTCTCATGCCTCTCGCTTGTGCTTCTATTGCGGTGCATTTTCTCTTGCGTGTGCAGCGTCATCTTTGCACATCCCGCCAAGATTTCACCTTTTGAGAGACCAATTTTTATCTGGTGCTTTTTTTTTGTGTTTATGATCCGGAAATTCATGATTAATGCATGGGGCGGGAAAAAATCATGGTTTTCAGCCAGCTGGCTTGCCAAGTGGCCCCGAGTGTACAGGAAAATCCCCGGTATTTCCGGGCGAGCTTTAGACCCTCGATTTTTGATTGGGATGGCCGTTGGCCCGGCGAGGTTTAGACCACGTTTTTGATTTTGGGGCATGGAGGAGGCCCCGGATTGGCGATCCGACCTCTCCATGTCATCGGAATGCCGAAATTACCCCTAGGGGACAAGTTCCACGGCCCTCTTGATCGAGGAGCATCCCCCCCGGATGTAAATCCTACCAAACCCTAGGGTTTGGTAGGGTTTACATCTCGAAGCGTCAAAGACGGAGACTAACACATCCAAACTTTGCATGGAGTTCTCTCGGTATGCTCACCGGGGACCATGCGGGAGATGGGGTCAAATCCCCTAGCTTGTGACATGCTTTTTCGCAGACCCTTCACCGGAAAGGGGCTTGTGAAGGGAGTCTCTCAAAGGTATCTTTGGACCGGGAAATTTGGCTCTGTCTCCCGGTGCCATGAGGGTAATCCAAAGACGGGTATTCCACGCCGATCCACGGGCCCTCTCGGGTCATCTGAGACATCCCGAATGTAAACCCTATCAAACCCTAGGGTTTGCTAGGGTTTACATCTCGGCCAAGACGGAGACTCACACACCAAACTTTGCATGGAGTTCTCTGTGTATGCTGCTCGGGGACCATGCCGGAGATGGGGTCGAATCCCCAGGGGCAAGCAAAGATGCTTTTCCGCACTCCCCTTCTTTGAAAGGGGCTTGTGAAGGGGAGTCTCGAAAAGGTATCTTTGACGGGAAATTTGGCTCTGTCTCCCGGTGCCATGAGGGTAATCCAAAGACGGGTATTCCACGTCGAGATCCGGGCCCCTCGGGTCATCGAGACATCATCCGAATGTAAACCCTATCAAACCCTAGGGTTTGCTAGGGTTTACATCTCGAAAGGCCAAGGCGGAGACTCACACATCCGAAACTTTGCATGGAGTTCTCTGTGTATGCTCTGGGGACCATGCCCGGAGATGGGGTCGAATCCCCCAAGCAAAGATGCTTTTCCGCACTCCCCCTTCACCGAAAGGGGCTTGTGAGTTCTCCAAGATCCTTCTATTCTATCCCTTGCCAAACTCCTCTACAAAAATTTCAAAGGTTATCATATTTCTTGCATAAAGTCCTAGTCACGTCACCACCATCTAGCCATGTCACCCAAAATTTGCCAACATCACCCAATGAAAAGACCAAAGATGGACATCTTTTCATTTTTGGCCTAGTCAAAACTTGGCCTTGCTTACTTGACATGCCATGTCACCACTTGGAGTGCCTAGGCTCCAACATGCCACCTAGGCTCTAACATGCCAAGGTGGCTCAAACATGCCACGTGGTCTCCAACATGCCACCTAGCTCCAACATGCCAAGGTGGCTTAAACATGCCACCTAGGCTCCAACGTGCTCAAAAATGCCAAGGTGGCTCAAACATGCCACGTGGGCTCCAACATGCCACATAGGCTCCAACATGCCATGTGGGCTCCAACATGCCAAGGTGGCTCAAACATGCCACCTAGGCTCAAACATGCCAAGGTGGCTCCCACATGCCAAGTTGGCACCTAGGCTCAGGCATGCCACCTAGGCATGTGTGTTTAGCAAAGGTGCACCTAGCTATCTCAGAAAACGATCACATTTTGGCCTCCGAAACGTAAACCCTACAATAACCTAGCAACACACAGGGTTTACGTTTCGGAGGCCAAAACGTGGTCGTTTTCTTAGATAGCTAGGTGTGCCTTTGCTAAACACACATGCGGATCCATGGCAACTGAAATAACAGAGTTTGGATCTATTGGCCATCCCGAATGATCCCAAACAATTTTGCTACTACAAAAGGCGCTCTTGACTTCTAATTGCCACACTCGGAGGAGGATAAATCCAAACCCCATTCCGTCAGTTCCTATTGCTTCGTGTTTTCAACTGCAGCTTCTTGACCATATCTCAAGTGCAACCGACTAAAACTCGACCTCCATAATGTAAACCCTTCAATAATCTTGCAACACACAAGGTTTACGTTTCGGAGGCCATATCCTAGTCAGATTCGACCAGGATCTTGCGCAATGTCATCAGGTAGAGGGAGTGTGTTGATACCCGAAGACGGATCCTTAAAACCTTCCGGAAGCAGTTCGCCCCAAAGGTCCTCTCTCGAAGGCCCCTGGCCATGGACGGGCAACTCTCCCACTCCAAAACTGTGAACTGACTCTGCCAATGGACTCAAAACGTCGACATTACCCTGGAGACCAAGTTTCATGGGCAGAAGACCATCCTTTCTCCAAGAAGCACCAAAGTAGCTCATGTCCAACACGTTCGTAGTTAATTGGCCTAAGAGGTGGCAGCAGAATACTGCCATGTAGAGGGTTCGTGTTTCTTTCGTTGCAAAACATGATCATAAAACTTGGTCTCTAGGGTATTATCGTCATTCCGGCCGACATGGCGAAGTCGAATCTCTATTCCGGAGCCTCTGTATTGCCCGAACGACAAAACGATTGGGTTTCTACATAGTGGACCGTAGGACGCTTCGCGGTTTGATAAGTTCTCGCGGACTGATCTTGGATTTTTTTGAACCTCCTTGAAGCAGGTTACTTGAACGGCGAATTCAACGGTCGGATAGGGAAATCGAGCTCTGCGAGGGGGGCATTGACATTTGCCCTCCCAGAGGAGCGCTGGCAGGAAAGGCTGCCTCATCGACCTTTCTGAGGTCCGTCTCCTGGGGTTTGGCCTCTCCCCTCTAGTGAGGAAGCCGCGCAAAGTCCTGGCCTGGTTTGATTTGGGGAAGGGTGTCAGCGCAAGATCCCTCTATTCTATCCCTTGCCAAAATCCTCTACCAAAAATTCCAAAGGTTATCATATTTCTTGCATAAAGTCCTAGTCATCATGTCCACGTCACCACCATCTAGCCATGTCACCCAAAATTTGCCAACATCACCCAATGAAAAGACCAAAGATGGACATCTTTTCATTTTTGGCCTAGTCAAAACTTGGCCTTGCTTACTTGACATGCCATGTCACCACTTGGAGTGCCTAGGCTCCAACATGCCACCTAGGCTCTAACATGCCAAGGTGGCTCAAACATGCCACGTGGTCTCCAACATGCCACCTAGCTCCAACATGCCAAGGTGGCTTAAACATGCCACCTAGGCTCCAACGTGCTCAAAAATGCCAAGGTGGCTCAAACATGCCACGTGGGCTCCAACATGCCACATAGGCTCCAACATGCCATGTGGGCTCCAACATGCCAAGGTGGCTCAAACATGCCACCTAGGCTCAAACATGCCAAGGTGGCTCCCACATGCCAAGTTGGCACCTAGGCTCAGGCATGCCACCTAGGCATGTGTGTTTAGCAAAGGTGCACCTAGCTATCTCAGAAAACGATCACATTTTGGCCTCCGAAACGTAAACCCTACAATAACCTAGCAACACACAGGGTTTACGTTTGAGGCCAAAACGCGGTAATTTTTCTTAGATAGCTAGGTGTGCCTTTGCTAAAACACACTTGCGGATCCATGGCTGGCGAAATAACAGAGTTTGGATCTATTGGCCATCCCGAATGATCCCAAACAATTTTGCTCTTTGCAAAAGGCTCTTGACTTCTAATTGCCACACTGGGAGGAGGATAACTCCAAACCCCATTCCATCAGTTCCTATTGCTTCATGTTCACAATTGCATCTTCTCAACCATGACCCAAGTGCAACCGACTAAAACTCGACCACCATAAAGTAAACCCTTCAATAAACTTGCAACACACAAGGTTTATGTTTGGAGGCAAAAAACATGGTCGTTTTCTTGGATAACTAAGTGCATCTTTTCGAAACATGCATGAGGAGCCATGGCAACTGAAATAACAGAGTTTGGATCTATTGGTCATCCCGAATGGTCCCAAACAATTTTGCTACTACAAAAGGCGCTCTTGACTTCTAATTGCCACACTCGGAGGAGGATAAATCCAAACCCCATTCCGTCAGTTCCTATTGCTTCGTGTTTTCAACTGCAGCTTCTTGACCATATCTCAAGTGCAACCGACTAAAACTCGACCTCCATAATGTAAACCCTTCAATAATCTTGCAACACACAAGGTTTACGTTTCGGAGGCCATATCCTAGTCAGATTCGACCAGGATCTTGCGCAATGTCATCAGGTAGAGGGAGTGTGTTGATACCCGAAGACGGATCCTTAAAACCTTCCGGAAGCAGTTCGCCCCAAAGGTCCTCTCTCGAAGGCCCCTGGCCATGGACGGGCAACTCTCCCACTCCAAAACTGTGAACTGACTCTGCCAATGGACTCAAAACGTCGACATTACCCTGGAGACCAAGTTTCATGGGCAGAAGACCATCCTTTCTCCAAGAAGCACCAAAGTAGCTCATGTCCAACACGTTCGTAGTTAATTGGCCTAAGAGGTGGCAGCAGAATACTGCCATGTAGAGGGTTCGTGTTTCTTTCGTTGCAAAACATGATCATAAAACTTGGTCTCTAGGGTATTATCGTCATTCCGGCCGACATGGCGAAGTCGAATCTCTATTCCGGAGCCTCTGTATTGCCCGAACGACAAAACGATTGGGTTTCTACATAGTGGACCGTAGGACGCTTCGCGGTTTGATAAGTTCTCGCGGACTGATCTTGGATTTTTTTGAACCTCCTTGAAGCAGGTTACTTGAACGGCGAATTCAACGGCCGGATAGGGAAATCGAGCTCTGCGAGGGGGGCATTGACATTTGCCCTCCCAGAGGAGCGCTGGCAGGAAAGGCTGTCTCATCGACCTTTCTGAGGTCCGTCTCCTGGGGTTTGGCCTCTCCCCTCTAGTGAGGAAGCCGCGCAAAGTCCTGGCCTGGTTTGATTTGGGGAAGGGTGTCAGCGCAAGATCCCTCTATTCTATCCCTTGCCAAAATCCTCTACCAAAAATTCCAAAGGTTATCATATTTCTTGCATAAAGTCCTAGTCATCATGTCCACGTCACCACCATCTAGCCATGTCACCCAAAATTTGCCAACATCACCCAATGAAAAGACCAAAGATGGACATCTTTTCATTTTTGGCCTAGTCAAAAGCTGTCCTTGCTTACTTGGCATGCCATTTCACCATTTGGAGTGCCTAGGTGGCCTAGGTGGCATGTTGGAGCCCACATGGCATGTTTGAGCCCACATGGCATGTTTGAGCCACTTTAACATGTTTGAGCCTAGGTGGCGTGTTGGAACCTAGGTGGCATGTTTGAGCCACCTTGGCATGTTGGAGTCTGCGTGGCATGTTTGAGCCACCTTGGCATGTTTGAGCCTAGGTGGCATGTTAGAGCCCACGTGGCATGTTTGAGCCATCTTAACATGTTTGACATAGGTGGCATGTTTGAGCCACCTTCGCATGTTGAAGCCTAGGTTGCATGTTGGATCCCACGTGGCATGTTTGAGACACCTTGGCATGATTATTATGATGGGCACACTTTAGTGCATTTACTGAAACCATTGAATAGTTTGGACCCAGTCTATGGCATGTGTATTTTAATAGAAAAACACCCTTGTCTGGAACATCTTGTTATCTGTATACTAGATATTAGGAATAAGCACACCATGACAGAAGTCCAGCTGCTCATTCTCATTAAAGAAATTGTCCATTTTCATATTCAGTACCATTCTCCCAACGGGCTGCACCACAAGAAGAACAAACATTAGTTTCTACCCTAATGTGAATTTGACTCGGCTACCACATTTTGCTTGACAGCATGTAATATAATATAGAAACGAGAGCCCAAAGAAAAGGATCAATTCGACTCGGCTCATATGATGTATCATGAAAAATGAGAGCCTAAAGAACATGATTATTAAACAGAATATAAAGTTTGTTTAGACCATGCGAAGAGTTTTGTGTTGGCAAAAAAACTATGCAAGTGGAATAATGACATCTTAGGTTTGACAAGAATAACCAAACAATATGAAGTTTCATATTCAACAATTCCATAGAAAAACGAAAGATTTTCCTGGATGTAGCATCTCACATGACAAATTGTTGTGCATGAATGGAGTAAATACTACTTATAAACAAGCCTGGAACAAAGTGTAAGGATATTTTTAAAACCAAAGTATGGGTAAGGGTCAGACAAGAGGTAAAGGAGGAGCTAGCTACATAAAGGTAAAGAATAGGTAAATGCACTATCCGCTAGCTAAAAATAATTGTGAAGAATGCAAACAAGGGTGGAAAAGGACATTTCAAGTGCATCACAAGGTTACCTGCAAAGGGAATAGGTCCCCTGGCCCTATCTTAGTATCATCTAATGGGTCAAAATCAAACTTATCCTCATCTGCAAAATCCATAGTCTGGATATAAAGCTCCCATTCAAGAATTTATTTTGAACTGATGGAATCATATAGGTCCTTTATAGCATGACTGTGATTTCAACCACCCTCAGTAATTGCTTCATTGTCACGGAGAAACTTTAAACACTTCAATTTGCCAATGGTGCGCCTGAGCAGAACTACAGTACATAAAGCTTTACAAAGTCTCAAACCTAAATATTAGACACAAGTAGATATAGTTTGTATATTTGCATGCAGAATAGTGCCACATCATCAAGTGCCTACAAATATCTGGATAGATGAACCAACATTTACAAATCTCTGGATAGACAAACTAGCAATTCATATCCAGAAGCACTGGATTTTTTCAAAACCACCAGGTTGAATTCCGAATCTCCAATTCGGCTAACAAACTACTGCATACAAGTGCATTTGAGCATCCGGTTACACGGTAAGAAGAGCAGCGGCTGGCCTCGCACAACAACAGGAGTGACCGACAATTTAAGGACAATGGCATATTTGGAGCGGTTTCTAGAATATTCTGGGCATATACTAGCATTTTCTAGAATATGCCAAAAACCCACCTAAAGTCCCACCCCAAAAAAAAAAAGTTTGCCCCCCCTAGAGGCAAACCCAACATTAGGAACTATATAAATTATGTAAATGTGAAAACTATTCAACGGCTAAGATACGCCATGATGAACGGCTTAGATTTTGATCCAGCTCCTATCATCTTATTGGTTGAGGCCGTGTTTCTTTCCCTTCTTTCCCGCCTGGCCGCTTTCCTTGCAGCTATGGCCGTGTTTCTTTCCATTCTTTCCCGCCTGGCAGCTATGGCGAGGGGTACCTAGGGCGATGGCCGTTCTCTGCTCCTTCTCCAGCTATGGCGATGGCAAAGCATAGCCGCAAATCCGGCAGCATCCCGTGGTCGGCCTTATACTGCATATCAAGGTAGCTGGAAAGTAATGTACCTAGCAATATCCTTCTTCATCGAAGGCCAAAAATAGCTGGAGCGGATCTTAAAGTAAGTTTTCATAAAACCCGCATGTCCCGCTATAGGGCTGTTGTGTGTGTCATGGAGGATTAGCTTGCGCACCCCTGAAGTCTCAGGAACACACAACTTATCCTTATGATACAATAAGTTGCCCTCTCTCTTATATGAACGGAAAGCTTCACGTTCTTTATCTGTACGTGCTTCTTTACTCAGACTCCCCCAAACATCACAAAATTCGGGATCTGTGGCCAGGGTCTGTTCTATCTGTTTCCCAAACTCGCTGGTGAGTGTGGAAATGGCGTTACAATGGGTTCGGGTTATCAAAGGATGACGTGATAAAGCATCCGCAACCACATTGTGCTTCCCTGGCTTGTATACAATCTCGAAGTCGTATTCCTCGAGGAATTCCATCCATCTTCTCTGACGGAGATTGAGATTTGGCTGGGTGGATAGATAGCGGAGACTCTGATGATCCGTATCTAGCTGAAATCTTCTACCGAGAAGGTAGTGTCTCCAAATACGGAGAGCGCGGACAACTGCCAGCAACTCCTGATCATGGGTAGGGTATCGCTGTTCTGCGTCATTCATCTTCTTTGAATCGTAGGCAACAACTCTCCCCTCCTGCATTAACACTCCACCGGTAGCTATCTTACTAGCATCAGTGGCCACCGATTTATCCTTTTCAGGATCAGGCAAAGTGAGGACCGGTGCAGATGTCAAAGCATCCTTGAGCTTCTGAAAGCCGTCCTGGACTTTTGCTTTCCAATGTTCCATCCAATCCTTCACTCTCTAATGCTTTGTGAGATTAGTAAGAGGTGCGGCAATCGTTGCAAAATCCTTAACAAATTTCCGATAATATCCGGCGAGTCCCAAGAAACTTCGGACTTCTGAAACATTACTTGGAATAGGCCAATCCTTTACTGCTTCTATCTTGGCTGGATCGGTAGCAATTCCTTCTGCTGAAATGATATGCCCCAAGTAGTCAACCTTGGGAGTGGCAAACTTGCATTTAGAGAACTTGGCGAAGAGCTGATGACGCCTTAGCTTTTGTAAAGCCAATCGAAGATGTTTCTCATGCTCCTGTAGAGTCTTACTGTAGATGAGAATGTCGTCAAAGAAGATAACAACAAAATCATCCAAGTATTGTCGGAAAACATCATTCATTAACCGCATAAACGTTGCGGGGGCATTAGTTAATCCGAAAGGCATAACGGTAAACTCATAATGCCCATATCTAGTGCAAAAAGCAGATTTATGGATGTCCTCCTCTTTAATTCTTATCTGATGATATCCGGAGCGAAGATCAATCTTTGAAAAATACTTGGCCCCTTGCAACTGATCCATTAGATCATCGGCCCTCGGCAAAGCGTAGCGATTCTTGATGGTATGCTTGTTGAGTTGCCGATAATCAATACACATTCTCAAGGAGCCGTCCTTTTTCTTTACAAAAAGGATAGGGGCGCCAAAGGGCGAAACGCTAGGTCGAATAAAACCTAGGTTGCAGCTCTTGAAGTTGCTTCTTAAGCTCTGCCAACTCTGGGGGACTCATACGGTACGGGGCCTTGCTGGTAGGCTTAGTACCTGGCTCTAAAGCTATCTCACATTCTACCCCTCTAAAAGGAGGAAGCTTCTGGATCTCGTCTGGAAAAAGATCGCTAAATTCATGGAGAATACTGGCAATCCCCCGTGGCAAGGTGTTGATTACTTGGTCTTGCTTAGCATCTGACTCAATGGAAGCAAGTTTGATAATGCAGAGGAGCTTTTGCTTGCGTATAGCTTTATCTAACTGTCGGGTGGACATAGACTGCATGATAGGGCTGAATGGTTCACCTTTTATAGTTACGCGGGCTCCATTAGCTGCGTTGAAGATAACTTCTCTCTTCTCGCAGTCTATGTTGGCTTTTGCAGATGCCAAGAATTCCATTCCAACAATGAGGTCGTATTTGCCAATATCCATTAACTCGGCACCCATAGCAACTGGTGCGCCTGGCAACTGCATCAGAAGATTGATGCGATGACCATGAGTATGTCTAACCTTACCACTGGCTAAAGTGACAGGCCTCGGTCGTGATCTTAAGGTTTCCAGTTGTAGGACCTGGGCCATTCTAGGAGAAGCAAAATTATGTGTACTTCCCGTATCCATAAGAATTACAAAAGGCTTACTGTCTACTTGGCCTATGGTGGAAATGACAGCAGGCTGACTTTCAGCATTGCTGGTTTCTATAGCTGCAAAGATATGAGACGCACCGTGAATGTATTCGGGAGCCTCCTCATCCGTAGGTAATGTTGACTCAAGATCGTCCCAATCGAGGTCGGCCATGGCCAGCTGGGCAGTCTGGGTAACATATGGACAATTCTGCATGAAGTGTCCAGGCCTCATACACCTGTAGCATGCCTTATCTCGGCGGAGCTGTTCTCTGGCCTCTTTAGGAATGGACTGTAAGAGGCTCCGAACTTCCTTACCGGCATTGTTCTGCTTATCTGCGTGCTAAAGGTGACTTTCTTCTCCTGGCGGCCGTAAGAGTTCTGCTGAGAGGGCCCTGGACTTGGCGAACGGGGTTTGTAAGGTGTGGACGGCCGTGGCTACGAGTAAGGAGCAGGTCGCGGGTACTGGTTCCTTGGCGTGTCCTCTTCGAGGCTTAATGCCTTAGCTTCCGCTTCTGCTACTGATTTTGGGTCTATGGCCTGGACCATTCGTTTAATGGATGGGGCCAACCCTTCAATGTAGCCCTCTACTGCCCTCTTTTCATTTATTCCTGGTATATACAACCTCAAGCGCATGAATTCATCAGTGTAGGCCTGAACGGACATGCCCTTCCGTTCTAACCTGTAAAAGGTCTGGATCTGTTGGCATTTGTGCGCATGAGGCACGTAATGCGATTTAAAAGCCTTAGCGAACTTTTTGAACTTGCACCTGCTCCTGTCCAGGTGCTTAGCTCTGGCATAACCCTTCCACCAAATACGGGTAGCTCCCGTAAGGTTGGTGGTGGCAACCTTTCCTGTATCTTTCTCCGTAATTCCATAGGACTTCCCAAATTCCTTCATTTCGTCCAACCAGGATTCTGCATTCAGGCCTCCTCTGGATTTCCCATCGAACTGGGCCAATTTCCTGTTCTTCCATATACTAGTTATAGCTGTATCAACAGTTCTACGGTATTCCTTATCCTTACGCTTCGCATGGTCACTGACTGATAGCGATGACCCAGAAGACACCGAAGTGGTTGAGTGTGAGGAAGTGGCGCTATCCTTAGAGGAACTTCGGTGACGCTTAGCATGAGGCCTCCTTGGTACAGGTACAGGACTGGCTCCAGGGGGAGATGGCTGTTGTGCAGGTGGACTCAATGGTCGCGAAGGTAATTCCGGTCCGTCCTCCTGGGTTTGTTGCGGTGGGTTGGCATGCAATACATAGGCCTGTAATTTGCCGAGTTGCCTTTTCATTAACATCAATTCCTGTTCGGGTGTCAGCCTACTGGCGTTGGAGGGTGTTTGCCAGGCGGCGTTACGTGCACCGTCTATAGCGAGCATTCATGAAAGTATAAGCAGATTTACAGTAATGTACAATTCATTTAAGATACATTTGCTGATAGTGACAAGAAAATATACATACAGAAACTATTATTTTATTTCATTCAAGTTGAGTACAACAACAAGTTGATTGATACATGGGTTGGTACAAAAAGGAGGTATGATACAGTGGAAGTTTTAAAGTTTTACTCGCACACAGCGTAACAGCAACAAGGAAAACATAACTGAAGAGACCAAGCCTAGGGGTTCGCGAAGGGGTATAGGATTGCGTAGCGGGTACTCTCCCGTACAGCTCTAACGAGTTTATAGCGTGCCCAGGCTTGGACAATCACTGGTTGGTATTCCCATGTTGGGCTGACAATGAGAAGATTGAAAAGCCTTCGCAGAGCATAGAAGAGTTGCCAAAGGTGGTCGTTGGCGTCCTCGAAAGCCTCGTGTGCTCGCTCATATTCCAATAGTCAGTGCGGCGCGGGGTCATCTTCGGATCCTCGAAAAGCTCATCCCTAAGGATGTTAACTATCTCCAGCCCTTTGTCAGGATCATAGGGTTCTCCTGGTGGCGGTGGTTCGATCTCATAGCCTTCATCCCACTCTGGATATTCACCATATCTCTGGCCATAGTCCTGCTCTGGTGGTCCGGGATCATCCCTCCTAACCATGTCGGTAATCCTCTCCTCATATTCCCAAAGGGTCTCTTCTGCAAGATAGTTGGAATGAATAGAGAACATTTTGTAATTCCACTATATTCTAAACTTTAATGCTTTGAAGAGGACGTCATAAAAAGAAACAATTCACTTATACTTATCAAGACAGTATTGTATTTAATAAGTAATTAAGGTACACCATATTACAATATGGCTAAAACATTTGCCAATCCAAAATCTCATAATCACACGCATATATATATTAAAAAAAATGCGTAGCACAATTAGTCTAGGAGCTAGGTCCTCCCTCTTCCGTGGCCCTAGGAGGTGGTGGAGGCGGTCGGTGTCGCAGCAGAGTCACCCCGGGGTCTACTGTGGCAGCCGCAATAGATGCAACCTCCGGTGGATAGGCAATGGCCAATGGGGCTGCCGTGAGGAGCTTCATGCTCATCCAAGGCGCAATATCCTGACCCAAGGCCGTCAGGGCAAGATCCCGTCGCACGAGTACATAAGTAAACGTACGATAGGGAAGCTTCTTGTGGCCGGCCAGTGTAGAGAGAGCACGGAGGGCCCACCATGAAGCTTCAGCCTCTGGTCCTAGATCTCGGGCTATAAAAAGGACTTGCCCCTGCCGGAAGGCTGACAAAAAGAAAGGGGTGAGGTGGTTACCCAGCACCTTCCCTTGCGGGGTCTCGGATGTAGCCACTTCCTTATCCAAGTCCATGGGGACTTCTTCCTCCCTAAGTTTCTGTTGCTTCCTTCTTATGCGCAGGATTATGATATAAATCCTCTCCCTCATCATCTGAGTCGGAGGGGACCTCAACCATATTGATGTTTGGGACGTGAGGTCCCATAGCCGTGAAGGCATCTGGTGAAGGCTGCGAAGCCGGCTCCTGCATCACAAAGTCCCGAAGACGTAATAGAGTCTCTGCTGGCTCTATGGTCTCTTGGCGGAACTGGAGCAGCTGCTGCACCTCTGGAGGAAGCTCAGTAGAAGTGAAGTCAATAAAATCATCCATGCAGTACTTCGCAAGCTCATAAAGTACATGGTCCTTACGCTTGCGTCGAAATCCGGCCACCATGTGATACGTCCAGATAATATCATCCAAGAGAAGGTACTCTTGCCCTTGGTGATAGATAACTGGAAGGCCATCTAATCCTGACAAGCCTATAGCTTGTTCACGGTGCGGTGGTAACTCCTCCGCTAACTGTTTCCAACGTGCAAAGTCGCCCATACCTATGTGCTCGTCGTCCCCCTCCTCGGAAGACTCTGGCAGTTTGCCCTTTTCTACAGGCAAGGTTTCATCCTCAACGTATTGGTCTATGAGGATGGCTAGGGCGAAAGTAACTTCCAGATATTGCCGCCCTTGATGCTGGACCACAGGCAAGTGTTTACCCCATCGGAGTTTTCCCTTCAGGACATCATAAGCATGGGTGTCCCGCCTAACATCTGCCGGACTGCCTCCCGCTCCAAATACAGCTGGGGAGGATCCCCAAGAGGAATACATAGAGGAAGCATTTCCTCCATGTAGAAGTCGAGGAATCCGGCGTAATCCGGATGCCACTGCATATTGGCGAGGAGGTCCAGGCGTTGGCATAGCAGGGGTCGCAGCAGGTCGAAAGGGACTTGCGGATCCCATTGCTCTCCATCGTGGTACCAGGCGGCAAGGTCGGCGGCAGCCATGGCGCTAGAAGGGAGGAAAGAGGAAGAGAAACATTTGAAATAACTTTAAAAGTCCCCTTTTAACTCCTTTTATTGAGGCTGACGTCAGCATTTTGTTTCATATTTAACATAAAATAAATAAGCTTTTAATACAAAATAAAAGTTTTTATTAAATATCACAAAACTATTTACAATGTGAAGTCCCGCAATTATGCTAAGGATGCTCCCCCCGAATCCTGCGGGCGAGGGCTAAATCCTTAGGCATTATGGTGACCCTCTTTGCGTGGATCGCGCAAAGATTGGCGTCACCAAAAAGTGCTACCAAGTAGGCTTCAGCAGCCTCTTGGAGCGCCAAAATTGCAAAGGTCTGGAAACGGAGATCGGTCTTGAACTGCTGTGCGATCTCTCGTACCCGACCTCTGGAAGGGTAGCTTCCCCCGGAAGTCCGCGTGTAGATTCGGAACTTGCGGATTTCCAAGAAGGCCACTCTGCACGGCTCTTTTACTGCGGAGGCTTCCTCGTGCCCCGGGCTTTGCAGGCGGCCCCGCGGGTGCCGGGCACCGTCTTAGCCCCCAACAAGGTCGGGGAGTTATCCCGCCGCACGCCTCCGGTCGGATTTCGTCTTCTTCTCGTAAAAGCCCCGGCAGTCTTCGGTTTCTCTTTATCTTGCCGGTCTTATGGGCTAGACCCTTCCTCCTCAGGTGCTTACGGTCGATCGCGTCGGGATTGGGCCGGCCCACCTCCGTGATGCTCCTCCATCTTCTTTGGTCCTGGCTGGTCTTGCGGGTCAGCTCCTCACGATTCGAGCTTCTCCGTTCCTCCGGGCTCTCCTCGGATCTTCTTGAATCTGAGCAAAAAGCTGGGCTGCGGCACGGCGATTAAGTTCAGCTTGGTACCGTTGTGGCCGCAGACCCATATCTATCTGAATGGTGGTCAGATAGTCTAAGCTGATATCGGGGATTTCTCCCCATTCAAAGTCATTTGGAACCCTCATGCGGTATGGGGAACCTCAATGGCTCTCGCCATCAATGACAAAAAGCGTCCCAGAGGTACTGTACTCCTTCCCGGGGCTGCCGGTAATGCGCGCTCAATCTCCAGATGATCATCTTCTGCGGCCAAACCCCCGACACCGGCCGGCCCTGCGCCGATATCTTCCTCCTCTGTATGGCCTTCCAGCTCGGGAGGATAGAATTTAATGAGCATCATGACCATGTCAGGTTGCTCAACAATAGTATAGGAGAGCTGGCGAAGGTTCAGCCGGATCAAGAATGGCTCTGAGAAGTGATAGATAGGATATGGAATCCTATCGTTGTTCTCAAACCTATTTACCAGCTCATCCAAAAGTATATCAATAAAGGCCGGGTCTGTAGCCATGTGCTTGGCGATCATGGCGTAAATCTCCACGATGCTCAGAGTAGATGGGTCCGGGGCACTCTTTGTGATAGCCATAGCTGGCGTTAAGGTGTAAGAAGGCAGATAGTGAGGCGCTGGCGGCGAAGGAGGCGGCAAAGGAGGCGCTAGGGTTCGCAAGGCACAAGGGCGGAAGAGCAAAGGCAGGTCTGGTGGCGATGGCGGGCGTCGGTTCAGGCAGTCGGAAGCGCTGAAGGCAAGGCAAAAGCAAATGACAAGAAAAAGTTTGTTAAACGGCCAGTTAACTTTTAAAATTTCAAAAAATTTTCTTATTAACTTTAAAATTTTATTATTAAAAAAATACTTATACGGCGGAAATACGCGCGGCATACGGTCGGGCGCCGGCTGCATTATACGTGCTTCCGCCGACCGGGGTCGTCGAAAAGCAAGCGGCGCCGAAGTTGACTGGCGAGCCCAGCGTTATTTCGGGTCCGGACGGGCGGTGCCGAAACGGCATTTCCAGCTCTTCTACCATGACTACAAAGCGACAAAAGGCAAGCTTACCGAAGTTGGTTTTGGGCACGCCCTTGACCATTTTAAGCCTAGAGTCGATTGTTCTAAGGTAATTCGAGTACGCCCGATCCAATGGAACCACCCTCTTCGTCATTTGAGCTACCTACTGACACTTGCTAGGCTTCCAATCTTGGGCCCTCCAGTCGCCCCATCCTCTTTAAAGCTACAATTTCTTAATTTAACCTAACACCGAGCCAAAGAGGACTAACAACACATTGACTTAGCCTCCTCCTAACTACCGTGCTACGAGTTAGTGTTTGGTCAGTGCTATGATTTCGAGCAACCGAAATCACGGCTCGATACCATCGCGGACGCTCCTCAATATATACGACCTCGGCCGTATACATACGGGGACTTTCCCCTCCCATGGCGATCATCTCACCATGAGCAGGGCCCTCCGTCTATTTCGGGCCATCTATGAAATGATGCCCGAAAGAAGGACACGAAGGGGTCATTCGGCCCACGCCTTCAATGGGACTCCTACGTCGCGGAAGCATGAATACAAGGGTTAGCACACAGCACAATATATATATAAATAACCACCACGAAGGGTGGCGCATCCATCCAAATACCAACGGCCTAGAATATGCATCTAAACCTAAGAAAATGCCCAAACCCCAGGTTCTACCCCGGCTCAGACTCCAGTGAGGATCGACTGACGGCTGGGCCTCAAGAGATCAGCAGACCGAGTCTTGGCATGGCGTTGGCTGGCATAGAACATCGGCTAGGGTTGTCCACTCCATCCCCCCCCCAGTGCACACTTTGCGGATGGGTCAATTCATGCTATGGCTTCGCTATAGCCTTCCAGGGAGATGCAAAGGCTCGAGGCATCACCGCCGGCTTGAGCCTATTCGGGGTTCATGAAGCCCCGGTCCGATGAGGCGGTCGGGGAAGCGCCCCTTTCGTAATCGGTGGTTCCATGGGTGAGCTAGAGAATACGCGGCCGCATCAGCGACCCCGTGATCCGCATCGACTTACTCACCCTAAATCTACTCAAAGTGCAAGGTGCCCCATACGGGTCACACCTCTACACCTGTGGAGTGGACCCATACCCGCCCCCTACGTGACCGGCTATCAATCCTAGCTCCTTTGTAGGAGTCTCAGGAGCCTTTTATGTTCGTGCAAGACCCCACCCCCACTTCACCATTTGTGTTCCTTGTCCGGTGCTAAGCCGGACCATAGCATCTAGGACCGGTGGGCTCTTGTGCACAAAGCCGCAATTAATGGGACTCTACTGTGGCTATCTAGGAGCATACTACAATACATGGTTCAGAGGTCTCTACCCCCGTAATCCCCCATTTGAGTAAAACTAGACAAAGAACTAACAATCCATCCTTTCAGAGCAAGAACCAGAATCAAATATAAAGAGAACTTACTTTTACAATCAAGGGTTAGTTCCTATGATTGAAACACAAAGAGAACAGAGAGACAAACACAACCAAGGCCCAATAGGGGCGTTATCTAGAATTCACGGCTATCCTAGCCACCCACCTGAGTTCTGGCTGGACTCGTTACCATGGGGCGCTTCCATCTCCTGGGAGTTGAGGGTTCAGCTTTTGCTTTACAGGTTCGACTTGGTATGGTGGCGCACTGGTAGGTATGATGGCGCTCAGCTCCTGCTCCTTCTTTGGCCGAATTGAGGGAGTCAACACAGGGATAGGGATCAGGTTGACAGCCTAACTTGGAAATCCCCATGCTCCCCAATCGATTGGGGCAGGTGGCGCCTTCCCAAAACAGTAATTAGCCTAACTAATCCTATTTAGTCCTTACTTTCCTAAGTTATAGGTTATTAACTTTAATGGTTAAATTAGCATAGCTAATTTAATCCCTTTTAAAGTAACCCCCTAGGTTACAATTAAGTTGACGTATCCCATGTTGGCGTACCTTTAGGGGGGAGGTGACGTGAGTGTATTTGTACGTGTCCCGTATAAATACGTGACGTAGACCGTAAAAATACGTGGAACGTCACAGGAATCAGGCAGTCGATCATGGAAAAAGCTCAGCACCATTTATGGCCCAATCAGGACCTAGGGACGAAAAAAGAATTTTATAGAAAGGAGATAAATTCGATGGTGGTATATGGAGAACAAGATTATCTGAATTCAGGATTAGACCGGAAAAGACGAAAAACTAGTCTCTCAAATTAGACTTAGTTCTCATCACCTGGAAGTTGAAGTTGGGAGGGCAAATGTAATTCCCATGAATTACGGTACTGCCCATGCTGCTTGGATATGGTGGTGGAGGATGAACAACATGCCTTACTTCACTGCACAGCCTTTGATTATTTGCGTAATCAATATGATATTAACGAGAGCACTTTGAATGGCTTATTGCATTTGCTCCCGAAGCAATTGGGTACATATCTTCGGGAATATTGGAAAGAAAGGAAGGAGTTGTCGGATTTTTACTCGATAGGAACTGCATTAGAGGCACAAGGCCTTTAGTGCCTAACTTGAAAACAATATGTTATGTAAATGTTTCGCCCATGGACCTGGGGTCTCAACTGGCATGAATAAATTTACTTTTACTTTTGTTTTACTTTTGCATTTATTGGATTTTACAAAACCAAACTGAAAACTGCACTTCCAAAACAAAGTTGCTGAATATTTGCCCCATTTGTCAACCTCTAAAGGCTGAAACACTTTAACTAAAATAGACCAGTTCCATTTTCTTGTCCTCTCGTCCACTTCCATTTACATGCTCTGCACAGTTTTTCTGAGAACACAGGTCTGCGTGTTAATCTCCAAAAGACCAAGCTTTTGGTAGTTCAATCTTCTCGTCACAATGTTCCCCCTATGCACTATGATAGCTGCGAAGTTGAAGTTGTAGATAGCTACAAGTATCTTGGTGTAGAATTCTGTAAGAACACACTTTGGGAAGTGTATTACCAAGCGGGTGGCTGCTGGATGGAGAGCACTCTATGCAATGCAAAACAATTGTTTTCGGAAATTCATGATTGGCCACGGAAAGCCCATTTGTTTCGGGCTTTGGTAGAGCCTGTTTTACTGTATGGTTCTGAAGTGTGGGGACCTGCCATTAGTGCTAGTGCTTGGGAGAGCTTGGAGCGGGTGCAAAAGTCCTTTCTCACTTACAGCCTCGGAGTTAAAACAACGGTGCCCTATGCTATTCTTTTACAAGAGACAGGGTTTTGGCCTCTTCAACATTCTGCCATGAAGCGCCATCTCCACTATATCTGCAAGGTGCACCATATGGATGATGTTAGGTATCCTGTTCTTGCACCTTCCATGGCTGAATCTCCTCAGCGTTTGAAACGATGTTGGAAAGAGCATTGCACTACATGGTTTGCCCGTTGGGGTCGCGGCAAACTGTGAGTAATCGCCTCGATGCTTGCCGATTCGATCTTGAGCTTTTGCAACAATATCTCAATGGTCGTTTTTCTCAAAAGATATGGGACGCATTACTTTGGCCCAAGTGAAAATCGGGTCATTATCATGCACACATAAATCCCACCTTGGCACGGGGCCCCAAGCTTATTTTCTTGCTTCATTGTCCAGAAAAAGCTTGTAGCTATTGCATCAATTCGCACGGGGTCCCACAGTGCTACGGATTGAGACGGGTAGATGGGAGCGGCCGCGAATTGCCGCGAGAAGCTTAGACTATGTGCCATTTGCGGCCGTTATAGGTTATTGAAGATAAAAGCCATACTCTTTCCGAAGTTGCCCCCGCTTTTGAGATAGTCGGAATCATTTTTTGACCTTAGCATTCCATTCCACGCTTCCACAACTTCTCAGAGCACCATCTGTGCATGACTTGGCATTATACATACTTGAGGTTCTAGATAAACGTCTGCAATTACTGAGCCCCCCGTAGTCACTATCTCTGTTTGTCTAGTATTATCATTACTGCAAAGGTTTTTCCCTTGAAAACCTTTCGAGGCAGGGGTTTTTTAATCCTAGTAGTTCAGTTACAGGTTATCAAGGTCTTTGGCATCTCTGGGAGCGGCTCCATGGAAGAATAGTCACGTATCAGATGGTCTGATCGAAGCCCATTGGAAGCCCATTGGCACAATAAACTGTGCTACAGTAACCGGGCCAATACCCGGGCTACAATGTTTTCAAATCATATTAATCTCATGTTTGAACCTTAATTATTAATATAATTGTTCTGAACCTTTTCTTGAATCTTACAAGTTGAATGTTTTAATGTAATGAATGTTTTAATGTAATGGTAAAATTTAGAGTGCAATCTAAATAAGGGCTTGATAAATACAACTAAATACAACTAAATTAATATTATGCGTTATTGTTTGGGTTTGATTCTTAAAAGCCTTTTAAGCTGGGGTGTCAAAAAAAAAAAAAAAAAAATGGTAAAAGGATTGTCCATATGTAAAGGAGTGCCAATGTTAAGATTTGATTGCCTAAAAAATGTTGACGATGTAAATAAAAAAGAGTGCCACGTGTCAAGATTTGATTGCCACATGTTAAGATTTCATTGCCTAAAAAGATGTCGATGTGTAAATAAAGGAGTGCCACGGTCAAGATTTGATTGCCTAAAAAGATATCGACGTGTAAACCAAACGTGTTGTTTTTGTAAACTTAAAAAAAAAAGTCCATGGATATTTTATGTTGATTTTCTTGCAAAAACAACACTTGGAAATAACTAATTTAAGAAATAACGTGTCTACTTTTTAATAGCTATATATAATATTGAAGAAAACAATGTTTGAAATAGCAATTATTTTTAAATGCTACATGTGGATTTCTTTAAACACTACGTGCTTTCCCTAAGAAAACAATGACAACTTTAAAAAACTACAAGTAGAAGAAAAAAATAAAACGCATAGAAAAAAAGAAAAAGATCTGTCTTTTTTACTTCTTCATGTGTAGTAATACGTAAATCTACGCGTGTAGTTTTCAAAAAAACAATGCATGACTTCTTAAAAAAACAACAGTGACAAAAAAAAACCACGTGTAGGAAAAACTGATAAAAACAATAGTAAAAAAAAGACACGTTGACAAAAAACAAAAAAACTGCCAGAAAAACCACAGTGGGATTTTTTGCCAAAAAACCACTGTCTCTTTGTGCAAATCCGGATAAACGGGCCACGTGGACTTTTGGGGCCATTTTGGTGTTGTTTTTGGCATAAAACAACACTTCCGTACAACTAAAAAACAACTGTGGACCAAAAATTGGGGTCAGTGTGACTTGAAGACATGAGCCTACCCTTGGACCATCAAACAACATTATAGAATAGCAACTCCCCAACAACATATTTGAGTCCACCAATATTGCTATCAATGCTTGAAGGACATGGTGCCAGTGTTCAAAGGATGGGTTGCTAGTGGTCCAGCTTAGGTATATTATAAATCAGAAAATATTGTGCATGTGCTTTATTTTTGAATATGTAGCATAATAACATGGGGTTTTCTTTATGTTTTTGTACGCTTTTCACTAAGGTTTTCCTATGATTTCGTTATGTATTCAAATGGATGTACTAATGCGTACATCTAGAGTGCACCATTTCCGAGCCATTGATTTTAGCCTTTTTTTTTTCAATGGTCAACAACCAATGGCTCACAACAAAAGCCCCTTTTTTTGTGCGTGTGGTGCATAATGGGCACATGAAGGGCCATTGATTTTAGCCTTTTTTTCCAATGGCTCACAACAAAAGCCCTCTTTTTGTATGTGTGGTGCATAATGGGCACATGAAGGGCTTGAAGGGCGCGTATCTTTATGGTAACTTTTATTTATGTTCTATTTGTTTTATTGTGATCAAATTCAAAAGCTACAGGTGATGAAAGTGTTACGAATGACCTGTTCTTCCTGCAAACTCATCAACTTATTAGAAAGTAAAATACCACAGGGTACTCGTTTTACCACCCAACCGGACCAACTAGAAGAGATATCACCAAGTCAAGCTACTCCGCAAGACTGTATAAGAACAAACTCTTTCTAGCCACCAACCACTGGTGTTACATGAACTCCTTCTAATGATATGATCAAGCAAGGAACAAGAGAAGATACTATAAGGTAAGGCTAGGCTCATCATCAACATAGGAAGAAGCAGATCTAGCTGTGCAGTCAACTCAGACCCCTATGCACCTTTCTGGGCATAACTTTCAAACCGTAAGGAATCTATGGACAACCAAGCCCAATCTGGAAACTAGACGTCAAGAGCTTTCCAACAAGGTAAGGATCGCCGAATTCTGAGTTGTGGTTGCGGAGATATCACATCTCAAAGTTGTCCTTCTATTTATAGGCAACAATACCTTTTTTTGCCTTTTTGCCTCTAAATAAAGGTCAAGGTTTATTTTTAGCTCTCTCTTTGATAATAGCAAGGCTTAGACATACTGGATGACTTTCTTACTTGATCATATCAATAAATATTGTTCCATGCAAGGCCACTCCCCCGAGCACCATTATTAGTTATTAACCTTAAACCATATCAGAAAGCCTCAAATGAATTCTAGTTTTTTTCTGGTTTGAATTCTAAAATTTTTGTCACACTGGGGAGTGACGTCCCTAAGGCCCTGAAGGGGCCAAAAAAATTTTTTTTGCAACACAAACCATTAACATCCAACATATAAAAATTAAATCCCCCAACACATAATAACCAACACATAACAACCATTGACATTAACAACCAACACATAACTACCATTGATATTAATTAACACAACCATTGGGTCCAACACATTTAAATTAAAATCCCCCTTAAACCCCCTTTGGTTTGGATGCATATTCACACGGGGGTGACGTAGGGCAGCGAGAGCCTTCATAATTGTATTTTGCACGTACGAAATCAACACCATATAGTATTCCGCTTGAAATCTTATAGTATTTTGCGAATCTTGTTATACAGTATAGCAAATTTTGTACTTGCATACCCCACAAATGAGGAACTTTACGTACGGTGTAGATTAAGGAATAAGGGGTGAATATGCTTATCCAACAGCTCTCGTTGCCCGGAGTCACCCCCCGTGTGAATATGCACCCAAACCAAAGGGGGTTTAAGGGGGATTTTAATTTAAATGTGTTGGACCCAATGGTTGTGTTAATTAATGTCAATGGTAGTTATGTGTTGGTTGTTAATGTCAATGGTTGTTATGTGTTGGTTGTTATGTGTTGGTTATATGTTGTTATTATTTTGAATAGCTAAATTCGTAGCAAGAATCTTTCAATTGAATTTGCCACTTTCTGTATGATGAAATGCGGCTCTACCCTGCATTCCAACAGGGGAAACCATGCCAATGTGTGATGCGCGGAGGCGTGGTTGACCCTGCCAGAATGGAGGGTAGAGCCGCATTGTCGTGACGAGGAACCAATTTAGATTGCATTCCCTGCAAGAAGGTAAATCAATAGAATGCAAGAGAAATGCAAGATAAATGAGAATGTGTAGCAGGTCCAAGCTTTGGTCGAGATTCAGAGAAGAAAAATCTGCCACGTGGCATTGCTTGATTAGCTTAGGGTGTCGAATGCAATCTAATCTACTTTTACAATGGGCTAAAAAGCTTCATAAGAAATATTCTTGTACGGATATGAAGGTTTCCATTAGCTAAAAGATTCATTCTAAGGGAATACAATTTTGACACACCTACTACACAAAAAGGCATGTGCTTCAAACCTTAGAGCCTTTTCAAGGAATGCGTGTAGATAGTAGATGCAATCCTTGTCATCTTATGCTATAATAAACACATCAAACTTGTCCATAGCATATCAATTAGCTATGTAAAAGACTTAATTTTGTGAGCTTCGTTTGAAAATATAATTTGCATAAACCATATGTTTTAAGATAGATAGATGGATGATATTTATAAGGACGTACTAATTCAAGAAGATGATGAAAAGAAACCTTAAGTTTGGGGGTCTAGATAATACGAATATATAAAATAGCATATAGGGGTATTTTTATTGGCTTGTTGCCTTATAAAGGGGGATTTTCTTTGACTTGATGAACGCAAATGGCAACTGGCTCAGTTCTGCCTCCGGAATGGAAACTGGCAGCATGATTCCACTCAATAGATCACGCGCAAGTAAGCTCGCAGTTGCCATTTTGTGGCGGATGGAAAGTGGGTCGAAGATTCCAGGACTCGCTCACGGCTCCCGCCGGTCGCGAGATACCATGGAATCCTCTCCCCACTTTCCATGCACCATACATCATAGAGATTAACCCCCCAGGTATTTTCTAAAGGTATTTTCTAAATTAATTTTTCTAGTCTAATTTTTCTAGTCTTTTACGTATATGTTATCATATTGTTTATATGTATGTCTATCCTCTTGGTTATAGATGGTACCTTTTATGGCATATGACATGGACAAGTTGTCCCATAGTTTTTACATGGACGAGTAGAAGAGCCGCAACATGGAAACCCTAATGTTGTATGGAAGTTCAAGCTTTAGCTCATGAACAAGCCCCCCCTTCAGTTTAGAAGGTATTGGTTATTGATACCAACGTCTGAACCATTTTCTCCTTTAAGCACCTAAAGATGACTAAATAAACTCCATAAATACTATCTACACTAAGTTCAGGTCTTAACCATATTAGTTCACTACATACTTTCTTTCTCTAACACATATGATATGTCGACTTCAAAATGGAAATGTTAACAACATGAAATCTGTCAACGAATGCTTGAGCTCCAGACGACGACGATGGAGTAAAAAGCCGCACGTATAAGATGAGCTTATTAGTGGGAATCCCTTGGTCGCCAAGCAATACCCTACATGTATGAAAACACAAGGCAATAGTGTAGGTTCAAATTTCGCGTGTCCTAGATTGATGCACATGCACATGCGCATGCGCACCCCTCAAGAAGTAATCCCAGCAAGTAAGTGAGGGAAATATTTGCAGTGGCAAGGAAAGTCGATAAAGAGAAACATTCATAGTGATCGTTGCGATAAAGTTCATGTAATATATAATCCTCCAAGCTAGAGGGAGTTGGATATTGTGGTTTCGTAAATTCTCACACATTGGATTCGAAACTCCCATTACTAAAGTTGCATGATGCGAACTATAGTAGCCACCTTTGCATTACATGCGCGTGCATGTGCACAGTGGTAATAGATACAAGTCACAAATGCCACTAGATCAACTGGACCTTTATAAGCGTATTGAATTATGAACATACAAGTCAACAAGGTGAAGGAACAACTTTATTTCAATTTATATGGAGAGGGACAACAAAATGCAGACAGGGAATAGAATATCTTACGCAATTGAATGAGATGCAGATGACATTTGGACGGATTGCAACTGCGAAAGCAACGAGAGTATCAGACAGAAATGCATAGGACAGCATTTGGCGATTATCTTGGTGAGGGATAGGGCGGATTCGGCCAACAGCTTTCTGGTTGCAGAGACGGGATATGTGGAGCATTGAGCAGAAGAACATGGGAGGTGTAAAGAGGCGATATCTAACAAGTGGGATAGGGGAAGGACCACCTAGAGGGAGAGGAATAAAAAACATTGGACTAAAAGATATTGGAGTTAGGGTATATTAAGCATTGGACATGCTTGAACATTGGACTATATTAACATGGGAGGTAAGGACAAGTTGAAGCATGTGCAAGGGGGGCCAAAAAGGGCGAAAAGTAAGGCGGGGGGGCCCAAAATGGTGGACCAGGGCCCAAATTGGTGGACCGTATGGCCGAGGTCCGTCCAAAACCCTAGGCTATGGAGCCAAACGCAAAAAGATGGAGGGCTCCGCTTTCCTTGCAATGCGGCAGACAGGAGCTTACGCCGCTGCAGCACGGGTCCCGCCTTGATGCAAACCGTTAAGCGCCTGGCGCCATCGATGGCCTCGTCGATCTCTGTGGTACCTCGCGATTCTCCGCTTTTTTTTTTGAATTTTTTTCCTGCCATGGCTATGGCCAATGCCTCCTGTGTCTATCTCTGCCAGGTTTACGTCACTTCTGCATCCGCTGTACTCTCTTCAGGTTCAATCTCTTTGGCTTCCCCTTTCTTCTGTTGGATTTTCCGCTGTATCCCCTGTCTGGGGTTTTGTGTATTCATCATCTAGGGTTTTGTATGTTGTGGAACCTATGAGCGTTTGAGTCCTGGAAGTTTGTGTTTGTTCAATTCAATACGGAAAGCTTAAAATTGACAACTTGAGTGCTGCAAATTGATTGACATTAGCCTACTTTGAAACCATCTTGTTCGATTCAGAGGTTCTTTAATTTATGGTTTACGTATATACTCAAATCGATAAGAGAATTTGAAAAGTGACTCCTTGAGTGCTGGAATTGATTGGTATTATACCCTAGCTCGGACTGAAATTGTCAAGAAAGTGGCTTAGAAGAAAAGAATGAATATAATATATTCCCCAAATTTCAACCCTGAAAAGCTTAAAAAATCTCTTTATTCTGTAGCAATCCAATTTTTTAGGGCAAAGAGCAGGTTCGTCCCTCGTTCAGATGGTAATTGCAGAGTTACTAGTTTTCTTTATGGTCTATGGGGTCCAGAGATCGGCTAAGAACCCAGGATTTTTTTTTTTTTGTATGTTTACAAAAGAAGCCTGTCAGAAGCGGCCATCATAAACGGAGCACAAATAGTGGAAGGGAAGCCAACAGCTGTAGCACTGAATGGAGGAGTTTCTGTGCTGAGATTCGGACGGGGGCCCTCCTTTACACACAGCTCTCGGCTTATTGGATCCATCCCAAAAATGTGTCATTTATTATAAACTTTTTCCTTCCCGCTATTCTAGACTAATGTTGTGGAGGCATATGGGCAGAGAATTCCCGTGTTTTTTTTGTTTTGGCTTCCTCTGCAGATGAGACGCGAATGCTTGGAATTTGGGGCTGGCATTATGATTGCGGGCCCTATTTTGGGACCCTCACATCCTTATAAACAAGCAAAAGCTGCATCAAGTATCGGGAGAATCATATGTATTTAAATTGTGATGTGTTTTAACATGGCTGTCCGAACTACAAATCTTTGGTACAGATTGACTTTTATCTAAGCAAGCGAAACAAGCAAGGCTGCATTTACCATAAAGGGCCAAAAATACACAAACAAGTGGATTCTTACCAAGTAGACCTGGCCGACCTGCAAAAGCACGATGTAAGCAATTAACCTAGGAATTCGTATGTTTTTTTGAATCTGCTGCTCCATATATCGTCCATGGTGAATTTTACCCAAATGGCTGAAACCTATGCAGACATTAATTATGATAATATATGGTTTTGGAAAGTATGTTGCATCAGAACTGAGGTAAGCTTGACAGAGTACTATCTATTCCACATGAACTTGACATCATCACTGGCCCAGCTTTTTCGTACTTTTTTGTTTGAAGCTTTATGTGCCAGTTAAAAATAGCAGCGGGGATTGTTCTTGCAAACTCTTATTCCAGCACAGGATTATTGTTTAAGCTTTTTTTCTTTCGTCTAGATCTCCTCTTGTAGTATTTGGACAGTCCTTGATTTCACATTGGAGTTCTCGGGCAGCCGATCGAACATGCCTACGTCAGTCAAACTAGATTTGTTTGCGACTTGCTGTTACGTCTATTGAACCCTGAAACAGTGCTCCACATTAACAATCTCTATCTATAATTGCCTTATAAAGTAAGCTGCTATTCTTTTCAGATTCCCTCATTGTCATAGAGTGTGCTTTATTGACAAATTTGCTATGCAACAAATACAAAGTCTCTGGCTCTCTGGAATTGCGGCAGACTTGTAGATATTGAAATTGAGTTACGCAAAAATATACACAATTCACTCAGATCCATGATTGTTGAGCCAAAATTTTGTTTAAGGCAAAACTGCTAAAATTGATTCATGATCTGCTGCTCATCTGTTGCGATGGGCAGGATGGGCAGGGGATTTAATCTATGGCCAATCCCAAAATGAGAGGCTGCCTTGATCTTCGAAGATGAAAGACATGTGATAATTTTCCTCATGGAGGGATCCTTCTTCAAGCTTGACTACTGGGCGTTGGTATGCTACAGGAAGGAGGACCCTGCAGTAAGGATCCTCAGAAACAAATGCCAAAGTTGCCGGATCTGTCAAGGGTCCTGCCAATTGGAAGCATTGGTCATCTTCAGCTGTGGATGATCCACTCTCTGCTTCCATAATTTCACTAACTTCACTGTCTGAGCATAAGGAGCCTTCCTTTTGGGGCTTCGACAGAACTTCATTGTCTGCACTTCTTTCCTCTCCAATCTGAGGCAAGCCCACCTCGTTTGCTTCTTCAATCTTCACTGCATCTAATTTTGCAAAAGGTACCACCGTTTCCTGAGGCTCGTTTTCCTTTGCACACGGTTCTTCTGTGCTCTCATCAGTCTTCAGCTTGTCTGTCAGACGAAGCACCTGCGTGAAACCAAAACTAAATGTTAGTACCCAAATGCAGCTTACTGTTGCCTAATCCGTCCAGCTCCCAAAATTTACCTCAGCCTCTAGCTTTTCCTTTTCTTGGATTAAAACCTCGTAATTCATCTTCAGAGTATCGAATTCGGACTTGAGAACGTCGTAGTCTTTCTCCAGTTGTTTGGTCTTCCATCTTGCTCTCCTGTTTTGGAACCACACAGCCACTTGTCTTGGCTGCAGACCCAGTTCCTTAGCCAGCTGAAGCTTCCTCTCCGGCTCCAGCTTGTTTTCAATCTCAAAATTCTTTTCAAGTGATTTTACTTGCTCTATCGAGAGCCTCCTCTTCTTTTCCACTGGATGCAAAGTGTCGTCCATCACATCCTCGTCTGCCATATCCTCAGATGCTTCAAAGACTGGATACAGTTGCCTTTTGCCTCTTCCATTCCCAATACCTGTTTCCTCAGCTAAACCTGCAAAAGTATTCATAAAACTCGTGATCATCTTTACTGTTAAGCTCACAAATACCTATTCGAGTAACAGACTGCACAATTATGCAAAACCAGCTACGAATTATGCTCTATGGAACAGGTTCAACAGATTGAGGAAAATTCACAGAACCTGGCAATGAGCCAATGGGTCTAAAGTGAAGAATTGATTGTAGACACCATGAAAACAAACCTTGAAATGCAATCATATCTGCAAGAGTATTTCCGGATCCACTTCTCACAAGCTCAACAGCTGCAGCGACATTGGACGAATTATAGGGCCTTGGAGGTGACGCCATTCCAATCTAAACCAGAAATGGAGGCAGCAAATACGGATAGCATGGCCCCACTAACGAATATGCATTGCGGACCACCTTGGGATCAAAGGGATGAGAGAACCCACAAAAACAGAAGCCACAAAAACAGAAACAGGCTGAGGGATCTAGAGCTCTGAAACGGCAGCACTGCAAGGGGGATCAGCTATGTCTGACGAAGAGGGAATCAACAAGGCAAAGGAAAGGAGGTGATGAAATACAGAGGAGGGAGAATTAGGGTCGGGCGCCATGGTCCCAAAATATAAAGCACATCGCGACACAGGGATTTAAAACCGTTGCAAGCAAGGCCCGGAGAGGTGTTCAGTGGCGGCTTTGTGTGGAGGGAGATGCGCTATCGCCATCGCCATCGCCGGCGACAGAAGCCACGCAATTTGAGTGTTTGAGCGTGTTTGTGTGCTGTGGAGTTTTTTACTGTGGCCTTGTGTTTTTATTGTGTCCTTCAGGTTTATTCTTTCTCAAATCCTTTTGAAAACCTTGCTTAGATTCGCCTAAAGTCACCTTTGGTATTTGTCACCATTCGTATTTGTCTTCGTATTTTTGCCTACGTATTTTGCTTATATTTTTTTTTGTCTCATGCCTCTCTCATAGTCCACGAGAACGTTAAAATTATATTTGTTTATCTTTTATTGGGTCCCATAGGTTGATTGGTCTTCGTACACGATAAAAACTCTATTCTATTCTTAATGTGAATATTTCTTCTTCATCTCCTTTTGAAAGCGTTGCTTACATTTGCCTAAAATCACCACTAGTATTCGCTTGTCTATTTATTAGATTCAGATACATGTATTTTAACCTCCATAAGAAGCTGTATTACTATGCACGTTTCAGTTTGTGGGTATTTTCTTTTCCCTATAGTTAAAATACAAAAAAGGTCTTCCTTTTCCTAGTGTCCTACACTCGCCAACTATGTCTCGTGTCTTTTTGTGCCAACTGTGTTTTTGGGTCTTTTTGAGCTATCATTCTTGTTCGTCTAGTAGGATACCAGAATAACACTTATTCCATTCCATCTGCCTCTAGTAAATGCCCCTAAATATCTGTTCTATTCTAATATTACTTCAATCTCCTTCCATCTCTACCTTCACCTACTTGGCCATGGGCCTTGTCGTTGTCGGGGGCAAGGCATTGTCTAAGTGCTGACGTGACAAACAAGGCATTTCTATCTTCTGCTTAGAGAATATAAGCCTTCAAAAGGTTTGCTATACCTCCCCTCTTTTGAGTAGTGTATGGGAATTAAGTATCAAAAAGAGGTTGCATAGAAGTTCTAAGTGGTGTATGACTTTTGTAGCATTTGTGTCACTTTAAGGAGAGCCACTTGGTCCAAAAAAGGAACATCAATGCTTGAGGTGCGGAAAAGAGTGTATTCACTTTTTGAAATGGCGATGCGGACTTGCTTGCAAAGCTCTGATGGCCACACCTATGGCTCTAGTCAAATTATTGCATCATGACACTCTGTTGGTTGGTTTCTTCCATCACGTACATACCCATTTTATAACTGAAGATTAAAAGGCAAATCATGGAAGGCAGTGCTCTTAATTATATCTAGCAGGTTAAGTTTTGGTGATTACTGAAATGTATAATCAAGCTTTAGGCTCTATCTCTTCTTTACAACAAGCTTTAGGCACTTCTCAAGGCCTTTAGAATAGAATAGATTTTTTATCGTTACCTCCTTTACATACATGTGCTACAAATGGCGATAACATGGATGGTTCATGTGCACAAGTACAAAGCAGTCTCCAAAAATTCAAAGCAAAAAAACTTAAAGTAGAAGTCGAGAGAGAAACAAACTAAATTGAATCAAGCTTTTTCCACTTGAGCGACAACCTGATGGTGACAATAAGCAACACTCTTGGGAGAAAAAGAATCTCAACTAACAAAAGTACCAAATTTAAAGGTGGTAGGGAGGTGACTACTCCAAACATTTTATGCTTCCTTTCCTCTCTTCCTTCAAGGTAAGTTACTTTTTGGCATCTTATCTTTATTTATTGAGATTCTAGTGAAAACTAATAGGGGATCATCATTTTTAACATTCCACTAACAAGAATCAAGATATATACAAAAAACAATATGGGAAGTAAGTGCAATGCTTTTCATTTTTGTGGTAGATGGCAATGGTACAAGTTGAAATACATTTACTGCAATCCATATAGACCTTTGGTTGAAGCCATCTGTTGTAAAAATAAATGGCAGGCACTTTGATAACAAATACTTCGACTAATGCAATGTTCTACGATTTTCAATCTTCCTTAGAGCATTATAGAGTTTCACACGTACCTTCTCATAATCAATCCAAACTAGGCACTTTATATGCTAATGAACACATGGATTGTATAGTTGTTTTTACAGGCCATGCAGGTGACCTCAATGAACAATTCCAAAAATTGGAGCAATGAAAAATCATGTACGAAAAATAACAAAAGGGAATAGGAGCGTAAATTTGTTCCTTAGAATGAGAATAGTTTTGTTTATGGATAGATGGTAACATCATCAATTAGAATTTGATGGCCCTATGACATGCCTTGCCCCAATTTAACTTATCCTTGATATTCAAGATTTTACTCCTTTCTATCCAATAATCCATCCTTGAATTGTATCTGATAAGTTCAATCAATAAATTTGACATGTTAGCATTTGTAGAAGAGCAGACCCCAAATTGATTTCTCTAAATTCTAGCCATGGATCTTAAATGTTAGATCTTAAGGCTATGGTTTTTTTTTTCTCCCGCATTGAATTGGATCTTCCTCAACCTTCAATTAAATAAACAACTAAAAATGAAACCTGAAAAGGGATATAATTTGCATTCAAAACAATTCTATTTATGTGGAGGAGCTAGATACATGTAATTGTGCCACATGGCACAAGATTCCACTGTTCATTGTAAATATAACAATAAAATATCCTTAAGTGCACCAAATATACATCTACTCAATCCTGGATAAAACATGGGCATATATGGCCATACCATTAGGGATTTTTTGAGATCATAAAAGGGCCTTCTAAGAACTGCTGACTAAGCTATATGAACTACCAATCAGAAAACAGAACTGGTAATCCAGTCAGCAAAACAGTTATAACTAACTCACTGGATCACATTTTCTAGCATAAGTGTTGATAGAAAAGTCCAAATGAGCTCTTGTTTGGTGCAATAGATAGATCTCATTGAGATCTTTCCAATCGTGGGTGGTTTGCATATCTTTTAGCCCCGTAGGATAGTAAAAAATTGTAAACATCACATTTTTTGGAGTTTTGACAATCATAAGTGGTTAAAATATGTGCAAAGCACCTAAGGTTGGAAAGATCTCAACGAGATCTATCTATTGCACTAAACGAGAGCTCATTTGGACTTTTCTATCAACAGTTATGCTAGAAAATGTGATCCAGTGAGTTAGTTATAACTATTTTGCTGATTGGTTAGGCTCTGATTTCTGATTGGTAGTTCATTTATCTTCATTTGGCTTAGTTGGCATGTTTTGAAGGCCTTTTTTAATCTCAAAAAAACCCTAATGACCTCTCAAAAGATATTTGGTATGGTTAAAAAATGGGAGGTAACAATCATGCATAGATCTTCGTTGTAAAGCAGCGAATGACCAAATAAATTAATGATTAGGGAAAGTTATTAGTCTGCTAGCAAACAAAGAGATCATTCTCTACTAGTCATCTACATCTAGAGTCATTGTTTTCAAGATTTGCCTGTAAGGATACAGACCCTAAACATGTTTATGAATTGAGCCATCAATACGCATATACATGTTGGAAACCACATCGAGGACTCATTGCTTGCAAGCCAAGGGTTAGGCATTGAGCTACTGGCCCTATATATGTGCATTCGGTTGGGCACTTGTGACGTTCCAGGGGAATATATGCTATAAATACGTATATTCCTGGACCCGTCACCATACAAGTCTACCTATGTAGCCTTTACCTTAGATAGTGGCAAGGGGTGCACATCTAAGTTAATTGTTTAACTTAGATAACCTTAGGATAAGGCCCATTTCCACATGGCCTTATCCTATTGGGCAACCGCCACACGACCTCATCCTATTGGTGCCACGTGGCATCCCATGTGGACCTTCACCTATATTGGCTCAAACCCTAATCCTAGACCCTTTTCCTGACTCTAGTCCCTGAACACTCATCTACGCGCCCGAAACCCCGTTTCGAGCATCGTTCGTCATAGCATAGCCTGGTGCAGCAGCCCCTGAAGGGTGTGCATGATCGTAGAGGGAGCAAGCCTTCGACCCACTTCAAGGAGCATGGAGACGCCAGGAATGGGAGGAAGCGCTTCTGGAGCAGGTAGGTGGAGTAGAGTTCATGGTAGTTCATCTGGGATTTAGCATTCCAGATGGGTTTATATCTTGTATCTAGAGTAGAGCCATCCTAGAACCCTTGTTGAACATCTTGAACCCTAATCAAGGAATCCTAACTGTAAGTTAGATATGTATGAATAGGTTAAGATGTTCTTATGATGTTACCATGATATGATGTGATGTGATGATGGTTGATCATGTTTGCTCCTCTTGTATTGGGAAGGGGGGTAGAGACCTAGTAGCCTTACTTAGTAGTATGCTCCTAGTTTAGACCCCTTAGTTTCTATTATTATACCGGGCTATGGAACTACACAACGGGGCTAGAGGCAATGCGGAGGGAGGATCCCTGCCGAGCGGGGGCTACGGGGGATCCCATAGTGGGCTAGGCTTATGGTCGGTCACTTCGTGTGGGCCGGGCATGGGTCCGACACCTCCTGGGGCAATGGTGTCGCCCTGCCTCTCAAGAGTTGCAAGTGTCAGCTTGGCTCTTGTTTTGGGGGGTTAAGTCGGGTACAAATCGTGTGTCGCCACGATTCTCTAGCCGCCCGTGGAACCTCTAGACCCCGGGAAGGGGAGATGCAACCCTTCCTGCCTCGACGGACCAGGGAGATGCAACCTGGAGTAGTCCCGATGGGTGATGCCGTGGGATTGCGTATCCGGAAGGCTAGAGTCATGCCAGAGCTTGATCTAGCCCATCTGCAAAGTGTGCACAGGAGGGGCGGATGGAGTGGTCAACCCTAGCCATTGTCTTATGCCAGCCCAAATCATTGTTATGACTCGGTCTGCTCTATCTTGAGACCTATCCAGTCAATCTACCTCCTTATGAGTCGGAGCCACGGGTAGGAGCTCTCATGTTTTGTGGCATATGATTATGTTCTTTGCAGCTATGGATATGTGGATGAGCTACCCTTCGAGGTAGTATGTTGTATTGTTATTGCTAGTTCTGACGATGTTTGTGCTTCCGCTGTGATAGGAGCCCATAGGGGAAGGGCACGCAAGACATCTTCGTGTCCCCTTCCCGCACTACGATCATCTCAGAGTGCGGGATAGACGGAGGGCCCGTGCGGTTGAAGGACCGGATGGGGGATTTCCTGCCGAGTGTACGGCCGGGTGCTGTATATTTAGCAGGGAGCGTCACAGCACTCTTCCATTTGAACATTCTTCATGTGTGCCTATTGCCATTCTCCAACGGGCACACTGATGCATTCTAACCTTCAGCATAATCCACCAATTTCTTGTTCCTCCTACCAATGCATCCTAACCTTCAGTTGTGATCAAATTATCGGCCCCTTTTTTTTTGAAGGACAAAGAATCGCTTTCTTACCTCTCCTACCAATGCATGCTATCTTCCAGTTGACCAAATTCTGGGACCCCCTTCCCCTCCCTTGCTTTAAGGACAAAGAATTATATTCATAAAAGTATGGAATGTACAATAGCTTAATAGAACGAAAAGTATCGGTCAAGATACTAATTTCTAGACCGATAGGATTGTGGTCTCTGAAGCCGTCAATCTCCTTAACACTAGAGTTGTTACTGGAACTATCCTGGGTTCATCCACCAGAATTGGTCCAGCATACCCCCTGCCACTTCAATCCAGGTATCTAACAAGAGAAATTTTCATTTCACAAGATACCACCACTTTTGGAATCTTCACTCGATTCTTTATAACCGTGAAGAATTTTATGACCAATAGATTTACTAATATGTTGTGGTGATTGCCCAAACCTCATAGAATTCAACAGTTTTTATGCCAGACCAGAACTGCATTCTCTAAACTTTCTAGCATAAAGGGGCCAAAATGTTTCTAAAATTGAAAGTAATTGATGTTTTATGATAAAACATATGGATTTGCATGTTTTTATATTTCGTTGCTATTAGATGACATTATATGAAGTCGTGAACTATAGTTAGCTCAAAAATGTTGTTTGAAGTTGTGAATGGTTTCTCCTTTACTATAATAAGTTTTGATTTCTAAGAGCTATAATCCAATAACTTTTTGAAAGAAGATTCGACACAGAATTAGGATAAAAATAGACTAAAATGGTTTAACTAAACTCATATATAAGCTTTCTAAGAGCAATAAATGATGCACTCCATACATTCTACTTATATCTACATAATAAAGAGAATTTTATCAACTTAATATGGCGAATAACCATGCATTCTTTATATTTAGAAGTGGTTAAACACACGATGAAATCTTCTCATTTTTTATTATCATAAACTTAGGTCAATCTTTGCTGCTTAGAAGTTCCTATTTTAGGTATAATAATAGTAATTTTAGCTTGTCTTTAATGATCGACCATAATTTTTATGGATTTAAGCTTCATTGACAACATAGGTCTCCAATTTAATGTTAAAAATAATATACTACCATTATGGTTCACAATTAGACGAATTGGGTATAGAAGTAAATCTCTTTAATTATCATTACCAATTCTATTTATTATTCATTTGTCAAATATACAACGAATGGTGATTCTACTTTCTCTAAGATAATTTTTGGAAGGGTGAGTGGAGATTCATATAGGTTCAGTTTCCTTGTCCTTCAATATTACCATTAAATAATGTGATTCTAGCAACCAACTAATTTTTTCAAATAGGATACTATACATGGGATTTATATATTCTTAAGGTGAGTTTAAAACTAATTAAAATGAGGATGTTCTGGCTTTTTGAATGATCCTAAGTCATATGGACCAGCAATGGAAAACGAACATAGCAATGTACCTTTATTTTCCATAGTTATAGCTTTTTATATTTGTTCTTCATTCTTGTATTGCTTCCACAACTTGAGAAGTTTGAAAATACAAGTTTTGCGTTTACTATTCAATGCATTGGTTTATGAAATCCATGGAATGCATAATCTAACAATCTAACTGATAACTTGGAATGGACATAAGAAAATTTATTCTAAACCTAAAGATCGTGAGCATTGAATATTTTTAATAAATAGAGTAGCTCATGAGGTGCTTATATCCCACAATTGAAATTGAAATCGATTAATATGAGGGAGTTCTTAATTTAAAAAAACAGGTGGATTAGTAATAGTATTAGATATACAATATTTCTTGAGAACAAATGCTATGCTTTTTTTACGTGTTTGTTTTTGGGATGATTCTATATCATGATAACCTTTCATAATATGATTTTTTGGAAGATGACGTTGAATAATTTCACTCCAATATAGACATAAGTTATCAGTCACTTATAAATGAAAAAAATCAAAGAAAATCAAAACTTCATCATCAAGGCTAACGGACATTTTTTTTTAGATAAAGCAAGTTGTGTACTACTTATATTCAAAATTTTAGCTCAAAATTTATTTCTCTACAAAAGTTAGAGATTTGATTTGGGAACAGCTTTCTGGAGACCAATATAATTAGTTCACAGAAGACAAGCAACAGTTTTGACCCTGTCATGTTCAAATAACCTTATCTCTCTTCTCAGACCTCGAATTGAAATGCAATTTTTTGTGTCTATCCCAACGCGTGGCCTCCAGCTAAACAAAGGGCATTCCATCTTGGTTCCGCTTGGCTCCTATGGTCGATATGGGAGCGTCGTAGACACCACATCTTTCAGGGCATTAATTCATCTGCACGCAGTGTTATTATGGTGGCCTAGAAAAAAATATTGACAGCCTACGAGTGTTTCTCCCTTGAATCAGAAATGATGGAACGCATCTCGATTCAGTATCTTCGAATTGTTTCTTATCGTTAGTCTCTTATTCTAGAGTAAGTACATTGTGCTTCAGGCTTGTGCTCCCGTGGCATCCTTTTGTGCTTACATAGTTAGATGAGACATGTAAATTTTATACTTTTTATCTGATTAAAAACTTTTTGGCTTTCGTCCTTCAAAAAAAAATAAAAAAATACAAAAGTAATAAAAAAAATCATAAAAATCTTCTTATCGAGACAGTTTTACTTTATCTAAACATGAAACAAAACAGACTTGACCCCCTTGGTTTTACTTGAGCGTAACTCTCATAAACGAGGACCAATAGATTTTTAGCTATTTTTCCCATGCAACATGACTGCCATATATTAACATGTGAGAAGGGTTTTATTTTATATGAATTTTAAAGCAAACAGTGCAAATGCACCTTTTCTGGTACATCATATGACGACTCTTATGTTAAACACAATACGCCCGGGGGGTTCACCTAGATTATGGAGTATGAAACATGTGAGTGCACCAAATGGGTTTTTTTATTGCCTCTCTGGTGCCATATACGTAAGAAAAATATATGGTTTCTATAGTTTGAATGCCGTACGAATACCAGAGGGAGTGTGGTGGCGCCAGTGTTCAATTGGTATTCATATTGTAAGGGTCCGGCATTTTTGGTGAGCTTCTACTGTTGAGGATTCTGTGATTTTATGATAAGACTGTGATAATATATATTATATAATATATATAATAATAGAGATATCGTATATGTATGGAAGGGGTTGTCAAGTAAAAGTGTTTTGGGCAAGTAATTATATGATATGAGCTGCATTCTCTTACAAATAATGTAGTCGTATACAAAGGGTTTTTCATATGGAACTGTCGTATACAATGGGTTTTTTGGCAACCTAAGGAACGCACATGGCATATATACCTATAATAGAGGTGAATCCCCAGGGACAATACGTTCCTAACCTTGACCTAGACTTGCTGACATGATGATTAAAACAAACAGAACAATATCGTTTTTAAATATGAGAACCTCCTTAACATGCTTTTGAATATAATAGAATAGAATAGAATAGTTTTTTTAACGTCCACGGAGACCAATAGGTCATGGGACCCATACAATGGGCTAGTACAATCATTACTACTAGGATTAAAAAACCCCTGCCTCGAAAGGTTTTCAAGGGAAAAACCTTTGCAGTAATGATGATACTAGACAAGCTTAGATAATGACTACTGAGGGCTCAGTAATTGCAGACGTTTATCTAGAACCTCAAGTATGTATAATGCCAAGTCATGCACAGATGGTGCACTGAGAAGTTGTGGAAGCGTGGAATGGAATGCTAAGGTTGAAAAATGATTCCGGACTATCTCAAAAGCAGGGCAACTCAGAAGAGTATGGCTTTCATCTTCAATAACCTATAACTGGCAACAGGCACATAGTCTCGCCGCGGCAATTGCGGCCGCTCCCATCTAACTGTCTCAATCAAGTAGCTGTGGGACCCCGTGCGAATTGATGCAATAGCTACAAGCTTGTTCTGGACAATGAAGCAAGCAAATAAGCTTGGGGCCCCGGTGCCAAAGTGGGATTTATGTGTGCATGATAATGACCAGTTTTCACTTGGGCCAAAGTAATCAAGGCCCCATATCTTTTGAGAAAAATGACCATTAAGATATTGTTGCAAAAGCTCAGGATCAGAACTGGCAAGCATCAGGCAGTGCTCTGGTTGCACAGCCCAACGGGCAAACCATGTAGTGCAATGCTCTTTCTAACATCGTTTCAAACGCTGAGGAGATTCAGCCATGGCAAGTGCAAGAACAGGATACCTAACATCATCCACGTGGTGCACCTTGCAGATATAGTGGAAATGGCGCTTCATGGCAGAATGTTGAAGAGGCTAAAAACCTGTCTCTTGTAAAAGAATAGCATAGGGCACCGTTGTTTTAACTCCAAGGCTGTAAGTGAGAAAGGACTTTTGCATCCGCTCTAAGCTCTCCCAAGCACTAGCACTAATGGCAGGCCCCCACACTTCAGAACCATACAGTAAAACAGGCTCTACCAAAGCCCAAAATAAGTGGGCTTTCCGTGGCCAATCATGAATTTCTACGCGAAAACAATTGTTTTGCATGGCATAGAGTGCTCTCCATCCAGCAGCCACCCGCTTGGTAATACACTGTTCCCAAAGTGTGTTCTTACAGAATTCTACACCAAGATACTTGTAGCTATCTACAACTTCAACTTCGCGGCTATCATAGTGCATAGGGGGAACATTGTGACGAGAAGATTGAACTACCAAAAGCTTGGTCTTTTGCAGATTAACACGCAGACCTGTGTTCTCACAGAAACTGTGCAGAGCATGTAAATGTTGCTGCATACTAGCAGCGGTATGAGAAGACTAATAGCTTGGAAACAAACCTGACAAAACTGTTGTTATGCTCAATATTTGTAGCAATTGAGTAAATGCCTCCAAGGAGGTATTAAAACACAAAATAAGCCGCTTCTATATAGCATCTGCCTGGCAGGGTATTCCCCACTGGCCAAATCTTGTATGTTGCTTTACCAAGGTCTGCAACTTTCGTGAGTGCGTATGATTTTTCAGCAAAGTCGCCCGTGGGGTAGTTCCAAAGATGTAGCAGAGCTTGAGAAAATTTGATAAAAAGTACATTGCTTTGTCAAGGCCTGCAACTTTCTTGAGGAATCGATTGTGAGATAGTTATAAGAGATATTAGAGGAGAATACCTGATTTTGTTAAATTAAGAAGTGAAAAGAATAATTGATTTTGGTGTTCCAGAGATGGATGTTATTCAAGATATACTGTTGGACTATTTTATAGGATAAAAACTTCAGCCTAAAACTGCACGACTGGAGATTAATAGGTAACCTACTCCTTATTGCCTAATATTGCTTGCTTGAAATAAGCTGGCTGAATTTTATACAATCTAATCGCCTCTTCCAATTTGTGCGTCTAAAGGCCGTTTTGAGGAGAATATTTTGTTAATCTCCCATCTAGAATTCCACATTAGTTTCATTGAGCTCAGCATACAACTCAGCACAAATTTCAATCTGTAAGTCTTAATTTTACAGAGCAAGTTTTTATTGTTTTTTTTTCTATGGTTTTAGCCGAAATCTAGAAACTCAATAATCTGCAACTGTTGATTAATGACATATAAATCATATTTCAATAGGAACTATACATAGTGTAACTCTGAAAAATCTCGAACTCAAGATATAGGTTGTTCTAGGACTAATGTTAACGACATGTGTTAATAGTAGACCAAAGAATAGAATAGAATAGAATAGAATAGAATAGAATAGAATAGGTTTTTAGCGTCCACGGAGACCAATTGGCCTATGGGACCCAAACAAAAAAGAGAGCAGCAAACGTATTACTGACAACATGTCTAAACGCATGCTGCGCGCACATGCCAAAAATGGACATTGAAAATCAAGTCCACATGAGAAGAATAAGCCTTCTGGGCCACAGACGCACACACACAAAGAAAAGATCGTTTCCAAATCTTATCATATTAGATGGGCATTTGATTTGCTTCAGATGCTGGAGGTAGAGTTTGCATCTAGAAACTCATTCTACCTTGGAAGAAATTTATGTGGCCTAAGTTTGAGTAGTTCAAGCATGCATGGTACTGAGCATGCATGGATGGACCTATCATGCAGTGCCATAATTTTGGCATGGATAGCATGCCTAAGATTATGGACTAATTTCTAGTTGAACTTGAGCTCTCCGCTCATTTTAAGTTAGAATAGAATAGGAAAGAAATTACATTGAATGGATTTGTATCATCTACAGCGACCAACATAACAAATATATTATTGTCAGGGTTACAAGACTTTATAGGACTCAATAATCTCAAGGGAGCCTGTCCATCTCAGAGCTAACTTCTTGCAATTGCCAATTTTAAGCTATGTTTGCTTAACTTTGATTTTTAACTAAATAGATTCTCTAACTTTCAATTCTCATAAGATTCGATGCTTACCCATTAGACTTTTCTATCTACTTCTTATTTCTAATAGATAATCACGGACCTCCTCAACTAGAGTTTGCATGTCTGCTAATAGTTGCTGTGGAAAAACCTCAACTCTTGAAACTGGATTATGCCATGAGTCTGGAGTGGGACATTAGTAGTTGTAATTGATCATAAAGGGACAGCCATGGAGACCATAAAATAGTCCATATACATGTTACACCACTTTATACACTTTATTCACTTTTATATGCATAGACGTAAGCATCGAACAGATCATTGTCAGAATGAAAAAAAAAAACATCTTTAAGGGTTTTTGAGGGAAAACCCTTGTCAGTAATAAGCATAGTGAAAAATTATACAATTACACATTATGCCACATTCAAATGCCGTGCCCGAGAACATAATTGAGTACGTACATCCTTGATCTCCTAAAGATACGATCTTAATAACCCCACTGAAGTCGTATAGCACATGGAGTAGCTGGTTAGACGGGACCAACTCAGCATAGCATGCCCGAATATCGTAGAATCTTATATATTTCTGAAGAGCATGATATTCATTTTCAATCACTCCCAGTTAGCAACACTGGCAGAGCATGTCCTCGTATGCCTCTCGAATTAATATGCATGTCTCAATGTAGAGGCAACTTGCATCTATTCAAATTGAAGCTATCAATCTGCGCTTCTTTATGGCATGCAGGTAACGTTGTGGACCTCGTGCGAACACATGATTTATCTCCCAATGGTAGTAGCCATCTTGACCTGTTCTAGGGCACCCGCATCCCAAAGCTTGATGAGGAAGCAAGCATCAAGTTACTGACTCAGGTGATGGTGATCTTCTTCAGTTTGGACCTGTATGCACCTATGCTCGTGCATATTTCATCAAGAGAAGCACTAAACTCGTACTTTATTCCACCAGGCTTTAAGGTGCCTCGAACCCAATGCGATGGCATAAATAAGGTTGAACAGATGAACATCGCCCATACTAACCACATTCTGAAAGTAGATGATGGCGGTCGAGTGCTGCCCTCTAAAGAGAATTACTTTGAGAAAATTGGAATTCTCGTTGAGTACGAAATAGGTTGCAGTGGCCATATAAATCGTTAAAACTCCTCTACGAGAACCTCATTGATCCAGCATACACATGCAAAAAAGATTGGTCAAATCGCCATTGCGATCTTTTTTATCGTAGAAGACCAATACATGAACTTTTTAAGGGATATTTTTACAATGTAATATAATTATTATCATAAATTTTGTACATGGTGGGCTTGTCAAGATCGCCATTGCAATCTATTGAGATTAGAAATGAGTGCATATTAGACACTCACTAGTAAAATAACATGCTTATTTACGCATTTTAAAAGCAACCATAAATATAACATTACAAAAGAAGAACAATTTTTTTGCTCAACTCTACAAAAATATAATCTTTCAAAAAATAGTATTTGTGCTCAAGATAATCGCTGCAGCGATTTTGGTGAGCAAAACTTAAGCGTTTTTCTGCCCTGTTTGTGCTTATCTAAATTGCCTTTAGCAAACCAAGGTCCCCTACCATCCTTCTAGTGCTCATCAAAATCGCCATGGCGATTAAGGAGAGCCAGTAATTACCATGAATGCAGCCTTCGGAAAGTCCGTACAACATGCTCATCTCGAAAATCTGCTTTGATGGGAAGATCGAAATGCTAAGAATCAAATGGAAACAAGGGTAAGCTTTGTACGCTACTTCAATGAAAGGGAAAAAACCAATTTGATAATTCCAGAGACAACAAGAGAACTGTAGCCAAGGATTTCACCTAATCGATATGACGAATTTGGGATTGGCAGATGGGTCTCAGGCGAATAGATATGCTCTGCCCATGGCCGCTTGAATCAGATTTGAAGGCGCATCAGATGTGGTTGGGGTTCACAAGATTATCACAATCTTTACCTCTCCAAGAACAGGATCTAATATCTTCCTCCAATATTTGAAATCCTACATGCAACTGGACTAGACAAAGCAGCTAATGTCAGAATTGAGGCATTCTTTGCACCACAGATTAGAGCTACAAAAAGATCTTACCTTAATGTGAATCCCCTTGTTTGGAATATGGTATGCTGATCTACCATCTGTTTACAGCATCATCTATTTTCACAGTCATCCCTTTGCCAAAATAGGGCTTGCGCCTTGAAGACTGTTTTGATCTAGTCATATGAGAACCACGAATCCGGCTCCACTTGCAATCTGTGTCTCCTATGCTTTTGATCTGTTCCCCTTTGCTGCCGCATCCTCTCATCCACCCGATCCGCTCGTCTCCCTGGTCTGAAGGAGAACTCGGCTTGTATATGCTCAAGCGGGCAAGTAGAGACGAGTTCAGTGCTCGAAACCTAACCTACCAAAATTATTCAAAACATGACACTTGCCCAAATTTTTAATTGTCCCGGGACAAATTCGAATTAAAGTTGAGTACTTTTGGCTTGTGGTTGGGCGGGACAAATTTAAATTAAAGTTGAGTACTTTTGGCTTGTGGTGGGCCTGAAGAGGTGCATTCAAAATTCTCAAAATCTGCCTTTTTTCTCCAAGTAATTAATTCATGCTTAAACATGTCTCCTACAGAAGAATTCGATAGGGAACATGGAGTTTATCCCAAATGCCAAGCTATAAAGGCTTTCTGCACCCGCTCCAAGTCATGCCTTGTGCAAGGGAAGGGATATTACCGGCCCCAGACTTCGACCCCCTATAGAAGAACAAACTCCACCAAGACCCCCAAGAAGTGTGACTGATGGTCCCAATTGTACATCTCTACTTCGTGAATGTTATTCTGCATTGCATATAGTAGCTTCCAGCCCTTTGTCACTCGCCGAATAGAAGTGTCCAAAATGTGGTAGAAGGAAACTCCACTCCCAAATACTTGTCGGTGGGTGCCACTTCCACATTTGGCCCCTGATAAGTGAAGGAAAGAGATGTTGGATGGCAGAAGATGCAATGAGCAGTACCTTAGTCTTAGCCAAATTAATGCACAGAGGAAAGTATCCAAAGCATCCAGACGCTATTGCATATCTTCGAGGTGTAAACTAAGAGGTTCACATTGTTGACATATATGAATTGCCTAACGATTTGGTGAGCTGAGCTCTACCAACGCCATGATCAACAAGCCAACTTTGTAACTGATCAATATAGAGGCCAAACAGTATGGGAAAGAGGGGGCATCCCTGGCGGGACCCAATACTATTGACAGCTTGGTCTGGCAATGTCATTTGACCTGAGCATGTCACATGTAACTGCTAGATTGCAGTTTGCAACTCCATAGGGGCTCCTAACTGCATCAACACAGGTCCAACCAGTGATTCTGGCTATCTTCAATCTAATTCTGCCGTGTAAAAATATGATCAATAGTGGAGTGTTGGGGCCTGAATCCTGCCTGTGTGAGGGCTCGTACCTCTCTTCCTCCATCCACATTATCGAGAATGTTAGCCAGTAGTTTTGCAAACAACAGGCTGACCATAATTGTCTGTAATCAGCTGGCCAATATGGGTCGCATGCCTTGTAGATGGAAACAACCTTGCTAGTGGTCCACTGTAGGGAAAAAGCTTTTTTTTTTTTTTTTTTTTGTTATAACTCTTGCTTCCAGCGGCAGTTTTTGGTGATTTTGAGTTCATTGAAAAACTCATCCAATCTTCTTCATCATTATTTCAGATTTTATAACTGATTCAGCTATTCTGGGCCCTTCTTGGTGGAATTAGGGTTTTTGCTACAATTTTCTTTTCACCATAACTTCTGCATTCGATGGCAGTTTTGGGGATTTTGGGCTCGGCAGAAAGATTGCCACATGTCTTTATGGTAACATTTGATCTTTATGGTGATTCAATAGTCTTATTTGACGAAATGCTCCTCACAAATTTGGCCCCTTCTAGATGGCACCGTGAATCTCTAGCTTCTCTGCTTCGAGGATCCAGAGGGGCAAATACTTTTCTAAATTGCTGGTTGCAGCTCATACTGAGTCATGTTTCTTGCAATTTCTACTTTGTTTTGATAGCCTATGAGTTAGATGTTCATATGATAATATTTATGTCTTTGAATTATTAGAGTATGGTGATAGTACTCTCTTTGGCTACTTTACATGCTAAGATTCACGTATTGTGGACACGTAAGAAGCCTTAATCTATTATAGTGGCTACAAATGTGTGTGTGATATCTTCATACTTGAGCACGCGGAGAGCATCCCACACAAAAAATGTAAGGATGATATAGGGAAGAATGTATGCAAACTTCTTCTATCCTTAATAAGAAGAGCATGCATAAGGAAATGGGTGTCGTGGTGGAAGAACTGACAGAAAAAAGTATAACTTTGCTTTCTTTTTATACTATCTGGAAAATGGAGTTTCTAGATGATAGCACATCAAAAAATATAGCATTCTCCAATTGTAATATATCCTATGTAGCTTAAATTCACGTATCAAAAAAAAAAATTATAATAATAATAAAATAAAAAATTCAAGGCATAATTTAAATTTGTATGTGTTATTATATGCATTCACAACATGCTCAATCGAGCAAAAAAATAGATGTGTCTATTTACAATGTTCAACAATCTATGCCATTTCAATTGCTCACTCACTACTTAAATTTTATTTGCCTCTCGTCCAAACTGTACAGCTAAAACATTACAACCAGATAAAATTCTATCTAGTCTAGGAGCAAATGCTCGCTTGGCTACAACAAGCATTTCTATTGGGCCCAACTTCACAATTCAGAATCTTTACTAGTGCAGGAGCAAATGTTCACTTGGGTGCAACAGGGCCCAACTTCATAGGTCAGAATCAAAGAAATGTAATTCTAAAACTTGTAAGTAACTAGTATCGTTGGGCAAGTGCATTTTCTATTTTGGGGATCTAAAACTCACTTGGCCCTTAGCCCGCACCGCTCGGCCCATGTACTTATCTTACAAGAAATGTAATGTCATCAAAGAAGTGTCCATCTTATCTTCAAGTTGGAGTTGACACGCTTTATCACATTTTGCTTGCTACTGCAGATCTAGCCCCTTCTTTGCCACGTGTTACCTTAATTTTGTTCTCCTTCAAGTTATAGCTGACACGCTTCATCACATTTTCCACATCAACTAGTGGGCTACTGTCAAGAAGATCATCCAGTGCTTCCACCTAGTCTATGTCTAAGGATATGAAAATTCTGCAAAGCAGATTCTTGAGACTCACAAAGTCCCTGAACATAGGATTTGAAGTGCTTTCTTTTCGCAACCTAGCCTGCATAAGTGACATCCAACATCGAGATCACTTCTCTTGCTATTCCGGGGAAACATTTGAGCAATCCCGGGGGAAGTGCTTGCACCCCGTAGAGACTACGAACAGAAGGAGATAGAAGATATCTCTTTATCTTTGTCGTTTAATCCCCAAATTCGACAACGCCGCTTAATAACAGTACAGAACCCTGAATTCATTGTCCCAAGGCAAGCCCACCACCTTGCTGGAATCCCCCAGCAACACATCAAACCGGGCAAAGAAGTGCCAGTGGCTAGGGATGGAAACAGTTTTGAATTCTTAGCCCTTGTCTCTTTTGTATTTTTTGATCAAACCCTCTATCTTAGCGTTGACTTGTTTCCCCTTGTACGCGGTGCGTAGTTCTTCGTTAATTCTATGTTGGCTAGTGGCGTGACGTTAAAACAACTATCTGTTTATCTTTCTCAGCGCTATCCCATAGTAAGCCTTTCCCCTCATATTACCAAAATTCCCCTTTTTTCCACTGACATCTCTGCAAGCCAAGTGGAAGGCTAATTCCGATGATGATTTCTTCCAATTCATCATCCAGTGACAAAATATTGAGACCTATGCTTGAGATAATGGGATCCAAAGGCCTGGAAAAAGAGGATGAAGATGAAACGGTGCAGGTCAGAATAGAATAGACTAGAATAGATTTTTTATCGTCCACGGAGGCCAATCAGCCTATGGGACCCAAACAAAAAGAGAGCAGCAAGCGTATTACTGTCAGGATTAAAAAACCCCCGCCCCGAAGGGTTTTCGAGGGAAAAACCTTAGCAGTAATAAGTATGTTGGTACACTGTACATGGTAGAAGAGGAAACGGTACATGGACTTTTTTTTTCGCTTTTGTGGGGCCAAAAGTCTGGTCACATAAACATATCATGGTTGCTGCAGCTGCACCACTTGGCGGTGCAGCCAGGGATGCCCACGCAGCCAGATCTGCATGCAAGGTCTCGCGTAGGCTGCAAATCCTGCTGCTAAAAAACATCTGCAAATCTTGCTGCTAAAAAACCCCCAATAACATCTAGTTGTTGAATTCCCATATCTCATCTAGCATTCCCATATCATAGTCTATTGTTGAGCCATGTTTTCCCTCTGTCTTATTTGTCCATAAGATGAACAACTATAATAAGGCCCTTTTTCTACGGTAGTTGTATTTACAAAAGTCACATATTTTATCAAATAATGTTTGGCCACCTATTGTCCTAAAAGAAAATCACCTTTTCCACTATAAAAATAAGACATGTCTTATTTATGTTCGGAATAGGTTTGGATTGTAAATGGAGTCTTATTTTATTCCGAGGGATCCTCCCCCTAAAATAAGACACCTAGTCTTATTTAAAATATGACTAAAAATAAGCATGTCTTAATTTTCCATGGTTTTCTACTACTATTTTAGTGATGTTATATTTTATGCCTACCATGCAGTGAAAAAACAAGTTTAAATTTTTGTGTCTCTCATTTTTAGCCCTTGAGTCACAAATGGTGTCATATAATGTATATGACAGCCATGTTTTGCGACTACTGTGGAAAAAGAGCCTAAGACTATCATACCGCGTTTGCTGTTCTGCAGCAAAGGGTTGTTGTGGGTCTTTAGTTCAAACTCATATTTGTCAAATGGTGTCATATATTGTATATGACAGCCATGTTTTGCGCCTACTGTGGAAAAAGAGCCTAAGACTATCATACCGGGTTTGCTGTTCTGCACAAAGGGTTGTATTTGATTTGGGTCTTTAGTTCAAACTCCTATTTGTTATGAAAAAAGAAAATTACAAAGAGGGAACACCCAGTCGTGCAGCACACACTTTGCTACCACCGTCTCTCTTTTTCTCACCGTCATAGAAAATCCTTCATTTCCAGCAGAAGGGTACGCACTTTATTGCTTTCCCTTGTTGTTTCATCCATCTCGATTTCCAAATATTACAAATTGGAAGGCATTACAAAAACCATTAGAATACTCTTGAGCTTGGTTTTTTGCTGCATTCATAAGCGAGTGGTAACATGTTGCAGTTGGCGAGATCTGAAATATGAATGCCTTAAAGCTCCACTGGATTCAATTTCTGCTGACCGTGGTCTGCGTTTAGGAGCATCATCCTCATCTTCATCTGCCTCCCTGCAAAACAGACAAGATGATGTAAGGTGGTTGTAGAAGTGTGTCACATATGATCGAACAATGCAAAATCAGCTAACAAGCATACCAAAAAACATCCACACCGCCCTCTATGATAAAGGGTTTGCATGTTGACCAACTAAATCTCACAAGAGAAGGAAATCCAAATACAGCATCCATGTGTTGCTGTAGCCACGCTTTTGTGCCAGGATCTGCCTCCAAATGCATCACAACAACCTAACTTAGTCAAGTGATTGAAGGATGTAAGAACTTTCTAGCAAAGTACCTCCGGGATATCCAGAACCAAACTCCCTGGATATCTCAATGCCTGTCTCGTCCATGGCCCATTCCTTCAATGCCCTATCTCGAGTTACCTACACCAATAATACTAAACCTTTGGCAAACATAATTGGTAAATTGGTTTCTGTCAAGTGCCAAAACACTGTACCTTGGCAACAATACTTGCAGCACTAACTATGGGGAAAAGACTGTCTGCTTTTTTTGAAACCGTGAATGTAATTTGTGGAAAACATTCAGTCAAACGAGCTTGATATTTTTCAGGATCCCCAACTGTATCAACAAAGACCTAAATTAAATGGAGAAAGGTGAGATATAATGATGGACATCAAAGAAGTACATGATATGATATCCGCGATCATAAATAATATCAAAACATAGCTTGATTCATAATTCACTGCTAATTCAGAGACTGGGGAACATGCTATCCGAAACTTCATGTATTTAGCATTGAAAATATATAAGAATTGATAGCAGCAGAATGATGACAACCTTACTAGTACAAGGCATACATAAATACTAACTACTTTTGCTCATATGGAAAGAAAAGCAAGAAAAAACATAATTATGCCCACCTCTGTTAGCAACACACCCATATTCAAGGCCGACTTAATAAGGCCCATTGCTGACTCATGTGAAATGGCATTCAGGCTCCTCTTTTCCCTGATTTTTGAAGATATGGATTACTAGTTTTTTACAAACAAAATATGTGAAAAACATAAAAGAGCAACAAACGCTAGTAAATTACCTACGAAGCATCTGGGCTGATAGGTCTCTTGGGTCAATGATGTCTACAGCCCACCCAAATAAGCTGTCAGACTTTATGCTTTCAAACAACTGCTCCCTTTTTGCCTCGGTTAATGTCTTAGAATCTATAATCAACAACTGTTTGAGGAAACCCTCTATACCAACTGATATGGGCACAGCATGTGAAAACCTTTTAACTTACGGATCTCTTACCAGCAAATTCCATTGTTGTCAATGCATTTTTCCTTGAGACAGCACAGTAAGCACAGCCATACACCATGGGCCCTAAAACAGTCCATAAATGCATTCAAAATAATTTGTTAAGCAGGACTTGCACTAGAAGTTTACAGGTTCAATAACGAAACCTGGTTTGCAGAATACGATGGAATGCATGTAGAACACTTCAATCTAGTTCTAGCTAGAAAAAAATGGATATTATGTATTTCATTGGAACCAACGCAACGAAAACAAGCTAATATTGGATGTTGAGTCAGACCTAGAACAGGCCCGCGGCCAGCTTCGTCGATGCCCATAACGCAAGGGGTGGAAGTCCACTCCGCCATAGCTCGTTTACGACGGACGCCTGCAAAACTTCCCGCTACACAATTCTTCAAGTTTCAAATGTGATTGTTCAAAGTCCAAAAAAAAAATTTATTACTTTTTGGGTTGCCAAGGGCAATCCCTTTGCGTGGTTGTGAGAATTGAGGGATATTTGGGGAATGTTATGTGTGTGAGGCTAAGATGTGTGAATAATCTGGAATGTGTGAGGAATATGCCCAGTGGACGGTCAGAGATAAGAAAAGTGTTGAACCTGCGATACTTGCTAAACTGAGCTCCAGTTTGCATGCGGGATACTTTGTCTTCTGGGGGACGGTTTGTCTGCAGGGTTTGGCTTCTGATCTCCTCAGCTATGGCATCCCGGGCGCTCCTTTCATTGGCCCTCTTTTCTATGGCATCTTCTTTCCAATGTGATGCATCCAGCACGTCCTTGGACAACCGGAGCTTTCAGCAGGCGTCTACATCTTATTGCCTGACCTATTTGCCAGTAGTTTGCATGGGGACAGCTTCCTTTTGACTGGATTTAGTTTGCCTCTTAGAAGACTATTGCCCATGTGTTCTTACGGTTTTCTCTTGCAGTGTTTCTTTTCGGTATAGGCTCTTGCTAGCCTTACTTTTTGCAAACTGATTTTACTCATATACATAGGAAATGTGGAATGGTGGATTTAGTTTCATAGTTGTTGAAGATTCACAGATCCCAGAGTCGAAACACAAAATGATATTCTAGAGTAGCACTTAGTCATTTAAGGTCTATATATCCCATTCACGAATATTGATTGTCAGTGGTTGCTTCCTGGTCCTTGGCTTTTTGCACAGCTGATACGTTTCTTATGCTTGGTTATAGTTATGTGTGTAGTTATTTTCTAGGAATTGTCATCTTTTCTTTGGGGGCAACGCACTGTGCGACAGCACTTTATTGTCCATGGAATCTTTGCTTCTACAAGTGCAATTGTTTCCTCTCTTGGATATTGGTTGAAGATAACAGAAATCGCCAGCAAGATCTTTAATGCTGCTTTCTTAGTTTTGCAAGGGCTTTTGACACTTGTGCCTCGAGATAATTGTGGAAAATTTGAGGCAGTTGGAGGCCTCTATGGATTTGCAAAATGTGATATGCAGGCTGTATGAGGCATGCTCAGGCCAGCTGATACCGTCAAGGCAACCTATCATCAGCAGTATTAGGATCCACCAGCAATGTCCACTCTCTTCAACGTTGTTTGATCTATATATTGATTTGTTGGAAGGTTGGCTTGTTGAACACGGGGTGCGGGAGCTCAGCTCATACACCAAATCGTCAAACAGCTCATATACACTGACGATGTGGACCTCTTAGCCTATATTATGGGTAACAGCCAGTGCCATTTGGATGTCTTGGATACTTTCTGCTGGGCCACTGGTATGCAGGTTAATTTGGCAAGGACTAAGGTGTTACTCTTCACATCTGCGCGCCAGGCAAGGCCATACTTCTTCACTTACTAGTGCCAAAATATAGAGGTGGCATCCACCTACAAATATTTGGAAGTGGAAAAGCAGAGTTTATATGACTGCGACCATCGCACGTGTTCAGGGTTTGATAGAGCACGTTCTTCTATACAAAGTTGAGTTCTGTGGTCCAGTGGTATCCTCGCCACCTGGAATGACCTGGAGCAGGTGCAAAAAGCCTTTCTAGCATGGACACTTGGGGTAAACAATCCCATATCAAATTCTTCTGCAGGAGACAGGTTATTTGCCTCTTCAGAGGACTGCATTCGGCTGCCACATCTACTTTCAAAAAGGGCTTAGTATGGGCAATGCTCATCTCTTCAACCTTGCTTATGCCATGGCATTGGGTTTGCAGTGCCCTAAAGTCTGCTGGAAGAAAATACGAGCTCAATGATTCTCCTGATGAAATGTGCAAGAGCATAGGTGTATATAGGTCCAAACTAGAGAACATCACTATCACTTGAGTTAGCAACGTGATGTTTGCTTCCTCGTCAAACTTTGAGATGCGAGTGCCCTGGAAGAGGTCAAGATGGCCACTACCAATAGCAAATCAATCAGGTGCTCACATGAGGTCAACAGCACTACCTGCATGCACATTTATCCACAGAAAAACCCAGACTGATAGCTTCAATTCACACAAGTGCGCATCGCTTTTGCATTGAGACTGTGAGGACAGGCTCTATAAGTGTTGCCAATTAGGTGTCGTTGAGGATGAATGCCACGCTCTTCAGAACTGTCCAGCATTTGACCATATCTGGGCACGCTATGCTGAATTAGTCTCAGCCTATCCAGTTGCTCCATGTGCTGTTGGACATGGCTTAAGTGGAGTTACTGGAATCATATCTTCAGGAGATCATGGATATGCACAGTCAACTATGTTCTCAAGCACGACATTAAAATGTATCATAATATATCATATACAGTTTATCAATATGCTTATTACGGCCAAGGTTTTTCCTTGAAACCCTTCGTGGTGGGGGTCTTTTAATCCTCACAATAATCTGTTCGATGTATACATGTATGCATATAAAATTGAATAAAAGGTATAAAGTGGTGCAACATGCATATGGATTCATATTTGGACTATCCTATGGTATTCATAGCTCTCCCTTTATGATCAATTACAGCTGTCAATATCTCATCCCAGACTCGTGACGTAATTCAATTTCAAAAGTTGAGGTTTCTCAAGCAACTGTCAGCAAACATGCAAGCTCTAGTTGAGGAAGTCTTTCGAGTATTTATTAACAGCAAGAATTAGACAAAAAGCTCTAGCGGATAAGCATCGAATTTTATGAGAATTCAAAGCTGGAGAATCTGTTGGGTTAAAGATCAAAGTTAAGCAGGCAGAGCTTAAACTTGGCAATTGTGGGCTCCTTTTAACGTAAATCATTGAAGATAGCTTCACATTGCATGATGCCGTTAGGTTAGATTAAAACATGTATACCAGTTGTCTTTAACGATGCTTCACATTGAATGAGATGCCATTAAGTTAGAATAAAAATTAGTGTAACAGTATCTATTATAGATTGCTTTACATTGTGCGTCGTTAGGCCAAATAAGCATGAACATAATGGAAGAAAACAAGTCAGTACATGATCATTTATCTTGTACATGGATTTATAATACAAGGAATGCACCCCATTAGAGTAACAAAATTGGCATTTTTGATAGACAAAGAAGACATCTCAAAAACTACGCAAAATCATGTAAGGAATATGAAGATACCAACAAAAAGCTCTCCAAAACACTGTGATGCCACATTCAAACATCTCTTTCTGTGATGGTCCTTCGCCCGACACTTGCCGTTACTGAAATACTTTATACAAAGCCTAAGATCTCACAGGTGCAGAACCTACATGTCGCCCCTAACCCCAAATAATATGTTGCGGTCCCCCTAAGCTAGGGGCCTCTAGCTCAGGGAAATAACCTTCACCCAGAAGCAAATCGACGTGACCAGCGTCGAGTCTGCACTAGTGAGCTTAATCAGTGCCCACTCGCTAGTGCTGAGTGCTTAACACTTGTGGCCTTGGTTTCTGCTTAGTCTCCCCGGAGAGCTGTGGGCAGACCAAGGTGCAATTTAGACTAGCAACATGAGCGATTTCCATATTTTTTTCTATGGATATGCTAACTCGAGAAATACTATTTATGAATGTGTATCCAACTTGATTTGGTAAGGTTCCTTATTAAACGACCTTGTTAATGCCTAAGGTTACCCCTAGAATGGGTGTTGTTATCTATTATTGAGATATTCGGCATTCCTACAATTATAATATGCCAGAACGAAAAACTAGACAACAGAGTTGGCTTGGAAAACGACTCAGGCTCAATGTATTTAGGCTTAATTTGCCTCGTGAATCTACGAAATATTTATCTATGGTCTTTACTTGGATAAACAATTTAATTAGTTAAGCTAAGGAATAACATTGTATTAAGGTTATTAATTGGCTGATAACGGGGCGTCGACCTGTTACTGCCAATTTCGTATCAGACGAAGAAAGCTTGGCCGGATCTCCATCTCGATTAAGAAAAAAGGTCATTCCGACCTGTGGAAGAGGCCGGATCCTCTAATAACCTGGCCAATCTATCTTTATCTCTTGTTATTAGCTGTTATTTGCAAATGAAAAGCACGATTCTGGAGGGTTCACAAACAGATCAGTTAGGGTTCTTGCAAAGGCGGAAGTTCTGGCTGCCACACATCTTGGCATGCAAAGATTTGGCCGCAGCATATCTTGGCTGCGAAGAAACTACAGGCTGTAATCAAAACTTCGGCAAAAAATGCAGATCTAGTAAGCAGAGGAACATGCGAGATACATGGTAAGTTTTCTTTATTTTTTTCATTGTGGAACTATCAAAGCTGCCGAAACCACGGGCTGAGGTAGATACTGTTGCCGGAATCAAAGATCTGTGCTTATAGATTATTCTGTCATCTTCTTCTACATTAGTTTTAGAATGATCGTTTTCTTTAAACAAAAAGAACAATTGCCTTACCTCTAATTGCCTCTTCAATTCCTATTTATACCTTTTCTATTCCGTTGATTCCTTCCTTCTTCTTCTCTCCTTCGTTCCCTTCTAACTCCTTTGAATTATTTAACTGCTCCATCATCCTTATGCCATGTCATCTCCTCTAATTATTTAGTTAAAGATGACTACAATAAAATTCACATCACATTCTTATCCCCTTTAAGATTCGACGTCCTCGTCAAATAAAACTCACATCACATTATTACGAAATATACTCCTTCACAACTTCATGTATTGTTTATACTTAACAAGTTTGAAACATCTTTTAGATAGCCTTATTCCATGGCATGATATAGATTGAAAAAGGTTCGGAAAATCTTTAGCATATTTTGCTTCGGCCTCATTTAACTCCATCCATGTTGCATCCTCTATAGGGTAATCCGCCCATTGTATAAGAATTTCTTTGATCGTTCTACTACGCAACTTCCGTTCTCGATACTGCAATATTTGGGATGGCATTACTTCAAAGGTGTTATTCTCCTGGATTAATTGCAAATCGGGAAGCACTTGATCTCCGTCATATAAAGAGGGTTTTAATAAACTGACGTGAAAAACATCATGAATCTTTACATGTGGTGGCAGCTCTAATTGGTAGGCTAGGTTCCCCATCCTTTTAATGATTTTGAAAGGACCAGCATATCTTGGAGCAAGTTTGCTACATTTCTCAATTCTGAGCTAAGTTTTCTTTGGTTTGACACGCAGATATACAAGGTCTCCCACCTTGAATTCCCTATGTATTCTATGCTTGTCTGCAAATTGCTTCTGTCTATGTTGTGCTTCTGCTAGCCTGCTTCTTATAAGCTGCACTTTATCTGCATATTCCTCCAACATCTGTCTAGAAATTTCAGATTTAACCATGGGATCATACCAATTTATCGGGGCATAACAATCCTGTCCGTAAAGTGCTTCAAAAGGTGTCATTCTTATAGATTCATGTTTAGAATTATTGTAAGCAAACTCTGCTAAAGGTAACAATCCTTCCCATTTCTTTGGATTGTCTTGACAATACATCCACAACATGTCCTCAAGAACCTTGTTTACTCTTTCTGTTTGCCCATCGGTCTCTGGGTGATAGGCTGTGCTCATCTGCAATTGAGTTCCAACTCCCTTGAAAAACGAAGTCCAAAAATCACTAGTAAACCTTGGATCTCTATCGGAAATAATACTTGTAGGAATGCCATGTAAACAAAAGATGTCATGAATAAAGATATTAGCAGTTTCCTTCGTTGTTATTGTTTTTCTAACTGGAAAGAAATGAGCATGTTTAGTTAACCTGTCAATCACCACAAGAATAGCATCCTTTCCTGTTTGTGTTCTTGGCAATCCTACTATGAAATCCATGCTAATAGATTCCCACTTTCTTTCTGGAATAGGTAACGACTGCAAAAGGCCAGGTGCCCTAATCTGTTCGGCCTTAACACCTGAACACATCACACAATTTTGGATATACTTACGAACATAATCTTTTAATCCTGATCTCTTTACCTTGTGATATATCTTATGAAACCATGGATGACCTGATATTACTGCATCATGACATTCATTTAGTATCTTCTTTTTAATGTGATCTATTGCAGGAATACAAACTGTTGATTTGTATCTCAATATTCCCTGTTCAAAACTATAATTATCCTTTATCTCCAGATTTTCTTTTTGTACTTCCTTCAATTTCGGTCCAAAATAATTGTATGTAGCAATAGTATTTTTCACCTCATCCAACCAATCTGTTGTAATCATCGTTATTGCATAACAAGCTGGAAGTCTAGACAAAGCGTCTGCAACGACATTTGTACTGCCCGCTTTATAATTAATCTGAAAGTCATACTCTTGAAGAAATTCCATCCACCTACGTTGTCTCAAATTCAAATTAGGTTGCTTCATAAAGTATGCAAGGCCAGCATGGTCAGTATGCACCTCAAAATGATTCCGTAATAGATAATGTCTCCAAGCTCTAAGTGCATGTACAATTGCCAATAGTTCTTGATCATGAATGGAATAATTTCGTTCGGCATCGTTCAGCTTATGAGAGATATATGCACACACATGCTTGTCTTGCATCAATACAGCTCCTGTCCCTTCCCACTAGCATTTGTCATAACCTGATACTTCTTACTCGGATCTGCCACCTTTATAACAGGGGCATTTATCAACTTCTCTTTTAATTCTCTGAAAGCTTTCTCACATTTCTCATTCCATTGAAAAGCAATATTTGATTTTGTAAGCGTTATCAAGGGACTTGCTATTGTAAAGTCCTAAGAATGCGCGCACTAGTTTTGGGTTTTTAGGAACTGGCCGTTCTCTTACTGCCTCAACCTTTTTGGGGTCAGGTTTAATTCCCTCTACTGAAACAATATGACCTAAATACTCCATTTCGGTGCTACAAAATGAACACTTGACTTTCTTATCATACAATTTTTCTCTTTTTAAAATACCCAAAACAATTATCAGATGTTCTCTATGCTCTTCCAAATTCTTTGAATAAATAAGTATGTCATCAAAGAACACGAAGACAAACTTATCAAGAGATTCACGAAAAAGATCGTTCATTAGACATTGAAAAGTTGCTGGTGCATTTGTTAAACCAAAAGGCATAACCACAAATTCAAAGTGCCCATATCTTGTAGAAAAAGCTGTTTTGGACGTCACTCTCTTTGATTCTTATCTGGTGATATCCAGATCTAAGATCTATCTTTGAAAATAATGAAGCTCCTTGAAGTTGATCAAACAAGTCGTCTATTCTAGGCAATGGATACTTATTCTTAATTGTGATATCATTTACTTGCCTATAATCAACACACATACGCATAGAACCATCTTTTTTCTTAACAAATAATACTGGAGCACCAAAAGATGAAATACTAGGCTGTATGTATCCTTGATCTAAAAGTTCTTTTAACTGTTTTTTTAATTCCACTAACTCTGACAAAGCAAATCTATATGGAGCTTTTGATGGAGGAAAAGCTCCTAGAACCAATTCAATCGCATGACCAACATATCTTCGAGGAGGTAACTCCGTCAACTCTTCCGGAAGCACTTCCTTGAACTCCTTGAGGATGTCATGCACATCATTCATGCATATTTGATTAATTTCTCCTGACCCTTTGAGTACAAGCAACCCAACCTTTCATGCTTCCTAATTGCCCTCTTGATTTGCTTGCGACTAATGGGTGTAGGAGTAAAGTACTGCTTATTCTATTATATTCTATTCTATTCAATCCTTCCAGTGTATATAGCTCTTGATATTCCTTAGATTTTACTCTCACAACTCTTTCATGACAATCTACTATAGCATGCACCTCATTAAGCCATTCATGCCTATAATCATATCATATGAGCCTAGCTAAAGCACATGGAAATTTGCAATTGTAGGCATTTCTTGCACTTTCAATTTTTATGCATGCACATACTCATTAGTAGCCTTTCGCTTACCATCAAGCATTTTCACCATTCTTAAGGCTTGTTGGTTAGTATTCAACCCAAGCAACTTGACAAGCTTTGGTAAAATAAAATTGTGAGTGGCTCTCGTATCAATCAAAATACTAAAAGGAACTTCATTGATTTTACCTTTAACTTGCACTACAATGTGCCTGCAACTGTGCTGTTCCTTGATCAACGGCTGCACAAACTTGCATATCTTCCTTTAAATCCATGAGGATTGCCTGATGAGCTCTTATTGCCCCCACATTCTAAGATCCTTGAACCTTGGCATTTGAGTTATTCTTCTTAACACAACGTGCCCTATGCCCCTTTTGCTTATAGTAAAAGCATAAATTCCCCTTCATGCACTTATCATATTCAACTTTCTTTTTTACTTCATCCATCTGTGACATTGCATTCAAAGGTAACTTAGGAATATTATGAGAAGTTTGATGGACCTGAGAGTTTGATTCATCTCTATAATTCCTCTGAAAATTTCCTCTTTGTTGCTCTCTACAATTGGCATTCTTCTCCTCTTTAAGGATGCTCTCGAAATATCGAGCCTTGTGCGCCGCTTCTTCCAAGGTAAGTTGATCACATCCAACTAATTTTTTAAGCTCTATATCTAGTCCTTGCACAAAGCGACTAGCTAATTCCTACAGTTAAAGACTAATTATTACTTTTATAATACCTAGTTTAGAGAATGATGCTTGTTTAACAGAATGATTCTTGCCTTTGAATCTAACTTTGGACAATGTCGTTCCAAAGTAGAGAATTCCTGTATATAGTTATCCAAGGATTGCCCTTTCTGTTTACACTCCATGAATTTGTTCATATGTATAATATGAAAGGAAGGTGGACAATATTTCGATACAAAGAGTTCCTTGAAAGTCTCCCAAGCGACTTCTCATCAGTCACCTTATGTGCTGCCTTATGACGATTCCACCACATTAAAGCGTTCCCAGTCAGGCTCAATGCCACTACTCCCACCTTTTCTTCTTTAGGAACTTGTCTTACAACAAAATAATTTTCAACCTTCTGAATCCAAGCTTCTGTCTTAACTCCATCCTTATCAAAACCATCAAATAGTTCCAACTTATATTTCTTGGCAATCTCCTTTAAAGCAGGTGACTTCTTTTGTGCTTGAGAACTTTCCTTCCCTTGGCTCATAGGCGTATGTGACGTTCCACGTATTTATATGGTCTACGCCACGTATTTATACGGGACACACCCACCCTAAAGGTACGCCAACATGGGGTACGTCAACTTAATGGTAACCTAGGGGGTTACCTTAAAGAGGATTAAATTAGCTATGCTAATTTAACCATTAAAGCTAATAACCTATAACTTAGGAAAATAGGATTAATTAGGCTAATTACTGTTTTGGGGAGGTGCCACCTGCCCCAATCGATTAGGGAGCATGGGGATTGCCAAATTAGGCTGTCAACCTGATCCCTATCCCTGTTTTGACTCCCTCAATTCGCCCAAAGAAGGAGCAGGAGCTGAGCGCCATCATACCAAGCAGAGCGCCACCATACCAAGTCGAACCCTGAACCCTCAACTCTCAGGAGATGGAGCCGCCCCATGGTAACGAGTCCAGCCAGAACTCAGGTGGGTGGCTAGGATAGCCGTGAATTCTAGATAACGCCCCTATTGGGCCTTGGTTGTGTTCGTTTCTCTGTTCTCTTTGTGTTTCAATCATAGGAACTAACCCTTGGTTGTAAAAGTAAGTTCTCTTTATATTCGATTCTCGTTCTTGCTCTGGAAGAATGGATTGTTAATTCCTTGTCTAGTCCGACTCCAAATGGGGGATTACGGGGGTAGAGACCTCTCGAGCCATGTATTGTAGTATGCTCCTAGATAGCATACCAGAGAGTCCCATTAATTGCGGCCTGTGCACAAGAGCCCACCGGGTCCTAGATGCTATGGTCTGGCTTAGCACCAGATAAGGAACGCAGTGGTGAAGTGGGGGTGGGGTCTTGCACGAACATACAAGGCTCCTGAGACTCCTCTGATGAGCTAGGCGATAGCCTGGTCACGTTGAGGGCCGGGTATGGGTCCGACACTCCCACGGGGTGTAGTGGTGTGACCCGTGATGGGGCACCATACACTTTGAGTAGACTTAGGGTGAGTAAGTCGCGTACGGATGCGGGGGTCGCTGATGCGGCACGTATTCTCTAGCTCACCCATGGAACCACTGTGATTCTGGAAGGGGACGCTTCCCCGACCTGCCTCATCGGACCAGGCGTCATGAACCTGGAGTAGGTTCAAAAGGGTGATGCCTTGAGCCTGCGTCTCCGGAAGGCTATAGCGAAGCCATAGCATGAATCGACCCATCCGGAAAGTGTGCAATGAGGAGGGGCGGATGGAGTGGACAACCCTAGCCGATGTTCTATGCCGATAACGCCATGCCAAGACTCGGTCTGGCCGATCTCTTGAGGCCCAGCCGTCAGTCGATCCACACTGGAGTCTGAGCCGGGGTAGAACCTGGGGTTTGGGCGTTTTCTTAGGTTTAGATGCATATTCTATGCCGATGGTATTTGGATGGATGTTCCACCCTTCGTGGTGGTTATTTATGTATATTTATGCTGTGTGCTAACCCTTGTATTCATGCTTCCGCGACGTAGGAGTCCCATTGAAGGCGTGGGCCGAATGACCCCTTCGTGTCCTTCTTTCGGGCATCATCACATAGATGGCCCGAAATAGACGGAGGGCCCTGCTCATGGCGAGATGGTTGCCATGGGAGGGGAAAGTCCCCGTATGTATACGGCCGAGGGTCGTATATATTCAGGGAGCGTCACAGTGATATCAGAGCCGTGATTTCGGTTGCTCGAAATCATAGCACTGGCCAAACACTAACTCGTAGCACGGTAGTTAGGCGGAGGCTAAGTCAATGTGTTGTTAGTCCTCTTTGATGTTTGGCACGGTGTTAGGTTAAATTAAGAAATTGTAGCTTTAAAGAGGATGGGGCGACTGGAGGGCCCAAGATTGGAAGCCTAGCAAGTGTCAGTAGGTAGCTCAAATGACGAAGAGGGTGGTACCATTGGATCGGGCGTACTCGAATTACCTTAGAGCAGTAGACTCTAGGCGAAAAATGGTCAAGGGCAGGCCCAAAAACCAACTCGGGCGCCGCTTGCCTTTTGTCACTTTGTAGTCACTGTAGAAGAGCTGGAAATGACGTCGGCGCCCGACCAGTCAGACCCGAGTCAACGCGGGCCCGCCAGGTCAACTCGGGCGCCGCTTGCCTTTCAACGACCCCCAGTCGAGGCAGAAGCACGTATAATGCAGCCGGCGCCCGACCGTATGCCGCGCGTATTTCCGCCGTATAATTATTTTTTAATAATGAAATTTTAAAGTTAATAAGAAAAATTTTGAAATTTTAAAAGTTAACTGGCCGTTTTGTCATTTGCTTTTGCCTTTAGCGCTTCCGATCGCCTGAGCCGACGCCCGCCATCGCCACCAGGCCTACCTTTACTCTTCTGCCCTTGTGCCTTGTGATCCCTAGCGCCTCCTTTGCCGTCTCCTTCGCCACCAGCGCCTCACTACCTGCCTTCCTACACCTTAACGCCAGCTATGGCTATCACAAAGAGCGCCCCGGACCCATCTACTCTGAGCATCGTGGAGATTTACGCCATGATTGCCAAGCACATGGCTACCGATCCGGCCCTTATTGATATACTGTTGGATGAGCTGGTAAATAGGTTTGAGAACAACGATAGGATTCCATTTCCTATCTATCACTTCTCAGAGCCATTCTTGATCCGGCTGAACCTTCGCCAGCTCTCCTATACCATTGTTGAGCAACCTGACATGGTCATGATGCTCATTAAATTCTATCCTCCCGAGCAGGAAGGCCATACAGAGGAGGAAGATATCAGGGCAGAGGCCGACCGTATCATGGGTTTGGCCAGAGAGGAAGATCATAGGGAGATCGAGCGGGCAGATACGGCGGCCCGTGGAAGGGAATACAGGTACCTCGGGGACGGCTTTGCCGTCATTGATGGCAGAGCCATTGAGGTTCCCCCATACCGCTGGGAGGAGGATTCCAACAGCTTTGTATGGGGAGAAATCCCCGATATCAGCTTAGACTATCTGACCACCATTCAGATAGATATGGGTCTGCGGCCACAACGGTACCAAGCTGAACTTAATCGTCGTGCTGCAGCCCAGCTTTTTGCTCAGATTCAAGAAGATTTGAGGAGAGCCCGGGAGGAACGGGAGAAGCTTGAGCAGGAGGAACGGGACCGACAAGACCAGCGGGATCAGCAAGATGGAGGAGCATCTGGGAGTGGGCCGGGCCCAATCCTGACGCATCAGACTGTTAAGCACCGGAGGAAGGGTGTAGCCCATAAGACCGGCAGTCAGTACAAAGAGAAACTGAAGACTGTCGGGGCTTTTGGGAAGAAGACGAGCTCCGACCGGAGGCAGCAGCGGGTGAATAGCTCCCGACCGTCTGTTGGGGCTAAGACGGTGCCAGCATCGACGGGCCCGCCTGCAAAACCCGGGCCCCAAAGGAAGCCTCACAGGTACCGACCCGGTACCGTGGCCTTGCGGGAAATCCGCAAGTTCCAGAAGTCTACACAGCTTCTGATCAGGAAGCTACCCTTCCAGAGGCTGGTACGAGAGATCGCTCAGCTGTTCAAGACCGACCTCCGTTTCCAGACCTTTGCAATTTTGGCACTCCAAGAGGCTGCTGAAGCCTACTTGGTAGCACTTTTTGGTGACGCCAATCTTTGCGCGATCCACGCAAAGAGGGTCACCATAATGCCTAAGGATTTGGCCCTCGCCCGCAGGATACGGGGGGAGCATCCTTAGCTTCTTTGCGGGGCTCCGCAATTGTAAATATTTTCTTGTAATATTTAATAAAAACTTTTATTTTGAATTAAAAGCTTAATTATTTTATGAAAATATAAAATAAAATGCTGACGTCAGCCTTAATAAAAGGATTTAAAAGGGGATTTTTAAAGTTATTTCAAATGTTTCTCTTCCTCTCTCCTCCCTTCTAGCGCTATGGCTGCCGCCGACCTTGTCGCCTGGTACCACGATGGAGAGCAATGGGATCCGCAAGTCCCTTTCGACCTGCTGCAACCTTTGCTATGCCAACGCATAGACCTCCTCGCTAATATGCAGCGGCATCCGGATTACGCCGGATTCCTCGACTTCTACATGGAGGAAATGCTTCCTCTGTGTCTTTCTCTTGGGGATCCTCCCCAGCTGTATTTGGAGCGGGAGGTAGTCCGGCAGATGTTAGGCGGGGACACCCATGCTTATGATGTCTTGAAGGGGAAGCTCCGATGGGGTAAACACCTGCCAGTGGTCCAACATCAGGGGCAGCAATATCTGGAAGTTACTTTCGCCCTAGCCATCCTCATGGACCAATACGTTGAGGATGAAACTTTGCCTGTAGAAAAAGGCAAACTGCCAGAGTCTTCCGAGGAGGGGGAAGACGAGCACATAGGTATGGGCGACTTTGCCCGTTGGAAACAGTTAGCGGAGGAGTTGCCACCGCGCCGTGAACAAGCTATAGGCTTGTCAGGATTAGACGGCCTTCCAGTTATCTATCACCAAGGGCAAGAGTACCTTCTCTTGGATGATATTATCTGGACGTATCACATGGTGGCCGGATTTCGACGCAAGCGTAAGGACCACGTACTTTATGAGCTTGCGGAGTACTGCATGGACGATTTTATTGACTTCACTTCTACTGAGCTTCCTCCAGAGGTGCAGCAGCTGCTCCAGTTCCGCCAAGAGACCATAGAGCCGGCCGAGACTCTATTACGTCTTCGGGACTTTGTGATGCAGGAGCCGGCTTCGCAGCCTTCACCAGACGCCTTCACGGCTATGGGACCTCACGTCCCAAACATCAATATGGTTGAGGTTCCCTCCGACTCAGATGATGAGGGAGAGGATTTGTATCATAATCCTGCACATAAGAAGGAGGAGCAACAGGAACTTAGGGAGGAGGAAGTCCCCATGGATTTGGATAAGGAAGTGGCTACATCCGAGACCCCGCAAGGGAAGGTGCTGGGTAATCACCTCACCCGTTTCTTTTTGTCAGCCTTCCGTCAGGGGCAAGTCCTTTTCATAGCCCGAGATCTAGGGCCAGATGCTGAAGCTTCATGGTGGGCCCTTCGTGCTCTTTCTACACTGGCCGGGCACAAGAAGCTTCCCTATCGTACGTTTACTTACGTACTCGTGCGACGGGATCTTGCTTTGACGGCCTTGGGTCAGGATATTGCGCCTTGGATGAGCATGAAGCTCCTCACGGCAGCCCCATTGGCCATTGCCTATCCACCGGAGGTTGCATCTATTGCGGCTGCCACAGTAGACCCTGGGGTAACTCTGCTGCGACACCGACCGCCTCCACCACCTCCTAGGGCCACGGATGAAGAGGCAGGACCTAGCTCCTAGACTAATTGTGCTATGCATTTTTTTTTTTTTTATATATATGCGGATGATTATGAGATTTTGGATTGGCAAATGTTTTAGCTATATTGTAATATGGTGTACCTTATTTACTTATTAAATACAATACTGTCTTGATAAGTATAAGTGAATTGTTTCTTTTTATGACGTCCTCTTCAAAGCGTTAAAGTTTAAAATATAGTGCAATTACAAAATGTTCTCTATTCATTCCAACTATCTTGCAGAAGAGACCCTTTGGGAATATGAGGAGAGGATTACCGACATGGTTAGGAGGGATGATCCCGGACCCCCAGACCAGGACTATGGCCAGAGATATGGTGAATATCCATAGTGGGATGAAGGCTATGAGATCGAACCACCGCCACCAGGAGAACCCTATGATCCTGACAAAGGGCTGGAGATAGTTAACATCCTTAGGGACAGAGCTTTCGAGGATCTGAAGATGACCCTGTGCCGTACCTGGGACTATTGGAATATGAGCAGGCACGAGGCTTTCGAGGACGCCAACGACCACCTTTGGCAACTCTTCTATGCTCTGCGAAGGCTTTTCAATCTTCTCATTGTCAGCCCCACATGGGAGTACCAACCAGTGATTGTCCAAGCCTGGGCACGTTATAAACTCGTTAGAGCTGTACGGGATAGTACCCGCTACGCAATCCTATACCCCTTCGCGAACCCCTAGGCTTGGTCTCTGCAGTTATGTTTTCTTTGTTGCTATTATACCGTGTGCAAGCAAAACTTTAAGACCTCCACTGTATCATACCTACTTTTGTATCAAACCGTGTACCAATTAACTTGTTGTTGTACTCAACTTGAATGAAATAAAATAGTACTTTCTGTTTGTATATTTTCTTGTCACTACCAGCAAATGTATCTTAAAGGAATTGTACATTACTATAAATCTGCTTATACTTTCATGAATGCTCGATATAGACGGCGCACGTAACGCCGCTTGGCAAACACCCTCCAACGCCAGTAGGCTGACACCTGAACAGGAATTGATTTTAATGAAAAGGCAACTCGGCGAATTACAGGCCTATGTATTGCATACCAATCCACCGCAACAAACCCAGGAGGACGGACCAGAATTACCTCCGCGACCATTGAGTCCACCTGCACAACAGCCATCTCCCCCTAGAGCTAGCCCTGTACCTGTACCAAGGAGGCCTCATGCTAAGCGTCACCGAAGTTCCTCTAAGGATAGCGCCACTTCCTCACACTCAACCACTTCGGTGTCTTCTGGGTCATCGCTATCAGTCAGTGACCATGCGAAGCGTAAGGATAAGGAATACCGTAAAACCGTTGATACAGCCATAACTAGTATATGGAAGAACAGGAAGTTGGCTCAATTTGATGGGAAATCCAGAGGCGGCTTAAATGCAGAATCCTGGTTGGACGAGATGAAGGAGTTTGGAAAATCCTATGGAATGACGGAGAAGGATACAGGAAAGGTTGCCACCACCAACCTTACCGGAGCTGCCCGTATTTGGTGGAAGGGTTATGCCAGAGCTAAGCACCTGGACAGGAGCAGGTGCAAGTTCAAAAAGTTCGCTAAGGCTTTTAAATCGCATTACGTGCCTCGTGCGCACAAATGCCAGCAGATCCAGACCTTTTACAGGTTAGAACAGAAGGGCATGTCCGTTCAGGCCTACACTGATGAATTCATGCGATTGAGGTTGTATGTACCCGGAATGAATGAAAAGAGGGCAGTAGAGGGCTACATTGAAGGGTTGGCCCCATCCATTAAGCGAATGGTCAAGGCCATAGACCCAAAATCAGTAGCAGAAGCGGAAGCTAAGGCATTAAGCCTCGAGGAGGACACGCCAAGGAACCAGTATCCGCGACCTGCTCCTTACTCGCAGCAACGCCCGTCCACACCTTACAAACCCCGTTCCCCAAGTCCGGGGCCCTCTCAGCAGAACTCTTACGGCCGCCAGGAGAAGAAAGTCACCTTTAGCACACCAGATAAGCAGAACAATGCCGGTAAGGAAGTTCGGAGCCTCTTACAGTCCATTCCTAAAGAGGCCAGAGAACAGCTCCGTCGAGATAAGGCATGCTACAGGTGTATGAGGCCTGGACACTTCATGCAGAATTGTCCCTATGTTACCCAGGCGCCCTACCGCCATGGCCGAACCTTGATTGGGAAGAACCGAGTCCAACCTCCCCTCGTTGAGGACGAGGCTCCCGAAAGTACATTCACGGTCGTCTCATATTCTTGCCACTATAGAAACCGGCAACGCTGAAAGTCGATATACGTTATTTCTACAATAGGCCAAGTAGACAAATAAGCCTTTCATAATTTTGATGGATACGGGTAGTACGCATAATTTTGCTTCCCTAGAATGGCCGGGTATTGCAGCTTGAAACATTGAGATCCCGACCTAAGCCACCACGCTAGCCGGTGGTAAGATCGGACACACGCATGGGCGCGCGCGATTAACCTTAAAATGCGGATTTGGGTGCACTAGTTGCCTTGGGTGCCGAAGTTAATGGACATTGGCAAATATGATCTTATTGTTGGTATGGAGTTTTTGGCATATCGAAGGCCAACATAGGCTGAGAAACGAGAGGTTACCTTCAACGCCGCTAATGGAGCACGCGTAACAATAAAAGGTGATCCATTCCACTCGCTATCCAGTCTATGTCAATCAAGCGGTTAGAAAAAGTTATCGCTAGGAATGAACTCCTTTGCCTCATTACACTTGCCTCCATTGAGTCGACACTAAGCGGAAAGCAAGTAATAGATACCTTGCCACAAGACATTGCCACCCTTCTTCGAGAATTTAGCGATCTTTTTCCAGATGAGATCCAGAAGCTTCCTCCTTTCAGAGGGGTAGAATGTGAGATAGCTCTAGAACCAGGTACTAAGCCTACCAAAGCAAGGCCCCGTGCACCGAATGAGTCCTCCGAGTTGGCGAGCTTAAGAAACAACTTCAAGAGTTACTAAACCTAGGTTTTATTAGGCCTAGTGTTTCACCATTTGGCGCCCTATTCTTTTTGTCAAGAAGAAAGATGGCTCCTTAAGGATGTGTATTGATTATAGACAGCTCAATAAGCATACCATCAAGAATCGCTATGCTTTGCCTAGGGCAGATGATCTCATGGACCAATTACAAGGAGCCAAATATTTTTCAAAGATTGATTTACGCTCCGGGTACCATCAAATAAGGATAAAGGAGGAAGACATTCATAAGTCTGCTTTTCGCACCAGATATGGGCATTATGAGTTCACAGTCATGCCTTTTGGATTGACCAATGCCCCCGCAACGTTCATGCGGTTGATGAATGACATCTTCCGCCAATACTTAGATGACTTTGTTGTTATTTTCTTTGACGACATTCTCATCTATAGTAAAACCTTGCAGCAACATGAACAACATCTCCGATTGGCTTTTTGCGAAGCTAAAGGCGTCATCAGCTCTTCGCCAAGTTCTCTAAATGCAAGTTTGCCACTCCCAAGGTCGACTATTTGGGACATATTATTTCAGCAGAGGGAATTGCTACTGATCTAGCCAAGATAGAAGCAGTAAAGGATTGGCCCATTCCAGCTAATGTTTCAGAAGTTCGGAGTTTCTTGGGACTCGCAGGATATTATAGAAAATTTGTTAAGGATTTTGCAACAATTGCCGCACCTCTTACTAATCTCACAAAGCATGAGAAAGTGAAGGATTGGATGGAACATTGGAAAGCAAAAGTCCAAATCGGCTTTCAGAAACTAAAGGATGCTTTAACATCCGCACCGGTCCTCACTTTGCCTGATCCTGAAAAGGATAAATCGGTGGCCACTGATGCTAGTAAGATAGCTACCGGTGGAGTGTTAATGCAGGAGGGGAGAGTTGTTGCCTACGATTCAAAGAAGATGAATGACGCAGAGCAGCGATACCCTACCCATGATCAGGAGTTGCTGGCAGTTGTCCGCGCTCTCCGTATTTGGAGACATTACCTTCTCGGTAGAAGATTTCAGCTAGATACGGATCATCAGAGTCTCCGCTATCTATCCACCCAGCCAAATCTCAATCTCCGTCAGAGAAGATGGATGGAATTCCTCGAGGAATACGACTTCGAGATTGTATACAAGCCAGGGAAGCACAATGTGGTTGCGGATGCTTTATCACGTCATCCTTTGATAACCCGGACCCATTGTAACGCCATTTCCACACTCATTAGCGAATTTGGGAAACAGATAGAACAGACCTTGACCACAGATCCCGAATTTTGTGATGTTTGGGGGAGTCTGAGTAAGGAAGCCCGTACAGATAAAGAACGTGAAGCTTTCCGTTCATATAAGAAAGAGGGCAGCTTATTATATCACAAGGATAAGTTGTGTGTTCCGGAGACTTCAGGGGTGCGCAAGCTAATTCTCCATGACACACACAACAGCCCTATAGCGGGACATGCGGGTTTTATGAAGACTTATTTTAAGATCCGCTCCAGCTATTTTTGGCCTTCGATGAAGAAGGATATTGCTCGATACATCAAGCAGTGTCAGGTGTGTCAACAAACCAAGGCTGAGCAATTAAGAGTTCCAGGGGAGTTGCAACCTTTGGATGTGCCCAACGCCAAGTGGGAAGTGATAACCATGGATTTCATTGTCGGCCTTCCACGCACTCTCCGTGGATATGATGCATTAATGGTAGTGGTCGACAAATTGTCAAAGATGGCTCATTTCTTGCCATGTCGAACCACGGACACCGCCTTCGACACCGCCTTGCTTTTTGCAAAAGAAATTTTCAGGTTGCACGGGATGCCGAGAGTAATTGTATCAGACAGGGATCCTAAGTTTGTAAGTGCATTCTGGAAGGACTTCTTCGCCACTATCCAGACCAAGCTTGCTATGAGTACAGCTTACCATCCTCAGACAGATGGTCAGACAGAACGTGTCAATCGTATTATCAAAGATATGCTACAAAGCTATGTATGGAGTAAACAGTCACAATGGGCAGATTACATTTATCTGGTAGACTTCGCCTATAACAGTACAAAGCAGGAGTCTTCCAAGATGTCTCCCTTCATGATAAATTATGGCTATCAATGTCTTACTCCAGACACATGGCATAACCCTGTTTCTAAAGTGGAGGTCTCTCAACAACTCCTTTTAGAAATGCAGGCCTTGGTGGAGGAGGTCCGTGGTTACTTATTGGCGGCACGCAGTCGTCAGAAGAGTCTAGCGGATAAGCACCGAACCCCACGAGTCTTCCAGGTGGGCGAATCAGTTTGGCTTAAGATCAAAGTAAAACAAGCCAAGCTTAAAATTGGTAACTGTAAGAAGTTGGCACCCAGATGGGCTGGGCCGTTCAAGATTACTGAACGCGTGGGAGAGCAGGCATATCGCTTAGACTTGCCGCCCCGCTTGAAGATCCACAAGGTCTTTCACGTGAGCCTTCTGAAACAACACACCCCTGATCCAGAGGAGGTTTTGGATACCCCAACCCTCCTAGAAATGACTGAAGAGCAGCTCGAAATAATCCCTGAAGCTCTTCTTGATCGAGCTTACAAACAGACCAGAAGGACTCAAATGTTGCAATACTTGGTCAAGTGGAAGCACTTACCAGTTGAGGATGCTACCTGGGTGATGAAAATAGACCTTGAGAAGCACTATCCGGACTTCATGCGGGAATCTCAGGGCCGCACCATAAACGATGCTATCAACCCCGCTCCCGACGGTAAGCTTGAGGGCTTGAATTGCCGAGAATCATGTTGTAGAGGGGTAGATGCATCGTATCTTATCATAATAACCGATGATGAGATCACCTTGGTGTTCTCTAGGACGTGGTGTATTGTTAATGTTGACATGACCGCGCATTGCTTCGAAAGCATCTACTGGTTAGACTGCATTCATTTCGGCTATACGGGGAACTAAACCATTCCTTATGCCGCAATGAATATCAGCCATAGACATGATAGGTTCCCTTCTAGATAGATTTTCTTTTATTTATAGGGGGTGGTCCCTTCAACCACAATCTAATTATATATTATTGATATACGGGTATATTGACATGTGCAGGCCAGTGAGCGGAACGTCACCTGCCATGTATAGAGGGTTGCTGATAACCCAACCTTTCTCGTATTGGCTTTCTCTACATATGTGACTTTTGTCGTCCATAATGCTTTAAATCGGACTTTGGTCCTAAACTTTCTTTGATGATAACTTTGTATAAGGCACTTTGGTGCTTGAACCTAGATATTTTCAACTTCAATGTATTACTGTCTGAAATACTATAATTCCAACGTATTAATGTTATATTCTTAATTTTATTTTCTAATTGAATTCTTTAACTAAATGTATCCGACCCAATGCTGGGGACAGCATTATTTTTAAGGAGGGGAGAATGTGACGTTCCACGTATTTATACGGTCTACGCCACGTATTTATACGGGACACACCCCCCCTAAAGGTACGCCAACATGGGGTACGTCAACTTAATGGTAACCTAGGGGGTTACCTTAAAGAGGATTAAATTAGCTATGCTAATTTAGCCATTAAAGCTAATAACCTATAACTTAGGAAAATAGGATTAATTAGGCTAATTACTGTTTTGGGGGAGGTGCCACCTGCCCCAATCGATTAGGGAGCATGGGGATTGCCAAATTAGGCTGTCAACCTGATCCCTATCCCTGTTTTGACTCCCTCAATTCGCCCAAAGAAGGAGCAGGAGCTGAGCGCCATCATACCAAGCAGAGCGCCACCATACCAAGTCGAACCCTGAACCCTCAACTCTCAGGAGATGGAGCCGCCCCATGGTAACGAGTCCAGCCAGAACTCAGGTGGGTGGCTAGGATAGCCGTGAATTCTAGATAACGCCCCTATTGGGCCTTGGTTGTGTTCGTTTCTCTGTTCTCTTTGTGTTTCAATCATAGGAACTAACCCTTGGTTGTAAAAGTAAGTTCTCTTTATATTCGATTCTCGTTCTTGCTCTGGAAGAATGGATTGTTAATTCCTTGTCTAGTCCGACTCAAATGGGGAATTACGGGGGTAGAGACCTCCGAGCCATGTATTGTAGTATGCTCCTAGATAGCATGCTGTAGAGTCCCATTAATTGCGGCTTTGTGCACAAGAGCCCACGGGTCCTAGATGCTATGGTGCGGCTTAGCACCGGATAAGGAACACAAGTGGTGAAGTGGGGTGGGGTCTTGCACGAACATACAAGGCTCACGAGACTCCTACAAAGTGAGCTAGGGCCCGAGCAGCCGGTCCACGTTGAGGGCCGGGTATGGGTCTGACACTCCCTGGGTGTAGTGGTGTGACCCGTATGGGGCACCATACACTTTGAGTAGACTTAGGGTGAGTAAGTCGGGTACGGATGCGGGGGTCGCTGATGCGGCACGTATTCTCTAGCTCACCCATGGAACCACTGTGATTCTGGAAGGGGACGCTTCCCCGACCTGCCTCATCGGACCACGCGTCATGAACCTGGAGTAGGTTCAAAAGGGTGATGCCTTGAGCCTGCGTCTCCGGAAGGCTATAGCGAAGCCATAGCATGAATCGACCCACCTGCAAAGTGTGCACAGGAGGGGCGGATGGAGTGGACAACCCTAGCCGATGTTCTATGCCAGCCAACGCCATGCCAAGACTCGGTCTGCTGATCTCTTGAGGCCCAGCCGTCAGTCAATCCACACTGGAGTCTGAGCCGGGGTAGAACCTGGGGTTTGGGCGTTTTCTTAGGTTTAGATGTATATTCTATGCCGATGGTATTTGGATGGATGCGCCACCCTTCGTGGTGGTTATTTATGCATATTTATGCTGTGTGCTAACCCTTGTATTCATGCTTCCGCGACGTAGGGGTCCCATTGAAGGCGTGGGCCGAATGACCCCTTCGTGTCCTTCTTTCGGGCATCATCACATAGATGGCCCGAAATAGACGGAGGGCCCTGCTCATGGCGAGATGGTTGCCATGGGAGGGGAAAGTCCCCGTATGTATACGGCCGAAGGTCGTATATATTCAGGGAGCGTCACAGCGTAGATGATACCGTATCCTCTTCTTTGTTTCTTTTCCTCCATCTAGAGTGCGAGCTTAAGGGCATCGAAGATTCTCGTTGGTGGCTTCTCCCACTATGTGCTCTCAATACTTGTGGAGCTCCCACATCTCCCTGTTTAATCAATCAGGATTAAGAAAATTTCCCCTTAAACAGCTTGCAAATTAATGATCGCTGACCTGTCTTTGCCTTTGTTGCAGATTCTCGATTTGCATTTGCAAGTTTTGCATTTGTTCTGCGCTAGCTCGATTCAGATCAGTAAGTTGGTTCTTTATGCTCGTTTGGAAGCTTAAAAAAGCTTGCAACATAGAGGATTCTAAAGTTTTCCTCATTGTGTCAAAATTATCCTCCTCCCGATTGGCATTATTAGCAGCATGATGAGGACTGGATAGATGTTCCCTAGGAGGTAGTTCCATCTGGAGAATACATAGAAATTTCGTACTCAATGAACTCTCTATTCTATTCTATTCTAAATGTCTTGAAATGACATCAAACTATCTGAACTTTCAATCCCCTATCATGTTTTTGCTCCCATGATTCTTCTAGAGGCCATGACATAGTCTCCACGTTCCTTATTTATTATCTATGCCCCATTCATTCAATTTATTGTCTTACGTCCATTAAGCGATCATATCATGAACTAGGTTAATTAGCTAATATCACACAGAATTTAAACATTAACAGTTAGCAAACCACCAGCTGCCCACTCCGGTCCTACACTTGTAAGACCTGCCTCTACTCCTTGAGTTTCCTCAAGTTGGAAGGGGAAGCAGCATGTTTCTTAACATAGCCATATGCTACCCACTGGTGGATTGACCCCCCACAATCATAACTTCGCTACTTCGGGTTCCACGGGTTCCACATATGTGTCCAGCGTTTCGCTCTGCTATAATTGTGTCAGGTCCACATAGGCATATTCTATGTGTTTACAGTGCTTACTATTAATTGCAGTCAACCTATGATAATTAAATATCAGTTACTTTTTTTTTTTTAATTATTTACATTCCAATATTGCAAGTTCATGTACATACAAACATTAATCCCAAATTAATCACAAAGATAGATAGATAGATAGATAGATAGATAGATAGTATTTTAATGTCACGCCACTAGGCAGCATCCAACTGGACATGTGACCACACACCACACTACATTGCTTAGTTGGGCCCTGCCCCCAACCACTTTACATTGCGTCTGTCCCGGTCCTCCATCATGGCTGGAAAGCAATTGTTATGAATGTAACAATTGTGTAGGAATGGTTTTAATAATGATTATTTTGTGGCGTGTACACACCCTAATATAAGACAAATTATTGCCTTTCATAACCATTACTCATTAAGCACACTGATAATGTCTATTTCATCACTTCTAACTATTGTGCTGATGGAAAATAGTGGATTGCTATTGTGACAAGAAGATTCTAGGTTAAAAGTTCCAATTTTTCAGTTACATTGTGAATTCCTCGAGGTGGTGACAAAGTACTAAATGTCAAAAGGGAATGAATAAAGACCCTAACACAAAGCAGTAATAACACAAGTTCTGTCTATACTAGATGGTAAACAATCTAGAACTACCCTTAATATGTTATTGTTCTTTGTTACACGGTACTTTGTCCCATGAGTCTTGATGCAATCATACCTCCAATATAACCCCATTTATGGAATATGAAATAACAACTATATTCAATGGATTGCACCTACCCATACTATGCTATAAGATACTCCAACCATGATCAAACATGTTACCAATTTTGTATATCTCTATCACAGGTTCCATAGTGAGAAGTGCTCCAATTAGAAAAAAGAAATAGCCCTAATACCTTGGAAATAGTATGCTGGCATTAAAAATTATCTTGTGATAGCTTGTCCCATAAAGTCATTGTAAATAAAAATAACTTTGAATTCATTTTTTTTTAACTAGGTTCAACCCGTGACTGGCTCTGATACCAATTTTGTGACGGTCCTTTGCCCGACACTTGCCGTTACTGAAATACTTTATACAAAGCCTAAGATCTCACAGGTGCAGAACCTACACGTCGCCCCTAACCCCAAATAATATGTTACGGTCCCCCTAAGCTACGGGTCTCTAGCTCAGGAAAATAACCTTCACCCAGAAGCAACTCGACGTGACCAGCGTCGAGTCCGCACTAGTGAGCTTCATCAGTGCCCACTCGCTAGTGCTGAGTGCTTAACACTCGTGGCCTCGGTTTCTGCTTAGTCTCCCCGGAGAGCTGTGGGCAGACCAAGGTGCAATCCAGGCTAGCAACATGAGCGATTTCCATATTTTTTTCTATGGATATGCTAACTCGAGAAATACTATTTATGAACGTGTATCCAACTTGATTTGGTAAGATTCCTTATCAAACGACTTTGTTAATGTCTAAGGTTACCCCTAGAATGGGTGTTGTTATCCATTATCGAGATATTCGGCATTCCATAATTATAATATGCCAGAACGAAAAACTAAACAACAGAGTTGGCTTGGGAAACAACTCAGGCTCAATGTATTTAGGCTTAATTTGCCTCGTGAATTTAAGAAATATTTATCTATGGTCTTTACTTGGATAAACAATTTAATTAGTTAAGCTAAGGAATAACATTGTATTAAGGTTATTAATTGGCTGATAACGGGTCGTCGACCTGTTCCTACCAATTACGTATCAGACGAAGAAAGCTGGGCCGGATCTCCATCTCGATTAAGAAAAAAGGTCATTCCAACCTGTGGAAGAGGCCGGATCCTCCAATAACCTGGCCGATCTATCTTTATCTCTTGTTATTAGCTGCTATTTGCAAATGAAAAGCACGATTCTGGAAGGTTCATAAACAGATCAGTTAGGGTTCTTGCAAAGGCGGAAGTTTTGGCCGCCACACATCTTGGCATGCAAAGATCTGGCCGCAGCATATCTTGGCTGCGAAGTAACTACAGGCTGTGATCAAAACTTCGGCCAAAAACGCAGATCTGGTAAGCAGATAGGAACATGCGAGATACATGGTAAGTTTCCTTTATTTTTTTCATTGTGGAACTATCAAAGCTGCCGAAACCACGGGCTGAGGTAGATACTGCTGCTGGAATCAAAGATCTGTGCTTATAGATTATTCTGACATCTTCTTCTATATTAGTTTTAGAATGATCGTTTTCTTTAAACAAAAAGAACAATTGCCTTACCTCTAATTGCCTCTTCAATTCCTATTTATACCTTTTCTATTCCATTGATTCCTTCCTTCTTCTTCTCTCCTTCATTCCCTTCTAACTCCTTTGAATTATTTAACTGCCCCGTCATCCTTATGCCACGTCATCCTTATGCCACGTCATCTCCTCTAATTATAAAGATGACTACAATAAGACTCACATCACACTTTCTTGCACAGAGACCACCTACATCTTGAACCCGAGCTCCAAAAACATGGCTTGCCGCCTTCGATGGCCGCTAATAACGCCTAAGGGATGGGGTCAAGCACCTCCTAAATTTGAACGAGGAAATTAGCCGCAATTTGCTTGGCTTGAAATTTTAACATAACCAAAATGCCAATTGGACCCCTATGAATTCCTGTTAAATCTCGATGCCGGTAAATCTTAACCCCAACCAGTTAAACAAAAAAAACATAACGGCAACCAATGTGAAGGCCAGTTATAACATAACAACATTTAACCCCCTAGTGTGAAGCGGCCCTTAGATATTAGTGTCTTGTTCTCATTACTTTTTTTAGTTCTTAATGCACTTCTACATACAACATGGCAACTGGCTCACTGGTTCTACCTCCGGAATGGAAAGTGATTCCGCTCAACAGGTCACGCGCAAGTAAGCTCGCAGTTGCCATGTTGTGGCAGCTGGAAACTGGGTCGACGATTCCAAGACCCGCTCCTGGCTCCCTGCCGGTCGCGGGACTCCCTGAAATCATTGGAAGAATTAAATGAGAACAACTTTTTAGGTTAGTTAATTCTCAATCAAAGTTGAGTTAATTCTCAATGTTGATACAAAGCGAAGGCTCTAGAAGCTAAAACCCTAACTAAAAACTTCTAAACCCTGAACCCCTCCACCAATCCTCCCATTCCATTCCATCGAGCCCAACATGTTTCCGGCGATGCGAGCTCGGATTGGGAGTCTAGTTAGGGTCCAAAAGCTGCCTGCTTCCAGGGTATCTGCTGCATTCATGTCATCCCGGCGCCGTGAGATCCCTAAACCCCCTGAACCCCCAAGGCTGGAAGAAAGATTTGGCATTCGCAGAGAAGTAAACCCAACTGCCTATCGCCTTGCCGACCTCGATATGCCCGGTTGGAAGCGGTAAGTTTTCTCCTTTGCTTCAGTTTTGCTTGATTTTGTTTCAAGAGTTTAAGATATTTGGCATTAAAATTACCATTTTTAATGCTCAGCGATGCAATTTTAAGCTTTCAAACTACAGCATTTGATTTGTTGAGGTTTTGGGTTTATCATTTTCTTTAACTTTTTGTTTCAATGATACTTTTGGTTTATCATTCATCACAGACATTAGTTTATGTGATTCTAGTGCTCAACCCAATATTATCAGTCTAACTATCCCTTTTCTTCTTGTTTTTTTTCTTCTATTTGTTCATAGGCAAAATAAGACGTGGTCTGTTAAGCCCGGAAAATTCCCTTGGAAGTATGACTTGGCTGAAATGTGCTACATTTCTGAAGGGAGAGCCAGAGTATATCCCGATAATGCCAATGGAGAATATGTGGAATTTAAAGCTGGTGATGTGCTCATGTTTCCAAAGGGAATGAGCTGCACTTGGGATGTTTTAGAAGACTTATCAAAATACTACATCCTTGTAGACAGTATTGAGCATCACTATGGAACCAGCATGGAAGGCAAAACTCCTCCTATGCCACCGGGTCGCAAGTCAATCAGAGAAATTCTAGGCCAGGATTGAAGTGCTACCACTTTCGTACAGGACAGGGTTAAATGGCCAATTTTGCTACGTCCTAAGATCTAGTAGACTCGGTCTTTAAGCTGATGGTTAAATTCAAGAGCTCGCATTTGATCAAGAGATATCTTGAATATTGTGGGTTCTGCAGGTTTTGCTCAGACTTGGTTCTGTGATTAGTTGGTGATGAACCCTAGTAATATGCAGATAATGGAGACATAATTTGCTTACATTTTGTTATGTAGGTTACTTAATGTATTCAGAACTAGTACTGAATATGAACTTGACGCCATTCATGTTTGGTTAATACATGCATTGTCTAGCTCTCAGTTTGTTGAAGATTATATGTTTGATGCATGCAAGATTAATACATGCAGCTTTAGTGGGAAAACGGGTTATGTTCTTTGTTATGGGTTGGAATATGGTGCCTGGTTGAATTTAGTGGGCAGATTGGGTTCATTTATTGGATCATTTAGCATGCAATTTGATGCCATGGTCCGTTTTCCTTTTGTTGCTTGATATACTTGAACAATGGTAATCAGGCAGCCGTAGGGGCGAATAAGGTCTAAACAAGTTAGCCAGCCCTTGATAACATTGCATAATATTTATAATGAGTAGGACTATCAGAGTTTTAGCATAGTTCTTTAGCAGCATCAAATGGCAATGTCTATTTCTGTGCTCAAACAATATATTACAAGTCTAACAAGACGTTCCAACAACAAGACCATCTTAGTAGAGCTCTCCTTAATCATATAACGTTTTACAATCTAACAAGACCTTCCAAGAACAAGACCAAGCATGCCTCCTTGTTGAAGGTGTTCCTGGCAAAACCTTCAACCTCAATGGTTTAAAACCTCCAGGTTGCTTGAGGCAACCACTCTGAGTGAAAAATCCTAAGAAGAATGCTCTAACAGTGATTAAGAACAACTTTCCCTAAAGAGAAAAAAGTTTGCCTTGCAAGAATGCATGCCAAATGCAAACTAAAGGGATCTTACTCATGATTCTTGATTCTAGAGCTGCACAGGACCTTGAAGGATGTTGGGAAAAAAGTCAGATAGAAGAATATAAATATGGAGTTGCAATTACAGATCAATGCCCCTGTGGTGCAGGCTTAAACTTCTATCAATGAATCAAGCAAACATTTTGATTACCATGAACTTATACTATAGATGCTTATATGCAATGCTTCTACTGTTTTCCTTTCTCAAAGTAAGATGCAAAGGTTAAGTAATGTATAGGAATGATGTCTGTCACAAAATCAATAGGAAGCACTCATAAATTTGTCAACAAGGCTCGGATTTTCATTCAACTCAGGATCACACAGGCAAACAATAATAATCCCAAGCTCTAAGTCTTGGGCACATGACGAAAAAAGTATACAATCAAGTAAATCAGCACAACTTTGTCAATAATTTATGCGGAATATCATGTTTGGAAGGCAGAATCAAGCTCCAGATATATGCACCGGTCCTTCTTCAAGCTAATCGATCCGTCTTTCACCTCAAAGCCCTCGAAAATCTTCTGAGAATAAAACCCCCTTTTAAAATTCCCATGTTTAGCTCTGTTCTTGGCAATATAAGGAGGCACCTCCTTCTTGTCGAACCATTCCAGTTCAACGCCAGTCTTGAGCCTTCTAGGCATCTGTCTCGTGTTCCTGCTTGCCTTCGGGCCATTGTATTCTTGATTCCTGTTCATATATCAGATTCTTTACCGATCTTGGCGTATTTCTTGCGTATTTTCCACGTATTTTTTAAGTGAAAGCACAAGCAGAAGCGAAGACACAGTTTGAATCAAGAAAAATCACCGATTCCCTCTCGGAACCTTCTATATATACAATCGTGATGGTTACAACAGAAACATAAATGATCTAATTATGTTTGTTACTCCAACGTCTACTTCATTTAATACAGAATCTTTTGTTACTATTCTCAACACTCCCCCATTCTGTTTAGAATGAAGAATCTACTCCAAGTGTAGCTCTGTGTTTCACGAATTTCTCCTTACTGAGTGGCTTTGTCAAGAGATCAGCTGGCATCTCATCTGTAGAAATATACTCCATCTTAATTGTCTTATCCACCACTCTTTCTCTTGTATAATGGTGATGAATTGAGATATGCTTGGATCTCCTGTGATGAATAGGATTTTCTGTCAAGGCACATCGCTTTTTTGTTGTCATTGTATATGGCAAGAGGGCCCATCCTGAACATAACCAATTTCGATAAAAGCGCCTAAGCCACACGGTTTCCCTTACTACCGAAGTGGCCATATACTCGACCTTGCATGATGATAAGGCTATCGACGTTTGCTTGCGGCTTGTCCAATCACCACCGCTCCATGTAACATAATCAAAAAAACTGTTGTAGACCTTTCCGTGTCCCGATCCCCTGCCGGTCAAGGTCCACTAATGAAACCAATCGACTACAGGATCATTTGAATCGGTCTATACAACAACCCAAACCGGAAGTTCCTTGTAAATATCTTATTATTCTTTTTACTTCTTTCCAATGCTCCATTCACGGATTCTCGTGATATATCCGCCATCGCTTCCTATCGCTTGTGCAATATCCGCCGAAAGTGCTCACCATGATATGCATAAGACACCCTAATCGCATTTCTATATGGAATATGATTCATTTATAGTTGTTCGACAAATGTCCGAGGCTCCATATCTTTACACAATTTGTACATTTTTGTTGAAGCCGGTGTATCTTTTGGTACACATCCATCCATGCTAAACCTCGTGGACCCGATCTTTGGATGGCGATTCTTGATGTATCATAAGCATTCTTTTGTTCCTATCCTCGACAACTTGAAGACCCAAACATGTTTGGATCTCTCCTAAATCTGTCATACTGAAACTCCTATTGCAATTTTTTTTTTTCGATTTCACTCCTTCCATTCCTTTACTAATGATAATCAGATCATCCACATAAACTATTACCATAGTAATTTTGTGTGTAACCCATCTACAATAAACATTCCATTCTCGTCTCCCGCATTTATTGAATCCCAAAGTCTGCAGAACAGAAATCTGTCAAGTCGATTGTACCATGTCCTTGGACTTTGTTTCAGCCCATACAAAGCACGATTTAGCTTACATACCTTGCCTTTCCCAAAATCGAAGCCTTCAGGTTGTCTCATAAAAATCTCCTCGTCAAGAGCCCCATTCAAGAAAGCTGTTTTCACATCCATTTGGTGTATTTCTAAATCCTCTTGAGCCGCCATCGCTAACATCGTTTTTATGGAGGTCATTTTGCCACGGGCGAAAATGTCTCATCAAAATCGATCCCATGTTGCTGCGAGAATCCTTGGGCCACCAAGCGAGCTCTATACCTTTCCACTGCCCCATCATGTGCTTGCTTAATTTTGAATACCCACTTACATCCCACTGTTTTCCTTCCCTTTGGCAGCTTTACGAGATCCCATGCTTGAGTCAAATGCATTGCACCCATTTCCTCATTCATTGCATTCCGCCACCGCTCAATCAAGCCCCGAGAGCGCATCTTTGATCGATAAAGGTTCCAAGAATTTCGCTTTGAAAACGCATCGATGCACATTTCTCTTCTATATCGGTATCCCACCATGCTCCATTCATGTTTTCCATCGCTTGCTCATCCGCTTAGAACATTTGCAAGTGATGCTGAAATCCCTGATGACTTCCATTCTAACCACCTACTTGTTGGATGATTACCTCTTACACTGCTTCTTAATTCACCGTGAGCTATTGTCCTCGCTGTCCGTGCTCTAACTGGATGATCTCTAGTGCTGGAATCTCTTTGTGCAGATTCACCCACATCATGAACCTCTTCACTGATTTCAGCGCCCTCTGGAACTTCTGGAACCTCTTGAACCTCATAATTTGCAGCTTGTCCATCATTTGTTTTGGAATTGCTGTCCTCCTGGATTTCTAGCCACAAATCTGTGACATTCCAGCATAGTATACGCCCCGAATACATATATTATACTGCCACGTCACCCGTACATGTCACGGATGACATGTACTTGGTGGTTGTAGTAGGTTGCACCTAGGGGGCAAGAGTTGCATCTAGGGGGCAACTTTGAATATTGTGCATGTTAAATAAACATACACAATTAATAACCCCCCATGGACCCCATTGCCAAATGGCTAAACCCCATTTGCCAATGTTACTAACCCTAAGGGTTTCTATATAAGGGTTCCCCCTTAAACTCTAAACCCCTTTTCTCTCTTTGCATTTTAGGGTTTCCATAGAGCTCCTTTCGCATTTCGCATTTCGGCTTCCCTTGCGCCATTTCGGCCAAGTGAAGACCCCATTTCGCATTGCTCGACTCTGTAAAGCCGTCTTTGCACAACAGATTATCGAGTAGCAGCCATCTTCAGCAAGATCAGAGACATGGATGTGTTCCGAGGAGCCGGAGTGGGTCAAGGACCAGGTATCTAGTCATTCTGTTGTGCAAAGCCATCTTTGGGCTAAGCAGTGAGGTAGTTTAGCATATTCATTCAGCCATAGAGGCCTTATAGATCCCGAGATCATAAGCCCTAACTAAGGAACCTAACTCTGTTGTTTAGGTAGATAAAGTAGATGATATTCTTCATTTCAAGATTTGGTATTTCATTATGTGACCTCCATGTATTGGAAAAGGGGGTAGAGACCCTAGCAGCTTTGTAGAAGATGATCCTAGAATAGTATCATTAGTACCCAATTATTGCGGCCTGTACACAGGAGCCCACCGGGTTGAAGGTGGCGGGGCCAGACCGGCATAACAAGGAGGTACTTGTCCCAACACAGATCAATCCCTCTGGTATGTAAAGCCTACCAGGGATTCTAGTGAGCTAGGTCTAATGCCTTGTCACTGCGTGAGGGCAAGGCATGGGCTCGACACCCGTGGAGTGATGCGTCACTCTCCATTGGGTTCAAGTCGAATTAGGGCAGTGGCCCTCTAGCCACCTGTGTTGAGCATGGAAGCCTCTGGAGGGAGGGTAACCTTCCTCCTGCCTCATCGGGGCTGGAGAGATGCAATCCAGTAGTAGCCCTCTTGGCTACGTACCCAGCAGGCTACGGTCCAGTCCCAATACCTATCAAGCCACTCTGCAAAGTGTGTATAGGAGGGGCGAATGGAGTGGACTACCCAACAGCCATGTTCCTTTGCCAGCCAAATTTATTGCCATGAATTCTGTCTGCAATGACTTCTGGAGGCCAAGCCGTCAGTCGAACCCCCTTGAGTCAGAGCCCAGGGTAGGATTCCCTTGTTGATATTGATCATACCGATGATGTTGTATATGTGATGATGATGTTGTGTTCACCCTTCGAGGTGATTGTATTTATATACTGTTAGTTTGTGCTCATGTTTGTTTATTCACGCTTCCGCAGATAGGTCCATTCTTCCCTTGCTGGCTCATTCCACTGGGAGTGGAGTCAGGTGGATGGCCCCTGTCAGTGTAGCTGCCAGGGGGAATGCTCCTCCTTCAGATACGATGTGTGCATCGTATAAGGAGTAGGGGACGTCACAAAATCTGTATTTTCTTGATAGAAGTCAAGAGTCTCCTGCTCTTGTGGCCCCCCTAGGCCTGCTACTCCATATTCCTCAAAAAAAACATTGCTACTTCGAATCACCTTTCTGGTTTGAACATCCAGCAGTCTGTACCGTTTGCCATCTTGACAATATCCCACAAAGATACACCTGCATGATTTGTCTGATAACTTTGATTGCCTGATCTCCTTCGGAACAAAAGCATATGCCATACACGCAAATACTCTAAGATTGCTCACATCTGGCTTTACTCCACTCCACATTTCTTCAGGTGTTTTGCCACTGACTGCCACTGTTGGTGCCCAGTTCTGTAAATAGCAGGCAGTAAGTATGGCTTCTCCCCAAAATGCATCTGCCAATTTTGCCCATTTCATCATGCTTAAGGCACATTCCTTCAAAGTGCGCATTTTTCTTTCTGCCACCCCATTTTGAGAGTGCTCATATGGGTTTGATAGCTGCCTTTTTATACCTTCTTGTTGCAAACACTTGTTGAATGCTTGTGAAACAAATTCAGTTCCATTATCACTTCTAATGGCCTCAATCATAGATCCGGTCTCTCTTTCAACTTGCTTCATCCAAGTCTGAAATGTTTCTAGTACTTCATTCTTTCTTTCCACCAAGAACACAAATGTCTTCCTTGAATAATCATCAATAATTACTAGAAAATATTGAGCATGTCCAAATGTTCTTACTGGCATCTTACCACTCAGATCTGTGTGAATTAGCTGCAGCACCTTTTTTGCTCTTGTTCCTTGCCTTTTTGCTGGCCTTCGATGATGTTTGCCCATCACGCATCCCTCACATAACTCCAGATTTCTTGTACTGTGTATATCAAAACCTGTAACCATGTTTTCTTGCTGTAATTTCCTCATCCTCCCCTGGTTTATGTGACCAAATCGAAGATGCCATATCTGAAGATCTCTGTCTGGTCCCAAGGCTGCAAATGCATTTACTGTTTCCTTCTCTTCTTCAAGTAGCTTGTACAAGAACCCAACTCTAATGCCTTTCCCTACCACTTCCTGCTTACTATTCATTAGCAACATTTCAGTCTTCCTAGTGCATGAGGATATCCCAACGTCTGCCAATCTTGAAAGTGAAATTAGATTCCTTGATAAGGCGGGAACATACATGGCATTTCTCATTTCATGTGGAGCATCTGCAAACTGAATGGTTAGAGTTCCAGTCCCCGTGATCTTCAGACCTGCTGCTATGCCATTCACATTTCGTCCACTGGTTTCTTCTTTGAAGTCTCTAAATTTTTCCAAGCTACTTGTCATGACGTGGGTTGCCGCCGAATCTAGAATCCAAGACTTTTTCCTGTTTCCAGAAGCCACCAACAAAGCCACCGCTTCAGATTCGCGTACTTCAGCAACCAAGCCTTGAGGAAGCTCTTCTCCCACAATGCTGCTTTCACTATCACTCTCAGACAAGCAATCTGCCCATCTTGCTGCCCGAAGGAGTTTATACTCTTGCCCAAGTTCTTCTCGCTTCTCACAGATCGCTTCTGCTAGGCTTGCCTCAACCTCACTCTCATCCTCTTCCTCTAATTTGTTCTCTTCAGCAATATGTGCACTGGAATTCCGACCATTTGTTCATCTTTTCCTTGATGGATACTTCTTGGCTTCTTTCTTTCCCTCTTCTTTTTCTTTTTCACTTCTTTTTCCTTCTTCTTTCTTTCCATGTCTACAATTCCTAGACAAATGCCCTTTCTTTCCACAAGTCCAACACTCAAAGTCTCCTTTTGTGGATCTTGCCTTAGCAACAAATGCTGAATCCTCCTCATCCTTCTTTATGAGATTAGTTGCCTGTAACACAGCTCCAATAACTGCCTCACTGTTCAAAATTCCATTTTTACATCCCATAGCTTGCTTGATAGAATCATATGAACTTGGCAAACTGGCTAATATGGCCATTGCCAAATCTTCATCACTTATAAAATGATTAAGTGCAACTAATTGATCCACCAAGCTTTCCATGTGACTGATATGATCAGTGGGTTCATCCCCTTCTTTCATTTTCGTTGAGAAGAAATTCTGCCACAAGAATAGTTTTTGAGAAGTGCTATGGGTCTTGAATGTTTTCTTCAAACATTTCCAGCCCTCTCTTGCTATTTTCTTCAGCCTCACCAAAGGAATTTGACCATCTTTTAGCCCAAACATCATCGATGTTTTAGCCCTGTTATCCTTCTTCCTCCATGCTGCCAATCGATTCATATCTTCCTTGAGTATGGGTAATCTCCCCTTCAGTATCATTCACTAAATTCTCAATGGACATTGGGTCTGCCGGCATTAGGTCTGCCCCGCTTACAACATCCCAGATATCCCTTTCCTCCAAGAAAGCTTGCATTTTCCAAAACCACACAGTGGCGTTGTTCCTGTCAAGCTTCTCCATATTCTTGAGATCCATCTGAAACTTTGCCATCTCACAGTCTCCCTTTGATTCTTACTATGCTTCTCTGTTTTCGAGCTCTGATACCATAAAGCGAAAGCACAAGCAGAAACAAAGACACAGTTTGAATCAAGAAAAATCACCGATTCCCTCTCGGAACCTTCTATATATACAATCGTGATGGTTACAACTGAAACATAAATGATCTAATTACGTTTGTTACTCCAACGTCTACTTCATTTAATACAGAATCATTTGTTACTATTCTCAACAATTTTCCTTGTTTTTGCACAGGTTCATGACACTAACATGTATTTGACCCAAGAAGCTTCTTGCGCTAACTCTATTAGTAGAATTATACCACTGAACAGACTTGTAATTCTGAATAACCTGCATAAAGGAAAACCTCACAATGTTTCCATCTTTATCAGGCTTCCCTGCAGCCAAATGCCTCAAGTTGTTTATATGTCAAGACAACATCAGAATCATGGCACCTGCATGGCATTCTGAACTGCTCTTCCTGATAGTGATTCATGTCCACATCATAGTTCTTACTCAATCTCTCATTATACTCAAGAAACTCTTTCCCATTCTCTTGACCAACTAGAAAATCACTTATCAGCAGCTGATGCAACTCATTCTGCCCTCGAATAGCAAACCTACCTACACAATAGTACAAGAATCTCCTCTGCAAGCCTCTAGCACGAGTAACCTGATAATCCAGGTCTGCTAACAATGCTACTTCATTAGCAAACCTAATCTCATCTACCTTTTTTCTTTTCTGACAGACACCTGGAGTTTTCCTAGATCTCCTCATGCTATCTATACAAGCTAATCGTGCTCGCTCAAAAATAGACTCTTCCTAATGTCAAAGGTAAGCTCTTGAATTCTAGTTTGGGCTATCCTTATTTCCCGATGCCTTCTTATCATGCTCCCAAACTTCCTGAACATATCCTACAATCTGCAAATCAATCAAGAAGTTAGAAAGTTATAAAATCAGAATAACAAAGTAAGAAAGTTGTTAAATAAAACTTACGATTCTAGCATAAAAAATAAAAAATAGACACAAGAATATAAATCTGCTTACAAGTTTTATAAGTGATCAGTTCAAAGGTCGCAAGAACGCAAAAAAGTTGCAATGGAACTCCAAAAATCAGAACAAAAGGCTGAAAACTCAATAAAGATCCTCTCAAAGGACTCCAACCGCCAGAACTACACTCGAACAACCGCCAGAACTCCAAAACAAGCTCAGATCCTCAGCAAAATACTCCACGAATCACCTGCAAGCAAAATTTGTCAGAATATACGTAGATGTGACTAAAAACACAAAAAAAACTCGAGAATCAAATGTAAACTATCCTAGCGCTTTCAAAGAAGCAGGAGCGCCATCAAAAAACTCGCCAAAACACTCTAACGCCTTCGAAAATGGCCTAGCGCTGTTCAAAACGCCATAGCCAGTTCGCGAAGGAGAAAGAGAGAGAAAATGTTACGTCAGACTCTCTCTAAAGTTTTGTCCACGTCAGCGCCACGTCAAACGCCACATCAGAAAAATTGCCACCGTACATTCACGTTGGAGGTAAGGCAGCCGAGGCAAAACTTGACCCCGTGGAATTGAAGGCACCTCCTTTCCTGCATATATATGTAAAAGTTTGGTTAGGTTGTTTTCAGCCGTTAAATGATTGCCAGCCGTTAAATGATTGCCATGTGGACGGTGTAGATCGCATGTGTTGTAGAGTGTTTGAATAGCGGGCAGAATGCAGACCAGAAAGTAGCCCAGCAACCGCAGGCGACATTCTCAAAAAGAATATCTGACACCCATATAAATTGATTGGTTATTATGGCTGAAAAGAGCCTAACCGTACTTTAGCTTAGAAGGAAAGGTACCTTTTGCACGTCTTTGGCGTTCAGTGCAACTTATAAATGGAGGTTCAATCACGTTCTCAAACCTTCGAAGCAACTTCACACTTTGAGAGAAGTTAGGGAACTTCTGTTTAGGAGTAAAGATTATGGATATGGACACATGGCTCAAGGCAAGGGAAGAAGAAAAATGGGGACATTCAAGATGGAGAGGATGTGTATGGCCTTGTTTTTGTTGCTCACATCTGTGGCAGCAGATTTAAAATCGTCAATTTCATCACCATGTGGTGTTACATGTGGTGCTAATAGCATTTGCAGCCAAGGGAACTGTACCTGTCCCCATGATTTTACCCTTTTTGATCCCACCAAGCCAAATTCCGGATGCAAATATGGAGGCAACTATGCCACTAAAGTATTGGCCCTAACAGGTGTTATCTATACTCAATCTTCGGTTAATTTTAGCGAGATGCAATACTTGAATTGTCTTGAGAAGGTCAGTACTAATGAATATCAAGCATCATATTTTAGAGCAACTTCTCAGCTATGCTTCCCTGTAAATTCAGTTGGTAGTCTTGAGGTCACTGAGGACTTCAACGATACAGCTTTTTTTCATGTCAGTATCACAAGTGCAACGTTTTGTGATGAGCCATATAAGTGTGGAAGCTATGGAATTTGCAACAACAGAAATGGCACATGCTCTTGCCCCCCATCTTTTCTTCCTATTAATGGCACAGCCGATAAAGGGTGCACTCGGGCCAATGGCTCTGATTCCGGCTTCCTCACCTTGCCTGGAGTTTCTTCTTCTTCATACCAGCTTCCCAACGATGTCAGGAATTTCAGTGATACTTTCAATTGCATGAAAATTTGTGACGGGAATTTTAACTGCCTGGCAGTATTCGATCAAACAAATCGAACCTGTTCCATAATACTAGGCCAGGTGGGTACTCTTGCTAATTTCCCCCAGAGTAATTTTGTAACATATCTGTGGGTTAATAAAACAGAGACAAATTCAAACAACAGGGAACCTATTAGTAACACCACAACTCCCCTGCTCAAGTGTGATGCTCGAGATGCATGTGGAAATTATGGAATTTGCTCAGCAAGTGGATGTTCTTGCCCTGATAAATTTGTTCACTTATCTCTTGGCTGCAAACCTGGTAGTGGCTATAAAAGTGACTTCCTTGTGATGAATGGTACTACATACTGTGGCACATATCCCTCCACAAATCTCACCAATTCTTCAACGTGTCCGAACTTATGTAGCCAAAACACAAGTTGTGAAGCTGCCTTCCTGAGTGCAAAAGGTGAGTGTGTTTTGATGTTTACACAAGTTGGGAGTCTCAAATATACCTCCAATCAGACTGATGTTGCTTTTCTTAGAGTTAACAAAACATCAACAAAATCTTCACTCTCTGCAAAGGCTTTGACAGGAATCATAGTTGGATCAATAGTACTGTTTATAGGTTGCATTATTGTCCTAGGTTGTATTTGGTTCCCATATAAGATCCGCAAAGATAATAGTCATACTCAGGAGGAAATTGTATACAACAGTCAGATTTGTGACAATGCAAAAGAAGAAAGTAAGGTTGTTACTGCAGACCTTGGAATAGAAGTGACCGAAAACTATGAAGGGGATGATGAAGCAATATCAGCAGTTAAATGCAGTGGTCAGACCGAGAATATTGAAAGGCAGACTTGTCAAAACGTTGCAGTAGGTCCAAACATTTATTCCTATGCTGACATACTGGAAATGACAAACAATTTTGCAAATAGAATTGGAGAGGGAGGATATGCTCTTGTATACAAGGGGAAGACTAAGGAAGGATCCGATTCAGCTGTCAAAGTGCTCAAGCCCACTAAACAAACAGAGCGAGAATTCATTCGAGAAATTTCTCTTCTATCCATGATCCACCATTGGAACCTGGTTGAGTTTCTAGGTTACTGCAATGAAGACACTCATAGAATTTTAGTTTATGAATTTATGGTAAATGGCTCGCTAGACAATTGGATCTTCAACAACTTAAGTCACCCTTTAACCTGGGAACAGAGATACAGTATCATTGTTGGAGTTGCTTCTGGTATGACTTACCTTCATGATCAATGCAGAAACCGAGTTTTGCATTTAGATCTCAAGCCTCAGAACATACTTTTGGATGCCAATTTTCATCCTAAAATTGCTGATTTTGGTCTAAGTAGACTGCTTGATAGAAATAAATCTATGACCATGACACAAACAGTCAGAGGTACGCCTCAGTATATTGCTCCTGAGTGCTTCATGGGTGCAGGTCTAAATGAGAAGATGGATGTTTACGGCTTTGGTATTATTATGCTAGAGGTGCTTGGAGGACAAGGAATTGTAAATTTGCCAGGATCAAAACTTGCAGATGCAATTTCATGGTGTTGGAGTTGGATGGAAGATTTCTTTCCTGATGATCTGGTGGACCCTGCTATTCAAAGAACTGTAGACAAAATACAAGCCAAAAGGGTGATGCAACTTGCTTTTCTCTGTATGCAACTGGCACCCTCTCAACGTCCTTGCATGTCTGCTGTTTCTCAAATGCTGCAAGGAATAGTACCATTGCAGCGTATGTCTCTTGCTCAGGAACAAATGCTCAAAGAATCTTTTAACTCCAAACAACCTCTACTCAGCTGTTCTATTAGCATGAGCACCAGTTCTCTTAATGTCCCAGCGACTTCTACTACTAGCACTGCCAATTATCAAGAGGCTTTCTCTTCCTTGCAAGGAAGATAATCCCTTCATTTCATATCTATGCTTGATAATTAAGAATAAGTTTTCATAAACGCAAGCAAACACAAGCGTATTTGCCTTGTTCTTACTTGCGTTTTGTGTCTACTGATCCAATTGCACACTCATGCCATTATCTTGGGGTCCCTCATTAAGGATGGGTAAAAGTAAAAGTGCAATATGCCAAGGACGTGGCCTTTAGTCCAAAAGGGGCCCTATGGTCCAAAGTGGGCTTTTAGTCCAAAAGGGGCCCTATGGTCCAAAGAGGGCCTTTGGTCCAAAGAAGGACCAAATGGGGCGTGCATGCTATATAGTAGCTCGGGGGAGAGCTCTGGGGCAGCTGTGTCATAGCTGAGGGCTCGTGGTTGGGTGGTGAGATAGCGTGCCACGTCAAGAGTCCATTTTAGTGGTATCAGAGCAACAACTTTCGATGGCCGGTTCCCCTGCCAGTGTTAACTTGGAAGATGAAGAGCTCAAGGAAAAACTTTTTGAGTTAGAGCATGATAATTCGCTCATGAGAGAAAAACTTGCAGCTGCCGAGGCTCGAATTGCGGAGCTGCAAGAAGTGGATTCTCTGTGAGCACGGTGCAGCGCGATTTGCGACGAAAGGCTGTGGCGTCCACGTAGTGGCATCAAAACCGGTGAATTCAAAAAGTATTCCGCTGCCACTAGTGATGCGGATGCAAACTATGAATTCAAATCCCGGAGCCACGCGAAAAGTTCATCCGCATCACTAGTGGCAGCGGAATACTTTTTGAATTCAATTTTGACATTGGCACCGGTTTTGATGCCACTACATGGACGCCTCGGCAGCCTTTGTCGCGAATCAGCCACACATGCGCCAAGCAGAGAATCCAGTTCTTGCACCCCGCACGAGCCTCTAAGTAAATGCAAGTTTTTCTCTCATGAGCGAATTATCATGCTCTAACTCAAAAAGTTTTTCCTTGAGCTCTTCATCTTCCAAGTTAACATTGGCAGGGGAACCGGCCATCGAAACTTGTTGCTCTGATACCACTAAAATGGACTCTTGACGTGGCATGCTATCTCACCACCCAACCACGAGCCCTCAGCTATGACACAGCTGCCCCAGAGCTCTCCCCCGAGCTACTATATAGCATGCACGCCCCCTTTGGTCCTTCTTTGGACCAAAGGCCCTCTTTGGACCATAGGGCCCCTTTTGGACTAAAAGCCCACTTTGGACCATAAGGCCCCTTTTGGACTAAAGGCCACGTCCTTGGCATATTGCAAAAAGTAATAAAATAGATACCATTCTAGCTTGCCACTCTATCTGCCCATTCAATGTTTTTAAAGTAGACCCCTACCATGTTCTTAGAGGCCCGTCCACAAGTGCCTCTCGATCGAATTGTGTATGTAACTGGGTAGTTGAGTGTTGTAGAAATGTCTGAACGCGTTTTATATCTTCGTCTATTACACCGTGGGACGAGTGGCAGCATACAGTAGAGTCGAGATAGAACAGTAAGCATACTCGATTACTATAGGCCAAGAAGTAGGTTTTTCTAAACATACCTACAATGTGCAGGGATGTGAAGATAAGTTTCCACGGATTTTTGGTCACGAAGCTGCAGGGTGAGATGTACCCTATCATCAAAATCACATGGGGTATATTACTGACCTTGCAGTTGCATTTGCAGGATCGTGGAACGCATTGGTGATGGAGTTTCTGAATTTGAAATTGGGGATCGTGTCCTCACAATTTTTGCTGGAGTGTGCAAAAAATGCAAATTCTGCAAGTCTACAAAAACTAATCTTTGTAAAAGCACATGATAGATGCTAACAATATGAGGCACGAGGGCGCAGTGTATATTTTCAATGTTGAAGATAAAACTACAAGAATATGTTGGCTAGAAATTTAGGTTGGACTTCATGGAAAGTTTGTACAGCATAAGTATGGCTATGAATGTACAATGCCATGTGCTTTGGAGGTTTTGATGGAAAAAAAATTCTTTTTGATTTCTAGGAACATCCAAAAATTGCCTAGTCACAGAAATTTGTGAGGACGAAATCAGGACAATCAAGGAGCAACACGGAGCAAGTGGCTTTTGGAAAATTGAACATGCTTCTTTTGCAATTGCATACTTCTAGAATAAACCAAGCCTAAAATAGCTAAACCGAGTTCACCTACTCTTAACCATATGTGTTCGTTCAAATAAATATGGCATCTATCAAATGTGATGGTTCATAGATTCTATATAAAGCTATGTTCCCTTAGTAGCCTGTTTAATTGGACCCATTCCATCTAAATCATAACCATTCCTTTTTGAAACTACTTACATTGGACAAATGTTCCTTGAATCTATTGAATCTAGTGACTTATTCTATTGAGGTATCCTAGTGTCTAGTAGTTCACGTTTTGTGAAACTGAGTGGGAAAATAGGAAATGCTTGCTCAAATGCTTGCTCAAGGATTTTATATTACATGATAGTTAAGATGACTGGTAATCTAGCCCCTAAATTTGTTAGGACATGAAATGTACAGATTCATGCTTGTTGCTACGGCAATGCGATGTCTTGTAATAAGTACAATAACATAGTTCGCATTTACATGTTTTCGTAAGTAGTTGTTGGGATTTGTTATAGTTTTCTGGGGACACAAACTCTACTCTCAAATTCAGTTCAGCCGATCTCTTCACTTGCTCTATGCTTAACCATTTATTATTTCATGTAACTGCATTTTACGTAAACTTTTAATCTTGATGATGATGGTTTTAGGCTATTTGAAGACTCTTGCTACAAATGCATAGTGCTGGTGCTAGTATCGGCGCATTTAGTTTTGTATGATACGTTGACTCTAAACACCATCTCGACTTCAAGAAGATTTGTGTACATCATTTGACAACAAAAAGCATCATATTCAAGAAGTTCATGGAACAAATAGTTGTCGAATACATGACCTTTTGCACCAATGCTCATATTTGGATATGAGTTCTAAAGGTTTTCTAACTCTTAGAACTACTATTGAGGATTGAGAAGATAAACCAACAAAATAAAAAACAAGCAAACACACCCTATGACCACTGGAGGGCAACCATCTGTGCGCACAGAGGTTGTCCTCCAGTTTCATGTGGGTAAAGTGGCTTAAATCTAACAGTGTGGAATCAGAATTTGTACTTCGGCGACTCAATGTTTAAGTTAAAGTAGATCCCTACCATGTTCTTAGAGGCCCATCCATAAGTGCCCCTCAACCGAATTGTGTATGTAACTGCGTAATTGAGTGTTGGTTTGAGCATTAAGCATGCAGGCTTGTGGTTGTGAAAATCTTGAAGGCCTGCTGAAAAAATGACGTGCGCCATTTTTCTTGAACTTTTTGTCTTTTCCTCCATTTTCAGTTCAAAATTGTTTCTTGGCAAAGAAACTCCCTGAAGCCTGCATTGCTATCGGATCTGAAGGAAAAATTTGGCAATTGAAGGGGCTGCCCCTGTAGAGGGCCAGCATTATCGAATTGCTCAGATTTTTCTCTTTCATGGAAGCTAAAATTTTTGCAATTCTTAAACAGGGACAGAAACTGATCTGTGGTTTTCTCTGTGGCACTCCTGCTGATCTTTAGAATTCCTTCTTAACAGAAAATCTCTTCCCGGATAATCTTTTCTCACATGAATATAGCTTTGTTCCAAGCTGTGTTGAATTTGAGACAGAGATCATCGATTCTTGGCTGGAGGAATTTGTGGGAAGCAAGAGAATTCAAGCTACTGCCATTTTCAGAGTGCATTGTGACTGGTTGGATGACAAAATTATTGTCAAATTGTACTCCCCAATCTGATTTCAATTGTTTTTAGTGTTCCAGTAATGACTAAGGTTTAGCAATTGAAGGTAATCCATTCCGCCTAATTTGTCTAATTTCTCTCGATCCTACTCTTTAGCCTGATTTTTTCCCTTTCTTTAGACTCCCCCTGTTTTTTGGCGCTCAATTGCCCCTTTGTTGTTCCCTCCTGAAGTAATCATGAACTCTGCTGGCCAATGTAACCTAAATTCTTCGACATTGCCCTTTCTCCATTGCTTCTTTGCTCTTTCTAAGGAGGATCAAGGCGCTCTCTTGGCAAATCTTCATAAAATCTCGGCTGATCCTGCAAAATTCATCCCTTTTGGAAATTTCAAGGATTTATCTCTTCTGGAAAGAAAGATGACACCCTTATCAGACAAAACTCCAATTTGGGACACTCTCTCCATGGATCCGAGCGCAATTGGAAACCGACCTCTGATAAATCCTGCTACGGGTGTTCCTTTGCCATATGGAGTCATTAGGCCAACAAATGAAGTTCGCTCTGATGAAGATTGGGATGGTATTCTTCAGCAAGAGAGGCCAGACATTGCTTCAAACCTCGCCACTATTCATGATTTTCATCTTAACTCCCCTATGGTTCTTGAAAAGCTGAAATGCCTCTCAAACTCTGCTGTTGTTGTTAAAATCAATAAGGTCGGGATCAGTATTGAAAAACTTTGGTCTTTTCTGCTTTCTCTACAAAAAGGCCTTTCTATCAAAGCGGTTTATTGGCTAAACTATCCTTACATTATGGTTGAATGTGGTAGTCAGAGGACTGCTAACTATCTGTTGCAAAGTGGTATTCTAGTTTTCGAAAATTTTCATTTGTCTTTTATCAAATGGAATCCTAAGCTTTCAACTGCCGACCTCAATAACTTTCATGTTGCCTCAACCTCTTTATTTGGCTTAAATCCTATTTATTGGAATGAAGAATCAATCAAAAGCCTTTTCAATTCTATTGGCAACTATATTTCTACTGTTTATGCTCCATATAAGCCTCCTGTTGTCTATGTCCAAATTGACATTTCTAAAAAAATTCCAACCTCAATTCCTTTCACTGATTGTTTTGGCCAAAAAACTTCTCTGGATCTAAGGTGGAATGGTTTACCTCCTATTTGCTCTTCTTGTGATTTTAGGCATGCTTGGTATACTAATTGTAAGGAGAAAGGAGTTAAAGACTCAAACTCAAAGGGAGGAATTTGTGATTATGCTATCCCTTCTCCTCCTCCTCCAAACCTACTTCCTGAAAAACAGCAAGAAGACAAAGTTATCACTTGGAAAAAGGTCAATGGTAGCACAAAGAGAATTGCCAAAAAAAGGATGGAAAAGGGTATTCAGATTGGTGTAAATGCTCAATTTGCTGCTGGTCACAGAGGATCCTCTATTCCCTCTGAAGTTATCACTGATTCTGAGAGATACAAAGCCAAAGGAAAAGCAAAAATATATGAGGACGAGACTTCTAAGGATTTACATTCTACTTTGGCTAAAATAGCTGCTGATTCAAAATCCCTGAGGTACCAAAGTCATTATTCAAACTCAAAATGGAATCTATCCAACTGGATTCCCACCAAAGGCACGAGAGATTCATTAACTAAGGAAATTCAAGAAAAATATTCCTTGCAGAATAAGGTGACAGGAATAAACTCAAGAAGATAAACTGGTGTTATCCCCAAACCACCAGATAACTTCATCAAAAATAAAGATATTGCTGAGACTTCCAAAAAGGTCTCCTCTGAAATAAATGATCCTAAAGTGACAAGAGAAAATTTGGTGGAAACTTCTGAAGACAATTCAAGTAAGCAAGATATTGATGAGGTAATCCAATGTTCTAACCAATTTGCTGCCTTTACTAATTCTCATGCAGAGCAGATGGAATTACTGCAATCAGAAAATGAGGATTTAGAAGTTCCCCTAAATCACTTAACTAAACCTCCATCTCAGCCACCACCTAATCTGCTGGAATTTGATACTCCTATCCCAAAAATGGTGAATTTCCTTGACCTCATTGACCTTTCCTCTCCTGAAGACTCTATCTCTTGCCATGACCATCAACCTGTTATCTCTGACAAAATAGCAGATCATTTGGCTTCCATAGATTTCATTGTTACAGCTATAAATAACTGTCAGCAGATAAGTCCTGAAGGTTTGGAATTAGATAAGGATAAAGGAAAAAAGTTGGATCAGCAGGGTCATAAAGGATCAGAAGAATCAACTCAGGATTTGCTTAAGGGTGATATTTGTGACATTGAATTTGTTCTTGAGACTCCACAATCTGCTGGTATACAGTGCACTGAGCGAGAAAAGTCCCCTTCCAGGCAAGTTCTTGAACCATCCAAGTGTCAATTTCATAATAGTCTTCATAATAATGAAATGGCTAATAATGCTGCTGTTAATAAGACTATTAATAAATTGTTTGAGTTTATTCCTGGGGGGATTTCCTCTGATGAATTAGACAGTGACAAGGAAAATTTGTGTACTAATGGGAATGACAGTAATTGGGATGTTGAATATTACCTTAACTCCTCCTCTGTAACCAATAGTGACAAGAGAGAGACAACTAAAGCAAAGGTGGGCAAAAAAGCTAAATTGGTTACAAATTATAGTGCTCCTGCCAATAATACTAGAAGTAAAAATAAGAAAGATAGAAAAGGGAAATCCAAATCCAAGCATAGATAATTTTCTTGTCCTTTCCTAGCTTTCATTTTCTCCAAAAATGAAGATTCTATCATGGAATCTTAGGGGAATTAAGGGAGTTCTCAAAGGAAGGAGAGTTATTTCTCAAATTAAATCTTACAAGGCTGATATCATCCTATTGCAAGAATTAAAGCTGCAGAAATTTGAATGTGCAAATCTTGGGGATTGGATAATCCCTGGTAGCTCCTCCATCTGGTTGGAGGCTGAAGGAACCTCTGGGGGGCATATGTATGATTTGGAAGGATCTAAACACTGAACTTTTTTATAACAGCCCGAGCAAAATGTGGCAGTGTACCATCTTCAATATTATGAATAAATCATTTGGTCTTATTAATGTCTATGCCTCAACCAATCCAAAAGTGAGAGAGCTTCTTTGGTTAGATATTAATCATTGGATGAAGGCACAGAATGTTAATGATTGGATTCTAGCTGGAGATTTCAACAACACTCCAAATTGGGACCAAAAATTAGGTAATAAGATCAACATGACTAGATTGGAAAAAAATCATTGGAATGATCTTATTGATGATCACTCTTTGCTGCTGATCCCTTCCTCCTCTGCTAAATTTACCTGGTCTAACAAGAGAAAAGGAAATGCTAAAGTTTTCTGTGCCCTTGACAGATTTTATCTAAATATCTCTAGTTCCAATTTCTGGGATAATGCCTATGTTTTTAGTGATGAATCTGTTGCTATTTCTGATCATCAACCTCAATTCCTTTGCACCTATCATCAGATTTCTGCTCCAAGATCTGGAAATATCCCCTACAAATTTAACTCTAGTATGCTTCAAAATGCCTCCTTTTGTTAAGAGTTCAGGGTTTTTTACTCTCAGCTTCCTAGAGTAACTGAGGTCATGTCTATGAAGAGCTTCTATTCTAATTTGAAGGCTTCCAAGTCTTGGATTAAGGAATGGACCAAAAAGCTAAATTCTGAGAGGATAAAGGAAAAAAATATCCTTCTACAGCATATGAGAGATGTTAGGCTGGCCTTAAATGACGATCCTTTCAATTCTACCTTACATCTTCAAGAGGAAAATCTTGAAAAAAAGATTAAGCTTATTGAAGAATCTGAGGTCAAAGGTGCTGCTATTAGATGCAAAATTAAATATACTAATGATATGGACTCTGGCAGCACTAAATTCTTCTTTAGAGCTGCCAAAACAAGGCAGACTAAGAGCTCTATTAATGAGATCACAAATGACTCTGGAATGGTTTTAAACAGTCCCTCTGAAATCTCGAATTTCTTTTATGCTAAATATTCTAGTTTGTTCTCTAAAAGCATCAACTCTGATACTTTTGTGGACAATCAGGCTAAGAAATTTATTGATTTGATTGATTCTATTATTCCAAGTGATCATTGTCAAATGGATCTTTCCTTCTCAAATGTTCCAAGCTCTGATGAAGTTCTCTCCATCCTCAAGAGCTTTAAGCATGGCAAATCACCTGGTCCTGATGGATTTCCCCCAGAGTTTTTCTTAGAATTCTGGGATACAATCCAGAATGACTTCATGTATTTCATAAGGGGCTTTTGGGAAGCAAAGCATCTTCACCCTTCTATTGCTAGTAGATTTATCTCTCTAATTCCTAAAGTTGATAAGCCTTCTACTTTTTCTGACTGGAGACCCATCTCTTTAACTAATTCCACTTATAAGATCTGTGCTAAAATTATTGCTTCAAGAATAAAGGATTATTTGCAGAATTGCATTTGTGGAAATCAGAGTGTTTTTCTTCCCAATAGATTTATTCTGGAAAATTACATTGCTGCTATGGAAGGTTTACATTGGAATAAAATTTCGAGTCAAAATTGTGTCCTCCTTAAATTGGATTTCAAAAGAGCCTTTGACAATATTAGATGGGATTTTATTGAATATGCTATGAAAAAGCTTGGTTTTAATGATGATATTATTAAACTTATCATGGGCTTGAACCTTAGATCAAATTCTGCTATCCTCATCAATGGTTCTCCAAGTGCATTCTTCCCTCTTGAAAGGGGGGTCAGACAAGGCTGTCCCTTGGCTCCCTATCTATTTATTGTGGTTGCTGAGTTATTAACCAAGGCTGTAAAACATCACCAAAGGGTTGGAAATCTTTCTAGTCTTAGGCTTCCTGACTCTACTTCCATTTGCATCCAGCAATATGCTGATGACACTTTCTCATTCTTGGAAAATGAGGCTCATAATATTAATTTCTTCATGGATGTCTTGAGCCAGTTTAGTGCAGCCTCTGGAGTGGACTTAAATTTATCCAAATGTGTTATTATTGGTGACTGTGATATCTCTAGTGTGGTTGGCATTAAAATTATTAAGACTTCAGAGGTCACCAAACTTCTGGGTATGCCATTATCTCTAAATTCCAATCTTTCTGGTCTGTGGTCCCCAATTATTGAGAGGATAAGATCTAAACTTCATTTATATAAAAATTCCCTATCTCTGGCTGGTCGGGTGGTTATTGCTAATCAGGTTCTCACCAGTTCTCATATTTGCTTCTCCGCTGCCTTAGTGGCCCCTGCCTCTGTTTACAAGCAAATAGAGAAGATTATAAGGAATTTCATTTGGAATGGAAACAATTTGGTTAATTGGAACACAATCACTAAAAAGAAAAAGGATGGTGGTCCGGCTTGTAAAAATATTCATAAACAAGCACAAGCTCTTGCTGGCAAGTTTGTTTGGAAAGCCTTAAATGGTTCTGATAGTGTGGCCTCCAAATTTATTATGTATTGGCTCAGGGAAAGTTCTCCTGTGGGACATCCTTCAATCTCTCATGAATTGCCAAATTCTGCTTTTTGTGAAGTCTCTTTAGCTTCTAATATGTCCCCTCTCATGAGAAATATTATTAAAGCTTGGAACAATATCCTTTGGCATTCAAATATGATCAGGGTGCAAGTTTTCATTCAAATATGTCTATTTTCTGGTCACCTCCTTTTATGGATCATCCAAATCAGGTTCTTGCCTTAAAACATCCCCAGATTTATAAGAAATGGAGTTCTCTTGGCTTCAAAAGCTTGGGTGATTTGTGGCATAATAATAGATGGATTACTTGGTCGAATCTCAAATTGAGAATCAAGGGATCTCATGCTGATAAGAAGATCTATAAGCATATCAGGAACATAGTTGGTAATTCGATTTCAAATCATACCTTAAGCAGCAAATTGGATTGGAGCCTAAACAGGAAATCTTGTTACAAGGTAAAGGATATTTACAACTTCTTAGATCAGTGTCTTGACCTCCCTAAATCTTCCACTCCTTGGAACATTGATGCTGCTGCTACTAAATCTCTTATCAATAATGTCTGGAACTCTTATGCTTCCAAGAAAATATCCTTCTTTATTTGGCTTATTGCAAACAAAAGTGTTCCTTGTCTTCAGGTCATGAATAGTAGAGATCCAAATGTTTCAGCCAATTGTCCTCTAAATTGTAATGTTGTTGAGGATTTGGAACACATCTTCTTCTGCTCCAAGTTGAATCCCCTTTGGTCTTGGTTCAATTCTTACTTTGGCAACTTTGATAGATCTTCCATCATTAATTTTCTGCAAGGGAATGACATCTACAAAAACACTATTGCCTTCTTGTATTTTTGGAATGTTTGGAAATCAAGAAATAGATGCTTGTATGGTAAAAAAAGGTTTTCTGTTACCTGGATCAAATTGCATTTCAAATATGATATTGAGCTCTGTGCTACTGCATATAGAAAATTACTTGTTGACAATTATGACAGGTGCTGGGATCAAATTGGTGAATTTGTGGGGTATCATCATTTATTCATTTCAAGACTCTCATTTAGAAATACTAATTGAATTTTATTGCCTAGGATATATGGAGCTTTGCAGAGGGCCTCACACAAACAGGTATTTCATCACTAAGGATGGTGCCTCGTTGAGGAATGAAGTGGCTAGATATGGGGAGCAGAGAATTCATGAGCATCAGGTCTGTTATCCTCCACATAATCATTGGACAATCAGGCAGATACAAGATGATAAGGAGGTCAGAAGAAAAGCAGAAAGGGTATGGGCCAGAATATTCACAAGAGAAGTGATGCAAACAGTTTACATGTTTTGGTTTATTGAGAAGCATCATCATGAATTCACAGAAAGACAATTCCTGAGATATAGGGAACTATATTACACTCACAGGATGCTAGCTGACAGTTATGGCACTCTTATCCTGCTCATGGTACAACAGGATTTTTACAGATTAATCAAAGATCAGCTTTGGATGAAGGTCTCCTACACTCATGGCACAACTTCCAAATTCACCACCCGTTTCAACCATCTGATCCTTAATGATGATCCCAATGATTGCAGAGTTCCTACCATTCCATCCACCATGATCCTCCAAAACATTGACAGTATTGCCTCTTTATGATAGCAGAAGTTCTATTTGTTTTGCAGGTTCGTTAGTAATCATAGCAAAAGGGATGTACATGGAAGATTCTCATTTTCTTGTCTCAAGCCAGCTGTTCGGGTTCTTTCACCTGAAATTTTGGCAGAAATGGCGGATTTTTTGGACTCAACTGCTCTGTTCAGGATCTTGTCTACCGCACCTCTAAGTTAATTGGTTTTGCTGCTGCTATTACAAGCTACTGTGTTGATAATTATCCTGTTACCTTATTTCAAAATTTCTCTTTGTTAAGCATGTCATGAGTCTTAACAATATTTTCTATGGTTTTCCTTAATTAATGCAAAAATCTACTCGTTCCTTAAAAAAAAAAAAACATTAAGCATGCCCGATTACTAGGGTGAGATGTACCCTATCATCAAAATCACATGGAGTATACTACTGACCTTGCAATTGCATTTGCAGGATCGAGGAAAGCATTGAGTTTCTGAATTTGAAATTGGAGACCACGTCCTCACAAATTTTGCTGGAGAGTGCAAAAAATGCAAATTTTACAAGTCTACAAAAACTAATCTTTATGAAAAGCACATGATAGATCTTAACTTGACAGTTATATGCAGTGACCGTACGACTAGATTTTAGTCTAATGGGAAACCTGTCTATCATTTTCTAGGCAGATCAACTTTTAGTTAATATGCCAAGTAGTAAAAGTCAGAAAAGATGCACTTTGCGCAAATTCTGCTTTCTCAGCTGTCAAGTATCAATAGGTAAGATTGACTTATAAAAGAGAAGTTTCTGCATGTTATTAGAAGGTATATAAGAGATGTTTTCTTTAACTGGTCAAAATACATTCCAATTAGAGCATACTGCTAAAGATCGGACCAGTACTATATACAGTTAAGGTTGAGAAAGGGTCCAGTGTTGCAATGTTTGGTCTAGGAGGCTTTGGGCTAGCAGTAATCTTCCATTTAAGATTTAATTTTCATCCATTATTTCAAATGAGCATGCGCTTACTTCCGCCATGGCGCCATCTTCCCAGCACTACATCCTAGCCACCCAGCATTCCAGCTTTGTCGGGCAACACTTGAGTTTTGCCACCCAGCATTCTCACTTTGTCTCTGCCCACAAGTTGCGCCACCTACTGGGGCACTCTACTTGTTTACTTTTCACTATGAAGCAATTTCATTTGCAATTTACACAGCCAGCTTCCAGACATCAGTGCAGGACACTGAAAGCGACAAAAATGATGCAGTCAACACTCAAAGAGACAAAGATATGGCGCCATTTGCCTACTTTGTCTGCCCATACATAAGCTGATCAGGTGTTGCTTGTACGCCAAGAGCAACATATTCGTGGGCATCTTTGAAGGCAAATGGCATTGATTTCCCACAAACTTATTAGCTTGGTCTCGTTGGTATGATGTGAGCGGCACTTATAAAAGCAGGTAGAAGAAGGCGCCATTTGCCTCCTATGCTTGCCTATTAATATGCCTTCTTTTACTGAGTAGTGTATGCGGCACTATTTGCCTCCTTAATTTATTCTTCCATATGCTGCTCGAACTCTATGGACACCATTTCAGTAGCATGTAGATTGGCTAATTGAGGTGGCAAATGGGGCACCATTTGCCTCTAATAGGTATTTGCACACAAGCTTCTCACATCATACAATTAACATCTAAGCAGCATGTATATGGTCATTTATAAGTGCTCTATGCGCCACAATGCCATTTGCCTCAAATGGCTACCCTACCCATGCTATCCACAACATATAAATAGCACCTGAGCAACATATTTACAAATAGTAAATGATGGAAAATGCCATTTGGCTCTTTACCAAGCCAATACATATAATGTTCGCACTGTATCTATAAGTATCTAGCATGTTCTGAATATTTTAATGCATTTTCGTAAACAGATGAGACAAATGGCGATGGGTGCCATTGCCTCCTCAATCATGCATCATACTTCTGAGACCAACATGTGTGTATTGCGTAGCTGAGGAGGCAAATGCATGGAACTATTGTAGATCAATCCACATCATAGGATTGAGATCCTCGTGAGAGGGCGATATATATTCGGTCTTATTTGTGTTTTTCCTCATTCGGCGTTCTTCTCACAGCAGTATAGTAGCATTGGGCAAACCATTCTTTCGTGCAACCATTTTCTGATCCCTTCCTAATATTTATCCGGTCGCATCCTGCTAGAGCCATATTCCTTCCTCATCCGATTCTGCCCTGATCCGACATTTACATGACTTCTTTAATCAGCTTGATTTTTACATGTTCTTATTATCTGGTTTCTGTTAGGGATTCTATAACAGGTTCATTGTTTTTTCATATTCAGAACTTGCGTGTTTAGTCATGTGATTTGGATTTAGATCTAGATGATAATCTGAGCATATCGATTAAGCATACTTAGTGTTTAGCATGTCTAGTATTATTTGTTATACATGGAAATCGAGCTATGCAATGGAATCGAACTACACAATTGAGTTTTATGTAATGGAAATTGAGTTAGGCAATGGAATCGAGCTAGGCAATTGAGTTATAGTTTTATAGATGGATGGGATCTTATGCATTTGAATTGAGCTGAGCTGGGCAATTGAGTTTTCGTTTTTCAGAGGAATGGATCATTCTGTTTATGGAAAGAATCATGTTCTTTGAAAAGTTGCTTTATCTTCACTTGAAGTTTTCAATAGCAGTTACGGATCTTCTGGCAACGCTCTGGTCTTAGAACGATGTTATTATCATTTTTAGGTAGCTTTTTCTTATCATATATTTGTTTTCATTAGTTCTAATCTCTTCAGATGTCATTTAGAGATTCAAGTCGGCTGCTGCAATTGCAGGGTCCTGCGAACCGAATTCATCTAGATGGAGGGTTTTTCTTCGAATGGTGGATCTCTTATACATAGGCATCGCTCCAAACTCATCGTCCATCCTTTATGCGATTGATTTCTGTCAACCTGAAGGCTTCCATGGCATTGTTTCTCTGCCACAAGTTCATGGCATGGCCCTACTGATTTGCAGTCATCCCTCAGCCACAAGATTTTACAGACAGGTGATGGGGGGAGGTTTGGAATAAGTTAGGGATCTCGGATCCCTGGCTGGTTGGCTGGCCTTGGTACATGGGTCGCAGGTGTCCAGGCGTCCCTCCTTATCTCGGCATGTGAGGCCACTCGTGAGAGGTGACAAAGGGGGGAGGGGGAGGGGAGGGGAGGGCTTCCAATCTGGATCTTCCTCCATGGATTGATTTTTGTTGAGGGCAACTGATTAAATTTAGGTTTAGCTTTTCCACGCCCTATCACTGCGATCTGAGCATCCTGCTATTGGGGTACGGTTATATTGAACAATTAGACATAGAAGCCATTTTTGTTTTTTACTTTTTAAATCTTCTTTATATTATAATGTTTTAGCGTGTTGTATCAAGCCCTAATTTGAATGGCTAAGATCATTTGAGTGCATCCAAAGGCCGCGATTTATTGCACAAATTCCCATCCCTGTGAATGGTCAAGTTTTAATCTTTTACGGGGAGAGGGGAAAAGAAAAGGAGGAAAAGGAAAGGAAGAAGGAAAGGGGGAATGTGAAGGGCAAAAAGGCAAGGGGAAAGGGAAAAAATAGAAAAGGGAAAAGGGCATGGGAAAAAGGGAATGAGGGAAAAGGTGAAGAAAGGGAAAAATAAAGGAAAAACGACATGGAAAAAGCAAAAGGAAAAAGAAATGAAAAAGGGAGAGGGGACGGGACGGAAAAAAGCGCATGGGAAAAAGGCGAAGAGGAAAAAGGTGGGGAAAGGAGGAAACGAGAAGGGAAGAAGGGGATTAGGAAAAGGGTGGAGAGAAGAGAAGCGAAAAAGGGCATGGGAAAAGGAAAAGGAAAAGGAAAAGGAAAAGGAAAAGGAAAAGGAAAAATATAATGGGATGAGGAAAGGGGGAAAGGGAACCTTTTCAGCCAATTGAGGTGCATCTTGAATGCTTTTTGTACAAAGTGGGTATCGTGTATTTTGTCATCTGGTTGACGTCATGTGACGCCGCTTAGCTGCATAAAAGAAAAAGTATGCACAACAGTCTACATCACAAAACCACCGAAGATCTGCCATCGTCCTTGCCTACAGGATTTGGTCCTCTTTCAAAGCTTTGATTCTGTGCCAGAATATCTTGATCATGAATCCCCTGAAAGGAGTTCCTGCCAAGAGTAGAAAAGGTCGTTTAAATGTCCAATAAAGTGAGGCCTGCCACTGTAGACTCCTGGCCCCACTGTTTAGCAAAACCTTTGACCGCTGTAAGTGCATCCACAATGCCGGCCATCCCTCGACACTGGCTGACGGCAGATGTGCAAATGTTCGCGTAAGCTTCCTGAAAGTCAGTATCCTCCAAGAAGTTACATTCAAGTAAACGCATGTCCTACAAATCCTCATGTGAAAGGAATTGTGGATGATAGTCTGAAACTTAAATGTCTCCGAGGCAGGACAAAAAAAGATTGGAAATGTCAAACTTGCAGCTGCGTTCTAGTAATCTCTATCAATTCCAGAGCTTGCATGACCTCCACCAACCTACATGACCATTGCATCAGGTAAAAGCACATTCACCATTAGTCCTTGAGAGGCTGCAGTCATGGAGTAGATGGAGACATTCCTGATCAAGACCAGACACCACCATAGAGGTAGCCTCTCGACCGATTGGCTTCCATTTCCATCATATTGATATCCCCGACAAGAAGCCAAGAAATGTGATGGCCCAAACTGAGCATCTTGCATCACAAGTGATAGAAATTCAAGGCAACGAAACAGACCCAATCTAATCTTAGACTTACCGGGCAAATTCTCCTTCACAACAAAACTTCTCTTTCTCTGATACAAGCTGGCTGCGGTACCTGCAGCAGGATCCAACGGGATCTGACAATCCCACAAAGCAGCACCCAACCTGGGTTTAACAATCTGGCAGCAATTTCGACTGCAGCAGAGGACTTCTATCTGGCCGCAACACCCAGTCCGACCTCCAAGATCCAGAGCTCTGACAGCAGGCTTCCTGCACCAATCGTCTGCAGCAATCTGCTTTTGGAATATTGATTTCGGTTCTTCAATCTGCTGCAACCACTTTTGATGCTTCAATCTGCTACTTCCACCTGCATCACACCATATTTCTCCAAGCCTCCTGTCGGTTTGATCACGACAGTCTACCACACCAATTTTGAGATCCCTGTATGCTCAAAAATCCTTCTCGCTGCTCTGCACATCCAACCTCTACTTATGTCCCTATTCTCTACACCGACTTCCTCCTTTCCTTTTTTATTTGTTGCCACGTCATCACAAACGCTTTGGACTTCAATCATTAAAACTCTAACATCTTGTAGATTTTACCTGAATGCTGGATGCCGATTTCCAACACTCCCCCTCAGCCAGCATTCATCTTCCTGTGATGCCAATGTCTTTTCTAAATTGTAGATGTTTTCCTTCATTCAATGCCTTCGTTAAAATATATGCTTGTTGTTTACCTGTGGCTATATATTGCATGTCAATTTCACCTCTGGCAACTATTTCTCTGATGTAATGATAATGAAGATCAATATACTTCGTCCTCGAATGCAAGACATGATTTTTGGCAATGGCAATGCAACTCCTATTATCGTAATATAATTTTGTTGGACATGATTGTTTTTCTCCTAATTCACTTAATAATTGCCTGAACCAAACAATTTCTCTGCTTGCCAGAGATGCAGATACATATTTAGACTCTGCGCTAGACATCGCCACACAGTTCTGTTTCTTGCTACACCATGAGATAACTGTTCCGTTGAGCTTACACAAATACCCTGTTGTGGATTTGCGTTCGTCTAAGTTTCCAGCCCAATCTGCATCTGTATAGCCAGTTAATTCTGCATAACCGACCGCCTCAGGATTTTTGTCGCGACTTCTAGTATAACAGATTCCAAGCTGCAACGTACCTTTTAGATACCTAAGAACCCATTTAACTGCAATCCAATGTTCCCAGCCTGGATTATTCAAATATCTACTCAATAAATTTACTGCAAATGCAATGTCTGGTCTAGTGGCATTTGCCACGTATAGCAAACTCTCGACAAGTTCCCTGTATGGTATTCTTTGCATTTTTCTGTTGTCTTCAACAGTCACAAGAGACATATCTCCACATATTCTCTTATTAACCACCAAAGGAGTTGGTACTGGCTTACACTCTGTCATAAAGAAATCATCCAGCATCTTTCTAATACCCTGTACCTGTGTTAAGATCAACACCCCAGCTTGTCTATCTCTATAAACCTCCATACCCAAAAGTTTCTTCAAGCCACCAGATCACTCATTTGAAATCTATTTTTCAAAATATCTTTGCAATCATCTAAAATACTTCGATCACTTGCGCGCATAACACAACTATCAACATATATTAAAGCTATAATGCAGAATTTACCATCTACTTTCTTTATGTACAAGTTACCCTCACTTTCTAATTTCTCGAATCCTTGAGATAATAGGAACCCATTTATGTATACATACCATTGTCTAGCCGCTTGCTTTAAATCTTGATGGTGGTCTACGCTCACGAGTACTTCTACCATGCTCATTTCTCCCATACAGCGATGTATCAAAAGATACTTCCTGCTTCAATCTTTCTGCATCACTTCTATGCAAACGAGTTTCTTCCATGGACGGCTCTTCTGCACTTATAGGTTCTAATTCTTCTGCCTCTAATTCTTCTGCCTGTTCTTCAGTTTGCTCTTCCAAGCTTATCTCCATACTTCAATCTTCTAGTTCTGATATTCCACCTTCCGGTTGCTCCTCCGCATCATTATCTTCTACCTCTTGAGCCTGTACAATTTCTATTTGATGTTCTTTCTTTTCTACGTCATCATCATCATCGTCAAACCAACCTATTGGAGCCCAAGGTTGATTTTCTTCCTTTCTTCGTGCCAAACTTTGTGTCACAACTCTATCTCTATAGAACTTAGTTTCATCAAACACCACGTCTCGACTTACATAGATCTTCTAGTTTTGGGATCATACAATCTGTATCCCTGCTCCTCATAACCAACAAGATAAGTCGCTATGCTTCAATCGTCTAATGTGGACCGCAATTCTTTGGGTACATGCATATATGCTAAACAACAATATGCACGCAATCTTTCCACAGACTGTTTTTTTCCAGACCACACCTCCTCAGAAATTCTTCCTTCAATACCAGACGATGTAACTTGTTCTTGATATAGCATGCAGCCTGCACTGCTTCTGCCCACAAATAGTTTGGTAACCCTGCATGCTTTAACATAGATCTTACTGCATCCATAAGAGTTCTGTTCTTTCTATCAGCAATACCGTTCTGCTGAGGGGTATGCCTACAAGTAAATTGATGTCGAATCCCCTTCTCACGACAAAACTGCATGAATGCCCCAGACATATATTCTCCCCCTGAATCTGAGCGCAAGTGCTTCAACTTTCTAAACGTCTCTCGTTCAGCTTCTGCCTGATACAATTGGAATGTCTGGAATGCTTGATCCTTCGATTTCAAAAAATAACACTTCATCCTCCGAGAAAAATCATCTATGAATGTGACGTCCCCTACTCATATACGGTGCACTCACCGTATACAAACAGGAGTTCATCCCCCATACCAGCTCCATACTGATACAGGGCCCTCCACAACCTTGATGAGTTCCAGTGGGAAGAATGAAGGGGTCATTTACCCTGTCTCCCTCAGGGCCTACCTAGCTGCGGAAGCGTAAACATACATGTCAATATACAACATCAACATCATATAACCATCTCGAAGGATGGCTCATCACATATCTGCATAGACAAAGATCAGTACATCACATATGGAAATCCTACCCAAGGCTCAGACTCAAAGGGGATGACTGACGGCTTGGGTCTCCAGAGGTCATTGCAGACATAATTCATGGCAAATGGATTTGGCTGGCATAAGAATATGGCTTAGGGTAGTCCACTCCAACCGCCCCTCCTGTGCACACTTTGCAGAGTAGGTTGAAAAGTGTTGGGACCTGACTGTCCGCCGGATGCATAGCCAAAGGGGCTATTCCTAGGTTGCATCTCCCCAGTTCCGATGGGGCAGGTAGGGATCACTCCCTCCAGAGATCTACGTGCTGACTCAAGGTGACTAGAGGGCCACTGCCCTTATTCGACTTGAACCCAATGGAGAGTGACGCATCACTCCACGGATGTCGAGCCCATGCCTTGCCCACACGCAGTGGCAAGCCATTAGACCTAGTCCACAGGGATCCCCGGTAGATTTTACACACCAGAGGGATCGTTCTCATGAGTCAGGACATGAACCTCGTTATGAGCCAGTCTGGCCCCTTCACCCACAACCAGGTGTGGCTCTTGTACACAGGCCGAATTTACAGTGCACTAAAGAGGCTAGCTAGGAGCATCAACTACCAGGCTTTAAGGTCTCTACCCTCCTTCCCAATACAATGAGTTCACAGAGATACATCATCATATACATATCACAGAAGAACTAAAGAACAAGATCAATCTAAATCACAGAGTTATGTTCTTTAGTTATGGCTCGATATCTAGAGATCTAGATGGCTGCTATAGGCAAATCAATAGGCTAAACCTACTTATTCTATGTCTGGGAGGCGGTTTAGGCTATTGATTTGGCAAAATACCTGATCCTTGGCTTGCTCCTCCCGCTCTAAACTTGACCATGCTGCAGAACTGCTTGAAGATGAAGCTAGAAGGGAAAACTGATGGCCTAGTCTGCAGAGACAGACTTTGGGAGGCGAGATGGGCTCTTGAAGCAAGCAAAACAGAGCCCTATAAGCCTTTGGACGAAAATGGAAAGTTAGGGTTTCCTAAGCCTATATAGACTAAGGGTTAGAGCTAGGGTTCCCATTATCCCCTTTAGGCATGTGGGATAATTGGATGTGGCCCCACTTATATTAAATAAGTGGCCTAGGATATCCACATGGATAAATGTGTACACATTGACACACACATGGATAAGTGTGCACATGAGCAAATGTGCCCATAATTAAATGCACACACCTTGCAAGTTGCCCCCTAGGGTGCTACTTGCTCTCGGCACACGTCGGTCGAATGCGGCGTGCTGCGTGGCGTTAGGCAAAGATGCGATTAATGCGTCTTAGGACGTGATATCTTGGCCGGAACGTCACATTCTCCCCACCTTGAAATGATATTGTCCGCAGCATCGTGGGTCTCCCCACCTTGGGATCTTCTTAACCTGCAATCAACTTGATGCATACAATTTATTATTATTATACTTACACAATTATTAGAATTACTCTAGGTTAATGTTTAAGACATTACTGTACTATTTCATTATCCAATTAACTTATCACTTTATAACTTAATCAACGCAAGGTAATTATTAACCTTACTTAATACATCATTTAAGTTTATCAAAGTTTATCAATTTCATACAAAATTTACACTTCCAAGGTACTCTTCATCCTTGCAACACGTTATAACAAAATTTGTGTTGCAAGTCTTTGCACCTTAAAATCCTGCATTAATTTTACAATATCTATAATTACATACTTACTATCTTATACGAGATTTAAGCAATTTTTTTTTTTTTTTTTTTTTGAGGCAAGGTGACACCATGAAGGTGCCATTTTTATATTATCAGAATAAAAGAGTACATGCATCAACAATATGGGAAGTTACTACAGGAGCATACCTCAACATCTTCGCTTCCCATAAGCTATGCTTATTCAGAACTCCTTAAGAGTTAGGTTGGAAATATTTTAGCAAATCAGATAGCCCTGTTATGGCTTGGTAAAAGTAAGCACAAAAACTTTCACAAATAACAGAAAATATACCTGCCACACTGATCCAAAGAGCTGCCACTGCTCACTGCCCTCTACGATCCGCGTCCGACACAAAGAGGGATCTTGATGCAATGCTACAACTACTCTAGAACTATCTATATAAGTGCTCGTGATGTGACTCCCCGCCGGTTCTTCGTTCTCATTGGCCTCCTGGATTCACACCACGCTAGAATATTAATGTAAAGTTGGTTATAAGGGAACCACCCCATCTATCTACATGAATGCATGACTAATCTCCCGGCGTAGGAAGAGGATGCTTCTTCCATCGTGGCCGTGGAGACAGCGCCCTATAATGCCTATATGACGCTCATGCCTACACCTTTAGTTGCCTGAGGCGTGGAGGATAGGGTCCTTCCCATATTAGGGCGTGAAGGGTAGGGTCCTCCCCATAGGCATTGACTAGAGGTGCTTTCCTATCAATGCATTCCTGAATGACCTCTTATCTCTCGAGTCCGTGGGACGGAAGTAGACTTTTTAATCTACCTTCCACTCATCCAAGCAGAACCATGGTCATGCCTATAATGACATTACACCACGTCCTAGAGATCATCGTAGTGGTCTCATCATCGGTAACAACGCATGCAACCCATACCTAGCATAGGCTGCATGCGTAGATTAACTTGAAACCTGCATGATTTCTGCTGGCTCCTTTAATGCATGCGATTAATATAATTACCCTAAGGTAATATTTATGAATTAACATTATCATAGTATCGGGTACATTACTTCCGATAGTACAATTATATTTACTCTAAGCTTTACAATATTTAATGACTTTTAGATCGCGATTATTTAAACAATAACCCTGATTTAGACCTATTGTTACATAGACAAGATTTTAATTAACATACACAAAAATTAGATGTGCTTCTTGTTCTCTTCCTTGGGTCCTGCACTACCCTTGGAAGTATATCCCTAAGATGTATCTGAATTCTATTTTCTATTTATATTTATAAGGACCCCGAGGTCATATAGCTATCCTTGGAAGGAATTGCATCCTTGCGAAGGGTTAATTAACATGCTACCTCACATTATCATTGTTATTTAACTTATTTCCCTATGATACATATACGTACGGCAAATTCTATGCAGTTATTAGGATCTATATTTAACTTATCAATAAGACACATTAAAGCTTATAATACATGCGCACACCTTACCTAAGGTTAGAACGCATCCACCCATTGAGCCGGCGTGGAGTAATTTGGAGATGACTTGGTCGTTGCATTGCTCCCATACTTTTGCTCCACTTCATTGGTGTAGTTAGCTACCACGTCAGTCTCGCACGTTGAATGCCTCCTGTTCATTCGCTTCGGCTCTATTCGGTCAATTCGATGGCCTTTCAATCCCTAAGATGCAAGTACTTTCAATCATAAGATTGAGCCCCCCACTTTCTTTGAAAAGAAAATGGTCCTGCACCCCTTCAATAACGTTGTACACAAACGTCATATCTATTCTCTCCCCTTAAGAGGTTAAACGCTTCTTACTTAGCGCATTAATTTACTAGCCTTAGCTAATATATATAACCATCTAAGATGGATGCACATATTATGTTATCATTTATTTCAATATAGTTATGGGTTACCTACTTAGTTAGAACGATTCTAAACCACAAGGTTTTGTCATCATGACAATTCCTTTTGTCTCAAAAGACTATTTGATTACTATAATTCTTATTTTAGATGTACCTTGCATGTACTATTCTTTTATATTCTAGAGATTCCCTTTTTCTTAGTTATTTAAACTCTTGAAATATTCCTACCAATCGAATTGATGCCATCATAACAAGTTGGCCGGACTTGTTAGATTACTTCTTTTCTTTCGGTTGGATTATTCTGCAATATGTTGGATGTCTGTTAACAATCGTGTATAATTTTAGTTACTCCTATACGTTTCCTTCCCAATGCTTGACGCTTAGCTCAATATTGGGGCGATCCTTTCAGCGAGAATATCTGGAAATGCCTTCTAATTGCAATATGGATGTTACCGTCCATACATTTAACCTACTAGGCCCCATGGCCTTAGATCCTTGAGCTTGCTAGAAGCTCATCCACTCGTTGCCTGCTTGAAGTAGCAAGGTAACGTTCTTCCGAGTCGCTCGATACTTCAGTCTCCTTGACGGTGGCTCCTCCTTGATGTGTAGGTTGACTTTGTTCATTAGAAGCCTCTCATTGCTGTTGGCTTTGATGGTGTAGTTGATCACTTGAAATCTTCCATGCCACTTTTCAAAGCCTGAAGGTGGCGCCATTGAAAAAGATCTTTCATCTTGAACTCTTTGTCTTGGCAGCTGAAGGACGACTCTGGATCCGCTATTGTTTCTTCGACTCTATCGACGTCTCGTACGTCGAGTCCTCTTGTCGTTATCGTGTCGCCCGAAGATTGTTGAGGATGTTGATTGCTTCACTCCTGCAAGTTGCCTGACATTTCTTCCTTTGATCTGTTACGCTATGGGAAGGAAGGAATAACAAGGGAACTATACATGCAAAGCATATAGCTTACATAATTACCATTATTACTAGAGCTATTAGGTCCCCCTTGTGCCTCCCTTCGAGTTGCACGCCTGCTCCTTGGCAATGTCATCGGTGTTCCTCCCGGTGCAATGGTATTGACGATCTATATCCTCCTATTTGTACGTCAGCTCCGGTGTTTGTCGGCTATGGCACAACACGCTTTGCATCACATTCTAACTAAAGGTGTGCTGGTCGTTGATGCTTTCACATTTCGGTCTGCTTTCTGATCCTGTTCTTGGGCGGTAATTGTTCCCCCTTCATGCTGCTTGAAGCTATTTGGAGGCGTCTCTTGAGGTTGTGCGCGATTCCTTTGGCTATACTCCTCTGGAGTTATTCTCTTCTGCAGTTGTTCTTTGAATCGTCGATCCTTGGGTTCACCAAGTTGCATGCAAGTCCACTTTGCAAGTCATCGGCTCGGCTCGCCTAGTTGCTTCTCCATCGAGCTTCCAAACTTACTTGTTTGATCCCCTCAATCACATGGCTTGGACGTTGTCACGTTCCACAGTGCTATGTCGTCTTCTTGTCTTGAGGTACCTTCCGGTGACTTTGATTGTGCTCGTCAGTTTTGATCTTCTTGTTGCCTCTAGGGAGCTCGTGGAAGAAGTCAGTTGCTAGCACTTCTCCAGCTTTCAGTTCCTGACCTTTGTCCCTCTATGCATGTCGGTGTCTCTGGCAATTAAAGCATCATGGCTCTCCTCCCTGCTGGCTATGTTGTCGGGATGATGGATCCTTATATCTGCGCAGCTTGACCCTTGAGTTGAAGAAGTACCTGCCTTACATATACTTTTGTCGTTGAATAGCCTGGCTATTATCTTGAACTCTCTCTTTTTTTTTTGCCGAAGTGCTTCAGTTGCTATGCTTGTCATTAAGGTGTCGAATGCTTCTACCTTGAGCGTTTGATGTCCCACATGTCGGAGATACGATCGGCTTCTTCTCTTCTAATTACTGGTAGGAGTACCTGACAAAGCCATCACCTAGTTGTTGAAGGCATATCTCCTCGCCGCGGTGCCTTTCGTAAGTGCATCTCCATCTAATACGCGTGTCATAGCGCATCACCCTATATTACCACAAGGTGGAATTATGGTCGTCGAGATGTTGCGTTCTTAGTTGGCTCGTTGATGTCGAGTCGTTCCTCCTTCTATGGTTGAGGCCACTCGTGTCATAAGTTCGTCAAGTGTTGCTGCTGCCACAAGAGGTAGTGTTGGCGCCCTGACGATGTCCTGGTGCAGCACTGATGATCTTGACATGACATGTGTTGTCTCTTATTCTGACATTGGGTGGACGAGCGGTCTTCTACCTGAGGGCACTTCCCGAAGTGTTTGGAGTCGAAGGTTTGCTTGGGCTCTGGTCGTTTCTCCCTCGTACTTGCTCTTCCATTTTGATCTTGGGCTATCGTTGTGCTTCCTTGCTTCCTCATTTGGTAGTCGAAGTGAAGGGGCTTCCTGATCTAAGCGCTAAATCCATAAAACATGACTCTAAACTCATGTTTCTCCACTATATATGTGAATACCCGAGATATACAATAGACATATACGCATTTACATTGGGATTTTAATTACGAAGATCTACTTAAAATGTTTATACTCCTTTAGGGTTTCCCCTCCTCCTATCGCGTTTGATTCTTCGGTTTTGTTGCATCTTCTTCGTTCTGGTTGACTCCGGGATTCCTTGAGATGCTGTTACTATTGTTGACCTTCATGTCTGATCCGAGCTCGTCACCCCAAGTTGCGAAGAGTGTTCGTCGATGTGATCCCTTGAAAAAGATGCTCCTCCTTAATGTGTATGCCCGTCGTGAGGAATGCGGTGACCGCTCAACGTCCCTACATGCGGTGTGTTGTTGCAAGATTGCCGATGTGCGGTGCCATTGATCGCTTGAGTAGGATCACCTGGCTGTTGCAGTCGGGCATTCTTGAATGTCTTCGAAGCTCTGAGATCGTGGTCGGTAGGCAGGCATTGTCATTCCTCCGCATGTTGAATTTCTGGGTGCGACTTCTGTTGCTTGGGCTTTGCTTCATTCCGAGGTGCCTCTCCTGTCCCTGGAAGTGTGGTCATCTCCATTGCACCTATCATAGCTCTTCCTGATCGTCTTTGCGTGATTTGTACCTGCTGGCTAGGTCGTCTCCTCCGTCCTTTGTGTCCTATCCATTCGAGTCTCGCACTCCTTGGCTGACGTAGTAAAGTCGTCCTTCCTTTGGTTTCTAGGTTTTTCTGGGTCCGGAATTCTTGTTCAAGCGGAATATTCTCCTATTTGATCTTGCCCCTAATGCTGATATAGGCCTTCAAGTCGGAGATGTTCCTTCCCTGATATACGTCTCCTCCCCCTCATGTTCTCCTACTTTTTGGAACCGATGAAAGTTCTCCTGCTGGTGCAAGGGAGCTGGAAGCTCGTCCTGGTCAGCCTTAGGTGCTTTGTGGTTGCCAAGCTTGGTTGCTCCTTTTGTTGACGTTGTATGACATTCGCTTGAACTGCTGGGCTGCAAGGTCGTGGTGGTCTTCCCTCCGGTTTCTATATGCTCCTATGTCGCCATTACTTCTCTCCTCGACTGAAGATTATGCCCTCTGGCCCTAGCTCGTGATGATAACGCGGCATCGATGTCTAACGTCTTCCTGCACCTGTATTTTGCTGCCTTGCGTTCTTCCATTTGAAACTCATGTGTGTCGAGTTGGTGAAGGCATCGAGATCCTCTTTCTGATGTGAGCTCGTGGACGTGGTAGCCGGGAGGTTGACATCTAGAAGATTCTTGATGCCGTTGGTTACCAAATATTCTTCCCATTTGATGAAGATTGATGATAGGCTGGTGGTGTCCTATTCTACTCGTTTGTCGGTAGAGGTGTTTGTCGTTGTGCTTCCCTCTCTTGGGTCTACCTTTTCGGTCTCCTCTCCTTATCTGTCTGTACATCGGCTGGGTCCTCGATGTCTTCAAGAAGTTGCGCCTCTAGCTCTTCTGTGGCTCTGGCCCTGTACTTCAAAAGCAACGCTCGTATATTCTAGCGTCTAAGGGTCTACTTGAAGGGCTCTCCTACAACATTCTGGGCTCTATAAGCAAGCAAGATTGCTCGAGCAGCATTACTGGGGACATATCTATAATCTCCAAGTCTATGGACATTAGGACGTGTGGTATGGCATGGAATGAGGTTTGTTTTGCAAAGCCCTCATGGTGTTTGAGACATACTCTAAGGTCCTAGCAAAGTTGGTTTTTTTGGGGGTGGAAGGGGAAGGGGGTCCAATCTCTATACATGGAGTGACTTGGGCAACTCTAGCCATTAGACCTAGTCCACAGGGATCCCCGGTAGACTTTACACACCAGAGGGATCATTCTCATGAGTCAGGACATGAACCTCCTTATGAGCCAGTCTGGCCCCTTCACCCACAGCCAGGTGTGGCTCTTGTACACAGGCCGAATTTACAGTGCACTAAAGAGGCTAGCTAGGAGCATCAACTACCAGGCTTTAAGGTCTCTACCCCCCTTCCCAATACAATGAGTTCACAGAGATACGTCATCATATACATATCACAGAAGAACTAAAGAACAAGATCTAATCTAAATCACAGAGTTAGGTTCTTTAGTTATGGCTCGATATCTAGAGATCTAGATGGCTGCTATAGGCAAACCAATAGGCTAAACCTACTTATTCTATGTCTGGGAGGCGGTTTAGACTATTGATTTGGCAAAATACCTGATCCTTGGCTTGCTCCTCCTGCTCTGAACTCGACCATGCTGCAGAACTACTTGAAGATGAAGCTAGAAGGGAAAACTGACGGCTTAGTCTGCAGAGACAGACTTTAGGAGGCGAGATGGGCTCTTGAAGCAAGCAAAACAGAGCCCTAGAAGCCTTTGGACGAAAATGGAAAGTTAGGGTTTCCTAAGCCTATATAGACTACGGGTTAGAGCTAGGGTTCCCATTATCCCCTTTAGGCATATGGGATAATTGGATGTGGCCCCACTTATATTAAATAAGTGGCCTAGGATATCTGCATGGATAAATGTGTACACATTGACACACACATGGATAAGTGTGCACATGAGCAAATGTGCCCATAATTAAATGCACACACCTTGCAAGTTGCCCCCTAGGGTGCTACTTGCTCGGCTGCACGTTGGAGTACACGTCAGTCAGAATGGCGTGTACGCGTGACGAGGCAGTACAGTGTACGTTTTAGGACAGTATACTGTGCTGGAACGTCACAATGAATGTCATAAAGTATGTTTTGCCACTCATACTTTGGACACGCATCGGACCACACAAGTCACTATGCACCAAATTCAAAATTCCTAACGTTTTAGCAACGCGAGGCCGGAAAGTGTTTATAGTTTGCTTTCCAAGCATATACCCATGGCATATTCTATGTTCACTTGCATCTATGTTGGTAGGCAAACCCTCTACCAATTCATGTTTGCTCATGATTTTTATAGGTCCATCACTCACATGACCACACCTCAGATGCCACAATTCTAGAGAGCTAATACTCCCAATACAAGAAAAAGCATCCAAACAATATAGTTTACCCCTTCTTCTAGCATATATATTTCTACCCCATTACCCACCATTTCACAACGAGATGCATCAAAGTTTACTTTGTACCCTGCATCTACCAAGTCTGCTACTGAAATTAAATTGAACAACATACCAGGGGTATATAATACGTTTTCCAGACTCACTTTCTCTTCACCATTGTGAAAGAACTCCAACTTTCTGCAACCCTTGACTTCGTGTAGATTACCATTTCCCATTTGTACGCAAGGGGTATCAGGCTCCCTTAATTTCTTTATCAACTTCTCTGGTGCAATAACAGTTCTTTCTGCCCCGGAATAAATAGTCAAAGAAACTGCTGTGGAATCCTTTTTCATGGCGAACCTGGCTCTGATACCACTGATAGAAATTCAAGGCAATGAAACAGACCCAATCTAAACTTAGACTTAATGGGCAAATTCTCCTTCACAACAAAACTTCTCTTTCTCTGATACAAGCTGGCTGCGGTACCTGCAGCAGGATCCAACGAGATCTGACAATCCCACAAAGCAGTACCCAACCTGGGTTTAACAATCTGGCAGCAATTCTGACAGCAGCAGAGGACATCTATCTGGCTGCAACACCCAGTCCGGCCTCCAAGATCCAGAGCTCTGACAGCAGGCTTCCTACACCAATCGTCTGCAGCAATCTGCTTCTGGAATATTGATTTCGGCTCTTCAATTTGCTGCAACCACCTTCGATGCTTCAATCTTCTACTTCCACCTGCATCACACCATATTTCTCCAAGCCTCCTGTCGGTTTGATCACGACAGTCTACCACTCCAATTTTGAGATCCCTGTATGCTCAAAAATCCTTCTCGCTGCTCTGCACATCCGATCAAGCTTCCAAGCTTATCTCCATACTTCGATCTTCTAGTTCTGATATTCCACCTTCCGGTTGCTCCTCCGCATCATTATCTTCTACCTCTTGAGCCTGTACAATTTCTATTTGATGTTCTTCCTTTTCTATGTCATCGTCATCATCGTCAAACCAACCTATTGGAGCCCAAGGTTGATTTTCTTCCTTTCTCCGTGCCAAACTTTGTGTCACAACTCTATCGCTATAGAACTTAGTTTCATCAAACACCATGTCTCGACTTACATAGATCTTCTAGTTTTGGGATCATACAATTTGTATCCCTGCTCCTCATAACCAACAAGATAAGTCTCTATGCTTCGATCGTCTAACTTGGACCGCAATTCTTCGGGTACATGATGCATATATGCTAAACAACTATATGCACGCATCACATACTATTTTTTTCCAGACCACACCTCCTCATGAATTCTTCCTTCAATACCAGACGATGGTAACTTGTTCTGGATATAGCATGCAGCCTGCACTGCTTCTGCCCACAAATAGTTTGGTAACCCTGCATGCTTTAACATATATCTTACTGCATCCATAAGAGTTCTGTTCTTTCTCTCGGCAATACCGTTCTGCTGCGGGGTATGCCTACAAGTAAATTAACGTCGAATCCCCTTCTCACGACAAAACTGCATGAATGCCCCAGACATATATTTTCCCCCTAAATCTGAGCACAAGCGCTTCAACTTTCTAGACGTCTCTCGTTCAGCTTTTGCCTGATACAATTGGAATGCCTGGAATGCTTGATCCTTCGATTTCAAAAAATAACACTTCGTCCTCCGAGAAAAATCATTTATGAATGTCATAAAGTATGTTTTTCCACTCATACTTTGGACACGCATCAGACCACACAAGTCACTATGCACCAAATTCAAAATTCGTAATGTTTTAGCAACGCGAGGCTGAAAAGTGTTTCTAGTCTGCTTCCCAAGCATACACCCATGGCATATTCTATGTTCACTTGCATCTATGTTGGTAGGCAAACCCTCTACCAATTCATGTTTGCTCATGATTTTTATAGTTCCATCACTCACATGACCACACCTCAGATGCCACAATTCTAGAGAGCTAATACTCCCAATACAAGGAAAAGCATCCAAACAATATAGTTTACCCCTTCTTATAGCACATATATTTCTACCATTACCCACCATTTCACAACGAGATGCATCAAAGTTTAGTTTATACCCTGCATCTACCAAGTCTGCTACTGAAATTAAATTGAACAACATACCAGGGGTATATAATACGTTTTCCAGACTCACTTTCTCTTCACCATTGTGAAAGAAGTCCAACTTTTCGCAACCCTTGGCTTCGTGTAAATTACCATTTCCCATTTGTACGCAAGGGGTATCAGGCTCCCTTAATTTCTTTATCAACTTCTTTGATGCAATAACAGTTCTTTCTGCCCTGGAATCAATAGTCAAAGAAACTGCTGCGGAATCCTTTTTCTTGGCGAACCTGGCTCTGATAGCACTGATAGAAATTGAAGGCAACGAAACAGACCCAATCTAATCTTAGACTTACCGGGCAAATTCTCCTTCACAACAAAACTTCTCTTTTCTCGATACAAGCCGCGGTACTGCGGTACGGCGAGGATCCAACGGGATCTGACAATCCCACAAAGCAGCACCCAACCTGGGTTTAACAATCTGGCAGCAATTCCGACTGCAGCAGAGGACTTCTATCTTGCTGCAACACCTAGTCCGGCCCCCAAGATCCGGAGCTCTGATAGCAGGCTTCCTGCACCAATCGTCTGCAGCAATCTGCTTACTGGAATATTGATTTCGGCTCTTCAATCTGCTGCAACCACCTTCGATGCTTCAATCTGCTACTTCCACCTGCATCACACCGTATTTCTCCAAGCCTCCTGTCGGTTTGATCACGACAGTCTACCACTCCAATTTTGAGATCCCTGTATGCTCAAAAATCCTTCTCGCTGCTCTGCACATCCGACCTCTGGGCGTTTGGTCTAGTGGTAACACACTAGTTCCTTAGCAATGTGGTCTCGAGTTCGAGACCACCCAGAATCGCACTCGGTACTGTTGGGGGTCAAATCCCAACAGACGCAATGTAAGGTGGTTGGGGGCAGGGCCCAACCAAGCAATGTAGTGTGGTGTATGGTCACATGTCCAGTTGGATGCTGCCTAGTGGCGTGACGTTAAAACTACTATCTATCTATCTATCTATTCTCCACACCGACTTCCTCCTTTTCTTTTTTAGTTGTTGCCACGTCATCACAAACGATTTGGACTTCAATCATTAAAACTCTAACATCTTGTAGATTTTACCTGAATGCTGGATGTCGATTTCCAACACTCCCCCTCAGCCAACATTCATCTTCCTGTGATGCCAATGTCTTTTCTAAATTGTAGATGATGTTGTATCTGCTTGTTGTTTACCTGTGGCTATATATTGCAAGTCAATTTCACCTCTGGCAACTATTTCTCTGATGTAATGATAATGAAGATCAATATGCTTCGTCCTCGAATGCAAGATAAGATTTTTGGCAATGGCAATGCAACTCCTAGTATCGCAATATAATTTTGTTGGACATGATTGTTTTTCTCCTAATTCACTTAATAATCGCCTCAACCAAACAATTTCTTTGCATGCCAGAGATGCAGATACATATTCAGGCTCTGCGCTAGACATCGCCACACAGTTCTGTTTCTTGCTACACCATGAGATAACTGTTCCGTTGAGCTTACACAGATACCCTGTTGTGGATTTGCGTTCGTCTAAGTCTCCAGCCCAATCTGCAGAGTATAGCCGGTTAATTACGCATAACCACCACCTCGGGATTTTTGTCGTGACTTCTAGTATCTTGATTCCAAGTCGCAACGTACCTTTTAGATATCTAAGAACCCGTTTAGCTGCAATCCAATGTTCCCAGCCTGGATTATTCAAATATCTACTCAATAAATTTACTGCAAATGCAATGTCTGGTCTAGTGGCATTTGCCACGTATAGCAAACTCCTGACAAGTTCCCTGTATGGTATTCTTTGCATTTTTTACGTTGTCTTCAGCGATTCAGGAGACATATCTCCACATATTCTCTTATTAACCACCAAAGGAGTTGGTACTGGCTTACACTCTGTCATAAAGAAATCATCCAGCATCTTTCTAATACCCTGTACCTGTGTTAAGATCAACACCCCAGCTTGTCTATCTCTATAAACCTCCATACCCAAAAGTTTCTTCAAGCCATTGAGATCACTTATTTGAAATCTATTTTTCAAAATATCTTTGCAATCATCTAAAATACTTCGATCACTTGTGCTCATAACACAATTATCAACATATAAAGCTATAATGCAGAATTTACCATCTACTTTCTTTATGTACAAGTTACCCTCACTTTCTAATTTCTCGAATCCTTGAGATAATAGGAACCCATTTATGCATACATACCATTGTCTAGCCGCTTGCAGACTCACTTTCTAATTTCTCGAATCCTTGAGATAATAGGAACCCATTTATGCATACATACCATTGTCTAGCCGCTTTCTTCAATTTGCAGACTTTGTTATCTTGCACCTCAAAGCCAACCGGCTGCTCCATATAGATCTCTTCATCCAAATCTCCATTCAGGAATGCAGTCCTTACATCCATATGATCAAGTTCCAAATCATGCTCCACTGCTAAAGCAATTAAAGCTCGCAAACTTGTTAGCTTGACAATAGGAGAAAATGTATCATGATAATCTTTACCATACTTTTGTGTAAAACCACGAGTTACAAGTCTTGCTTTGTACCTTTCAATTTTCCCGTCCCGTCCTTTCTTTATTTTGAAAATCCACTTACATCCAACCACATTCTTCTCCTTCGGTCGAGGTGCAAGATCATAGGTACCTGTACATCTGAATGACTCGAGTTCTTCACACATAGCCTTCCTCCACTTATCTGCATCTATTGAATTGATAGCTTCATCATATGTTTTAGGCTCCATGACGCTTGACACGGTAGGTGGCCGTTGCTCCCGTGCGCTGCCTCCTAATTCATACTCTTTAAAACTTGATGGTGGTCTACGCTCACGAGTACTTCTACCATGCTCATTTCTCCCATACAGCGATGTATCAAAAGATACTTCCTGCTTCAATCTTTCTGCATCACTTCTATGCAAACGAGTTTCTTCCATGGACGGCTCTTCTGCACTTACAAGTTCTAATTCTTCTGCCTCTAATTCTTCTGTCTGTTCTTCAGTTTGCTCTTCCAAGCTTATCTCCATACTTCGATCTTCTAGTTCTGATATTCCACCTTCCGGTTGCTCCTTCGCATCATTATCTTCTACCTCTTGAGCCTGTACAATTTCTATTTGATGTTCTTCCTTTTCTATGTCATCGTCATCATCGTCAAACCAACCTATTGGAGCCCAAGGTTTATTTTCTTCCTTTCTCCGTGCCAAACTTTGTGTCACAACTCTATCGCTATAGAACTTAGTTTCATCAAACACCATGTCTCGACTTACATAGATCTTCTAGTTTTGGGATCATACAATCTGTATCCCTGCTCCTCATAACCAACAAGATAAGTCTCTATGCTTCGATCGTCTAACTTGGACCGCAATTCTTCGGGTACATGATGCATATATGCTAAACAACTATATGCACGCACCACAGACTGTTTTTTTCCAGACCACACCTCCTCATGAATTCTTCCTTCAATACCAGACGATGGTAACTTGTTCTGGATATAGCATGCAGCCTGCACTGCTTCTGCCCACAAATAGTTTGGTAACCCTGCATGCTTTAACATATATCTTACTGCATCCATAAGAGTTCTGTTCTTTCTCTCGGCAATACCGTTCTGCTGCGGGGTATGCCTACAAGTAAATTAACGTCGAATCCCCTTCTCACGACAAAACTGCATGAATGCCCCAGACATATATTCTCCCCCTGAATCTGAGCACAAGCGCTTCAACTTTCTAGACGTCTCTCGTTCAGCTTTTGCCTGATACAATTGGAATGCCTGGAATGCTTGATCCTTCGATTTCAAAAAATAACACTTCGTCCTCCGAGAAAAATCATTTATGAATGTCATAAAGTATGTTTTTCCACTCATACTTTGGACACGCATCGGACCACACAAGTCACTATGCACCAAATTCAAAATTCGTAACGTTTTAGCAACGCGAGGCTGAAAAGTGTTTCTAGTCTGCTTCCCAAGCATACACCCATGGCATATTCTATGTTCACTTGCATCTATGTTGGTAGGCAAACCCTCTACCAATTCATGTTTGCTCATGATTTTTATAGTTCCATCACTCACATGACCACACCTCAGATGCCGCAATTCTAGAGAGCTAATACTCCCAATACAAGGAAAAGCATCCAAACAATATAGTTTACCCCTTCTTCTAGCACATATATTTCTACCATTACCCACCATTTCACAACGAGATGCATCAAAGTTTAGTTTGTACCCTGCATCTACCAAGTCTGCTACTGAAATTAAATTGAACAACATACCAGGGGTATATAATACGTTTTCCAGACTCACTTTCTCTTCACCATTGTGAAAGAAGTCCAACTTTTCGCAACCCTTGGCTTCGTGTAAATTACCATTTCCCATTTGTATGCAAGGGGTATCAAGCTCCCTTAATTTCTTTATCAACTTCTTTGATGCAATAACAGTCTTTGATGAAGGATATCTTTCCTTCATGAATTGGCTTGATTGCTTCATATTATCTTAAAATCGATCTATTTTTGTATCACATGTCAATATTCAACGTGATTAATAATGTAAGACATATATCTACATATGTCGATATGCATAATACATATATCTTTTTTGTGTTGTATGTTCTTTTCAATCTAATTTCAAGCCGCATTTCGAATTGGATCTTTTCCAGATGATATCTTTACCACATCGAGCTTATGAAAGGACTTTTAACATTTTCTTATTTCTTCACTCTTGAGTTTTCAATCTCTTTCACAATCATGCAAACCTTGACATTGGCAGGTAGTGCACTAATGCACACAAACCATTTCTAGTCTGTTTTTATCTTCATGGTTTTTCCAAAAACCCGAAATGGCATGGAATTTATTCTAGTTGATAAGTCCTGACTCAGAGTTTCTTTATAGCTTGCCTCTTTACTTATTGGGACCCTTGATTATTGTATAGTTTTGGGGTCCAATTTTATTTCCATTATATTGTTATACTATTCGAAATGCTCAATACAAAAGCCACTTCACTCCTTCATGTGTTGTTATTTCTATTGCTATAGACTCTTCTCAAGAATGCATGATTGAGTTAAATAGGCAGTAAGTGATGGAATGTGAAACAATCCTAGAGTGAAACTGGAACAACCCTGGAATGAACCCTACATTGCAATGGATGAATATCTAAATGAAAAATAATATATCTATTATGAAAAGGCACAGTAGATAGAATGTGATTGAGAAAACATCACTTAGGGATGCATGCGGGGAGATTGTATAACATATTGCGAGAATATCAGACATATAGAGCTTTTTGGAGCAGATGAGATAGATAGATAGATAGATAGATAGATAGATAGATAGATAGATAGATAGATAGATAGATAGATAGATAGATAGATAGATAGATAGATAGATAGATAGATAGATAGATAGATAGATAGATAGATAGATAGATAGATAGATAGATAGATAGATAGATAGATAGATAGATAGATTTGAATTGAATGATTTTTTTTTGTCCATGGAGACTAATCGGCTTATGAGAGATAGAAGTGATTCTCTAACGCATGACATAGACTTGGAAAAGAAAGGTATTTAGATGGTTCACCAACTCTTCCCAGCTATTAGAACTGATAGTTTGTTATTCGATACTTTGTAGCCTGAGGGATGTAGCAGTCAAATATTCTGGCTGTAACTTGTCATGAGAGAATAGTGACATGATAGTAATGATTATCATATGATACAAGTTACATGTAGTTTCCTTGTAGACCTGATGGTCTCACCACACATAATAATACAGTTCATGTTACTTTTCTCTCTTTAAATGTTTTCACTTCTTAAAGGCAAAATGATGCCTCTAAAAGCCATGAAACCATATTTATTTTTTATTAATCGCTTCTAGATAATCTATTCCATCATATCATATTGATGATTTGAGGCCTATTTGTCTACGTAATAGGAAAATGAAAGTACCAGCAACTAACAAGGTACAATAAATTAAGCCGTAGTAGCGACATCAAGCTTATGATAACAAGGTGTGTGCCATTCAATAACCGTCAACCTATCATTCCTCAATTACATTAGAGTTTTAGCCAAAATCTCTCAAAGTATATATAGTCATTTCCAATGTTAAAAGGCATCAATCATTACTATATTAGTTGCGAAGATGTGCGTACAATAGTGTTATAGATCTCAATGTACATAGGCATAGTCGACTTTGTTATATACGAAAATGGAAGAAAATAAAGTTACCCTTGTCAGACTGTTGTGAGCGCAATCTTAATGGTTGGTGATTCCATCCCGTAGAATAACCAATGCTCATGATTGTGGCACGACTCATAACAAGGGTAACTTACAAAAATATGCATTTCCTAAACATATGTAATTTATATTGTCTTTTTTTTCTTTTTTTTCGTGTTCTCAACTGCAATCTAAATTCTAAGTTTGTTGACAGTTATTCTTGTGGCAACTATCAGACGATGCACTGTGAATTAAACTGATGAAAATAATAGAGAATTCAACACAGCAGATGAGAACACAATGAGACAAGAACGCGAACGATCAGAAAATAGTGTCTTTATCAAAATGTTCACAGTTTAAATACAATTATCTCCATGACTTAGGCTTAGATCAAGGAGTAACTCATGCCATAATTCCTTCAACCGCCTCAACCGCTTAACTACTTTTCAAACATGAAATAACCAAAATAGGAAACACAAAAACACTTAATGTTTAACACCCCCACTTAAGTGTTTGCCGTCTTTAACCCAATCATTTCAAGAAATTTCTGAAACTTGATGATTCCCAGAGCTTTTGTCATTGCATCAGCAACCATTTCTGCTGTGACAGTAAGCCAACTTCGAGGTACCTGTGTTTAGGATATCTCTGATATAGTGATACTTAATATCAATATGTTTCATCCCCTTGTGCTTAGCAGGATCATATGAAACTTTCATGGCTCCTTGATTATCTGCCATCAGTGTCATTCCTATGCTGTCATGAATTTTCAATTCAATTGCTAACCTTTGCAGCCAAATGGCTTCATTAAAAGCATGTGTAATCGCATAGAATTCAGCCTCAGTGGTGGATTGAGCAATGCATTTTTGTTTGGAGCTACTCCAACTTATGATTCCTCCTGCAAGAGTGAAGACATAACCTGAGATGGATTTTCTGTCTGGATCCCCTCCCCAGTCTGAATCTGTGTATCCAACAATCTCCCTGCTGCCATTAGCATCAAAACTTATTCCAAGCTTGGAGGTACCTGCAATGTACCTTAGACACCTTTTGAGCGAGCAACAATGACTATGCTTTGGATTATTTGCAAACTGACTTAACTTAGAGAGTGTCAAGGACAAGTCAGGTCTTGTGGCTACTGCTGCAAAATTTAGAGTCCCCAAGATGTTCCTGTACTGTTCATGAATGTAAAATAGATTTTGAGAACAAGACTCGCCTGAGGCAACTAAGTTTACTCCAAACTCAAGAGGAGTTGCAACCGTCTTACAATTTGTCATGCCCACCCTGTGCAAAAGGTCAACCAAGTATTTTTCTTGATGTAAAAACATCTTCCCTTTTTCCCTGTCATAATTTATCTGTATGCCTAGAAAGTGATATATCATGCCTAAATCCTTCATTCTGAATTGTTTATGGAGTTGCTCTTTCAGCAATACTAACTCATTCTCTCGAGCTGCTAAGATGATCAAATCATCCACATAACATAATACAAGTACAGGAAAAGGCATGAATCGAAAGTAAACACCAGGGTCATTTGCACTTACTTGGAAGTCAAGCATAAGGAGCACTTGATTCAATCTGGAATACCAAGTTCTGGACGCCTGCTTCGGACCATATATTGCCTTATGCAACTTGCAGACCACATTAGATCCTTGAATAAAGCCCTCTGGCTGTTCTAAATAGAGTTCCTCCTCAAGTTCCCCATGCAAGAAGGCATTTGTGACGTCCATTTGGTGTATGTGATAATGCTGTTGACATCCGTATGCCAAGATGGTTCTCACAGATATGAGTTTAACTACATGAGCAAAGGTCCTGTCATAATCTATCCCATATACCTGTGTAAAGCCTCTGGCCACCAGCCTTGCTTTAAAATGGTCAATGCTGCCATCACTATGGTATTTGATTTTAAATACCCATTTGGATCCTATTATGTTTTTGTCAATTGGTTTTTCAACCAAAGACCAAGTCCCAGCTTCTTGTATTGATGCAAATTCAGCTTTCATAGCAGCAATCCACTGATCCCTTTCATTACTATTAATGGCCTCAAGATAAGTTTGTGGTTCAATAGCATGCTCCGTGATTGAAAACACATAATCTTGGAGCCATGCAGGAGGTCTCCTATGGCGTGCAGGCCTTACAGCAACAGGATATTCTGTTGTATCAGCAGGATACTCTGTTGTATCATTCTCCCCTAATGGTTCCTCTTCAACATCAATATTACCACCATTAGATACTATGACATCATTCCTTTCATTGCTGGTATTCTCCAAGGGAATTGCTGATGCAGCAGGCAGAGTTTTGCTGGGTACTTCTAAGTCTGCTATGATGATAAAGGTTGATTGGCTTAGCCTGAGGGAAACAATTCTCATATTCATTGAATTCAGCATGGCAGCTAATCACTAGTTTCTGAGTCTCAAGATCAATGAATCTGTATGCTTTTCTGTTACTGCAGTAGCCTATAAACATGCATGACTTTACTTGACTCCCTAGCTTTGAGTTTGGAACATTTAACTTTACAAAAGCTTTGCATCCAAAAACTTTCAAATGTTTAAACACAGGAGATTTACCTGCCCAAATGTCAACTTTGAATTCAAGTTTGGCATATGGAGCTCTATTTATCAAATAGGTTGCTGTAGCTATAGCTTCACCCCAAAAACAAGCTGGAACTTTCATGCTTAATAACAATGTCCTGGCCATTTCAATGAGGGTTCTATTTACCCTTTCTGCTCGACCATTCTGCTCACTAGTATATAGTGCAGTGAGTTTGTGTTCAATCCCATTCATCATGAGAAAATCCTCAAAGGCCTTAGAGCAAAATTCACCTCCATTGTCAGATCTTAAGGCTAAAATTTGATCTCCAGTTCCCTTTTCAACCAGCTGTTTGAAAATGCAAAAATATTCAAAGCATTGATTCTTAGTTTTGAGTAAATACACAAATACCTTTCTGGAGAAATCATCTAAGAACACAAGGAAATATTTTGATCCTGCAGATGTAGCTGGACTGATTGGACCACATAGGTCAGTGTGCAGCAGAGCAAGCCTCTGTTTTGCATATGAAGTGGAAGCTGGGAATCTCCCTCTTGTGATCTTGTATTGTAAACAAATGTTGCAGGATCTGGTGGATACCTTGCCAATCTTCACAAATCCTTGCTTGACCAGAAATTCCATCCGAAAGGGGGCGATATGCCCGAGCCTGTAATGCCATAATGTTTGCTCAGAAGGAGCTTCGCCTGCATAATGTACTCCTTCAGTGATCCTAGGTGAACCAAGAATCTCATACAAGTTGCCCTTCCGTATTGCTCGAATCAGCACTCGCCCATCTGCATCTAGCACCTCACAACTAGAGGTAGAAAACTTGATTTCACTGCCTGCATCAGTTAGTCTGCTGACTGACAAGAGATTCTTTTGCAAACGTGGTACATGCAGAACATTTTCGACAGTTGTGACAGCTTTTCCAAACAGAATTGAAATGCTACCTGTTCCAATTGCTTCCTGAACATGGTGATCTCCCATGCGAATCACCTTAGGGCATGACAGTAGCTGGTAATTGAAGAAAAGTTCTCTTTGTGAAGTCATATGGCTTGTAGCTCCAGAATCCATGTACCACTTAGAGTTAGGCTTCCCTTCCATCAATTCTAAGGCAACAAACAGGAACTCCCCATGATCATCCTCCAGTTCTTCAACTATGCAGTTGTGTTCCTCCTCAGAATTGTCAACACATTTTTCTTCCTCTGCAACGGCTGCTTGCTCTCTGGGTACCGGAGCAGGGGCTCGACAATCTCTTTCCAGATGTCCAGTCTTTTGGCATCGAAAACAAGTTGCTTTGTTTTTATCAAATCGAGGCTTCCTTCCTCCATTCTTTTCTCCCTTTTTATTTTTTGCTTCACTGAACATCAGCGTTATCTGTCACAAGATGTGCCTTGTTCTGATTCTGACGAATGACTTCAGCTTTGAGTCTCTCCAGAGCTTTGTTGAAAGTGTATTCCGACAATCTGCCTTCCATATTGATAATGACTCCTTCAAAAGTCGAAGGTAAACTGTTGAGCAGCATGCTTACCTTCTCATCTTCCGTGATATCGACCAGCAGTGGCTTGCAATTCGTCCAGCATCTCCCTCATGATGCATGCATGCTCATGGAAATCTCCTCCCTCAGTCAAATGAAGACTGTAGAGCTTTTTCCTCAGAGCAAGACGATTTCCTGCCAAATCAGAAGCATAATGGTTCATAAGAACCCGCCAAATTGCATGAGCAGATGAAAGTCCCCTGACCAATTGCAGGGGTGTCATCTAAACCAGAGCAGATCACCAATCGTGCCTTCCGGTCCTTCTCAACAAGGTCCGAAGCAGATTCTAGAATAACCTCAATGGTTTCTTCATCAGTGCCCTCAGTAGCACTAGATCCGGCAGGAGTGCCTTGATTCACACTCCCTGTCGGATTGACAGCACCCCAGAGGCCCTTATCCTCCAGGATCATTTGGATCCGCCATTTCCAGAGCATAAAATTTTTCCCATTGAATCGGGGAATCAGCTTCCATTCGAATGCATTTAGTGTTCCGTTATTCTCCATCGTACAGGTATTAAAGGTGGTTAACTCAAGGATTGTGGAAATCAGTCAGGACAATGACAGAGTCAGAGTCAGAGCAGTTACATGCGTGGGCCCATAACCTGTAAATTAAACTGATGAAAATAATAGAGAATTCAACACAGCAGATGAGAACACAATGAGACAAGAACATGAATGATCAGAAGATAGTGTCATTATCAAAATGTTCACTGTTTAAATACAACTATCTCCATGAGTTAGGCTTAGATCAAGGAGTAACTCATGCCATAATTCCTTCAACCGCCTCAACCGCTTAACTACTTTCCAAACATGAAATAACCAAAATAGGAAACACAAAAACACTTAATGTTTAACATGCTTTGTGCCAGACTAAAGGCCACAAAGAAATATTTTTTGCTTTGTGCCAGACTAAAGGCACAAAGAAATATTTTGTGCCAGACTAAAGGTCGTGCTTTGTGTCAGACTAAAGGTCGTGCTTTGTGCAGATGGCAGGGCAGAATCTGTCCCATTTTTTCTTCTTTCTATTTTTCCTTCTCTATTGCAGATCAAGCAAAACTTAGAAGGGCTAGCTTTGCTACTTCAGCTCCATCACCAAGTGCCCAAATGCCTAATTCCGATGCCTGCGCAAACCTTAAACCCACCCCATCCTCCTCTGCCCAAAAAACAGGTACCTTTTTGTATGTTATTTGCATGTCGAAATTCCATCTTCTGCTTCTATTCACAGAAGCGTCAGAGGACTCGCCACATTTTTCTTCCATTCACATAAAAGCAAAGAAGCAGCTAGAATTTTTCTCCAGCTAGAATTGCAATAGAAGGCGACATGCTGCCGTAATATAACATTAAGTTTTGGGCATGGCCATGGCTATAAAATATATATTGGTTTGCAACATTTTTTCTGCTACTTTTGCTCTGCAAATTGAGAGCTAAGCCAATGGATTCTATTATGTGGCCAAAAAATAGAAAGCTCATTATAATGTTCCTCCTGCTTCTGAAAACAGAGCACGATTGAGATTAAGAGGTTAAAAAGACAGATTAGAATACCATATTTGAATAATTTTGAGCTTAAACACATGCAAGATTTTGTGTTGAGGTGATTGGATTTGTGGATCAGAGAGGTCGGGTTGCCAAAATTGAGCATTTTGTTTAGAAGAAGCAGATAAAGATGCAGAAGTGAAAAATGCCACGGATAGGCCTATAAATATATTTCAAAAGCTGTAGTTTAACGTACAAATAGACGATGTAGAATATGAATATAGACAAAAAAAAAAAAAAAAAAAAGAGAGAGAGAGAGAGAGAAGGGGGAAATGGAGAAAAGTAAAAAAGGGCCACAGCCTTGATGCCTTGTTTCGATGGTGTTCTTAAGACATAAGGCCGTGTGTCCTCTAAGAGGATTAGAAAAATCTTAGATTCGAAAATGTTAGAGCTAATAGTTAATGTTTTGGTTCTAAGTCAATCAAACCCTTCGAATAATTGTCATCACTAGCCTATCATCAGTTGAATGCTCCTTATTAGTAGGTACATGTGGAAAATAAGTGTCCCACTTTGTGCTTCAGTCCATCCATTGACTCAGGATGTTAGAGGTTAGCAAGAATCTTGACAGTTGCGCCATGGTACGATTTTGGTCAGTTAGTGACCTGGAGGTCTATCAAACCAAATTCTTGCTGTCTCAATGGGACATATCTTTTTGACAAAAGGTTGTTGGTACTCTGCTACTTGTTGCTCCAGAGCCTATTGAAGGGTATATGTAGATCTCTCACTAAAGTGTTTACGAGTCTCCTGAACTCTATGTATAAGCTGCTTGTTAAGGGTGATATCCTTCCGCCATCCAGCAAGTGGTCCCTTCAGCTCTCGCCTCCTAGTTGGAGACGCATGTGGACTTGGGCTTGGGATAAACTACTTCATCATAAGGTGACTATGCTGTGGTGGCAGATTCTCCATAGATGCCCTTGTGTCAATGTGCTTGTCCACAAATTTGATCCTCAAGTGTCAACATTCTGCCCAATGTGCAAGCAAAGGGACGAGACTATTGAGCATTGTTTCATTTTGTATGACCACCTCCAGTCAGTTTGATCTTGGTTGCTTTCTTTTTTTATGTGATATTGACTAGTCAACAAGTGCTTTTGGCTATTTATCTGGATACTTGAAATAAGCTATGAAGTCAAGCCTTTCACTTGGCATCATGATGGTCGTTGTGGTCTATCTGGAAGTGCAAAAGATTGTGTGTTTTAAGGGTTTGGATACTCCTCCTGTTGTTGTCCTCCAGGATGCTCAAGATAGAATTGCTAAGGCCTACTATTGCTCTTCGCTTGCTCCTGCCAAGCATTAGTTGATCTTTGACACTTATTTGAGTGTGTTGTCTTATGCATATGCTGGTGGTCCTACTCAATGGATCATGATTATCCTCTGAGATTTTAATCCCGCTTGTGCAGTTGTATCTATCTTTTGGCTTGGACTTTCAATATATTTTGACGTCCTTTAAAAAAAAAACTAGCAAAAAGGTGCAACGGGAGGCTTGAGTAGTTTTTCGGTTTCGCCTTAGAAAAAGAGAAATGTTCGCGGATGTTAGTATCTAAAGTACTTTTTGTAGAGAATCTTCATCGAGTTTTATAGTGAATCTTAATAAGATCTAGAGGGAATCTGGAAGAATTCAAGAAATCTTTATAGAATATTTGGTGAAGCCTAGGGAAATCTTTATGGAATCTTAAGGGGATCTAAAGTATAGAATCTTTGTATGAACCTTTATGGAATCTTATAGAATATAAAGTAATCTTCTCGAAAAATATAACAACATCTTTGTGGAATTTTTAAGATCTGAAGGAAGTAGGATATGGTGAATAATAGTTGTTATAATATATCCCACTTTTAGAGGAGAAATAGAAAACTTTAGTTAAGGAAATCTAGAAAAATATAGGGAAAAAATCTAAAAGAATATTGAGGGAATCAATCTAGAAGAACAGAGGCCTAAGCGAATATTAATGGATTATTTCACATGGTACCTTTTGCAAAGGGTGTATTTATAGTCCCATATTAGGAAACTTGATGGCATCTTGGAAAATGTAAAAGAATCTTGGAGGAATCTTGAGGAAGTTGAGGGAAATCTTTTGTAGTCCACGAAAATATAAGAGAATATATAGGGGAATATTGGGTGAACCTACGCTGGGTATCTTTTGCAAGACCACTGCAGTCCCTCAAAAGACAAATTACCTGTCCTTCTATATATATGATTACTAAAAATCCTTCTATATATATGATTACTAAAAAAACCCGGCGCCAAAAAGTATTTTGGAATTATGTATACTGACTTTTAGGCGCCCTTTTTTTGTTCCCGACTACACACCCATTTGTTTCCGGCAGTGAAGGCCTTACGGTACAGCCGCTCTGCTTCATCTGGCTACTCACCTATACTCGCTTGCCTTTCGCCTAAATAGAATCGCCATCGCATTCTCTAGGTAAGCCACGTTCCCCCATGAATTGCAAGCCAAATTGTTAAACTTTTAGTATGGTGGTTGCAGAACTCCTGTAGCGCCAGGCAACTGAAAGCCGGGGACTCTAGACTCTGCAAAAAAACCCTCCGGTAAGTTGTTAAGTTCACTTCAGTACTCAGTTTTTTAATTTTAAGGTCTGGATCGAAATTGTTTCTATGAAATCGCCGAAAACATGAGGAGCTCGCCTCTTAGATTTTTAGTGTTGATCATGGAAATTGGGTGGGAAATCAGGCTATGTTTTGAAGTGTGCGGCTGTATGTTCTAATTGGGCGAAAAATCAATGCTCTGTTCTAAAGTTTCGTGATGGGCTGTTACGAGAAGGCTTTGAAAGATCATCAGATTCTGTAAACAGTGGTTCTTAAGCTCAAATCCGGCATCAGCCCCTCAAATTTTATCAGTGTGGTGGTTTTCATGGGCAACTGATACACCCACACACGATTCAACGTATGCCCACGTGGACCCAGAACAAGCCTCTGAGACAAGAATTTGGAAAATTTCCATACCCTGGGCCTTGCTCCCCTGTTTTTTCCTTGCAGAGTCCCTTCCTTCCTTGATAGCAGATCTAATTCCGCTTATGCCTCATTTAGTCCTTTAATTCCAATGCATCTTTTGCTTGATTGCAAGGTCGGAATTATGATTTTATACCTAGAGATTAAACGTCCTTGACTGCAAACCCGTTTCATTTAATGGGCCAAAACATGCGGAGCTCAGCTTTGTTTAAATTCGGCCTGTGTAACTCTTCGGGGAAATCAATTTTCCTGAGAATAGAGCCTGTTATGTATAAATTTTGAGAAGGCTCTATCGATTTACAGGGTCGGAATTATAATTCGATGCCTAGAGATTAGAAATCCTTGACTGCAAATCCATGAATCGATTCTGCAAGTCCAGGCAGTCTTGAGAAATGAAGCGAAATAGACAGTAGAAAGTTCGCCCGTAAAAACAGAGTTGCAAGATGCATACAACAGCCCATTTGTGTTGTTCCGTTCAGCCCCTGTTGTTGGGTTTTGCCGGCCTTCTGTGAGCAAAAAGTAAAAGTAGCCATAAGCATGTTGCTGGAAACGGCCAGATATTTCGCAAATTGCGTATTCTCTGTGATATCACAGGCTGTATAGATGTTGCCGTAGATATTTCATTCATAGCTTTTAGATATAATCCAAAGCATCTTTCACTGGTTTTGGCTTTTGGGCTATACCGGATTTGAGCAAGTTTGCATACAGCTACGGAAATGCAGACCATGCGAGCAGATGCTGTTGCACAGGTTAAAATTGCAACTTTGGAGCAGTTTGGAGTATATATTTGTTAATTGATTGGCATACAGAGGTGAACATGGGCCTGGCATTCCTTTTTTTGTGTTCTAGTTCATGGGTCTTTAAGTTCAACTGGCAATCTCAAATCCGGGCTAATATTAGGCAAATGGAGCTGCCCTTATGTTACACGCTGCCGCGACAGCTGATTCAAAGCATATATTCGTGGTTTTTGCAGAGATTCAAGCAGAAAATCTCATTATGCTTTGGCCATCTTGCGGGCATCAAAGCAAGCTATCCCGATTCTGCTACGCCATGCATCTTGATAGCTTCTGTAGATCCATTTGGATACAGCAGCCCCCAATTTCGCTCTGTAAAAGGAGCAGGCTTCTGACTAGGCCAAAGCAGAGTTCCTGTAATGTCTGAAGCTTTACCCAGCGCTCTTCTTGCCAATCTTCTGTTATATTGTGCAGCATTGAACATGTTAGCACCAGGTTGGGATTCATCCCCATGAGTTGGCCAACCTGTTTCATTTATAACAATCTTTACGTTGCTATAGCCAGGCCTGTTCATGGCTGCAAATAGAGCATCCATCTGGCCATGTAACATGTTAGTATAATGCAAAGATCCATCCGATACAACCATGCAACCGTGTACGAGGCTGCAAAAAAAGCATGTTCAGGTAGAATTTGAGATGGGCCGCTTGCCCATGCGAGATATGAATACACATTGATGGAAAAAAAAGATCTGCTTTGTGCCCTTGATCTTGCATATGGCAGTAAATAACAATGCATATAGCTTTTCCTTAATACGCATAGCTCTTGCTAGATTATATGCTCTAATATTTGTTCTTTCACATGCAGCATTAATCAAGGAGTTGGAGAATATTGTGTCTGGGAGTATTGTCCAAGATCAAATTTGCTCAAATAAAACCAAGATTGGAAATACCACCAAGTGGTCAACATGTCACCTAAGCGTCCCAGGTATAAATTGACTATCACAACATTTTATAGTCGCTAAACAATACAATAAACTAATCTAATATTGTATGATTTTTTCATAATCATTATTAGGGTTCAAGCATTAGAAAGTTATGATAGTGAAGATCAACATGCTCGAAATGAACCAGTGCAAAAAAGAAAGGGTCGCCCAAGGTTATCACAATTTAATACCCATATTTTGTTTAATTTTTCATTTTGTTATTTCACTAGGGTTTCTAACATTTAACTTCTAATAGATTGCCTATGCTTGGTTCAAGTGATACTATATGCAATGAGACCACAAAAGTTTTAGGACACCGTAAGCGACAACAAAAGTACTATGCTCGAAAAAAACTGAAGAAGATTCCTAGGTAAGCAATCACGCAATTTGATATTCTAGAAACGTGATAAATCAAAATGATATTTTTATCATTTGGTTACAGCAGTGAAAAATTGCAAAATTGCCATACGGATCTTGAAGCTTCCAGGTGCAAATCACAAATCTAAATCTTGGTGAATGTACCAATGTACATAATATTACTAATAGAATGTTTAAATTTAACAGGACTGATTGTCCAAGAGTAGACAATAAACAAAAGCATGCAAGGTCAGTATAAATCCTGCATTTGTTCAAACTCTACATATTTATTTATTATGAGTATGACAGTTCTATCCTTTTAAACTTATTGATACAAAAGGATATATCCCTAATCACATATTCAAATGAAACAGGAATGGCCATTCAAACTCAAACAGTAAACAAAAAAATACAGCTGCTGACATTGAGGATGAAGAGCAACCGTCTAACACAAAGAAAAGAGGCCGTCCAAGGTTAGCACACATTTTATATTGGTCAAAATTCTGTACATTTATTTATCATGAGTATAGTATCTTCGTATAACACAACATCTGTATATATTAATTCCATTTACCAAATTGATATTCCGTGTACACATTATCGATTATCATATAGAAGCATACCCTATTCCATATAGATTTTGGCAGCCTAGCAAGCCAAAGGTTACTACAAAAAATTACTTTTAAGCCTCCGTTGACAAGTACAGCCCTCACTTGGTGTCGCTGTTGGCCTTGGCCACGCGGTGTCGAAAAGTGTGCGTTGTACTGTTATCGAAGGTTGTGAGAATGTTTTACTAATTCATATCCTAGTTTCTGATGGTGTTGTTGATAAAAATCCGACACTAATATAGGAATTGGCGTATATTTTAGTAAACATTCGATCGGTACCAAGCCATACATAGCCGACCTATGTACTAAATCATTCTACATCTGATTAACAGATGTTTAACACCATGTTTGATTGATAAATAGAAAACCTTATCACATCTGATTGACGATTTTTTCATCGTATCTATAATAGGCTATCTCCAGCCAATCTAGAAGGCCTTCCTAACGATGAAATAACCAAGATCCTTAAACGTCAAAAATACCGTCGAGACTATGAAGCCCAAAAAAGATCGAAGAAAATTGCTACCTCAGCAATAAAACAGATACCAGCATGTCCAATAGATCCATTCTCAGTTGGTCCAATAAACAAACAGAAGACCAATCTGTGTCATAAAAATGTGAGCCCAAGTTCCATGGAGGCCATATCAAGTATGGCCTCCATGGAAAAAAAATAACCAAAGTCCTCTCATTACCGTCAACACATCAAATTGGAACACTGCAGCTCGGCACTGGCAAGACCAAATAGATATGATGCAACAAAACATGAAGCCCGAAGGACAAGAACCACTGAAGTGGACAAAAAAATGCAATATATGCCACATTGACTTACTTAACTCCGAAAACATGTCGTTTTGTTGCAACAATGGTCGCCGTCTACTGCCATCTCTTGAACCTCTACCGCAAACCCTAGAGCAACTTTACTCGATCCATGAGTTTTCTAACAAGTCGCGTGTCATAAATAATTTATTCTGTTTCACTGCCCTCGGCGTGGAGGGTGATTTCATGGACCTCAAAATGCCGTCATCTGTTGCAATTATGGGTCGTACGTACCATCGGCTCCTATCTGCAGGAATACCTACGAGCACCCTTCATTGGTACATATACGACAACTCAATGAGACATACTATTGCTGCTAATATGCAACTGCCATTCACATGGATTATGCAAGTTGCCACAGTCTTGAATGCCATCAATCCATACGTTAGTGAACTGAAAACAGTAAAAGAACTACACCCCATGCCCACGAGACTTAGACTCGCAGACCCCTCGACATCAGATGAAATAGCTGCTATTGTCCATGCCAACAATAGCATTACTTTAGAACCCAGAACTGCAATGGTCTGGATGCAGCACGACCATAATCCTGTATTCCTAAGTATCCTTGATCCTGCGTATGAACCACTTCAATACCCATTGTTCTTCCCACATGGCACATTAGGATGGCACCCACATAATGACCAAAAAATGTCCCAAATAGACTGGTACCAAACTAGACTACTTCACGAGCCTCGCTTTTCACAATTAGGCCGATTATGCGGTGAGTACCTGGTTGACATGTACTCTAGAGTCGAAGAAGAGCGTCTCAACTACATCGCAACTGAGAGCTATCGACGAAATCTAACACAGCATGAGGATGACTTCATCGACGACGAGGACGACAATTCGCATTATAAGACTCTCCCAGCATCCTTCCTGGGCTCCAGACAATGGTGCGCCGTCCAAGTAGCAGACGTCCTTGCGCTCGCAAGGGTCAAGGGAAGACCGAGCTTCTTCATAACTATGACAACCAACCCAGCCTGGCCAGAAATAAAGCATAAACTACACCCCGGCCAAAATGTATCTGACAATTCTACTGTTGTTGTCCGAGCATGCCACGAGAGAGTCCAACATGCAAAGAACATTATCCAAAAGTATTTCGGACCCATATCTTACATGATGCATGTCATTGAATTCCAAAAACGTGGACTACCCCATGGACACATCGTTGTAAAGACAGAGCATGAAATCCCAATAGACATGATCGATAATCTAATATCTGCCGAACTACCAAAGGATCCCGCACTCAGAGCACTGGTTGAAAAATACATGATCCACAGACACACGAGGCGTTGCCTCAAGGAAAACAACAAATGCTGCTACAACTACCCAAAACCGTTGAACCCAACGACACACATCGATGAAAAGGGATACATTACAATCGGGCGTCGAGCGAGGAAGAAGACGTGAACGTCGTTCCGCACATCCCATTTCTATTGAGAGAAATGGACTGCCATGTCTATGTTGACGTCGCATCGACCGTGCATATATTCGCATACCTTTACGACTACATATATAAAGGCTTTGACACCGCTCGTTTTCACATCGATCGCGCAAAGCAGACGCCAAGCACGCCCATCTCGAAACCATCTGTCACGACAGATACTAGTGATCACAGTCGCACAAAAAATGAAATCCAAGATTATATTTCTGCACGATATCTATCATCCATGGAAGCCACATGGAGAATCATGTCCTACCACATGACTGAAAAACACCCCTCCGTAAAGTGCCTTCCCCTACATCTAGAAGGGCACTGTAAAGCGCTTTTTAAACACATCAACAAACACCGGAATCTCCCTGTTAGACAGATATTTCCTACGCCCGCTTGCTCCCAAATTTGACCCCGTTACCTACATCGAATACAACGAACAATACACTTCCACTACATACAAACCAGGCATTGTCCTCAAGCCCACCGATCATCTAGAGCAAAAAGCCGCAGGCACAACCCAAAATATCATCCACGAAAGAACAAGAGGGCAATTAATCTGTAGAATACGGCTACTACTTCCAAAGATTGGAGAACCTTTCTACCTTAGACTGATCCTACTCCACAAAGCCGCACGATCTTGGGACGAGCTCAAAATTCACGACGAGAAACAGTACGAAACATATCAAGAAACCGCGCAGGCCATGGGATTAATTGCACCAGCAACCAAAGCCATAATGATAATCACGCAGAAGCAATCTCATGCTTGCGGACCGAATCCACGATTATGATTCCTATTCGCGTTACTAATACTAGATTCTGGACCAGCACTCCAACTATGGGAAACATTTCAAGACCACATGATAGCCGACTTCCTACAACAATACCCAGAAAACCAATCAGTTGCCATCAATGAAAGCCTCCTCGCCATCAACAACATCTTAATCCAGCACGGAACCAACACTGAAGCTTTCGGTCTGCCCACGCACAACATCCCATGCAGAGAAGTACAAAATGAGCTTAGCAAATTCCCCGACCACGAGAAATACCTTACAAAGAGCTCAACCATGTCGAGACCATGAACCAAAACCGGACCTCGATCTACACATACATATGCAAACTTATCAACAACAATAGTTCCCCGGCCCCAATCTTCGTGTACGGGAAAGCTGGAACCGGAAAAACATACGTACTAAATGCCATATGTCTCTACATACGAGGACTCAACCAAATAATCCTACCATGCGCCACTACGGCATTAGCATCACTGCAATACCCCGCCGGGAGAACTGCACACTCTCTCTTTCAAATACCCATCATTGACAACAATATTGGAATCCATTCGCTACTTGACCCACATTCCCCAAGGGCCCTACTGATCAGCACTGTAACGACAATCATATGGGACGAGTTTCCCATGGCAAACAAAGCAGTCATAGAAGCAATCGACGTTCTCCTACAGAACATAACAAGCATAGCCAGTCCATTCAGAGGAAAACTATTTATAGCAGCCGGTGATTTTAGACAGATCGCCCCCGTCGTCAAACGAGGAGGAAAAACAGCAACAATAAATGCATCCATCATCTCCTCCCACCTCTGGAACCACTTCAAAGTCCTAGAGCTCAACGAACCAGTAAGAAATGCAGCTGACCCAGACCTCATACGATTCGTCGATGACATCGGAGAGGGCCGTCTACTCAATGACATTCCACTAACACTATTCAAGACAACAACCAAAATAGAAGACGCCATCAACTTCCTGTATGACACATACATATTACTAGAACCTGCCATATGCGAGAAGAGAGCATTCTTATCTCCGAAGAACATCCCCGTCGACGAGTTCAACATCGAAATCATACGAATGATCTTGGCAAACCATAAAAGCTACTTTAGCGTCGACAGGCCCACAGAAAACGACCAGACCATCGAGGACCATCCAATGGCGACAACAGACTTCCTCAACGGCTACAAGCACCCAGCACTTCCACAACACGAACTCCAACTAAAACCCAATACCATATGCCACATCACAAAAACATTAGACAAAGATAGAGGACTCGTGAAAAATGCCAGGGTAATGGTATGCTCAATGCACGCCAAGTTCGTGACCGTCAAGCTTCTAACAGGCCAACCACAGCACGTGGGAAACATACACCCCATATCCCGAGTCGACTTCTTCCACCAACCAAACAACTGGCCCTGGACAATCCACAGACGACAACTACCACTACGACCCGCATATTCGACAACATTCCACAGCTGCCTGGGACTTACTCTCGACAAAATAGTCCTCGACCTGCGAACCGAGGTCTTCACACACGGACAACTATACACAGCACTCACACGCGTGCGAAAAAAAGAAGATGTGCTGATCCTCCTTGACGACTCCAACACCAACAAGACTACAACCAACGTCGTCTACAAGGAACTACTTCCATGAACAAGGTGCGTACCCAAAAAAAAAAAAAAAAAAAAAAAAAAAAAAAACACACTCCATCCATCTCATGCCCAGGGTGTAGAGTAGATGGAGCACCGATCCCCTCGAAGATCGATGCTCTCTCTACACCATGGGCGCCGCACCGACGGTCGCACCTGGGTTCGACTCCGGCTAGTTTTCGGTTTGCAGCCCCCCTCTGATGTGGCATGCATCTGAGCCCTTGATTTTCAGATTCTATGGTGTGGATCTGTGCCACGTTAGAAGGGGGTCAAAACTTAAACCGTCCCCGGGGCCCACGCTAGATAAGGAGTTGCATTCAATCTTAGCTCAATCGAACCTAAGAAAGAAAGGAATGGATTCTTTTGTCTAGTACCTAGGCCTATTTGCAAGCCCTTCAAGCAGATAGGTTGGGTTGTTGCGCTAAAAAAAAAAAATTTTTGAAAATTTGTTCCTAACCAATCTCCTCCTCTTAAAATCTTTGGCATGCAACATTTAAAAACTATCAAGGTGCCAAGCCCTAGAGTCTTATCAGTTTAAACTCGGCTCAAAATAACTAGGTGATTTCTAGCTGACCTAGGCATTAATTTACCCTATCATCTGTTAACACCTTTGTTTCTAACAAAAATTATCAAATGTTAAGACCACCATTTTTAAAAAGTATAAACAATTTCTTAAACCAACAACAAGAGGCTAAGCATTATCAAATGTTAACACATTCACTCCTAAAAGGTGTAATCAATTTTTTTAAACCGATAGAAAGAAGCCTCTTGGATGCACATATGGAAAATAAAAGAGTACGATGAATTAAACTTGCAAAAGTATATTCCTTTTTGCTAAAAGAGTATGATGAATTAACTTGCAAAAGTATACTGCAAATATTCTTTTTTGTTAACTCAAGCTGCCGCGATAAATTTCTTGTAGTACCTAATCAAGCTATTGGCAAAAGAACCATAATAACATAATTCTCTAGCTCAACTCTATAGTAAGGCCCTTGATTCAGAGATACATTTGCCAAGTTGCAACATCTCATCTTGACTTATGGAGACAATCTCTGGTGGTGATCAAAGAAATGTTACTTGTAGATACAAGGAATCTAAATTAAATATCTGGTACTTGCTTAGAACGAACAACTATGCCAAATTGGATAATACTTCAAATTTTGTGGGCGCGGGATACATTTACATAGTAATTTTTACATCATACCACAAATACCACAAAATTGATTATTTATGTTTTAGAACTAAAAACGCTGCTGACCACGCATTGAACGTCCAGATGGCTCTACATTATTGCGCGAATAGAAATGCCATCTGTTTTGTCGGTTACGTGGAAGGTTGTTGTTATCAAACCTTTTTATTCAAACGGGGCTTTTAGGCCGCTTAATTTAACCAAAGCTTCCTTAAGCTTATAGCATGGTCCGGCGCCCGAAATGATGAAAAGGGGCTGTTTGTAATTCAGCCGCTCGTCGCATTCTCAGGTGTGTGTACTTCTGGTATAGTGATATGCCATTCATTGCTTATTAGATTACGGCCCAATATTACAAATTAGCGGGATTAGAGTTTGTGAACAAAATTGGCGAACTAGCAGGATTTAATTCTAATATTAGTGTTACTTCAGTACATTTTAAGATAATTGGCATCCATTTGCTTCGTCTGGCATATCATGCTTCATTGCTTTAGTTTGCACAGTGATGGAGTTGAAATTTATTCTATCTTTGATTCTTTAATATTAGCAGGTACTACGAACAGATATGAAAGTTTTACTACTCTTGCTGCTGGCAATCCTTTTTGTCAATGTAATTGATAGAGATTTTATTTTTCATGTGAATGGAAGAGGTAAGCTTTGTTGTCTACTTAATTAGTATTTATGATTGGATGAATTGAGACCTGCAGCTTCTGTTAACATTGCATAATCCTTAAACTTCAGGTCTTTCACGGCCCCGTATATATAACCACAGCCTTGCCCTTATTCTAGTAGAGTATGCTTCGGCAGTAAGTTGAGCTATTTACTCAATCACCTGTGACAAATAACAAATCAAACTAATATGGTGCTACTTTGACAGGTCTATGTTGATGACACGGCCTCTTTACTTGCATGGAACTGTTCTAGATGCCATGGCTTGACAGAGGTTCGTTTCTCTCTATGATTGGCTATTTTACGTTTCTTGTATGAACTGCTCCTTATATCGTGCTGTGCTTGCAGCGATTTAAAGTTATTGAGGTTGTTAGGGATACAGCACACTGTCTTCAGGTATCTTGGTTACAGTAATATTATATTGTTTCACAATTCGGAAGCCTAACTCCTTATCTACGAATCTATATCCTAAAATGACAGGGATTTGTTGGATATGCACAAGATTTGGACGCCATTGTTATCGCATTTCGTGGAACTCAGGAAAGCAGGTGAGGTCTTTTCTTTATGACACTACCCTGTTGCTGCCTTCAAATTTTAGGTTTTTAATCAAGACTCTTAGTTCTATTATAAGTTATCTATTGTGTATTCATTTCTAGTGGCTGGATTTGACTGTCAATTGTCTACTGAATTATGAATCTGAATGTAATACAGAAGCCAACTATTGTTTATTTTGGTACAGTCTGATCAATAGGGCTTTTGCAGCTTAACTAAAAGATATCATGGAATTATTTTTTTGTTCTTACCTATTTGAAAAAACAGTTTACAGAACTGGATAGCAGATTTGTTTTTCAAGCAGTTGGACTTTGATTATCCAGGAGTTACTGGGGCCAAGGTGGTTGTCACTTTTAATCCACTTTTAGATTAGTTTAGTTGGATTTCTTTTTACCATAAGGATGTTGAATCTGGCAGGTCCATCGTGGATTCTATACAGCATATTATAACACAAGCTTGCGCCAACGGATTCTCCCTGCAATCAAGTCAATACTAGCAGAAAGAAATAATATGAGAATTATAGTTACAGGTCACTCACTTGGGGGAGCTCTGGCATCCTTGTGCGCTATTGATCTTGTGGTAAACCTTTATTCTCTGCTCCAATAAAATTCTTGGAAGAAATAAACAATGTACACTTAAGATGCAAGAATAAAAGTGTTTTTGCATGCATTTTTATAGTGGATGCCTTGTTAAGCTTTATTTTGGAACCATAAACATTTTTTCTCTTCCTATACAGATTGCATCCTATTAATGTTTTTAGTTGGTTGTGACATAGGCCAACAATGGAGCCCAAAATGTTGAGGTCATGACATTTGGACAACCCCGCATTGGGAATCCTACATTCGCGAAATACTACAATTCTTTTATACCAAAAACTATAAGATTGACACATGATCATGACATAGTCCCACATTTGCCCCCGTATTATCCATACTTTGGCGAGTGGACTTACCATCATTTTGCAACTGAGGTACTTCATTAAATTGTGTGTTCGTTCAATTAGTAAGTACATGCTCTAATATCATGCACCAATGTAGGTATGGCTATATAGCTATGCAGTAGGTCTTTTAAATTATGAAGCTTTGCGAGTTTGCAACCTTTCAGGCGAAGATTTAAAGTGCTGCAGGTATTATTTGTTGGATATGGAATAAACATTTTGCTTTTTGTACTCGCTATTCAAGCAGATATAGGATATATACTTCACTTTCAGGACTATTGGTGGTTCCTTGCATATTACGGACAAGCCTGAATTACAAAAGCCTTTGTTATTCTTCTGGCACCTGATAAATTTTCTTGAGGCTTTTCACTTTCATCGTTTTTAAGAAACCAGGAGAAGGGAAAACTGACTTTTTAAACAAATATTGCAGATCTGTAGCGGGCGACAGCATTGCAGATCATTTGATGTATCTTGGAGTATTTCTGAAGTCAGATCCACCAGAGTCTACTCAAGCCATTCAGCAAGTTAATGACACTTCTGTTGAGCTTTCATCGATGTAGACGTCTAAACTGTGTGTGTGATATGCCATTTCTGAAATTGGAAGATGTACAGTTTTCTCTTGTAAAAGACAATATTATTATGGCGCTGAATTTGGCACCATCTTAGAATTGATTGTCATATGCCAATCAATCTGAAAATGCAAGATGTACAGTTTTCTCTTGTAAAAGACAATATTATTATGGCGCTGAATTTGGCACCATCTTAGAATTGATTGAGGTACAATTCCCTCGTGTATAAAGGTGGCACTGAATTTGGTGCCACATTCCAGAGGATTATATTCCTCTTGTAAAGATCATTGCAATGATATATAATATGCCTTTTGTTTCCAAGGAGAATATTTATGAAGGAAAAACTTATGACCTAAGTACAGTTGAAATATCAATAGTACACGGGCAAAAAATGTGTTCGTTTTACAGATATTACTTAAACCCTACTTCCTCTCTAAACCCTAAGAGGGAGGATGGTATTATCGCGGAAGAAGATCAAAGCCCAAGCGGAGGTGGGCGCCGTTACACCGGAAGCGTTGCGGACCATCATAGCCGAAGGCCGCAAAATCAGCAAAAAAAGGAAGAAGGAGAAGCTCCTTAGCACCGATGCTTCGGACACTCAGTCGGATCCGGCCAACAAGCAAAAGAAGCCGAAGAAGAAGAAGAAACAGCCCAAAAATGTGCAATTGCCAACAACGGAAGCTGAACATTCAGCTCCAGCGTATCAGCCTGATGTGAATTTGGAAGAAAATGTGGTCTCTGCCAATGAAGTTGGTCGGGGAAATGCGGCAAAGAGGACTCAAGATGAAGATGCAGAAGGGGTGGTTTCTAAAAAAAGTAAGAAGAAGAAAAAGAAGGGGGACCCTCAAATAACTGAAGAAAAAGAGAATTTGGAAGATGAGCGAACAGGGGTAGAGCATATGGGAGCAGTTAGAAATGGGGACCAGGCTGGCGAGAAAGAGAACGTTGTTAAAAAGAAAAGTAAGAAGAAGAAGAAGAAGCTTGATAAATGGGGCCAGGTTATCCAAGACGTGGAGAATACAGATGAACAGAATAATGAAAATTCTGTGCACCAATCTCATGTGGATGGCATCGAATGCCAAACCAACAAGTGAGACCTTTTGGCAGTAGTTTTCAATTTCGAATTTTGAAATGATTTGGCAATGTTACAGTAAATAAGCACCATTTGTTTTCTATTTTAACTGAGAAGCTTGGAAATTTATAGGTCATGGAAAACACTCTTGTTTGCTACATCACACTCTTTTTTACCTGTAAATTTCTTTTTGTCGAGTCTTAATATTGTCAAGCAAATCGGCTTGTCTCCTAGAAGTTTGTGCATCTTTATTTAAGAAGTTTTTAGTAGGTTGCAAATTCTTTGGCTCTGGATTTTTTTTGATATGTTTTGCTATTGATTGCAGTGTCCTTGAGCAATACGAGCCCAAGAAAGTTTATGTTGGTGGATTTCCATATTACACAACTGAGGACGATATTCACAACTATTTTGCAGAATGTGGTACCATAACAGAGCTTGATTGTATGACATTCCCAGATACAGGGAAGTTCCGCGGAATTGCCTTCATAACATTCAAGGTGCTTCTCTTAAACTTCTGATGCATGATCTTAGCTCATAAGTCAAACAGGTCTTGAGTTCATGGCTATCAAAGCTAGTGCTATGATGAGGGCTTATCGTCAGTCTGCTCAAAAGTCTTACTTGGAGAAAGACCATCTAGATTACGATCCATGGATTGGAGGTGTTATTTCAATAGTTGATGCAGTAACTTTCCCTAATTGGGGTCTTACTTTCTTTAGTTTCTATCACTTTCATGTTTCAAGCTTTGCACTAGTAATGATGATACATAAGCATCACAGTTAGGATCATGGGTTTTACCCCTTCCAACTTCTAGGAAACGGATAACTGGAAACTTGTAACATCTATCTTATAATTTATTTTGAGCTCAAGCCACAAGTCCTTTTTTTGTTGTGAATGCATATATTCTTTGTAATTAACCACATTGGTTCCTACTCATTATTGCAGACAGAAGTGGCTGCAAAGAAAGCTCTCGATCTCGATGGAGCTGACATGTATCTATCTTTTTGTATTGTAATTTTTATTTCAATTCTTTTCTACTTACAATCATTTTTTATATTCTGGTCAGGGATGGCCGCTTCCTGAAAATAGTGAAATGCAAAGCAAAGGCTGTGCAAAAACCTAGGAATGAGGAGCATCATGAACCTCCTCCTAAGACAGAGGGCTGCACCTCGGCCTATATAGGAAATTTAGCCTGGGATATTACTGTTACAGATATAAAAACTTTCTTCAAAGATTGCAAAGTCTCGGGAGTGCGCCTTGCTCTGGACAAGACAACTGGTGAATTTAGAGGATATGGCCATATAGATTTTCAGGACGACGAATCTCTGGAGAAAGCAATAAAACTTGACCAACAGGAACTTTTAGGGAGGCCAATAAAGATTGCCTATGCTCTACCCAAGAAATTAATTGCAAGTGTTGAGGCAGAACCCAACGATGCGGGAATCAGGAGAAATAAGAAGACTTGTCATCATTGTGGGGAGCAGGGACACTATGCTGTTCACTGCCCCAAGAAGACAGTTAAAGGGGTCCAAACTTGAAATATCATATGGTACCATTCTTTAGATTGGTGCAATGCCCAAAGTCCTGTACGACGAGCCCATTGATCCATTGTTCTAGTGAAATATTGATTTGGAAACTTACAATGCAAGGGTAGAATGCATTTAGCATGCGGAGAATATTTAAACACCACTGTAATTGGACGTGCATAGCTGAAGATGTGCTGACAACCCACTATTGATTTGGAAGCAAGAATAGAATGCATTTCGCATTTAATCTTAATTCTTCGTACATATTTGAAAATGCAAATGCAGATAACTTGCTGAAACAACCCCAATTGCAGTTTATATTGCAGTTATAGCTAATCTGTTTCCCTGATTTTACGAACGTGCTTCTGAATCACGACTTGAAGTTGACAATTTTAAGATTCATATGAAGTTGATGAGATAGTAGCATATGCATATCTGATGAGCGATTTGTTGTGAAGAAACAAAGTATGAGGAGACAGCCGCACCTTCTGCCTATGGAGGGAAGAGCCTTTTCCTGGACCTTGGCACTTTTTAGCGAAGGAAATATAGGCACCCGATTTGGGCATGGATTCCAGGAAATTGTGAGCCGAATACCTCCGCGTGGTATTCGGCCTGCATGTTTCAGTTTTATCTCAGTTTTTTTCTTTTGGCAAGGGGGGTATTCGACCCGCTCCTTTCACCTCTGAATTTCAAGAACAGAATAGGCTCCAGTGTCCACAGGCATCGCCATCGCCGTAGTACCTGTCCTTCTGGACCCATCAGAAGGCTCAGGCTTCAGAAAAATGCAGACGCGGCTCAAGCCTGACCTCCCCACCTCCGGATCAGAAGAAAAATTATGTGGGTTTGAGCTGATTGATGGATCCCCTGCCACTGTTGCAAAACAAATCCGGTGCTTTAGCCCACAAATCGAGCGCTTAATTCCTCTTAGCAAAATGGTAGATCAAGCTTGATACAGATCAATAATAGGGGGTATTCGACTTGCACAGTGGGCTTTTTTGGACTTTTGCGGATAGGGGTTCCGGCCAAGGAGGAATGGGAGGTATTTGACCTGCCTAATATCAACCCAAAATTGGGGTATTCGACTCGTGGAATAAGTGTGCATGTCGAAACCACGAGTCTAATACCCCCTATTCCACGAGTCAAATACCCCCTGGAATCCAATTCCACGAGTCAAATACCCCCTGGAATCCAAGTCCAAATGGGGTCCAAGTCCAAATGGGGTGCCAATAAATGCACCGACTTTTTCGCCCTGACAGTGCCAATTCTTGCAAAAACCTTAAACCTTGTGATTGTATCCTAGCGACTTTGGTAACTTTATGGGACCGGAAGGGTAGCCTTCCTTATTCGCCCCCCCCTCTCAGAAATCAATTGGAATTTTTTTGGCCCCTGATTTTGATGTGTTATTCAATGGTTTGAGCAATTTCCGGCGTTGTTTTTGCTTCTTTTTCCTGCTTTTTCACCGATTATGTGATTTCTGGCATGTTTTCCGATGAGGGGGGCCGAATAAGAATCTCTCCAAAACTGCTGCTTTGCAGCACGATCAAAAGTAGAAATGTACGTCATCCTTCTGTAATGATGGTGGTGAGTTGTAATGATGGTGGTGAGCCGCATATGGATGTGGTATACTGACCAAAAAAAGTGGTATATCTATCTGGGATCGTGGGATCCTGGTATACCTGGGCCAAGTAGTATATCCGATCAAGAACCAAGCGCGAAACTGCACGGCGGGGCAAAAATCTTTGGTTGGATCGATCTTCCTGCACCATGGATTGCTTGATCTGCTCCAAAAGACATTCAATCGGTCTTCCTGCCTCTACAACAGGGGATTAACGAAGAGAGAAAGAGATTTGGGCTTAGAGAGAGTCTGATTGACCCCAAAAGCACCCAAAACAGTTGGTTTCGGGCTTGAAACTACGTAGTTGTTGTATATTGGCTGATCACGGATGGCCAGATATACCACAATCTTAGACACTATTTATGAGTGAGATTTTGGAGGAGATCCATGATGCACGTCCTCGTTAAGAGCTTGTTGTTTTGCCTATAACTATCAAGTATTTAGACCCATCTCTAGAGTCCCTTAGTAAAGTTGGGCACTTTGCCCATAACATTGGAGACCTGCAAACTCTATCAGACACCGATTGGAGGTGATTGCATTGACATATACAATAGAAGGAAGCTCATAAAACAAATGTTGGAAATCTAGAGCCAGGAAGATGCCTCATGTATCGTCATGTCCTGAATAGGGCTCGGGACCACACCCTTCAGTGCAGATACAAAACCTCAGAACATCAAGAATGGAGGAAGAACTAAAGAAGAACCACTCGCTTGATTGATCGAAGTGATCTTGTGCTTTGTATTTATAGCAAGGGCACGTTGGTGAAGCCCCAACGGCTATTTCTAAAGATAGCTCAAGAACTAATGGCAATCACAACAGAAGCTGTTTGGAATTCCGAGATTCCAGCTGACAGAATATTTCAACAACAATACATATAAGGTCTCAACCACCCATTTTCATATTCTTCCAAGTGCAGCACCCTAAAAGGATCTGCCTGGATGGGACCAAATGTACCAAATATTGTAGAATGAGAAGAAATTCCCAAGGATGAAGATGGTATAGTCCATGCAGAATCATATATACTTGGGTTGAAGAACATCCGTCGTGGTATACAGGAATGAGCTACAGAATTGGATGGTCAATGCATAGATTTTAGTATCCCTAGTAACTGAGCTCAGAAAATGGTGGTGCAGCAAAACGTGGGGGTCATGTCCAAGAATACAAGCCTAGAAAATTGGGAAAGCCAAGAAATGTACATCATGTTGTATTTGGATCTTTACTTCAAATTGGCCACTTGCTTAAGTTAGTTTTTCATTTTTTGGGTAGCATGCGATGTGCAGCTATCCACCCTATACCATTGTAGAAAAAACTGCTGAGATGAATGAAAAGCCTATCTATGGGATGTTGTTGGTTTTCATGCGAGTCGCAGTGCAAGAATGCTTATCAACGTATATAAATTTATAATTTTTACCACGTTACACACATAAAATATAGAACAAATACCTCACTTCTCATGTAGACGACCCAAATTGTGCCACATGGCCTAACTATTTTCCACGTCAAAAGGTAGAAAAGATGAAACATGGCATAGGTTCGTTCGCTCAGAATAAAAAGCCACGACAATTTCATGGAGACCTGTCATTTATCACGAAAAATACAAATTTAAATATTTATTCTACTCAACAGTCTTAATCGCATTTGGAATCAAGGTTCAACACCATATTAGCTTACAACACTTGCCAAAATAATAGTTGTACACGTTCAGTTTGTCAAAAAAACTTTAAGAATTTGTGGTTTATGCTATATAGTCTTCAACAAAAATGCTTTAAAATATATACCACGTCTTTTGCACATTCCAACATAGCACATTACTATCCCACACATCAATACCCCCCTCTTTTATGAACAATTGCATGGAACACCCACCAAAGGTGCGTGCAAAATATTGGCTCCCGAAAGGGGGTTGGATTCCAAAAAACGGCGAGCCGAATACGCCATGCATGATAATCATAGTTTATTAAAATATGAGAATATTATAATAATGCTGTGTGGCGCAGATGGTCAGTTCATTTGGTTTTCAACTTCCTTGCGCGAGTTTGAACCCGCCTTTTAACATTTTTTTACTTTGGAGGGGTATTCGACTCACACAATACTTTTTGGATGTATTTGACTTATATAATTTACATGCGAATCTACGAGTCGAATACCCCATTTTTGGTATTCGACTTGCAAAATAGAAGCCAATCTATGAGTCTAATACCCATTGGAATCCAACCCATAATCGGGACCGCCGTAGGTGGGCATTTTTCTAGTTAACATACATAAAGCATAACATCTCATGTGTAAATGCATTTTTCACAAATTTTTTTTTTTTTTTTTTAAATTAACATAATGAAACCGCCATGTGCCAATGCATTTTTAACAAATTTTATTATGTTAATTATTGACGTAACAACATGCGTGCTAAACTCGTTAAATTAGCATCAATTTAACATCATTGAAGTGGATAAACTTTTTATCTAATATAACGGTAATATGCAATTACCCCAAGTCTGCCATGCCTCTTAGTTTTTATTGAAGCTTTCCATCCTTTACCCGGCCAATACAGACAATTATGAGGAGGCTTTAGAACGCATGATTCCTTGCAACTTACTGCAAATCCTTGTTAAGCATATTATGTTTGGCAGGGTCTCGGACACAAAAAAAAAAAAAACATTAATGGCCGAGGAGATCAAAAGCTTGTGCACATGTTGTTCAAATGACTGATACACCATACATAGATATACCTAGTTGTTGACCTTCATGATGATAAGACAAGCTAAACAAGTTCTAGCAGTCAAGAAATCCTAGTAGCTCTTATGCAAAGGAAACAAAAAGGATTCCACTATAACCTAGCAACACAAGTAACAAAGATTCTGCTAGCAAAAGATTTTAATTCCAGACCAAGGACCTAGCCAACAAGACTACCATCAAATGCTTCTTTGTATATATTATTTATTGAACTAAAACATAAAACATTTGCTTGATCCAGGTATGAACAATAATCAAAGGGTTTAAGGATAACAATCAGCTGATTCCGTGGCTGCAAGACTCTAAGACCGACTTCTAGAATCCAAAGCATAAACTTAGCATTTCTTTAGTATATTTGATGCATGAAATATTGATTTTACTTGTCTTGAGTATTCCATGACCTTTATAGCACATAAGGTTCATGAATGATCTTTTCGAATTTTTGTTGTGGCCAAAGAGGCCACACACGAGAAAAAAATAAACCATTCCCAAGATCTTAGTTGCATTCTTAGGTATATATATTCTTAGGTATTTATAATTGTTTATTACTCTTGTTGAACATTATTAGAAGATCGTCTTCTTTATTTCAACTTATTTTCATCTCTCATTGCCACTTTCCTGGAAATAATTGATTTTTTAAATTCAGAGTCCAGCAGAAGCCCCAATGAATGGTGTTTTTGAGGTTATTGCATGTTCCTTCCTTTGGCTTATAGAGGATGCATATTGGACCTCACTCTTCATTTAGCGGTTCTTTTGCATTGCATGCATGATGCAATGCACATGACGATAAGTTTAGTTGATTCTTTTGCTAGAGCTTTAGGGATTATAACCATTTTGATTAACATAGGCCTCAACTGATTGTCGAGGATCAACACCTCATGCGTCCTGCCCAATGCTGAACTATATATAGAGGCTACTCCACTGTCATCTTAAACCTTACTTCTTTCATTGAGCCGGGGCCGAGGAGCAGTGCAAAAGACCTATAAAGAAGTTCTCTTGCTAGTTTCTGTAAACAATCCATCTTTTACCTTTGTCTCTTAGAAAACATTTCTCATAATTTAAAACAATTAGTTCTTCTACTACAATCGTGGCTTTTGCAATTTTATTAGCTTTTATCTGGAGGAATATGAAGCCGTGGAGTACAGGAAAACAAATCCTTCTCAAATCCCTAATAACCATTGCAAATTTGTGTAGTAGCATGTTTCACTCGTTGTTTTAACTTTTAATAGTAATTAGCCAATTGTTATTAGTTTTGCATGTGTATTCTAAGTTTTGATAGGTCAGGTAGGACAATATGCTGATATATATATAAGTTTACAAGATACATTGAAAATTGATATTGAATGACATATTTGTTTGCCTTGGTTGAGAATGACTTTGCTCAGACCACTCAAGAAGTGCGTATTTTGCTGAAATTGGTACTCGGAAGCGATTGATCTACTCCAGCCAATCCTTCTGTAAGGTTTTATACATCATCAGTTTTCTTCCATGCTTATGCCGTGTGTCGCATCATCTGTCCAACTTGATGTTTGCAGGCATCTCCAAGTCTTGCAGAATATCTGATTCTCCATTTATAAGATAGTTATCATATAAAATTAATTCTCTTTTGTACTTCGCTCGCTGACAACAAACACACCCTCCTTATACATAGTAGTTGGCTTCAGGGAGACATTTTTTTTCAGAAATAAAGAGAGCCTAATTTAAAGCATAAGTTATTATCAGTTTCTAACTTGAATCAACACGAGAAATACTTAAATATTACGAGATTGAAGATTAGTAGTCACCTTTATGGGTTAATTGAATTATTTATTCACGCTATTTGATGTTGAATGCCTATAATGCTACAAAGTAGTTTTCTTGGAGCATGTATTCCACAAAAGAAAAACATCTACTTCTTGCAATAGCCAATTCCTTCATTGCAATAAGGACATGGGGAATGTGGCACATGTCCTTATTAGGTAGCCTAATTCAAACTGCACTTTTTAAAGGCTTTGGCATTAGGTAATATAATTCAAAATGGCTTACGGGCTCAAAGGGAGAATCCCATGCATTTGGATCACATGCTTTTGCCTAGACTACGTGAGAATTCTCTTTCTTTCATGATTGACCATTGATTATGCACAACACAGATCGTTGCAACATGCACTGCTTTCTAAAACCCTTGAACGATGCATTTGCTTGATGGAGTAGCTACATATTATTATGTTGTGACTGTAGATACTCACTCCATTACGACCTAAAATGAAGGTAAAAATTGATGGGATCAATGTGTGCATTTGAAATGCATCTTAGAGGAACTAAAGAGTATAGAGCAATCCCACTATACATTATTCAATAACTTCAAAACTTTTCATATTCAAGACATTCATGTGTTTCCTAACATTCCACAATAAAAATAATGCATGGAGAGGACCAAACTTACGAAAAGGATCAACATTGCATTTTATATTGTCTACAAATAACATTAATGTCATCGATTCGCGTAGCGGATCGACATTCTTGCACAAGACGAGCATGCATGCATTGCATGGGTCGCATGCATTTTTAGGCTATTCATCAGGTTGGGGGATCGTTATTTATTGCAGAGTTCTTCATCGATGTTTCATCAGCGCTTTCTCATCTCTCAGCAGTATCCATGGCTCCCACCCTTCCCCCCCTTAAAATTGTTATTTATATGTTCATATTTGTTATAATTGTCGCGTGGCACGCGTGACCAGCTCCTCGCTTTTTCGAGATGTAAATGTTGTTTTTTGTCGCGTGGCACGCGTGACCAGCCCCTCGGTTTTCGAGGTTTTTTCGCTATTGGTTTTTTTGTTGGTGATGTGCAGGTCCAGGGGTGATACGCGACTTCGGTATTCTCTGTGGAGCGTGGGTTTTTTTTGTGGGATTGTTTAGCAGCCCTGCGTTGTCCAAGCCCCTTGCCGAGATTTTATCGCTAGGGTTTTTCCTCGAAAACCCAAAAGGGCGGGGTTTTTTAATCCCGGCGATAAGCTCTCGGCAGGTACACTAGCCAACATCTGTAGCACACAATTTTATTTGGGGTCCAGGTGTTATAACTGGATATTCCCTATGTTTTTCATTTTTTGGGTAGCATGCGATGTGCAGCTATCCACCCCATACCATTGTAGAAAAAACTGCTGAGATTAATGAAAAGCCTATCTATGGGATGTTGTTGGTTTCATGCGAGTCGCAGTGCAAGAATGCTTATCAACGTGTATAAATTTATAATTTTTACCACGTTACACACATAAAATATAGAACAAATACCTCACTTCTCATGTAGATGACCCAAATTGTGCCACATGGCCTAACTACTTTCCACGTCAAAAGGTAGAAAAGATGAAACATGGCATAGGTTCGTTCGCTCAGAATAAAAAGCCACGACAATTTCATGGAGACCTGTCATTTATCACGAAAAATACAAATTTAAATATTTATTCTACTCAACAGTCTTAATCGCATTTGGAATCAAGGTTCAACACCATATTAGCTTACAACACTTGCCAAAATAATAGTTGTACACGTCCAGTTTGTCAAAAAAACTTTAAGAATTTGTGGTTTATGCTATATAGTCATCAACAAAAATGCTTTAAAATATATACCACGTCTTTTGCACATTCCAACATAACACATTACTATCCCACACATCAATACCCCCCTCTTTTATGAACAATTGCATGGAACGCCCACCAAAGGTGCGTGCAAAATATTGGCTCCCGAAAGGGGGTTGGATCCAAAAAAACGGCGAGCCGAATACGCCATGCATGATAATCATAGTTTATTAAAATATGAGAATATTGTAATAATGTTGTGTGGCGCAGATGGTCAGCTCATTTTGTTTTCAACTTCCTTGCGCGAGTTTGAACCCGCCTTTTTAACATTTTTTTACTTTGGAGGGGTATTCGACTCACACAATACTTTTTGGATGTATTTGACTTATATAATTTACATGCGAATCTACGAGTCGAATAGCCCATTTTTGGTATTCGACTTGCAAAATAGAAGCCAATCTATGAGTCTAATACCCATTGGAATCCAACCCATAATCGGGACCGCCGTAGGTGGGCATTTTTCTAGTTAACATACATAAAGCATAACATCTCATGTGTAAATGCATTTTTCACAAATTGTTTTTTTTTTTTTTTTTTTTTTAATTAACATAATGAAACCGCCATGTGCCAATGCATTTTTAACAAATTTTATTATGTTAATTATTGACGTAACAACATGCGTGCTAAACTCGTTAAATTAGCATCAATTTAACATCATTGAAGTGGATAAACTTTTTATCTAATATAACGGTAATATGCAAAGTCTGCCATGCCTCTTAGTTTTTATTGAAGCTTTCCATCCTTTACCCGGCCAATACAGACAATTATGAGGAGGCTTTAGAACGCATGATTCCTTGCAAATTACTGCAAATCCTTGTTAAGCATATTATGTTTGGCCAGTCTCCAGACCTGTCAAATGCAAAAAAAAAAAAAAAAAAAAAAAAAACACAACAACAACAACAACAACATTAATGGCCGAGGAGATCAAAAGCTTGTGCACATGTTGTTCAAATGACTGATACACCATACATAGATATACCTAGTTGTTGACCTTCATGATGATAAGACAAGCTAAACAAGTTCTAGCAGTCAAGAAATCCTAGTAGCTCTTATGCAAAGGAAACAAAAAGGATTCCACTATAACCTAGCAACACAAGTAACAAAGATTCTGCTAGCAAAAGATTTTAATTCCAGACCAAGGACCTAGCCAACAACACTACCATCAAATGCTTCTTTGTATATATTATTTATTGAACTAAAGCATAAAACATTTGCTTGATCCAGGTATGAACAATAATCAAAGGGCTTAAGGATAACAATCAGCTGATTCCGTGGCTGCAAGACTCTAAGACCGACTTCTAGAATCCAAAGCATAAACTTAGCATTTCTTTAGTATATTTGATGCATGAAATATTGATTTTACTTGTCTTGAGTATTCCATGACCTTTATAGCACATAAGGTTCAGGAATGATCTTTTCGAATTTTTGTTGTGGCCAAGGAGGCCACAAAGCAAAAAAAAAAGAGGGGGGGAGGGGGGGGGGTTTTTTTTTTTTTTTTTTTTTTTTTTCCCATGTGGACCTTGGTTTCCAAGTCCTTTTTTGGTATGGCGATGCAACCAAGATGCATCATGTCAAATGCACATGCAATCTATCGCATGCGCAAGCAACATGTTCCGTGGCAAATGTATCATAAACATGCTTTTGTTTGACATCTTGATATTGGATTTTTAAAACACTTGGACCTTTGTTTATTGGTAACATAGTAGTCTTAGAACAATTATGTGTCGAGTTTCAAGACCGCCCAAAGTCGCATCAGAAATTTTATATGCCTTTGCAATTATTTCTTCTGATGAACATAACTGGAGGATCAAAATTTTGAAAAAATATGCTAGATTGAACATGCAAGTACATCATGATGCAAGGCCTTAAGCCAAGCAAGCGTGTGGTCCTACGACATTTTCATATACGACATTTTCATAAAGCTGCATGAGTGGACATTGTTGTAAATTTGGCACGTTAAATTTATTGTAAAGCTTTAAGAAGAAGAAGCAATCTTTACGTCATGCCACTTGGCAACATCCCTTAGGGCATATGATGCACATATCAGTCAAAAATTGCTTAGTTGTGTAATTCTTGGATCCAACTCTACCAAAACATTGAATGCAACTCTGGATGGTTTCGAACTCCGATTAGTGTATTACCACTATATCGAACGTCTAGGCTATAGAGGCAACATGAAGATTATATATTACTTTATTAATGTTGTTGAAGTTTAGCTTGAATTTTACAGACCTACTAGAGGTGATATTAGCGTGCATCGAAGATGAAAATACTAAAAAAGGCATCAGCAATCATGCAACGATTTGGCATTACTGCAATACATTTGGCCAAAGGTTGCAAATACTTGACCAGTGGATCTATTTTGCAAGATCGTTGTCTATTTCATGCAGTGTTAATATCTGAAGCATGAGAAATTTACAGGTTTTTTTCTAATGTTCCATTTATCTTCCTTAATGTGCCCTGCCTAAAAAGAAAGATATTGGATCCTTCACTATGCCATCGCAGCCCCAATATCTACTCTGTCCATCCAGAAACCTTGTGATCTTGTAAATATTTAAAAGGAACCTCAGATATGCCACTCATTGAATGTACCATTTTAAAATGTCCCTTGCACAGAACAAGAGTGACACAGAATTACACTGAAAGAAAAATCTATTGTATGCATGTCTTGATTTAATGCAAAAACTACAAACTACCTACTATGTTCGCATACAAAAAAAAAAATCAACATGGGCATTGAACTACTAATAATGCGAGAGAGGACCTCCTTTCAATTTTTAGAATAAGTGGTATCTATCATCCGATTTCAAACTTATAGCAATAAATGATCAAAAACGAGTTCAATAATGGGAATCTCATGTTTTGACCACATCATTAATCTATCCTATGAGCACGAGAACATAAAGCAATAGCACGGGTCCAAACCTCAAACAGATACATAGCCCAAGCAGAATTTTAGCTTGTATATAAAGCAATAGCACGGGTCCAAACCTCAAACAAATACATAGCCCAAGCAGAATTTTAGCTTGTATGCGAGGATAAAAACATTAAAAAAAAAAGAAAAGGAAATCACCATGGCGTCCTTTGCAATATTTTTTGTAGATATAACGAATACATAACATGTATCAAAATAAAGTTTTCTCCATATAGAAAATACTATAAAAAGGTTCATTGACTAGAGATTTTAATAACATAAATTATAAGAATGTAATATTCGATGATCAACTGCCTCAGTTCCAACATATAACACCACTTGAAAGTGCAAACAATAATATTATAAATTCAATAGAATAAAACAGCAACTTTAGAGAAAGAATAAACCCGCTCCCTTTATTGTAGGGCTAAAGCCACCAATTTATGATATGTACAATTGAAACTCCTACCTAAGGTTTCATAAATACTAAAACCACCTACCTATAATGTACAACGGAATCAGAACTAACAGGAGCATTTTTCGGTAATCCACTTCGGGCTGCACCTACTCTCGTGAAAGCCTGATGACACGACTTTTTGGATTGGAATTAGATTGCTTAAAACCAATTTCATCACCAGATTTTTCGCTCCTCAATTTTTGATGGGATGTTTTAGGGTTGTTTACTTTGTCATCAAACGATATCCTGTTAAAAACACTTTTACCATGCCTTTCTCGCTTTTCTTCGTGATCATTATGATCCTGTAAATCATGTTGTGTTCTCTCAGCAATGTGACCTCCCTTTGCCTTCTTTGATCTACTTCTCATATCCCCATCTTCATCAACATCACCATACTCATCCTTCCTAGGCTTTACACGCAAGAAAACAGACACCCTTTTGTTGGAACTTTGAGAATGAGACCGGCCATTTTGATCTGGGGTCTCATGTCCTTCAAAACCTTCGGATGCCCTGGAAGAATCTTTATTTGTAACTGATCTTATTTGAGAACTATCCAACTTTTCCTTACATCCATTTAGGGATGAACTTGAACCACCAGTCTGACCACCAGACTTAATTCTCTGATTGACAGGACTTTCAGATTTTACATGCTTCAAAGCATTAGAATGCTTGCTGCTGGCTTTATGCTTTCTTTTACCGTGATGTTCCTCCATGGAATCATCTCCACTGCTGGTACATTCTGCATTGCTCAGAGATAGACCTCCCCTGAATGACTTGTGGTGAGAAGTTCCTTCAGGATCATTGTCATAGCCGGATCTTTGACTACGCTTGCTATCATCCTTCCTTTCGCATGAAGATCTATCGACGCACTTGAGGCGTTTGGCCTTCCCCGCACTGTTCGATTCTTGATAAGGCTCCAAATCAGCCTTAAGGCCTTTGGGCTGTTCATCCTGTTAAGCATCCACTTACTTAAACAAACATGCTATAAGGAAAATGTGCCCCTAACTATTTAGGAAGGAATTCTTACCATGCCAACTTGCAGATCTTCTGCAGTACCATCACAAACCATATAATCTGACTGGTCCCTGCATGATCAACAAATAAACAGGAGCATCAGACCTTGCTCCTAGACACCTGCAGAAAGAAATCACATTTATGAAAAAAAAGAATGTTCCCAACCTTTGTTGCTTTTCAATTTTACGCCGTGCTTCAGCTTTTTTTGCTTCAAATTCTTCGCGACTCAGAATCCCATCATTAGGACGACCACTTCCATAACCATAATCAGCCCCATAGTTGTACTCCATGAACTCCCTGGAGTAAAAACACATCCTATGTCAAAATAATGATCACAATCTAGTGAAGAAAAGAGGCACAACAACTTACCGATTAAATTGAGGCCCTGCTGGCATCATGGGCTGTGGTGCATAGCCATCATGCGACATCATGGGCATATTGTATGGCATTTCACAAGCATATCCATTGGCCCCACCATAGGCATACATGTATCCATCACCCATATGCTGAGGCGGCCAATACCCGTTATATCCAAGCCCACTTCCATATGCCATCATCTGCCCTTCACCCATTACTTGACGTGGCATTCCCCTCCATTGCATTTGATGTCCTGAAATTGAACGTTCTTTTGCACTTAGAGCACCAACCAAACATAATAGAAGAAATGGCAAATATGTGCAATGCTTTACCAGGATACATATTGGTTCCATTCGCAGATCTGCCACGCTTTGCTTTCATCCTCTTGGCTGGTAGTTACAGAGAAATCCGTTGGCGACTAGCATGTGGCAATTATCAATATTATATTCAACACAGAGCAAAAGTTATACCAGGTTGGTTTGTTGTCTGCGGTAGTGACACTTCTTCTCCAGGGATAGAATTTGCTCGGGAGTTGGCTATCTGCTCCTTCGTGGTATCTGCAACTTCTGGAACAGTATTTTCCACTGCAACCTCCTGTGGTCTCCCTTCTGAAATCACTAGAGTCGAACTATCTGCCGGGCATAATCCTGAATGGGCTTCCTTCAGAGATGTAGTTGGTGATCCTGCCTTTGCAGGAGGGCGAGAAGACTCCAAATCTAAACAATTGATAGCAAATAGTAAAAGAAGATGACACTTAGCAACACAGCCAAAAATTTATAATACACAACGGACAGATACCTTGCAATACTCTGCTGCCAGCATTCTCTGCACTACTTGTAGTGGTTGTGGAGTAAAGAGTTCTCAATATGGCTTCCCGCAAAGTCTTATTCGGAAGAAGATCATCTGCAAGCACATTTGAAGCTCCACAGACACACCTAGACTTCTTTATGATTTCTTCACGAATGCCTGCTCACACAATAGGGGTTTAAGGTAAAATTTTGTGCACATGCATGTATGAACAACTTGAAAGCAAAGATGTTACATTGGTCACAGTAGCTATTAAAGCAGCACTTGCTTGTTAGCACTGCATCTCTCATAACCCCTCTACAAAGCGGACAACGAAACTCTGCCGGAACATCTGAAGCTGGGCGATGTGCAAAGACTGGCACATCCATTTCCTTCTCAAAAACAGCCCTGAAACCAGCTTGCACTTCTCAATAAACTTAACATACAAAGGGAAGCCAAAAACTATTGATTGTATGTCTTACTCGTTTGGCTTTAGAACTGCTACTTCGCCATTTGGCAACGCGTAAGAACCATCTGGATTTGCAACCAGCATAGTCTTGGGAATTCCAGTTGGCAACTTGACCTTCTTCATATTATATGTCGGATCACCATTTGTAGGACAATGTTGGATATAATGTCCTACATGTAATAACCAAATTCCATAAATTTTATTACTGCATGCGATATCTTTAAGAAAAAAAAAAAGTCATGCATAACACCACAAACCTGCAACCCCACAACGATGACAGACATAGCCTGCAGGCGGAGTCTTTTTGAGAAAAGGTTGACCTGCAAAGAGCCACCTTAGAAAGTGCCAAGAATAATATACAAGTGACCATACCAAGAAGCTATAAATGTTGGTTACTGAGAACCGAAAATGGTACACAACCAGTCTTTGAGAGATACAAATGACAAGAGTTACAAATTGACCATAAAAACCCCAGACAAAAGCAGGAAACAAATTGACCGCAAAAACCCATAAAAACCCAGACAAAGGTAGGAAACATTAAGCTTTGACACAAACTTCTAATAGAAAATAGGGTAGTAGAAGATCCATAAAACCCACCATAAAATGGAACAGGAAATGCAAAAGTATTTACCATATCCTCTTCCCCCACCGGGTCTCATCTGGACACCCCTGCCAAAGCCTCGGCCACCAGCGGAGGCTTCTTGAGTTTGCCTGTGAAATTGATACAATACCTTTCAGCAAGAATAACCCAGGCAGTAGCGATCCATAAAGTTGATAGTATATGAAATCAGTCACCTTTGCCAATCACTATTTGATGCATCAAGGAAAGCTTTAATCTTTGTCTCCTCCTCAACTCTATTAATTGAAGGCTGACTCTGCGCAACTTGTGGTTGCAAAATCTCAGGTTCCTCATAAAGATCGACCCCAAAATCATCAGCCCAGTCATTCTGCAATAATTAATTCAATGGGATGAGCTTTCAATCCACAGCAGAACAAACAGACTACTGAAACTTACATGATTCCTTTGAGAACTGGGAGCAGCATCAAATTCACTCCTCTTCTGAGTGGTTTCATGTTCATCAGGTAGCATCTCTGGCCTGCAAATTAAACAAGCAATCCCACCATTTAACATAAAAAACAAAAATCCTGTCATACATAAACCCATGGACAAAGAGGCTCTACTTCATGTTCATACTTCTGAAAGCTGGCAGTTGCAAGCTGCCTAGCGCAAAAATACCAAGGTACTAAATACAGAAACCAGAAACTGGCAAATGAGTTCCAAGATTTAGACAATACTCTTTTGGGGCTTCGGTAACAATTGGCAACCGGGGCTTCCCGGGTACGCGACGAACTAAGACAGAGGTATTTTTGGGCACCAGGAATCCTTCATCATCGTATTCTGTAAAGGGCAAATCCACAGTTGTATTACATTCCACCCAAGCTCGCAGTAGGGGCACATGAAATTCATCTTCCATAACTCCAACATACTCCGCTTATAATGAACTGCCTGATAATGCTGGCCCACTAAAGGGGATTGCAAACAAAGCATAATTCACAACCAGGGACTGGTCATGCAGGGTAAAGCTTCATATCCTTGTCCCAAGACAGCATTACCAACGAAAAGCATAATAGAACAACAAGATAATAGAAAAAAGGAATCACATATTGAAGTAAGGAAAGATTGTATCAAAGTGCACCATAAAAAAGAATTACAAGAAGAAAGTGCAAACCTTCATTAGTTTGTGCATTCGATATCAGAAGATCAAAATCAGAAGCCCTGCCCAATTTCATCTTCTCTACTATCTTTTCTTTCAAACTTGCAATAGATATGAAATGCCCCTCGATAGATAGAGAATCATAATCTTTGGCACTCTTAAACTTGTAATGAATTGCCATTATTTTTTACAATAATTTTTATAAGCTAGTAACAGAAACAAAAAGAAACCCTTTTTCCTTGAGCACTTAATCCATGCTCCAGAAGCTACAACTAGTACAATGACAATTATAAGCTCTTTAAAACAGAGCCTTCAGCCGTGCATATGTGCTACAACATCGGGTACAACTCGCAAAACTAGCAATCTTTCACAACATCCTTGCCCAAAGCCGACATGTAGCTTATCCGCTATGCATCTCTGGCAACGTTAAGAACACTCCTCGCCAAGTAGAATCCAGCAATTTGAGTTCGACCACAAAAACTTCTGACTTGGAACGAGGCAGCCGCCTTTACCGTGCAGGGGCAAAAAGAACTGGGTCTTGACCAAAACCGCCGTAGAAGAATTGAAACAGACAAAGTTGATATCTTGCGCTCCAGAAAACCGCGGTTGGCTTGAGAAGAAAGAAATCCAGGCGCCTCTTCGCAAAGGGTCAGCTGCGAGAGCTAAAATGGAGCATATTTGGCAGCGAAAAGGAAGAAAAACCTGGCTGATCCAGCAGAATAGGGCACGATCAAGGCAGAGCCGGCCGCTGCCAAGATGTAAAGACGAGACGACGAATGAAGTCCGGTGCGCCTGCCGCCGCCGGAGCGCCCTTCCTCTTGGGCTGAATTATTATGTGAAGAAAATGGCTCTGGAAATTACAACTAGGGTAAAAAAAAATAAAGGGAAAAGGCGAAACTCATGAGAACCCGCCCATTCCGTGTGAAACGGCAGCTGCCTTTGTGGCGCCGTCTGCTGAGTTGGCAGCTTCTTATTGGGTCTTATCATCAAACGTTATCGAGCCGAGCCTGCTTTTTTTTATTGGCACCACCAATGCATTGTCGAGCTGTCATAGATTTCGGACACCGCCATGTTGAAATCACGGGTATATCCGTGGTATATTCGGGTCTTTATCATGTTAATGTGCTATCACCAGCGTTGGAGAAACCTTTTTCCTCCGAGCGGAAAATTTCCTGTAGTTTTCTCACTGAATCGGAAATTATAATTTTGAATCGGATCGTTCCTGCAAACAAATTCACAACCGGATTATCTTAGGGAAGCTCAGCTTTTGAAGTCATCACCTGAGACCTGTATTGTGACTCTTGCCACCTCTTATGGAAGTTTTGATGTTGTTGCCTGTACTGTGACTACTGTATCTTTAGAGAACGTCATGTAAATAATAACAGAAATAGACTTCAAATATCATATCACATTATAATGCTATGGAACTTACACAAAATCATAATATGAAGTTCAAAAACGTTTGCCTTATCATAACATTGTAGCTACGTCATATAGATAATAGCATAAATAAAATCCGCTTATCATATCATAATATTTTAGAGTTATAAGATAAGAACTTAAAAGCATAATCACAATGTCAAGTTAAAAAAAAAAGTTTGTCTCATCATAACAAGTTCATGATAAGTCTTCACCTACCTCTTCAATAAGCATGTTGTCTTCTTGAAATCTCCTCTCCCGCCTCTCAAGTGGGCATCCCGTAAAGATTTGTCGATATTGTGTACTATTCTGCCACAAATTAATACTTTCACCAAAGTCAAAATCCCCTGGGGCCCTCTATTGAGATCTGAAGCAATGCATCAAGGCCATCTCTTTGTAGTCTATTTCTAAACTTGTTTTTGATGCATTTCATGCAGCTAAAACCCCTTTCACAAGTAGCCGTACTTGAACATTGAATAAGGCCAATTTCCGCAATTTTTAGTAGCTCGGGAAACTTTTGTTTCCAAGTCTCATTGCAACGGATCATACCCCATATGTCGAAGAAGCCTCTACCAAGCCATTCCGTAGTAGCTTGCCTTTTATAGTTCCCAAACTCAACAATCAACGAAGCTTTATCAACAATTGGAACAAACTCTTTTGAATTCACGCTTTTTCCATTCCCATAGAACTCACCTAGTGCCCTTATCTCCTCCAAATCCGGGCATCGCAAAGAGGCTTGCTTGTTTTTTTGCCATCTTTAATAATAAGTATAACTAGTATAATTCTGGTCTTACAAATCCGGGCATCGCAAAGAGGCTTGCTTGTTTTTTTGCCATCTTTAATAATAAGTATAACTAGTATAAAAGCAAATTAAACCTGTAATATCAAGAAAAATAAATGAGAAGCAATCAAGTGATTACAAAACCAATTCTTTATGATAAGTTTCTAAAAGAAAAAAATATTTCAAGTAAGAAAGCAAACAATAAGATACAATGACGAGATACAGTTATTGGATGCTGGAAAGGACAAGCTTAACATAGAGGAAAGGGAGAAAGTGACCAAGGGATCTCGGCACCATAGATGTGGATGACTTCAAAGAATGGGGATGGGGGAATAGATTTAAATCATTATGTGTATTTTAAATGGGTCTTAAAAACTCTAACAGTGCAATAGTAACAGTGGCTTAATTTGAATGTTTTCTAAGACAAATTACAAAAGAGGGATAAATAAAATACAGAGGGAGAGATCGGATTACCTTTGCTTTGAGACAGTAATAGGACGATTGATTCTTACTGTATTGTAGTCAATTCTTACTTCACTGATGAGTTATACAGATCGATTTGGAGTTATGCATTCACAAGACTGCTTGGTTGGGAAACCATACCCATTCAGTTTACATTGCAAACACTTTAAACTTCTGTTAAATTCACAGCCATGCACAGGGTTTTGCCCATAAGCCTGTAGCCCTTTTGTCAGCGAAAAATCTCCCCAAATGCCTTCCCAATCAATCAAACCGTTGTCGCTCATGAATCCAACAGCCGTTTTGCATCAAAAATCTAAACCCAATCATTCAAAGCCAAGCTCTAGAATACGAAAATCTGAACAGAAGTTAAGCCGCCAAGAAAACCGGCAAAGGGTTTCTTATACTACCCTTCAAAAAGTCCACAACAGTGACCGGAACACAAGAAGGGTTGCAGTCAGATCTTTACAGTCTTATCCCCCTTGCTTGAAAATCCTGTCTGAAACTCAACTACTTCTAATTCATAAAATTTGAAGAGGCAGGCCGCAGGCAATAATATAATGAAGGGCAAATCGTTGTTTTGACTGTGAAATGGAGCAGAGACGGAACCTAGTTGCCAGTGCCAATGCCATATAGTGCTTGATCGAACTTTTGAATCTGATACTCTGAGTCTGATTGTTGAATGGATCCCATGCCGTAGAGAGCAAACCGTTATCACAGAACAGAGCAGCAAAGGAGTTTCTTTCCCTCCTTTCTTTTTAGTTTGCATTAAATTTTTGCAGCGAGTTAAATTTTTGCAGGGGGAACAGGGGCGCTTCATTTTGTTACAATCTGAGACAAATTTGTTGCTTGCTACAGTAGTATTACTACTAGTAAGTTCGGTTTGGAATTGGGCTGTCGGCAATAATCCGAAAATTTCCTTTTCTTGTGCAGAAGGTGTTCGGCCACTCTGCCACCTTGGACGGCAAGTTGGCAATCCAAAATGGCATATTTGCCTCTGCCTCGGACTTTCCCCAACGCTGCTGTGGATTGCCCGATAACTAGAATATTGTTCTTTTTATAGAAACCTATAAATTAACTAACTACAGAATGCTAAAACAACCAAGGGCACATGCCAAAATCTATAACTTAACACGAATAGCAGATTACTTCTGCACTTCAAAAGCTGTTGTCTGTAATCACAAACCCTTGTTTGTTCCCTGTTTCAACCTAGACATCGCTGCCTCGAAGCTCTGGGTTCCATGAATAACATTTTCCTTTTTAGTGATTAAAGCCTGAGAAACAAAATGCCCCACTGTACAAATTAGTGTTGCAAAGCACCAGGTTTCATGAATGACTAATGCTTTTTATTCCAGTGATTAAAGCCCGAAATCGAAACTCCAAACATGATTTCATCTATTCTTGCAGCCTTCAAAACCAATTTCTCGCACCCTAAGTGTGGGTCACCATGTGTGTTGCTCGCCATACATCAACCTATGCTTTGCTAATACTACATGCAGTTGATATAGCGCCCCTGAAGCTAGAATACATGACAGACTCAGTTTTTTTTTTTTTTTTTTTTTTTTTTTTTTGCTTTTGCATCTAATTGAAGCAGCATACCCTGCAAACGGAAACAAAACGACACAAAGCCATACGTCGTGTCTAGCAGAGGAAATGAAAGGAATGGGGAGCAGAAGTGGGATGGGATCCCCCGTAGCCAAAACTTCCTCCTATTCCTTATTATTTCTGTACTCCTCGACTTCCTCCTCCCCTTTCAACTACTACTTCGAAAGTGGGATGATGCTCTAATGCAGACTCACGAGGATGGATGGCAATTCATGCATGAAGAAACTTCACATAATGTGTTACGAACCAAAATTTTAGTACCAAAAATTTCGATTTGTATTCACATCAATCCATCAGAGTACAGAACAAGTACTGCCTCCCACGAGGCTATATACATGAAAGCCACGTATACAGATAACAAGACGACAACATAAGATAACTAAATGCACACGTACGCTCTGTCAGCTATCAAACAGCCTGCACAAGCTCCCACGTGTTAGCAACATGCATAACAGTTATCCAATAGTGTCAACACGAAGCAATGACTGACGGACTGCAAGAACACACATATGGAATCCACCACACGCACCATAGCATCTGCCAAGCAGACACACCCCTCCATATCTAGACAGTACGTCGTCTAGAACCCCCGCCCTGGTGGATCCAAAAGGAGGGAGAAACTGCAAACATCTTAAGAACCTAAGTTACTAGACTGTTGGTTAGATCCAACACCACCGGTGACAGATTTTACCTCACTAGCACCTATCATTCTTTACCAGATAAGCCACGCTTATCTCTGCATATGTAATGCATAAAACTCCCTTGAAGAAGTACCTCCGCACTTCTTCATTCTCTGCAACTCCTCTTGCAGAGCTGGGTATCACAATGATACTTAAACTAGGCTCTTGTGATGATGGACTATTGATTCCCGCTTAACATCGTCCCATACCGATGCTAGGCGCTTATCTCACCAGTACACAAGGGTCTATTTATCAGAAGAGCTTATGGCTGTATGAACAGGCCTGCTATCAGAAAGCTGGCCACCACTTTCCCAATCATGACTACAGTCTTAAATACAGCCTTGGTAGGCCTTACTCCAGATTTATGAGAGAACAACCAGCTGCAAAGAGAATCTTGAGATACTTAAAAGGTACCGGTAACATGGCATTGTGTTGTGTTCAAACTCATTAGAATTAACAACATATTGTGATGTTGATTGGGGTGGCGACCTAGATGAAAGAAAATCTACTTTAGGCTTTATTTTATTGCTTGGGAATAACCCTCTATCTTGGAAATGTAAGAAGCAATCATCAACAGTCATGTCATTTGCTGAAGCAAAATATGCTGCCACTGCACTAGCAGCAAAAGAAATAGTCTAGTGCAGGAGATTTTAGATGAACTGGATGTGAAACAGGTAAATACAACTGCACTATTTTCAAATAGTAAAAGCTGCATTGCAATAACGCAAAATCACGAAAGGACAAAGCATATTGAACTAAAGCTGCACTTCATCAGAAGAATGGTCAAAAAGAATCTTATACGCCTTGAACACGTTAATATTAAATGGCAGAAAGGATGAGATGCATCCTGATTCAGCTGAAAATGTAAGTTTATTCACTAAGGCATACATGTAAATAGGAAAAAGTTTCAGTGTTGAAGCAATGTCAAATGTCTTGCGTTTTGTACAATTTTGTTCATAATTTTGTAGTGATTTCGAAAACTTTGAATGCAATACTTTTTGTCGCTCTAGTGCACTTGTTGTTTCTTTCAATGTCTACTTTTTTAGTCTTTAAACTTGTTACTAGTTTTTATACCAAACTAGAGGACTAAGAAAGGGTATCAAACAATCTTGCATGAAAGCTAAGTTCAATTATCCCTCAAAAATGGTATCTGAAATGTTCAAATTGGCACACTTATCATGAATAGATCTCGAAAATGGAGTTCTGACAATATGGCTTCTCGACCAACCAATCAAGAAAGCCAAAGGGAGTTAGTCCGGATTGAATCATTCTTGACGCGTTAAAGGGTTTAGTTCGGATTGAAACATTTCCGACTTGTGAGCCAGAATCCTAGACTAAGCCCATCTCCTTTGAAGATTTGAAGGTGAGGGATTTAGTCTAACTAGATGCACTTTGGACTCCAAGTCGAGAATACGCCTTCTCGACTAGCCAGTCCGAAAAGTCAAAGGGGTTTGGTCTAGGTTAAAGCATTCTCACCGAAAATACGCCTTCTCGACTTGCCATGCAAGAAAGCCGAAGGGGTTTAATCTGGGTTGAAGCATTCTCGATTCGCCGAGGGGGACTTATTCTAGATTGAGTCATTTCCGACCCACGAGTAGAGAATGTCTCCACCCAGATTAAGCCCATCTCCTTTGAAGATTTGGAGAAGAGAGATTTAGTTTGATCAGATGCATTCTTGACTCGAGAATATGCCTTCTCGACTCGCGAATCGAGTATACGCCTTCTCAACTAGCAAGTCTGGAAAGCCGAAGTAGTTTAGTCTAGGTTGAAGCATTCTTATCTCACCGAGGGGATTAATCTAGGTTGAGGAATTCCCAACCTGCTGCAAGAAATGTTTCAACCCTTGTTAGAACCAAGTTATATCATAGAAATCTTCTTTGAACGCAATCAATAATTTAATCAAATATATAGGCCCTTAACCATTGCATATCTGTTACTGTAGCAATCGAGTCAAAATAATATTCATTAACCATTGACTCATACACTGTAGCATTCTAAGAAATATCATTTGACAATTTGATCTTTGATCTTTTACCTTTTTACCTTTAGGTATGACGTAAAAATACTATCTATCTATCTTTATGATATTAAGGGATTGACCTGCGCAGCAGGTCAATCCAACTACACGGGCTTTATCATTTGGAGTCTAGATTTCGCGCAGGCGGTTTTGGACTTTTCAACATAGTGGAAACACAAGGTCGTTGCTCATTTGTGTATGTGCCCATATTAAACCTTAAACCTTAGCATAGAATATTAACCTTCTAAAATGCATGCGATTCGACACCGTCGGATCGCCATTTTGGGGAGAGACGGGGCTATATATACGTTGTTAGGCTCTTTCTCCATTATCGGCATCTTCTCACAGCAGTTTTTTGGGTCTTAGTTCCCATTCCTTTCTAGATCTTCCGAGTTTTCTAGATCTTCCGAGTTTTCTAAATGTTCTCTGTTCGTTCTAGCCTTGCTAGATGATTGATTTCTTGTAGATGGTTGATTTCTCCTCCGATGGGCATTTGGCGGTCGTTGTTTATGATTCTCTGTTTACTCTAGATTGTTCTCGCTTAGTTAATCCTGTTCGTTATAGATGGTTGATCTCTCCTCCGATTGGGTTTTAGGGGTCGTTATGAGAGATCTAGTTGTTTTTGGCTTTTAACTTTGCTATAGGGTTTCTTTCTATTTCTTGCTTCTTCTATTTGCAGAAAATCGTGGAAGGCGGTGAACATTTAGTTCCAGTGCAGTGGTTAGGATTCTGGTCGGCCTTTGCAACGGATGTCTATAATGATTAAGCAGCTCAATTCATTTGGTAACGATCTGTTCTTGCCAGTTTATTATATTTCTTTGTGTTCCTTTTGTTTTCCAGATGGGCTCCCTTTGGGCATGTTCATAGCTATAACAGATTGACTAAGAAGCAGAGTGAATAAGAAGCTATAACATCGATCCGATAGTCTGCAGTGGCTAAGAAGCTGGGGTTTTTCTGGAAATTTTCTGGCGGGGTCTGCTGCCTCCGCAGATCTTGTCTCTCCACTGCAAAGTGAGTTTTTGAGCAACGAAGGAGGTATTTCTTTTTTAGGTCCTGAGATTTTTTGCAGGTTTAGACCATGATTGATCTTTTCTTCTTGGTTATATCTATTTCATCAAGTTTTTTCTGCTTGACTTAACTTCCGTCTGCACCCCTTTTGTGCTTGATTCCAGCCTGCTTTATTTTTGGATTCCAATCTGTATCTAAAAGTCCTATTTCATTTTCGACTTGGCCCAGACCTTACCAGAGTACCTTTTGTTCTTCACATCATTTTTCTTTGACAGATTAGCTGCTCTTGATCTTGATCTCGGATGCCAGCTTCAGATTATGTATGTTCCTTGAGATTAAGAAGCTTCTTCCTTAGGTGCTTCAATTATTTGTTTGCTTATGTATAGGGGAATGGCAGAAGGGGCTGCCTTTCACTTAGCTGTGGTGAGGGGGCCGCCTGGCTGGCCGTGGCCATATGAAAGGTATTCTTCGCCATTCCCTACAAAATGGAAACTGGGAGCAAGAAGTTTACCTGCTGCTGCTGCTGCTGTTGTATCGATGGATTGAATCGACCTGTTCATCACCGGAACGGCGGAATGCCTACCCCAACTTCCATTCCGGGATATTGAGGGATGACAGATGTCAGCACAAGAATAATCTTCCGGGTCTAGCTGCGACCCAGTTTCCATTTTGTAAGCCAGGGATCCAGCCGCGTCGACCATCAGCTGCTTCTTGTTTTGCCGTTGCAGTTAAGTAGGGCTTTGCGCAGACAGAGCTACTTACTGGTTTATTCTGTGATAGGGAATTTATAGCGATATATAAAAATCGAAACAATAATAATTGATGTCTAATTTGCTGGTCGTTTGGTTGGGTCCATTGCTTATTGTGGTGTCTACCAGGGTTCGAATCCTTCCTGCTTCAAACCACGCTTTAAAATTTTTTCATAAGGTGAACTTTATTTTTCAATTCTAATATTCTTGGTCGTTTGGTTGGTCGCCTCTTGTGGTGGATGCCAGGGTGCCGTTCATCTTCCTGGTCATTCCTTGCTCCTTTTTTTCTCGTTTGCTATGCTAGTATTATTTGTCATGTTTACTTTGATTTCGTTCATCTCCCTGGTCATTACTTGCTCCTTTTTTTCTCAACTACTTCTTTTCTGCTACTTTGCTCCGTCTAATTCTTTTTTCTCTATTACACCATCCTAGGTAACTCTTAGTTCATATCTCATTTTTACGATTTTACACAATGTGCTCTTACTATTCATTGTCCTTACCATATTCACAAATATGTGCTTGCATCTTTGCCATGTTGTCTTTTTGTCGTCCCCAGCAATATATCTTGTTTTATATTGACATGGCCAAAGTTATGTGCTTGTGCCAGTCCTGTGCTAATTTTGCACTAGGATCTTATTTAGTTAAAGCCTTGGTGCTAAATCCTCTTGTCCTTTGATCCCCTTTGCTGCATAGTTCAGTTTAATCGTTTGATTCACATTCAGTTGCTTATGCCATTTGCCCATTTGCTCCATGTTTGTATTTTGTTCCATTGGTGTCATTGCTTTGGTGGCTTTGGGCTCAGTTGAGTAGAGTTGTGCTCAATTGTCCTTTCGTTCGGGGTGTTCTATAGTTCCATTGATGTCATTGTTTTAGTTGCTACATATTCTTATCAATTTTCTTTGTCACATTAGTCCTATATTCTTATCATTTCTCTTCGTTACATTGGTCCCATTGGTCCGGTATTCTTATCGTTTTTCTTCGTTACATTGGACCTATCTATTTTTTGATTCATTAGTTCCAATTTTTAATCAATAGCCTCGGCTCCTTTACCCATTAGTTCCATTTTGGTTCAAGTGCTATTTGCAAGTTGTTGTCATGCTTTGACTTTGTTTGGTGCTTTATTCACATACCTAGGCCATCTAGATCTTCGATGGTTCGCTCTTTTATATGCTCATTACATATTTGCATGGGTTGTTCATGGTACCCACTTTTCATGGCTCATTTGATTCGATCCATGTATCTGATACCTGAATGTTTTCCATTGAGTTTCTCCATAATGTCGCACATTGCTATATTTTATGCTTCTTATTCTAGACCATGCTTGTGCTTTGTTTTGTCGTACGCATAGGATGTAAGGTACATCCGTTCCATCCATTCTTTAGGTAAGTGCACACTCCTTTTCAATTAGTTTTGAATTTCTCTTGTCGATGTCTTTGGGGGCGTATATTTTCTCTCTATCAAATTTTCTCAGATTTTTCATGGATGCCTTTGAGTGCCTATTAGGCATCTGCAGTATGTCACCTTAGTTGCTTTGAATTCCTATTCTTTCCTTCTCCTCAATAGGTTCACGTCGTATTTCTATAGATATCTCATAACATGTCTTGCCTTCATATCAGTTTTATGGTGTTGCCTTTTTCTTTACTTAGATTTTCTAATTTGCCCACAATTTTTTTCCTCTTCAATGGCTTAGTGACAGGCTTTATGCCCCCTGTAACATATATGTATCTATCTATTTATCTATCTTTCCTGATTTTGTTCGGAGGTGCTCTTGCACGGTACTTGCTTTCCTTGGTTCCCTTTTTTTTTGTGCTATTTGATGCTGATGTTATGGTCATAGCAATTCTTCGATATTGCATACATTTAATTCTTTCTTCAACTTGCACTATTTTGGTATGTTTGATCTGGGGTTGAACAACATTAGTTAGGGGATTTACCGCTTTGGGGGGTTCTTCTACAATATTTCAATTTAGTATGCACTCTTGGCGCGTTGAGACATGGATCTTTGGTCACCTTAATTGTATAACTTTATTTGTTCTATTTGTTATGTTGTTTCTCTTGTTGGCATTGCCCCTTTTGTTGGTCCCTTAATTTCAGTTCTCATCGTTCATCTTGTAGGTTCCATCTGCTTCCTCACGAACTAGTTGTGTGTTCATGTGTTCATTTGCTCAACTTGCACCTACTGTTCCCATTTCTTTCCACCCTATTTGTTAGCCTCGTAAACCCCTTTTTTTGGCTTGTCGACTTTTAAGCAATCGGTTATTCATTTTCATTCTTTGCTCTATGTCACACCCATTCTTATCTATGTTTACTTCATTTGCCTTTTTGGGTCCTTCCCGTCTTTTCTTCCAATACTCTTATCTTTGGGCTCTTTCTCCTTTTTTGCTTTTATACTATTTGCATCCTCACAAGCTTGATACTGGTGTTCTCGTGCTCTTTTGCTTCATTTGCGCCTTTTTGTTCTCGTCCCGTTTGGCCATTAACCCTTTAGTGTTTTGAGTCTCATTCACCATGCTAGTCCCAGCTTTCTCATTTGCTCTCATTTGCTATCCCATTTTTCCTTTCTCTTTTCTCTCATCTAATATCTTTTCTTTCCATCAAACTCCCGATCTAGTTTATGTATTTTAAGCATCCCCATTGTTTCCTATGTTTCATAGGACATTTCTGCACTCTGTCCTCAATAAATCTACTTCATGTTTCTTGAGATTTCTCATAGCTTGTCTTGCCTTTAGTATCACTTTATTATGGCACCTCATATTGTCTTACTTTTCTCATACGCATATTATCCCATCGATCCGAGACATCGGATCGCCATTCTAGAATGGGACGAGCATACATGTTTTGCATGCATGCGGGTGGCGCATGCCCGTTCTGGTTGGGAGTTCGCTATTTTAGGCGCGTTTCTGCTTCGACTTCTCATCGGCGCTTCCTCTTCTCTCTCAGCAGTATCTTATTCTCTTTGAATTGTTTCCAGGCAGGGGAGGGGCTTCTTCCTGCCTGGTTTGGCCAATTTGGCGTTTCTTTCTTGCTGTCCTTTCTCGGCCTTTAGCCTTCATCCTGTGACCTTCGTCCTCGATCCTAGTTTGTTAAGGAAGTCCTTTGGTATTCGGGCGGTTTGTTGGTTTCATGCGAGTTCCATTCTAGAATCCCATCGATCCGAGACATCGGATCGCCATTCTAGAATGGGACGAGCATACATGTTTTGCATGCATGCGGTGGCGCATGCCCGTTCAGTTGGGAGTTCGCTATTTTTAGGCGGCGTTTACGCCCGACTTCTCATCGGGGCTTCCTCTTCTCTCGGCCAGTACCTTATTCTCTTTGAACCCACCCTCCCCCTTCTTTGTTATTGTATTTTTATCGCGTGGCACGCGCGTAATCAGCCCCTCCACTCTGGGAGGTTTGTTTTGTCTTGTTGTTTTGTTGGTGATGTGCAGGTACAGGTTAGCGAGCGGCATCTGTTTCGACTTTTCCATTCGTGGGTTTTGGGAGCGATTTTTATGCCTTACGTTTGTCCAAGCCCCTTGCCGAAGGCTTATCACTAGGGTTTTTCCTCGAAAACCCGAAAGGGCGGGGTTTTTTAATCCCGGTGATAAGCTTTCGGCAGGTACACTACCAGTCTCTATTAGCATTGTATTTTGTTGGGGTCCAAATGATATAATTGGATTTTCCCTTTATTTTTTATGGGTAGTTCGCATGTGTGCGGCTACCCACTATCCACCATTGTAGAAAATCACATATTATTGTTGCCTTGGGTACATTTGGTGGTTGTCACATTTTGTTGTTTTGGTCTGCTTTTGTAGTTACTTCATTTTTTGAGTTGTCCCACATTCCAATGTTCCTTTTTGCTTCGTTTCATTTCTTCCAACCGATTTTCTCTTTTTAACCTATCTCAACTCCTTTTTTTTGCTTTCCTCTTAGTCTCTCTGGCCATTCCAGTTTGACGCATTGAATAAATTACTACTCCTATATTTTAGTGTAGCCAAAATAGGTTTAGCTAAACTATCTTCAAATTGAGGCTAGAAGTTTCTAACACTTGGCTAAACTGAATGGTTTTTCTCCATAACAGTTTCTTGCTTTTGGCTAAACTTTCACAAAATGGAAAGGCAAATATTAGCCATCACGATATAGTAATTAAAAAGAAAAATCCAAGCATTTTGGCAAAGACATTGAATTTATTGTAAATACATAAATCAAGATACAAACATACATGAACATGTTAAAAAACCTAAAAAAAAAGGGACTACATTGTTTCTTTTCCTCTAATGCTTCAACTTTGTACTTGGAACAAGAAAGAAAGTGGAAAAAGAAAAGAAAAATATAAACCCTATTTGAAATTTCTTAAAGTTAGTATATACATTGGTGTTGAATTTTAAGCTAATCTATCCATTTTTCCAAGCCCACTTTATCTTAGGTTTAGCTAATCGATGTCTTGATGGATATGTTTGGAGGTAAAGGTTTGGCTATTCAACCTCAAAACTCACTTGGACGGCAAAAAAATTGGGCTAAAATTTTCCTTTTTTTTTGGCATTTTTACCATTTACTTTAGCCATTTTTCTTGGCAAAACTGCTACAAAATAGCCATTTGGCTAAGTTTAGCCGTTATTTTATTCCATGGTTTGACGTAATACATCATTGTTCTATCTCATCCCTTGCTTGACTATCCTCTTTGACCCCAATAACTCCTTTGCCTAATGCCCTTCCTGTCTTACTTTGACCGAAAGAGGAAGACTAGTGTTGACTTTTTTAAGCATTTTTAATCTTGATGAATTGTTGTCCTTATTACCTTTCCTATTCTATTCTATTCTATTCTATTCCTTAATGTATTTAACTTTTCTTTTTCCTTTTTAGATCCACCCTACCTATTCTTCTACATCATCTTCCTTTTGTGCTTATACTGACTTGATATCCCTGTCTCATCACCCTAGGCTTTGAAATGGAAGTTCTCTTTTGATCGGCCGGTTTTTCCCCTCCAGACGAGTCTCTCACCAAAATGCATGCGATTCGACACCGTCGGATCGCCATTTTGGGGAGAGACGAGGCTATATATACGTTGTTAGGCTCTTTCTCCATTATCGGCGTCTTCTCACAGCAGTTTTTTGGGTCTTAGTTCCCTCCCTCCCCACCCTAAGTTGTGTACCTTCATGTTTTTTCATTTTGATTTGTGATTCCGTATCGCGTGGCTCGCGTGACCAGCCCCTCTGTATTGGAAAGGTTTTGTTGTTTTAAGATATAATATGATATCGCGTGGCTCGCGTGACCAGCCCCTTCTCTTATTGGAGGATTGTGATTTGTCATGGACCAGCCCCCTTGGGAGGCTTCGCCGAGCCGGCGTGATGGCTTTTATTTTTTGAGTTAATTGCTTCTTTTTATGTTGTTTCAGGTCATCTCATCCTATGACGACTTTGTTACGTTACTTTTCTAACGTCTAATGCGTTTTGTTTATTTAAGCACAGTTTCATTAAATATGGACAATACCTTGAATTGTGGACTTTTTATAAAAGAGACGCTTCGATAACACTAACATACATCCCCGGCAAGTGCCGCATATGCTTCTGCAACAAGTGTGGGAATCTTGACAGTGTTTGGTAGCTTCTTCTTATTCGAAGGACTCCAAGCGTAGTCGATACTCTCTATCTCAATGCGGTCACTAGCAGTGGTCGGCCTCCATCTCTTCTTCCAACAATTGACATAGTTGGTTGGGAACACTGGTTCCTAAGGGACGAGCTCCCACCAAGTGACCTGGATAGTCTCGAAGTTGTCTTTCTTATCATCCATTTGGGGTTCTTCTGTAGCATACCCTAGCCATGTTGGGCACAAGACATCATCAGGGCGCGCCAATACAAACATGCCCTTCTTCAAATCCTTGAAAGGATTGAATTCTCGCATGCAGGCTTATCCTTCAATGGACCAACATAAGCAGGAGTGATGGTTGCAATTGGCTCCACCACGGCCACCACCACATCAGTGCGTCAAGTCTATCTTGCCTAGTCTTGTGCGCCAAAAGTCCTCGTAAGGACCTTCCACGTTGGTGATATTACTCGGATGCTCCAAGAGTCCCATCCAATATTCAATTGTCGCCGTAGAATTGTCTTTGTATATTTGGCCGTCTCTCGGTGTGCCCTTCTTGTTCGTCGAGCATGCGACCCAATGGAGGATATGCTTATGGATCTTGTTTGAGCTGACCAATGTCTTTCACCGAGCTCTTAGGTGCTAGCATCTTCGGATTTCCGGATGGCATTAGGGGTTTTCCATCCTCTCCTTCTTTCCACATTCTTATTCCCGGCAGGTAGCCAATCCCACGAGCGTGGGGCCGAGCCTTATGGTACATGACGGGCCGGCCACCATTCATAGCAAACAAAAGGTCGAGGCTCGGTGTGACTGTCAATCTATCTTCCCCATCGGGGATATACCCTTCTATGAAACCTTTCCAATGCGGAACCTTATGAACAACATATGGCATCGGGCGTGTTGAGATTGCGTATGAAATTCATACAACAACTTCGGGCATGGTTAGCACCCGGCTTTCTTCAAGGTAGATGAAAAATTTCCAAACATAGCATCTATATCGTCATGTGTATGGCCAGGCATCATAAACCCTAACTCAATCTCCTCGAAAACACCCAGATATACAAGGTATGAAAGATACGAGAATACATACCTATTTTTGTTTTGTGGGATGCATTGTCTAGTTGCAACAAACAATTTTGCGAGGGAGACGCTTCAATGAGGGTCCCTCGGGTTGAGGGATGGCAACGGGATGCTCTTCCCAGACAGCGACAACTTGGACGCTAGCGCAGTGGTGTCACGTAAGGCCCTGGCCCAATCTGGGACTGATGGATCAGACAGTGCAAGATGGCCTCCTACAAACTCATTAGGCAGCTCCAACCTTTTCAAAATACTATTCAAAGAACCTACATGGAAGTTGGAGTCGTCTGACCACAGATCCAAAGCAAAATTTCCATAGCACCCTCTCCCATGGCCGTGGGTAAGTGCACCTGTCAATGAAGTCTTTAGCTTATCTAGTCTCCAAAGGGACTTCACGGAATCGAACAACTTTGGAATCATAGTCTTTGCCTGATCCATTTTGTCGTGAATGATACATACAAAGTCTCGAGGATGCCTGTGGGATAACAGTCTCCATGACCCGATCTTGGGTGCGACATGATTTCTTTGCTCTAGTCTATGTGCCCTTCTCTCGATCATGCAATATTCTCCTCTCGGCCTCATCCTTGGTCTTCAGCAGCCTTCGATGCGGATAACCCGCAAGTGTCACACTTGGAGAATGCATTCTTCTTAGCAATACTTGACGTCCTTGAAGCTACGTCTCCCGCCCTATGAAATCCGGCCGGAGATACCTTCTTGCTGCGGAGAGCCATCACTTGGCGTTGACCTCTTCGAGAATGCATGTCTTCGTAAACATAGCAGGCAACTTCCTCACGTTTTCTCGAATCCCATCATCATTCCTCCTGCTACGGTGAGGTAAAGACTCACAATTTTCCTTCACAAACATGGAAAAAACAGCCTCTGAGGCCAAGGTGGCCGCACGTGCTTTCATAGTGCCTGAATTGCCATGCTCGGCCTTTCGAGCACCGGAGCGGAATTCTGCCTTCCACGCCCGGATACCCGACTTTGAAATCCCAAGACCAAGGTACCAAGCCCTCTCACAGACACTGATGCCTTGCAAGACTAGTCGATGAACCCTTCTACCCTTCATATTGTTGCCTAACATGTCATACACAAAAGTGGTCCTGTCACTCGATTTCATGGCAAAGAAATCCTTTCGCATGTTTATAGCTTGATCCCTACTGAATTTCTCACAACATCTCTGTTTGCAACACATGGTCTTCCTATACCTCAAGATGGCTTCATTGGTTGTTAGCCGATCTATCTTTGGAGGCTTTGATGCTTTCTTTGGCCGACGAGAATGGAAGGTGTATTTACGCTTCTCGTACTGCGGATGCTTCTGAATCTCCGAGCTGCCCTGGCTCGACGTCGTATCATGCTGTTCCACTGGCGCTGCACTTAAAATTTCCGACACCTTCACCCCACAAACCCTAACTAGATCATTATTCCACCTCAAAAGCATGCCCGCTTTAGGTATTGTCAAACATGCCGGACACCGGAAGTTCACCTCTGTCGGAGGGGGAAAGCCTTCAGTAACAGACACCCCTACGGTCTTCATACCCAAGAACTGGTCACATACTGCATCGTGCGGACCCGATTGAAGGATATAAATCCCTTCATTTGCGGGGATGGCAAAGACAAGAGTGATAAATTTCGCGGTGGGGTCTCCGTGAGTGTGTACCTAGTTAGCGACATGGTGTCTCACATTGCTTCCCCTCATTTGTCTTTTTGATGCCGACGGCACGCCCACGACATCGGAGTCATGAACATCACTTTCCCTTCGTGAGAATGAAGGAACCCAATGCCTCACCTAAGGTACTTGCTTCTGGAGTAGGCCAAGAGAGAACATGATGCCCCTCAAACACAGCTAGAACACCCACACTCACAAGTCCATCTGGGATGTCTTTAAAGTGGCATCTCTCCCTAGCTCCCATGGTCCCTTTGCCAACTGCCCGACCATCTTTGAATAGGTACACCTCCGCAAAAAAAAAATGAATGGGTTCAAGAGCAAAGTTACAGCACATGCTCCTTAGATGGTGAAATTGGGCGGGCGCCCAATTTTCTCCCTGTTGTTACGTAAATTGGAAAGGTGAAATTGGGCACCCGCCCTATTTCCTCCCTGTTGCAGTGTTTCTTAGCTGCTCAAATTGGGCGAGCGCCCAATTTGCTCCCTCGGGTCTAGTAATCTCAGGAGTTGAAATTGGGCGTACCAATTTCCCTCCCCTGATGCGGTGTTTTTAGTTTGGTCAAATTGGGCGAGCGCCCAATTTGCTCCCTGGTCTAGTAACTTTGAGAAGTTGAAATTGGGCAGCCGCCCAATTTCCACCCTGTTGCAGTGTTTCTTAGCTGCTGAAATTGGGCGAGCGCCCAATTTGCTCCCTGGTATAGTAACTTTGAGGAGTTGAAATTGGGCACCCGCCCTATTTCCACCCCTCTAAGTTGTTTCTTTCTTGAAATTGGGCGAATACCAATTTGCTCCCTGGTATAGTAACTTTGAGGAGTTGAAATTGGGCAGCCAATTTCCCCCTCTGATGTTTCTAGTTTGAAATTGGGCGAGCCCAATTTGCTCCTCGGGCCTAGTAACTTTGAGGAGTTGAAATTGGGCACCCGCCCTATTTCCACCCTGTTGCAGTGTTTCTTAGCCTCTGAAATTGGGCGAGCGCCCAATTTGCTCCCTGGTATAGTAACTTTGAGGAGTTGAAATTGGGCAGCCGCCCAATTTCCTCCCCTCGCTTGATTTCTTAGGCTGAAATTGGGAAGCCCAATTTGCTCCCCGGTCTAGTAACTTTGAGGAGTTGAAATTTAACACCGCCCAATTTCCTCCCTGTTGCAGTGCTTCTTAGCTGCTAAAATTGGCTCCCTGGTCTAGTAATCTTGAGGTGCTATACATAAATGAAACATAGCCACTCTTTCTAAGGCAGGCACCCAGGAATGATACATATTCAGGAGGTCTATCCGCCCATTTGGCACCCATTTGGCCCTGCTTCCATGCTACCCGAGATAGAATATAGAGGGGACCGAACATACATCTCTCAAAATTATCTTTTTATCTGTCGAATCTTATCATCAATAATGTTCTATACCAATCCAGGCAAAGAATGAACGTGATATACCGAAAAGAAACCTACCTTTGGTGAATCATGACGCCATCCAATGAAGAAGTTCTTTGCCCAAGAATGTGAGAGAACGAAATGGCTTAGTCGCCCCGCTTCCTCGAGAGTATTTCAAAAATCAATTCTCCCACCATAGTTCAATATATATTCAAATTCAAATTCAAATGCAGGCGGGACGTAAATCAAATATTGGTGGGGCCCTAATTTGAAATTGAAAATGTACCAGGCGGACCGTACTATAAATTTGAAATTGGGCGGGCGTCGTGAGAATTCAAAATTTAAAATTTAAATTTCAATACGTGTATGTCAATTTAAAAAAAGCGCATTTACTTTTTCGGGCACATTTATTGCAAAGCTGTCTATTTTTATTGTTCTGTCCTTTGGTCCATATTTACTTAAAAGCGTCTATTTTTAGGGTCTTCTTTTGCATGGCCGCCACTTGTCACTCATCGGTTAAACCTAACCGCCCATTCCTTTTCGTGATTAGGCATTCTTTGAGCCTGTTCATATCGATTTCTTGAGCTACCGACCTGAGAGCATCCAGCGCCTATCGTGTTCACTGCTTGATTTCTTCCAAGCGCTTACTCCAAGCATCCAGCGCCTATCGTTTTCAAAGTGATTTCTTCCAAAGCCGACCGCTAGCTTTCCAGTGCCTTTGCTTTCATGGAAAGTCGACCAGGTGAAGGGAGGAAAAGGTCTTCGCTCTTTTCTTCAACTTCAGTTCTTTACATTAGTGCGGGGAGATAAGCCAGCGGCCTTAAGGAGTCCACCCAATCATATATGCCGCACCTCTCTGCGCTTGGTTGTCACTTTGTACCTCGTGGTTGTCTCCCTCCGCACCCAATAACCCTTTGGCGTTGGATCATTCTAATTACCACGTAGGGCCCAATTTGTCTCCTCTTGGCTTCATAAGTCCCTTGGATCAGCAAATCGGCGGTGAGCCCAAATCTATCAAAGCTCTAAACCTTCTTCTTTGCTTTCTAACCTCCCAAATTTGGGGCAAATTGGTAGCCCATTTGTCCGCTTCTTGCTTTTGTAAGTCATTTGGAGGTCTCTCTTCTAGGTAACCTCATGTCTTTTTGTAAATTGGTGGGAGCCCAATTTGGGACCCTCGGCCTCTCTCTTCTTGTAACCTCCTGCGCTCACGGCAAATTGGGGCGGGCACCCAATTTTGGACCCTCGGGGCTTCTCTCTTCTTGTAATCTCCTCTGCCTGCAAATTGGGAGCCCAATTTGGGACCCTCTGGCCTCTCTCTTCTTGTAACCTCCTCTGCTCTGGCAAATTTTGCCCAATTTTGGACCCTCAGCTTCTCTCTTCTTGTAATCTCCTACCTCTGCAAATTGGGCGGGCACCCAATTTGGGACCCTCACAGCCTCTCTCTTCTTGTAACCTCCTGCCTTTCGGCAAATTGGTAGGGTGCCCAATTTGGGACCCCTCAGCCTCTCTCTTCTTGTAACCTCCTCTGCTCACGGCAAATTGGTAGGCGCCCAATTTGGGACCCTGAGGCTTCTCTCTTCTTGTAATCTCCTGCTCTTTCACGCAAATTTGGAAGCCCAATTTGGGACCTCTTGCAATCTTTGGTTAGTCTTGTAATCTCCTCTGCTCTGGCAAATTGCTCTTTTAATTCTTTGACACACCACTAATGGGATTCATGAATGATGTTATGCACAGCACCCATGGCAAGAACTAAACAAACCGCGACGTGCACCGTGATCCGCCCTCCGTTCCGCAGGCATTTCATTTGCCGCAAACAAAGGAAGCGAGGCGGAATTCAGTTCAATGGTATTGAAGTCGCCCCGAACTAATGGATCGCCGAGAGCGGATAAATTTACTTGGTGCATAGAGGTAGGCAATATCCACCACAGGTCTAGCACTAATCACCTCAAGGATCGGCTGTACTTTCTTTGAGCGGGACTCGAAGGACAAGAATAATGCGTGTATAGCAATCGACATGTATGTCCGGAGCACCGAGTTTGCCAACGAAAGTTAGAGGTTGTCGTAGAGGGCGTGCTTGATAAGTCATTTCAAGGATACGATGTTACCCTTTGGGACTTACAATCCTCGCCTAATGCATGCAAGCATCACCGAGGCTTCACATTCGTGGTCGCCAAGGGGTGGGTCCCGTCTTCTTCACGAAAAGCCTTGAGAGATCCGGACTCACCAAGCGGGGAGATATTATAGATGGATTTAATACGCTTAGACGGTGCATACTTTCGATCACAAACAAAATCGATCAAAGGCCCTTTTACACGTAGTATCATGGGAAGAGCCAACCAAAGGTCTATGACACTGCGTGGTTGAGATCACGTTATGGAGTTCCTAAGAAGGGTGACGGACCGAAGGGGACGGAGAAACCCGCAACCGTGTCATCGAGAAAAGGTTCCTAAGAAGAAAAAGATCGTAAACATCAACTCCAAAACTGATTCTTGGTGGTATGGGAAGAACATCACGAGCCCGGGACGTTAGCATTAGATCGCGGGGAGGTATCCGAGCGGTCCCCACACAGAAAAGCAAGGGACAAAGCGAAGTCGAGCGCGAGGCAATAGCTTCCTCGCCTAAGAAAAGAAGAGACCCTACTCCACCATCAACATCGGGTGCATCCGATGGGGAGTGGGACCCGACACTGTGCTCGGGGAAGATGACAGCAAATTGTGAAGTGCTCGACATCCGGCCGGGCGTTGACTCAAGAAAGCAAACGTGAGCTGTCCCAAACCGCATTGATCAACATTAAGCAATGTGGAAAGGATCTATCCTCTTGGTGTTGAATTCGAAATAGAGGTGGATATCTTCAAAATGCATCAAGCACCGCAAATATGACCTGCGGGGTCATCCGTCAAACATGTTGATACACTCTATGAATCATTTATTAATGTGCGCAGATGCATCCACCTTGTCGCGGATGTTGTACCCTTTGATCCAATCATCTGGCGTAATCGAAGTGGAAGAAGGCCACCGATTTGGACAATGCAGAATTCGGATTGTAAATGGCAATCACACTACCGCAGTTGCCCAAATTCTTGTCAACCAAAGCGTTGGAATGGCGGCCAGAAAGGGCTCATCCGAAGATCTTATCTTTTCTTCTCGCCAAAAGAAAATGTCGTGTCTTTGGTAGGGAACCTCACTCCTACCTGAATATGTGAAGGTCGTCAGCCAGAGAGCAACGATATCACCAAGAATACTATCCATCGGGATGTCTACTTGAACAAATACGCCAGCCTTAGGAATCAATGGGCATTCTATGGAAAGTCAAGAAAGGAAAGCGTGGACTATCCCAAGATAGCGCATATTCAAGAAGTCATTTCTAATTGTGGATGCAAATCTTTTTTTTTCATAAATCCCTTGGCCATCAAATTGGGGAAGCCCAATTTGGGAGGCCTCCCATGTTTCTTTGCAGCGTCTTGGCTATGAAATTGGGCGGGCAGGAAATCTACATGACTACTAAGAGGACATGTAGATGCCAGGATACTACATGACACATGTTAAATTGCATCCGCTTGGGTATGAAATTGGGCGGGCGCCCAATTTGGGTTGGCCCCATGTGAATATAGCATGTGAAATTGCATCCGCTGGGTATGAAATTGGCCCAATTTGGGTTGGCCCCATGTGAATATAGCATGTTAAATTGCATCTCCTTGGCTATGAAATTGGGGGCTCAATTTGGGTTGGCCCCATGTGAATATAGCATGTTAAATTGCATCTCCTTGTCTATGAAATTGGGCGGGCGCCCAATTTGGGTTGGCCCCATGTGAATATAGCATGTCAAATTGCATCTCCTTGTCTATGAAATTGGGCGGGCGCCCAATTTGGGTTGGCCCCATGTGAATATAGCATGTTAAATTGCATCCGCAGGTATGAAATTGGGGGCCCAATTTGGGTTGGCCCCATGTGAATATAGCATGTTAAATTGCATCTCCTTGGCTATGAAATTGGGCGGGCGCCCAATTTGGATTGGCCCCATGTGAATATAGCATGTCAAATTGCATCTCCTTGTCTATGAAATCACATGGCTTCAATTTGGGTTGGCCCCATGTGAATATAGCATGTCAAATTGCATCTCCTTGTCTATGAAATTGGGCGGGTTTCAATTTGGGTTGGCCCCATGTGAATATAGCATGTTAAATTGCATCTCCTTGTCTATGAAATTGGGCGGGCGCCCAATTTGCGCTGGCCCTCATGTGCATTGCATGTTAGCTTGTGCATTGCATGTTAACTTGTGCATTGCATGTTAGTTTGTGCATTGCTAAATTTTGAGACTGTATATTTCAAATGTGCTAAGTTTACTATGTCTGCGAGGATTGGCTCGCTATATAGCGGGCGTACATTGAAGAAGCTTAGCATGCGAGACTACGATTACCGTGTACCGGATGTTAAACTTGGAATATGTGCCTACAAGTGGCTCGCTTATTCTATGAAGACCAGCTAAAAGATGAATTGGGTGAGACGATAGTGGTAAAGGACCTTTGAGAATGTTCACGAATAACAAGTGCCGACCTTTAAAGTCCATGCATCCAATGGATCCGCAAAGACTTTTGACAGAGATTATGGCGACCACCACGCATACATAAAGACCACCAAAAATTATCCGAAGGCGTGTCATGAAAATCCGCGGCAGCGAAGCTGAAGAAGATTGGTAACCGGCGAAGCGTGCACTCCTTAAATATCTCAAAGATGTGAAAAAGCTTCATGTTGACAACATGACCGATTTGAGGAAAATTCATCCTATATTCACGGAGAATTTGATGTTGATGTTCTCCAACAAGTGTAGGTGATTGGGTTGATAGCGCAAGGAGGCGAAAAAGCTTAACCTTCCAAAGGCTCTTATCCCGAAGGTTAATGAGTATCTGCGTGGACCGGTGGAAGAGGGATCAAAATCATTCAAATGCTACCGCGGTCGGTCCTCTGGGAATGTCGGGTTGATGTGGTCAATACCTCGCTTTCGGTTTGTTGGATGTGATTTCAGAAATATCAAGAAATGGAGCATGGAGGATTACCGAAGTTCTTGGACCGATCGATGCCGCTTACGGACCAGCAATTATATTGGATCACGATCTTTATCAGTCCAGATCGTTTGAGTGAATGCTTGTCCGCCATGAAGACTATAGACGGGGGTAGTCGTGTATGGGTGGGAGCGTACAATGATCCTAAAAAGAGAAACCCTTCCTCTCGTGTTCGCGAGCTGCAGACTCTCGTTCTTGTAATGTATGTGGCCAGAGACCAAGCAGCTGCCCCGCAATGAATGACTGAATCTATGCTTCAACGATGCGGACCATCCTCAAGAGTAAGTGGAGGACATAGAGAAGAACCTCCCCGATCATGAGTGCGCAGCAGGTAACATGATTTAAACCCAGGGTCTGCGTCTATTTCTTTTCAATGCCACTTATAACGGTTGTACTTTGCTTCAGCATACTGGTTGTATCGGCCTTGGGGTGACAAGAGTGTGGCGAGGCGCTGGGTGCCCTTTTGCTACATCAATTAGATTCTAGGACATGCACATACCTTGTCCAGGAAATTTATGCTTGAGGGATCACGGTGTCCTTGATTTCTTCTCCGGAGGATCCTTTAGCCGTGCGACTATGTGCGAAGGGTATAAAGCCACCGCCTTTGAGAGTGATGAGAATATGCAGCTTAAACTTACTCGATTTTTGATCAACTCAAAGTAATCTTTGGATGAGAAGAAATCGAGAGCCCGCGGCATTGCAAAAATAGCAGAGGGTAAAAAGAAAGCAAAAGCGGCTCCAAGGCAAGTCTTTGTAGTGTCCATTCCTCCACCTCCTTGTTTATTCCCCGCACAAACGGTGCAAGAGTTGCAATCCACTCTCCGGTTGTCTAAAGATTCTCTCACAGACCATTTGAGAAAGGTTGCAGGTTTTGGAGCAAAGGACATGTCTTTCTTTAGAAAGAAGAAGGATAACATTAATGCTTTGGCGGGCACTACATTAGTGTGCACCCAAGATGTGATCGAGGGTAGCTCGAAGTTTACGCAGCTAATTCCTCAAGGATGGAGAACCTTCTGTTGTCTTGGAGACACAAGAAGCTCAACCTGTGGACCCGCTACCATCAGAGCAAGAAAAGGATGTCGAAAAGGAGAAGGAAGTTGAGAAGGAGGACGAGGAAGTTGAGAAGGAGGACGAGGAAAATGAGAAGGAGGATGATGTTGAAATGGAAATTGAGAAGGATGCTCCCGGCCTTCACGCTTAACCAATCGAAGAATTCCACGCCGGATGGAACTCCTTAAGCAAGCGCACAAGGTGGGGGGAAGAAGAAAGCTGCTCACACAACAACGCGGTGAAGGGGTGGACCCTTGAGCACAAGGAGTATGTTTTGCTAGCCACGGGGGTGCAAATTTGGGGGCGCCCAATTTAGCATCTCGACACTCTGCGGTATATGTGTTTAGAGTGAGCGGGGGGTGCAAATTGGGCGCCCAATTTCGCACCACTGTTACTCACTATATAGGTTTTTATAATGAAATTGAGTGAAAAAAACTTATGTACATTGACCAAGAAAATAAATACATGTCGAAAATTTCCCTGCACTAGAAGAGTTCCCTCATAGAAATTGGGCGGGCGCCCAATTTGAACCTTAAGGCTATCAGTGCGAGCAGTTGAACATGAAGTCAAGTGGAACTGCCTTACAAATTACAAAAGCAAGAGTATTACGACAATCCGATTACAACAACATGACTATCACATTACAACAATCTGATCTAGGGGGACTCTTCTGAGTCATTTTCAGTGACCACCCCGAGGAGATCTTTTCTATCATGTACATTTGATGCTCTCTATTCCATATCAGATGGATGATAACATCGAAGGGATCAGGATAATGGCGAGGATTGAGACTCACAGTGGTCATCCAATCTTCCATGGCTATTTCTCGCTCGCGGCACTGCTTGAAGTTTTCGTGATTCATCTTGCACGTAATGGAATCACGCTCAGGACCAATAGGAGACCACATGGTTAGACTAAGGCCAAATTTGTTGGCCAACATTGGTTTGATATATATTTATACCAACCAAAATTATTGTTGGTATTATACACAATAATTATTGGATATACTTACCAGTCGTATGTACGCCCAATAATGTTACTACAGTGCTTCATCAATAATTACTTGGCTATAAGTATTGCCGCATTCGATTGCATAGCACAGACTTTGCAATGTCTCAGCCACTGCTAGAGTTCTTGAGAGGTCCCAATTGCCTCCACCTCCGAGCATTTGGACACCCTCACTTGCCTCATGACTTTCGGCGACCTTCATGCATGCATTATCAAAGGGATCACCCTTGATACTGGCTGCATGGTATAGCTCTTTGGTCGTAGAAAGACTCCCTACGAGTACCATGTTACTATCCATATTGTTTGGGTTCCGGAGCGCGACGCTTATGAGATTGACAAAATCACCAATAATTACAATCTATGAGATGTATTTCATAAGTTCATAAGAATTTATATCTGAAATGATTGTTATAGGTAGCATCCACACTTGGTCGCATAGTTTTCAAGTTGGATTAATTATATTTGTGACAGTCTGTATTTGTATTTTCTCGCAAGTCTAACGAAATTGGGCGGCCGCCCTATTTCCTTTGGAGGCTAGTATTAAACTTTGTTCAGACGACTATGAGGGCAAATTGGGCGGGCGCCCAATTTCCACAAAACAAATTGGTGTCTAGGGATTGTGGCCTATGCTCCATCATAAAAATAGATAGAACCGGTTCCATTCATTAAGAAATGCATTACATAGATGTCATACACATATTATAAAACCAAATAAAACAACATGCCTCGACATAGGTAGTTCGACAAAAACAGAATACAAAGTAGAAAATATCGTGGTGCGGTTTTGGGTCAATGGCTAGTTCGACTTGAATAAGATCCCCGATCGAACTCATCAATGTAATTTACGCTATACAGGTCCGACCATTCATCCAATTCAAGGATCGAATGAGGAGTGTTGACAATGAGCTTGGTTACCAAATCTTCACGCCTTTTCTCCTTTTTATAAAGCTTCTTAAATAATGGTGCGAATGAGTTGTGCAGCCAAACATCCTCTAATTTGAGTAGCCTCTTGGGGCCTCTCCCCGTAGACAAGTCGTTTCAATGATATCGTGGAAACTTCCAACTCCACCCTAGTGAGTTGATAATTGTTGTCCTTTAACAACCCATCCCCACGGAGGAGCTTCATGACACGCTTACCCGATTTCGTTTCTTCCATTCTCGATTTATCTCATTCTCGCACCTCAACCACGCAATTGATTCGTGTGGGCTAAGATCGCTCACCGATATGGGACTGCATTTCAGTCATTGTGAATCCATACCGCGCCTCGTTTCAACCATTCTCACGCCGTTATGAATCTATGCCGCCGCATTTGCAAAACAAAGCCTCACTAGCAACACCTCACACACAGGACGCGCTTTTCCTTGACCGCGAGTTGGGCAGGCTTGTCCTTGGCTTAATAGAAAAGGCTTCTGCCATATCACCTACCAGCACGTTTCCCGAAAAATTCCGTCCTTCTATTTAAAAAACGATCATATTTTAGAAATTTGACTCAATTTCGGAGACGTATGGACTCGGGGAAAGTCCATAAATAATGAAACAGTGCTTATTTTCTTTTCTCCTAAGTTTTCAGGTGATCATGGCTATAGAGTGTGAGCTGAATCATCCGAATTGCGACCTCATCTCGTGTTTCCTCCATTTTTTCCTCAATGATATCAACTTTGACGGCCCGGGCTTTTCTTTGGGAGCCATCGGGCGAAAGTTTATCATTAGGGTTTTCCTCGAAAACCCGAAAGGGCGGGGTTTTTCATCCCGGTGATAAACTTTCGCACGTTGCCTCCTATTTGCCTTTTCTTACTTTACGTCGTCTTAAGGGGCCTGGGTTGTTCCTTAGTCAGATTGAATTGGTGGACTATCCTACCCTCCACCTTAGATATTTTTTCACAATGTTTGTACACTGCTGTGATGAAAGATATGCCTATGGCCGGTTTTTCCCCTCCAGACGAGTCTCTCACCAAAATGATCATATAATTACTTCGACCTTTGCCTATCGCAATTTTTCTATGTAGAATTTTTTCCACATCCTAGCAACCACAAATATGGCATCAAATCCTTTGATAATTTCTGTCCAACTGCTAAAGGAGAGTTTACAATATTGCATTCCAACATACCTTTTGTGATCTCTTTCTCTATTCCATTCCCAGAAACTTCTTCAGTTCTCCCAAGTTCGTCATCTTAAACCTGTTATTTAGAATGCCTTTGCAGTGAATTAAACATTTCATATTGTTAGCAATCATAATGTTATCATCTACGTACAAAGCTATGATACAAAACCGATCTTTATCTTTAAACATATAAAGGTTTCCATCATTTTGCAGCTTCATGAACCCACACAACTAACATTAACACACAACTAACATTATTAACACAAACCATTGCATTTGACACATTTACATTAAAATCCCCCTTAAACCCCCTTTGGTTTGGGTGCATATTCACACGGGGGGTTACTTCGGGCAACGAGAGCTGTCGGATGGGCATATTTGCCCTTTATTCCAAGATCTGGACCGTACATAGAGATCCTCGTTTGTGGGGTATGCATGTATAAGTTTTTGTATACTGTATATTAAAGTTTGTAAAATACTATAAGGTTTGAGAGAATGTACTTAATGGTGTTAATTTTGTACATGTATTGTAAATTTTTTGAGGCTCTCGCTGCCCTACGTAACCCCCCGTGTGAATATGCACCCAAACCAAAGGGGGTTTAAGGGGGATTTTAATGTAAATGTGTCAAATGCAATGGTTTGTGTTAATAATGTTAGTTGTGTGTTAATGGTTTGTGTTAACTAAAAAAATTTTTGGCCCCTTCGGGGCCTTCAAGATGGTGTAGGGGTGTAGATATAGACATTACCTAATACTCTAATGATGGATGGTATATCATAGCCTGATAAATCTAACAAACTAGAGGTGCTGAAATTATGGAAACGAAAACATTGCATAGAATTAGACATATGTAATATTATACCAATACCAATATTAATACATGAGGTAGCCACTCAGGAACCAACCATGGTTCAGTTCTTCCCATTTCCACAACAGACCATGATATGTGTACAAGGCACCCACTTAGCGCTGCCTTCTCTTGCAAGATAACTCAAAAGATGAAGAAAGGGGTTGTCAATTAACCATAAGAATTGGAAATCCTAAGGCATCTTCACCCCCTTCCTGTTCACCCCATTACTTGGCATGCAAGCCATTGCCCATGCTACAGTTAGAGAAGCTTGAAACAAAAGGGGAAACCCAAAGATGCTGGAGTCTTCCAAGCCCAAAATCCATGAGCCAGCAGAAAAGATGGATGGCAATCACCAAAAACTTCCTAAGATGAGAGAACTGAAGCCATGCCTCCAAGTCTATAGAAGCATGGCCAATCTGTGCTTCAGCAGCATCTGTCTGTGGATAGTTCTCTGTACCAAATAGACCCCACCTGATGACAAAACAATGACACAGCTTTTCAAAACAATGTTTTTCATCAACAATGACATGGCTTACACCACTCAAGGTTGGATCTCCTAAAAGCCGCCTCAACAAAATCCCCATCATAGAGAAAAGCAAATCTGTATTTCTTCCTTTCATTCCTTCTAAACGTACTTGATAACCTATCTGCAAGTAATCAATCTTAGACAGAACAGCAAAAGATGTTTATGAACATAAAAAAAACTCTTACCGAATCTCCTATAGCTTCCCCTCTTTCTGCAGCTACCTTTCTGAAACAGAAATGACTGATATGCGCCTGGGCTGTGTACAGATTATTAATCATCAGAAATGTGTGGCTCTTATCTTCGTGAATCAACTGAATATAGGAGAGCTCTACTGAAGCAACAAGCTGGTATGGCAAATTGCATGCAGCAAGAAATAATCTCTTCGTTTATCAATGATAAGAATGACAGTAAATGGAAATATGGCCTGCCTCTGTCAGAAAAGCGAAGAGGCTAAACGATTCTTTTTGAATTACGTGGGCAGCTCAGAACACCTATAAGCAGTCGTTTCAGTGTTGTGAATGGAGCAATAAATTAATTAACTGTTTCAATGGGGTTGTTAGCCTGGGCCTGAAATCGCTGGAGATAACCTGACCTCTGCTTTAGAAACTCGGCTGCCTCAAGAGAACTCCGTCCACCAAGGCAGCCAACAATCTAGCTAGCTTGATCAGACTGATCAGAGAAACAAGTAGATTCTTTATCCAGAGCAAAAAGCCAAACAAGAAATGGCCAAATCAGGAGTCTAAGGCCTGCAAGAGCAATTGTTAAAACACCACCAATTTGAGCCACGGAAAGCATAATTCTTTGCCAGATTTTGATATAGGTAACCGGATCACATGGCGGGGGTTGCAAGCCTCCAAATAAGCGGTATAATTCGCAATCATAGAGATCTAAGACTAAATGCTTGGCATTTGATAATAGTTTTTCACCAAAGTCGTGACCAAAGGGTCGAATCGGGGTAGAGATATGACGAAAAGTTTGGAAAATGAAATTTGGTCAAAAGGGAAACTAAAAAGGATTAAGAAGCTAAAAAGGAAGGGGTTACCTTGAAGCAGCGGAAATAAGCATCTCGGAAAAATTGCCGGAACCACAAGATCTTTGAGAGGCAGATTTGGGGTTCTCTCTCCAAAAAAAGTATTGCATCTTTGGCTTTGCAAGCATGGACCGAAGTTTGCATCCCAAATGTGTTGCAAAATGAATCCATCACATCCTCATTTATCAGAACCGACATTTGCTTCCCCGAATCTGTCCTGCTCAGCATATAAAATGAGATATGATTTGATAAAACCAGAGCAATTGCTAGCACTAAAAATGCTAAGAAAGAAGGATAGAACAAACGAAAACGAAGATCTCGAATTCAGAGAAAGAAAAATGGACTGTAGAACCCTAAAGCATGCCCTCTTTTCCACAAACCCTAAAATGAGAGAGCTCGATGCTTGCATGTGTTTTCTGGGGACTAAAAAATAGATGGTTTTTTCATGGAGAAATATTCAAAGCTAAACCATTGCAAAATCATAGATAATATGGCATTCGAATATGAGAATACAGTGTGCGCTCTAGATATACTGATTAGTATGCCTCGCACAATACACCCATCAAATCATATGAAAACAATAGCAAAAACCGTATAAAAATATAAAAAAAACCCCCTGTTATAATGCTACATATTGAACCCTTGTTCTCTAAGGAAACCATCAATGCACAAATACCACTACCTTGGAGATTGTTTTAAGCCATAAACAACCTTTTTCAATTTCCAAACATGTTTTTCCCTTTTTCAAAGCCTTATACCTGCTGCATGTAAATTTCTTCGTCTAATTCTGCATTTAAGAAGGCAGTACTCACATCCATGTGATGAATTTCAAGATTTAATGCATTTGCAAAGGCAAGCAATATTCTGATGCTATTCAATTTAATCATAAGCAAAAATGAATCGTCATAATCAATCCACTTTTTCTGAGAAAATCCCTGTGCAAGAAGACTAGCTTTAAGCTTTTCTTTGCCATTATTTCCAGTTTATATATCCACTTATTTCCTACAATGTTTCGGTTACTAGGTCTTTCCACTAACTCATATGTTTTGGTTCTCTCAAAAGAGAACATTTCATCTTCCATAGCCTGCTGCCAGTTTCTTGCATCAGCAGATGCCATTGCCTCATGTTACAGGTGCTTCCAGGGGCATGGCCGGTAACGGACTCCTGATGGAATTCCATAAGCAGGGGAGTACCGTCGATAGCATGTCAGGGGCATAGTGGCTATATGCCAGACCATATGCCCGTAATCGGGCTATGAGGACATACCAGTGCTAGCAAAGTTGACCCTAGAGGTGCAACTTTTAATGTTTATGGATAAAACATTAGCTATGGTTCTTTGCACATTAATATTAATGTTAAAGGGCGCCACATGGCACTTTTATATTGGTTAGAATCGGCCAATAAGGAAGGAAGGAAGGTGCATGGCTAAGAAAAGCTCGAAGCTTTTTTGATATGCGGCTGTTTGAATGGCAACAAGCCGAATTGCTCTCAGATATCGCATGCCAGGGCATGATAGACACCTGGATGTGATCGGAACTGCTTGATAATGCATGCAAAAGTAGAAATCGATCCTATTTAAAGTCGGGGGAGGGGGAAGGGGGCTTTGAAAAGACCCACGGATTGACAAAGCATGGCAGTTCTTCTATTCTTGTGCAGATTGAATTGCTATTGCTGATCCAAAGCCATATAGCCCAAATCCGAACTCTGTCATCTTGATTCTGGTTCTGTGCTACATCACTGGGTAGTGTTCTTAAGAGCTAGAAGGAATCACGTTGTTCTTTGCTTGTAGTGCTTGCAAGCTTTGAAGTTGGATTCCATTGCAAGAGTATTGCTTTGTATTTGGAATACAAGGACATTGCTTGCATTGATCTGCAGTACTAGCAATAGATTGCCAGGTTCATACTTGCATCTATAGAATTATCTCAGGGAGATAACTCACTAATCGTTGTGTGCAAAGGATCATTCGATTCTTTTGGAAAGAATCAAGAGGAAGCTAGGCTTCCTAATTAGTCTCTGGGAGACTAATCCCATCGATCGTGGGGAACTCTGGGAGTTCATGGCGTGGGCGGTAGACTGTTGGCCTTTTCCCATTGTTTGGGAAGCTGCAGAATTTGCAATGTGACGTTTTTGGTATCAGAGCCTAGAGATTGTGCAAGAACTCTGAGAGTTCTGAGATTACAGATCGTTGGGAATCTCTTAATTTCAAGAGATAACTGTGAATTTAGATTTTAGAATTTAGGGTTCTAGAAAATCTAAACACAGTACTGTGAATCTAGTTTTCTGGGAAAATCTAGATTGAGTTTTGTACTTTTCTGGGAGAACCTAGATTGAGCTCTGTAAGTAGGATTCTTGAAGTTTAAATACGGATTGGCAATCATATTTAAATAAGAATTTTAGGAGTTAAATTGCCTGGTCAAGAAGCATCATGAAGTTGGACATGTAAGGGAGGTTCCAGAAGGTACGAAGCCCATGTCTCATCAGGAGGTTCTTGAAACCCTCCTCTGGGTTAAAATAGAAACTATCATGATTCGAACTCTGAAGCCGGTATTGATGGATGAAGACATCTGGCAGTTTAAGCAAGAGCTCAAGCCATATTTTGAGGAAAAGCTTGGCATATGTGAGGCGGCGCGAGAATCATGGATTCTTCATATTCTGGATGCCTTTGCATATGGGGCGGCTGAATTAGATTACCTGCTCTTCAAGAATATAGGTCGAGCCTTTGCAATTATAACTCTCGATGGAGTTATAGATGAATGAGGCAGTAGCAACTAGTACTCTAAAGAATTTTATTTTTCAGTGACTTGCATATAACTATATTTTCAGTTTCTCTTGCTTTAAGTTTTCCAAATAGTGCTTGAATTTAGTAAAAATTTCCTCCTCGGGAGAGTTAGGCCAATTTTGACAAAGTCATGGCCTATATAACAGAGTCTAACTCTGTTCTTTTGTATTACTATGTATTGCATGTAATATAATACCACTTGCCATTTCTACAAAAAAAAAAAAAAAAAAAAAAATTTGTCATTATAGATTTGTGGAAATCTAGATTTTGATGGCAGAAATGGACGAGAAAAGTTCTTTCTTCCAAACCATTTGAGAAGTGGAGAAGTGTGAACTTGAGAGTGTTTCAGTCCAAGGGCTGGCTGAAAACTTAGCATATCTTCAAGGGAAGATGGCATCCATTGAACAAGAAGTCAATAAATTAGTTACTAAGCAATGCAGTTTAATTGCCGAAGTACTTGGGGAAGATACCAAGGGTATTTCTTCACAAGTCCCTTCCCAGGGTGGTTTTGACTGCTTGAATGAACTTATGACTTATCGTCAGTTGCATAAGTTGCAACAAACTGGGGAATCAAGGACCTATGGGCAAGAGCTTCGGAACCTGCTTGCAATTGTTCAACCTCTGGATGATGAAAGTCAGGTTTTTTATTTTATGCATGGCATAAATGACACTGCACTTAAAATGAAGCTTAAGAGACTGCATCCAATTGATTTGGATACAACAGTATTCTATGCTTGCATATGAAGTCAACCAAGCAGAAGATTTAGCCTAAAAGACGAAGAACAACCAGGTTGTTCGAGTAGTTTTGATGGGCACAATTCCAGTTCTCAATCAAGACAGGAAGTTCTGGGTGGCTCTAAGGTAAAGGATGGTATTAACGAGGTTAATACAGATAAACCTTGTTTGGGTTGTGGAAAAAGAGGACATGATGCATGAAATTGTCCTAACATTTAATCAAATTACGTCAGGGGCTTGATTGGGAACTATAGTGAAGTTCTCGAGAAAGAAAAACTAATAGCAAATTTGACTTTGCTACTTAGGCAAAATAGTTATAATGCAATAGGTGCAATTATAATTTGGGTAAGTATATTTTGGTAATATACAAAATATAGAATAGAATAGAATATATAATGGACCTGAGGATCTCAACTGGCGTGAATAAATTTACCTTGTTTTTTTTTACTTTTTACTTACAAAAGTTGGACTAAGATGGGAAAGATATTGGAATATCTTGACACCTTATAACTAATCCTATGCACCTAGTTAATGTCGTATGAAGAGGATTAAAACCATAGGAATTTTGGCTAAGCGACGGGGTCGACTTAATAGACCAAATTCTTATGAAGAAATAGATAATGCTATTTAATGGGAAAGTTGCATGCTCGACCTTCCTAGGTGAATTTAGGGAAGACTCCCAATGACTAGGAATTGGTCAAGACCAAGGAATAATTCCAACCTTTATGAGGTTGATGAATCAAGTATTCTCGGAATACTTAGATAAGTTTGTCGAGGTGTTCCTCGATGATGTGTATTCATAAATGTTAGAAGAATAAGAATAAGAATAAGAATAAGAATAATAAGAATAAGAATAGTTTTTTATCGTCCACTGAGACCAATCGGCCTATGGGACCCTGAAGGAGCGCAGCAAACTTATTACTCTTCGAACCCTTGCTTGCCCCGAAGGGTTTTCGAGGGAAAAACCGTGGCAGTAATAAGAATGCTGTCAAACTGTACAAGTATACATCATTATGAAATAAATGTGTATGTACATGTCAAGCGCGTGCCCGAGGACATAGCTGATCTCGCATGTCCATGACCTCCTGAAGGTATGATCCTAGCACCCGTACGAAAGAGCACTTTGCTCATTTGGAGCAAATATTGCAAACTCTTTGTACTCAGAAACTTTATGCTAAGATATCCAAGTGTGATTTTCTTAAGCAAAGGGTTGCATACCTTGGACACATCCTTTCGGGGGAGGAAGTGTCGACGGATCCAAGTAAGGTGCAAGCAGTGCAAGACTGGCTACCACCTGAAAATGTTTCCAAGTTGAGAAGTTTTCTGGGTTTTGCTATGTACTATAGAAAATTTGTGCCGAAGTTTTCAAAAGTAGTAGCTCCACTCATGGATCTTTTGAAGAAAGATCGCGAGTATATATGGGAGAAAGCACAGCAAGAAGCTTTTGAGCTTGTCAAAAGATTGTTGGTTAGTAGTCCCATATTAAAGATTCCCGATCTTAATAAATCCTTTGAGGTTTATACCGATGCTTGTGGTCAAGCAGTTGGGGTTATATTAATGCAGTAAGGTTGGGTAGTGGCTTATGGACACCGAAAGCTTAATTCTCTTTGAAATGAATTATACAACATATGAGTAAGAACTATTGGCAATAGTTCACACTCAAAAAACATGGAGACATTACTTGAGAAGTGGTACAAGTAAGGAACTACGCAAGTTTGTCTTCTATACTGGTCATAAACCATTGAGGTTTTTGTAAAGTCAAGCTGAGATTAGCTCTAGACAGGCTAGATGGCTTGATTTTCTCCATGAATTTCATTTTAGTAGAGCATACGCCTGGGAAGAATAACCCAGTAGCTGATGCTTTATCAAAGATTAAGCATGTGAATGCTCTTGCTATCATGGAGTATGACTGTTTCCAGAGGATTAGGGATGCGTATGCTAAGGATCAGCAAGACCCTGTAGTCACCAAAACTGGGGATTGGTGAACCGAGCAAGAAGGGTTGTACTTTTATAAGGGAAGAGTGTGTGTTCCTTTGTACGAAGAATTGCGAGAATCAATTATTCGTGAGCATCATGACACCCTGCAAGCTGGGCATGGGGGTGAATGGAAAACCTATGAGCTGGTAAAAAGGCAATATTATTGGCCGGGTTTGCAAGACCAAGTGAAACAGATGGTTTCACATTTTTTGGTGTGTCAAGCTGTGAAAGCTGACCATGGCAAGACCTTGGGCCTGTTGCAACCCATTCCAGTACTTAATGAGAGATGGTAGTGTGTGAGTATAGATTTTGTAGTCTCATTATGCCAGACTACTAAGCAGCACACCCAGATCTTAATAGTGGTTGATTGCTTGACTAAGTATATTAAGTTTATACCTCTAAGGGATGATACGAATTTGACGTAGCTGCAGCTTATATGTAGTACGTGTTTCTGACTTTTGGGTTTCCACTATCTATTATAAGTGATAGGAATACCAAGGTCACAGGTCATATTTGGAGAGACCTGATGAAGGGGTTAAAAGTGCGATTCTATGTATGAGTAGTGGAAATCATCCCAGCACAAATGGACAACCGAGAGAATCAACATGATCCCCGAGGATATATTGAGAAGTTTTGTTCATGAAAACAATCTAAGCGGGAGGATTATTTACCCTATTTGGAATTTGCCATAGCCATCAAGATGACGCCTTTTGTGGCTATGATGGGTAGGATCCCAAGAACTTATGCTGGGATGCAAAAGTATCTCAAAACAGAAGCAACTATGAATATGCTTCATGATATGGATGCAATACTGCGTCAATGCAAGTTGAATTTGCAAAGGGCTCAGGAATGATATAAGTCTAGTGCTAATAAGCATAGACGAGATGTCTCCTGTGAGGAAGAAGACTATTTTTTTTCTGAGAGTGGTCTATCCTTTGTCACTAAGGGTGAATAGTTTTTGACCTTTAGTGAAAGGACGAGTGCCTAAGCTTTCCGCGCGATATGCCGGGCCCTTTAAAATTCTGAAAAGAATAGGTCCAATAGCATATGAGTTGAGCTTATCACAGGACCTTGGGATCCATCCTGTATTTCATATAAGTCAAATGAAGTGTAGTTAGTCCTAAGAGTATACCGCTTGTCTTAAACTCCTCTATAATGCCAGAATATCTTTTGGATAAAAGAGTTCGGCAAGAAATGCGCAACAGAGATGTTGTAGAACATTTGGTCTTGGGATGCAGGCAGACTCCATAGGATGCCATATGGGAGTCGGATGAGTTTGCGCAGCGGTATCCTCACTTGAACTAATTAAAATACCTTAAGGACAAGGTCTTAGAGGAGGGAGGAATTGTTACAGGTGCTTCCAGGGGTATGGCCGGTAACGGACTCCTGATGGAATTCCATAAGCACGGGAGTACCGTCGATAGCATGTCGGGGGCATAGTGGCTATGTGACGGACCATAAGCCCGTAATCGGGCTATGGGGACATACCGGGGCTAGCAAAGTTGGCCATAGGGGCGCAACTTTTAATGTTTATGGATAAAACATTAGAAATGGTTCTTTGACATTAATATTAATGTTAAAGGGCGCCACATGGCACTTTTGTATTGGTTAGAATGGGATAATAAGGTGCATGGCTAGCTTTTCTGATATGCGGCTGTTTGAATGGCAGCAGGCCGAATTGCTCTCAGATATCGCATGCCAGGGCATGATAGACACCTGGATGTGATCAGAACTGCTTGATAATGCATGCAAGAGTAGAAATCGATCCTATTTAAAGCCGGGGGAGGGGAAAGGGGGCTTTGGAAAGACCCACGGATTGAAAAGCATGGCAATTCTTCTGTTCTTGTGCAAATTGAATTGCGATTGCTGATTCAAAGCCATATAGCCCAAATCCGAACTCTATCTGTTACGAATGCTCTGTTCTTCCTGCAAATTTATCAACTTATTAAAATGTAAAACACCACAGAGTACTCGATTTACTACCCAACTGGACTGACTAGAAGAGATGTCACCAAGTCAAGCTACTACGCAAGACTGTATGAGAACAAGCTCTTTCTAGCCACCAACCATTGGTGTTGCAGGAACTCCTTCTAATGATATGAGCAAGCAAGAAACAAGAGAAAATACTAGAAGAGCAAGGCTAAGCTCTTCATCAAACATAGAAAGAAGCAGATCTAGTTGTGCAGTCATTTTAGACCTCTATGCACCTTTCTGGGCATAACTTTCACACCGTAAGGAATCTATGGACAAAAAGCCCAATCTGGAAGCTAGACTTCAAGAGGTTTACAATAAGGTAAGGATTGCCGATTTCTGAGTTGTGGTCGCGGAGATATCACGTCTCAAAGTTGTCCTTCTATTTATAGGTAACAATACCCTTATTTTTTGCCTTTTTGCTTTTAAATAAAGGTCAAGGTTTATTTTTAGCTCTCTCTTTGATAATATCAAGGCTTAGACATACTGGATGGCTTTCTTCCTTGATCATATCAATAAATATTATTCCATGCAAGACCACTCCCCCGAGCACCATATCACTATCATCTTTATTCTGGTTCTTTACTACATCACTGGGTAGTGTTATTAAGAGCTAGAAGGAATCACGTTGTTCCTTGCTTGTAATGCTTGCAAGCTTTGAATGGATTCTGTTGCAAGAGCATTGCTTTGTATTTGGAATACAAGGACATTGCATTGATCTGCGCCAGGTTCATACTTGCATCCATAGAATTATCTCAGGGAGATAATTCACTGATCCTTGTGTGCAAAGGATCATTTGATTCTTTTGGAAAGAATCAAGAGGAAGCTCGGCTTCCTAATTAGTCTCTGAGAGACTAATCCCATCGGTCGTGGGGAACTCTGGGAGTTCGTGGCATGTGCGATAGACCGTTGCCTCTCCCCATTGTTTGGGAAGCTGCAGAATTTGCTGCATGATACCTCATCAAAATTCTTGGGAAAGTTAGGTCTAAAATAGTCATTATCTCGTGTATTTCAATATCTTGAAATCTTTTGCTTGTTCCTGCTTCAGTTCTCCCATATGCATTCAAGTCCTATTGTTTAACATCCTCCTTTAACTTATCAACCTTTATAAGCCTTTTTTTTCTAATCGGGTTGCCACATACTCCTTTTATATTTCCCTCATTGTTGTCATGTCTTTGTCCTTTTTCAACTTTCTCATTGTCTCTGTTACTTTCATTCGCTAAGCTATTATTGTTGTCATAAACTTGTTCTGTTTCAGCATTTCCAATATCTCTGTTACTTTCATTTGCTGGATTATTCCCGTGGTTCACATATCAATTTGTTTTTCGATCACTTCATCATCATATAGATCTACTCTTGCATCTGAACCTTTAACTTTAGTATCCGTATCAGTAATGAGACCAGATCTGCCATATATGACATGCCTAGAGTTATAAAGAATGGATTCATCAAAATTGTACATGTCTTCTAACTATAATCCTTCTCTTTTCAAGCTGATATATTCTGTACCCCTTGGACATGTTCTCATACCCTACAAGAAACCCTTTTATTGCTTGATCATCTAATGTTTTCCTTAGAGCGTTGGGCACATGTACAAAAGCAATACTTCCGAAATCTATAAGAAAGTCATATCTTATTTTTCTTTTACTCCATATTTTTCTACAACTTGGCTATTTAAGCTCAGATGGCAAACTGCTTTTGGATGTACACAAATTGCTCTTATAGCCCCTTCCCATAAGAAATTTGGAAGTCCCGACGACTTAAGCATGGACCTTAATGATTAAGACATGTTCTTCCTCTCGCCTACCCCATTTTGTTGGGGAATATGACTGCAAGTAATTTGTCTTTATTCCTTTTTTGATGCAATAGCGTTTAAATTCCTCTGCAACATATTCCCCACCTCGATCTGACCTTAAACATTTGAGCCTTTTTCCCAGTTTCTCTCTCTACTTCAACCTCATAGACTTTAAAAACATTAAATGCTTGATGGAGGATGACACGTCTATGCAGACTGCACTATGTCTTCAAAAGCACGGTGAGCCTCCATGGAAACATACTGACATCCGATGAGCGACAAGTCCGAGACCAAAAGCACTAGCACTCGCATTGGGGTTACAATAGTAAACGGGACGTCGGCGGGCAATTGAATATGTAAGAAGACACTTCAAAGCAGCACAAAAACCTACTTGGCGGTGCACTGATGGATCAGGGGACGTGGCAGCGCATTCCAAAATTTGGGTAAGTTCCCAGACAGCATGACCGGGGTTTTGCCAACCTCATTCATTAGGAATGTATATGCAATTTCAGTTGTGATCCAGGGTTTCTCCTACTTGCCAGACATTACAGCGCATGAAGTGTGGATCCCACCGAAGGTCTGTAGAAATGTGTGCCGGAGTCCAATCAGTATGACCAGCCAGAGCCTTGGTCCAAAAAAGGAGGAGCCGGCCGATTAAGAGACTAACGCCATGGAGGTGCTCCTAATGATGCATGAAGAGTTTCATGCCGAGGAGAAGGATGCATCATAGGCTGTTGAGCTTGGTCGTGGAACTCTTGAAGCAGATCGGCATCTAGGGTTTGACACCAACGTTCCCATTCTGAACAGGGAAGAAGTGTGTTGGTAGGAGGAGGAACCCAGTCCAGAAGAATTATTTGACCATCAAGATAGGCACGGAGACTGTTGAGGGCACCTAAGTGCTCAGTAGATCTGAGCGAATTGAATCCCCATGTCCTCATGCAAATTTTTGCGGACTTGTTGTAAGGTTTCTACAATTCAAAGAGACAACTGTCGAGCTAGCTCGGGCATGTACTCACCAAGAGCGTTGACCCATGACTGATCTTGAAGATATTTATTTTCCTGTCGTAACAGCCATTGGGCATTTGAATCACCTTGAACGGTATGGTGTGGACCCTCATCAAACTTATCCTGTATGCCAGCCAAATAGAAACCGTGCATGACATATGCCATTGGTTGAACAAGGCGAAGAATAAAGAATTCCTTGATCTTTACAAGGAATAAGTTGAAATATAAGAAGAGCACAAAGAAGGCCTTTGTCTTCAATGGAAAGATCAGGTTATATGGTGAGCAGAGCCTTGCTGGTAAGAGAGCCATGAAGGGTTCTATTAGCAGTGAATCACTTGAGCAAAAAAAGATGTTGTCGGGACTGAACATAGTCCAGATAGCTCGTGGGTTTTGGAAAATCATCCTGCATGTGAACAACTAAGGAGATGTAGGTCTCATGCTGATGATGAGATCGGTAGACTGAATTGCCTGCTGCAGCTGATGTTCCAAATCATGGATTTTGTTGTCTTCTCAACGGGGAGACGGAGTTGTTCCTTGATCTTTATGTGAGAATGAGTGGCCTGTGAGGACGAAGGGCCGTGAGTGGAAATCTGCAGCTGAAGACTAGCAATCTCAGCATCATCCACGAGCTTCTGTTTTTGCATGTCACTAAGCTGCATTTGCAAATCCGTGACCTGTGTCTGTACTGTTGTTAGCTGTCCTTCCAAGACAGTCATGCGAATTTCACCCTACATATTGGCATGTTGTTGATGAGTATACTCATTTTGCAACCCCGTATAGAGAGCCTTAGCGTCAACAAGGAGCTTGTCTCTTCCTGTGATCTGAGTCGGGAGCTCAGTGATAGTAACCTGGAGTTGGGCTTGTTGTTCTTCTAGTGCAGTGCGTGTCTCTTGTTCTTTAAGGAGAGCAGCCCTAGTGTCCAGCAAAGCCCCGTGCTTACTCTGAAGACTTTTTTCCAAAGTCTGATTCTGAGCGTGGGCTGCCTGAAGATCACGCTGCAAGGCTTCAGTGGAATCCATGTATTCTTTAACTAATGAAGTGATCTTGCAACTCCTGGAGTTTGAGCATGCAATTAGCAACAATCTGCTCATATTGATACAGTGCCGGTCTGGTGGGTGGAGGAAGGAGCAGCTGGAGAGACAAAGGCGATTGGTGAGTAGAGGTTTGAGAGACTTGGTGGGAGGTAGAAGCATCAGCCTGAGTAGACTGAGAGGAGGGGATATTGATGACCTTGGAAGGTGTGGGGCACGGATCTTGCAGTCATGGAGATGGTTGGGCGTCAAGGCATGGCCGAGAGGTCTCTTCTTAAAGTTCCCGGACTGGACGGATGATAGAGTAGGTGCGATTGGAAGCTTGAGAAGTGGCGTCTAATCGTCTGGTGGACAAGCGACTAGGTTCTGGAAGATATTGATAAATAATGGCTTGGAAATGAGCACCCATCGCAGACTCAAGACCCGAACCAGGAGATTGGCGAATCCTGTCAACTTCATGAAGAAGACGTTGGAACAGAATCTGCGGCTAATCCACAAAGCTACTGGAATGAATGGCGACAATAGCAGTATGGAAAAAATGCTTGTTGATGTGGGAGTTACTTGATAGAGTACCCATAGAACTTCCTCTATAAAAACTTCACTATATTGGTAAGCTTATGTGTGGCGGCAGCATATGGAACTTGACCATAAATAGTGACATCATGATCCTATAAAGCAGCCCAATTTAAAGAAGGAGTGCGTCTAGGCAGTTGAAATACCTGTGCCAACAAGTTGGCCGAACTTGCTAGATTACGTCGTTTCATTTGGTCGGTTTATTCCTAGGGGGTACTAGCTTTATATATGGTTAACAGTTATCGGGTCGACTATGGCAGAGAGAGGTCGACTCCCGTGGCTATGGCAAGACTGCTTACTCCGGCGGCTATGGCGAGAGAGCTTGCTCCGGCGGCTATGACGAGAGAGCTTGCTCCGACGGCTATGGCGAAAGCGCTTGCTCCGGCGGCTATGGCAAGAGAGCTTGCTCCGGCGGAGTTGTGACGAGAGGGCTTGCTCCGGTGGAGTTGTTGCCTCCACAACATGGGTTTACCAAAGGCAAGCCTCTAATTTAAATATGGAATAGATGCACTATAAATACTAGAAGAACGATTATTGCCTTTAAGAAAGAAGTTGGCTTATCGGTAAAGGTGTTGGCTTGGGTGTAGAAGGTCAGGGGTTCAATCCCATGATGTCCCATGATGTACCTTTTGCTTAAAAGAACTGCTAACTGGATAAAACAAAACATTAAATATGATAACAAAGGGATAAACCCATATAAAGAGAGTTGGCAAAATGGAAAGAGTGTTGGGTTGGAAATGGAAGGTCATGGGTTCGAAATGGAGGGAAAAAGAAAGAACTTTTTTTTTTTTTTTTAAGCACGTATTTTTATACGGCAGACCGTATATGGGGCGCTGCTAGCATTATACGCTAATAACTTTCGAAAAGAAACACCTCATCCGCTAGCAGCGCCCCTTTTGACTTTTCGCCTTGGTGTTGCCATTTCAACCTCGGGAAACGTGCTCCCTAGGGTATTTGGGAGGTGCCTGATCCATTGGAACCATTTTCGCCTTCATCTGAGCTACCAACGAAAAGTTATGGCCTATCTAAACCGGGGTCCTCCAGTCACACCTTCTTCCCTCCAAAATCGCCCTAAACTTCCTAAATCTCAACATTTTCTTACATCAACCTAGCACAAGACTAAATTACCGAAAAGTTAGGCAGTCCAACTAGCTTAACTCTCACTTAAATATCTCCTGGATCTTGGTTAACCCTGCTTAATAAATTTACAGCATAGGTTATGTCAAGACGTGTACAAATGCTCAAACACAATAGGCAACCAATCAATTCCCAATATGCCACTCCTTCTATTTTAGATTTTTTCTCATCATTCTTAGGGCACTTTCCTTTGATACTATTGGCATCCTTGCATCATTACAGTTTTCCATGTGAAACCTTTTGAAAATGGCTTTAAGGAATTGTGCCTGGTTCAGCACTGAGCACACGAGGTATGAGGCTTTCAACCTTGGGAACAATGTTGCAGATCATGGTGTTAATGCCACATGATTTCATCACATCATGGCACAGCTTGTGGATGAAGTGAACTTGCCAGATATTGATGTTGCATAGTTAACAAAGTTGTCACAAAGCAATACTGATGAGGAGCCTAGGGCTAATGTCAAGCCAATAAATTTTGAGCATTCGGAGCCATCAGGTTGTTGTCCAGGTAATGTTGTGCACCGTCGGCATGAACCTTCTGCTACAAAGACTATCCCCCCCCCAACACAAGGGGTATGCTCGAGTAGAACAACAAAGGACCTGGCATAAGTGGCATTGTCCATATTAGCTGCTTTTCGTGAAAAGCGCAGACAAGAAAAGGCCTTGAGAGTTGAGAGAGGCTAAAGGTTGGAAGGTTGGAGGCCAAGAAAATAGAGGCTGCAAGGAAGAGAACACTAAGAGAGGAGAAGAACAAGAAGAGGGTACAGACAAAGAGGGAGGAAAGAGAAGGCAGGAAAAGGATTGATGTTCAATTTGAGCTACGCACCTAGAAAGTTTTGAAAATTCATGGGCAGTCAAGAGAGGCATCCACATTCGGTTGCCAAAGGGCCAACAATCTGGATGCCAAGAGGAGGATGCCAATTTCGATGTAGTTGAGTAAGAGAAGTGTGTGCCATGCAGTCAACCTTCAATTAGCAAAGATGGTCATACATCTCCATTCAGGAACATCCGGAACTGGGTGGATACTATTGCATCACTGCAACATGTGGAACATGTTTGCCTACATGTTGGAAAGGTGGCCAAAACCTAGCATGGAGGGCAAGTTATTAATAACTACGATGTAAGAGATGGGACCTGCCATGCCAGGGCAATTGGAAGGATAGGTTAGCAGGCTCCTGGAAGAGGCATATAATGAGGGTGCCTTATTGGTGAGTGGTAATGCAATGAATATACACTTGAAGGTGGATCAGGTATGTTGATTTAGATACTAGTCCAGCCTGTGACAATATCATTGCAATTGACAAGGCTAGGATTATAAGGGGTATGGTAGAGGATGGGTTTAAGAAAGACATAATTCCAAAGTCTAATATATGAGATACGCTACTGCGTAGATGAAGAAGATGGCTAAGGTATGAGGCTCGGATGATCTGATTTTGTGTCATGATGACCTCGCTAACTTTATAGGGGTTACGTGGTCAAACTATTTTTTTGACTGAACCTTGTTTGTCTCAATCGTTAACTATGATCTCACTTTGACCTGTTGGTTATGCAGGTCTCGAGCTTCACACCAGATTTTGTTGATGTCAATGAGCCAAAAATTGGGGCACATCCAGCATATGATAGTGAGGAGATAATTGACGAGAGCAATGCCTACAAAAGTAGTCATTAACAGCTGGTGACTATTATTGCTTGTTAATTTGTATACACACCCCTAGATTGATTTGTAAATGGAATTTATATTGCTTCTTATGCTAAATGGCATAGTAAAGCTTGCAACAGGAAGATTGCAACAGAAAGTCAACAAAAGCAGTTCGCGCGCACAGAAGTATCATTGTTATGTGATAAAAAAAAAAAAAAAGCTTGCATTGCTCAAAAAGGTAGCAGTGTTCACAGAACTGGCGTGAATAAATTTACCTTGTTTTTTTTTTACTTTTTACTTACAAAAGTTGGACTAAGATGGGAAAGATATTGGAATATCTTGACACCTTATAACTAATCCTATGCACCTAGTTAATGTCGTATGAAGAGGATTAAAACCATAGGAATTTTGGCTAAGCGACGGGGTCGACTTAATAGACCAAATTCTTATGAAGAAATAGATAATGCTATTTAATGGGAAAGTTGCATGCTCGACCTTCCTAGGTGAATTTAGGGAAGACTCCCAATGACTAGGAATTGGTCAAGACCAAGGAATAATTCCAACCTTTATGAGGTTGATGAATCAAGTATTCTCGGAATACTTAGATAAGTTTGTCGAGGTGTCCCTCGATGATGTGTATTCATAAATGTTAGAAGAATAAGAATAAGAATAAGAATAAGAATAAGAATAAGAATAATAAGAATAAGAATAGTTTTTTATCGTCCACTGAGACCAATCGGCCTATGGGACCCTGAAGGAGCGCAGCAAACTTATTACTCTTCGAACCCTTGCTTGCCCCGAAGGGTTTTCGAGGGAAAAACCGTGGCAGTAATAAGAATGCTGTCAAACTGTACAAGTATACATCATTATGAAATAAATGTGTATGTACATGTCAAGCGCGTGCCCGAGGACATAGCTGATCTCGCATGTCCATGACCTCCTGAAGGTATGATCCTAGCACCCGTACGAAAGAGCACTTTGCTCATTTGGAGCAAATATTGCAAACTCTTTGTACTCAGAAACTTTATGCTAAGATATCCAAGTGTGATTTTCTTAAGCAAAGGGTTGCATACCTTGGACACATCCTTTCGGGGGAGGAAGTGTCGACGGATCCAAGTAAGGTGCAAGCAGTGCAAGACTGGCTACCACCTGAAAATGTTTCCAAGTTGAGAAGTTTTCTGGGTTTTGCTATGTACTATAGAAAATTTGTGCCGAAGTTTTCAAAAGTAGTAGCTCCACTCATGGATCTTTTGAAGAAAGATCGCGAGTATATATGGGAGAAAGCACAGCAAGAAGCTTTTGAGCTTGTCAAAAGATTGTTGGTTAGTAGTCCCATATTAAAGATTCCCGATCTTAATAAATCCTTTGAGGTTTATACCGATGCTTGTGGTCAAGCAGTTGGGGTTATATTAATGCAGTAAGGTTGGGTAGTGGCTTATGGACACTGAAAGCTTAATTCTGCTGAGCGGAATTATACAACATATGAGTAAGAACTATTGGCAATAGTTCACACTCAAAAAACATGGAGACATTACTTGAGAAGTGGTACAAGTAAGGAACTACGCAAGTTTGTCTTCTATACTGGTCATAAACCATTGAGGTTTTTGTAAAGTCAAGCTGAGATTAGCTCTAGACAGGCTAGATGGCTTGATTTTCTCCATGAATTTCATTTTAGTAGAGCATACGCCTGGGAAGAATAACCCAGTAGCTGATGCTTTATCAAAGATTAAGCATGTGAATGCTCTTGCTATCATGGAGTATGACTGTTTCCAGAGGATTAGGGATGCGTATGCTAAGGATCAGCAAGACCCTGTAGTCACCAAAACTGGGGATTGGTGAACCGAGCAAGAAGGGTTGTACTTTTATAAGGGAAGAGTGTGTGTTCCTTTGTACGAAGAATTGCGAGAATCAATTATTCGTGAGCATCATGACACCCTGCAAGCTGGGCATGGGGGTGAATGGAAAACCTATGAGCTGGTAAAAAGGCAATATTATTGGCCGGGTTTGCAAGACCAAGTGAAACAGATGGTTTCACATTTTTTGGTGTGTCAAGCTGTGAAAGCTGACCATGGCAAGACCTTGGGCCTGTTGCAACCCATTCCAGTACTTAATGAGAGATGGTAGTGTGTGAGTATAGATTTTGTAGTCTCATTATGCCAGACTACTAAGCAGCACACCCAGATCTTAATAGTGGTTGATTGCTTGACTAAGTATATTAAGTTTATACCTCTAAGGGATGATACGAATTTGACGTAGCTGCAGCTTATATGTAGTACGTGTTTCTGACTTTTGGGTTTCCACTATCTATTATAAGTGATAGGAATACCAAGGTCACAGGTCATATTTGGAGAGACCTGATGAAGGGGTTAAAAGTGCAGTTGCGTATGAGTAGTGGAAATCATCCGCAGACAAATGGACAAACTGAGAGAATCAACATGATCCTGGAGGATATATTGAGAAGTTTTGTTCATGAAAAACAATCTAAGCGGGAGGATTATTTACCCTATTTGGAATTTGCCATAGCCATCAAGATGACGCCTTTTGTGGCTATGATGGGTAGGATCCCAAGAACTTATGCTGGGATGCAAAAGTATCTCAAAACAGAAGCAACTGTGAATATGCTTCATGATATGGATGCAATACTGCGTCAATGCAAGTTGAATTTGCAAAGGGCTCAGGAATGATATAAGTCTAGTGCTAATAAGCATAGACGAGATGTCTCCTGTGAGGAAGAAGACTATTTTTTTTCTGAGAGTGGTCTATCCTTTGTCACTAAGGGTGAATAGTTTTTGACCTTTAGTGAAAGGACGAGTGCCTAAGCTTTCCGCGCGATATGCCGGGCCCTTTAAAATTCTGAAAAGAATAGGTCCAATAGCATATGAGTTGAGCTTATCACAGGACCTTGGGATCCATCCTGTATTTCATATAAGTCAAATGAAGTGTAGTTAGTCCTAAGAGTATACCGCTTGTCTTAAACTCCTCTATAATGCCAGAATATCTTTTGGATAAAAGAGTTCGGCAACTGCGCAACAGAGATGTTGTAGAACATTTGGTCTTGTGGCGAGGCCAGACTCCATAGGATGCCATATGGGAGTCGGATGAGTTTGCGCAGCGGTATCCTCACTTGAACTAATTAAAATACCTTAAGGACAAGGTCTTAGAGGAGGGAGGAATTGTTACAGGTGCTTCCAGGGGTATGGCCGGTAACGGACTCCTGATGGAATTCCATAAGCACGGGAGTACCGTCGATAGCATGTCGGGGGCATAGTGGCTATGTGACGGACCATAATCCCGTAATCGGGCTATGGGGACATACCGGGGCTAGCAAAGTTGGCCATAGGGGCGCAACTTTTAATGTTTATGGATAAAACATTAGAAATGATTCTTTGACATTAATATTAATGTTAAAGGGCGCCACATGGCACTTTTGTATTGGTTAGAATGGGATAATAAGGTGCATGGCTAGCTTTTCCGACGATATCAATTTGTTTGAATGGCAAGCAGTCAATTGCTCTCGATATCGCATGCCAGGGCATGATAGACACCTGGATGTGATCAGAACTGCTTGATAATGCATGCAAGAGTATAAATCGATCCTATTTAAAGCCGGGGGAGGGGAAAGGGGGCTTTGGAAAGACCCACGGATTGAAAAGCATGGCAATTCTTCTGTTCTTGTGCAAATTGAATTGCGATTGCTGATTCAAAGCCATATAGCCCAAATCCGAACTCTATCTGTTACGAATGCTCTGTTCTTCCTGCAAATTTATCAACTTATTAAAATGTAAAACACCACAGAGTACTCGATTTACTACCCAACTGGACTGACTAGAAGAGATGTCACCAAGTCAAGCTACTACGCAAGACTGTATGAGAACAAGCTCTTTCTAGCCACCAACCATTGGTGTTGCAGGAACTCCTTCTAATGATATGAGCAAGCAAGAAACAAGAGAAAATACTAGAAGAGCAAGGCTAAGCTCTTCATCAAACATAGAAAGAAGCAGATCTAGTTGTGCAGTCATTTTAGACCTCTATGCACCTTTCTGGGCATAACTTTCACACCGTAAGGAATCTATGGACAAAAAGCCCAATCTGGAAGCTAGACTTCAAGAGGTTTACAATAAGGTAAGGATTGCCGATTTCTGAGTTGTGGTCGCGGAGATATCACGTCTCAAAGTTGTCCTTCTATTTATAGGTAACAATACCCTTATTTTTTGCCTTTTTGCTTTTAAATAAAGGTCAAGGTTTATTTTTAGCTCTCTCTTTGATAATATCAAGGCTTAGACATACTGGATGGCTTTCTTCCTTGATCATATCAATAAATATTATTCCATGCAAGACCACTCCCCCGAGCACCATATCACTATCATCTTGATTCTGGTTCTTTACTACATCACTGGGTAGTGTTATTAAGAGCTAGAAGGAATCACGTTGTTCCTTGCTTGTAATGCTTGCAAGCTTTGAAGTTGGATTCTGTTGCAAGAGCATTGCTTTGTATTTGGAATACAAGGACATTGCATTGATCTGCGCCAGGTTCATACTTGCATCCATAGAATTATCTCAGGGAGATAATTCACTGATCCTTGTGTGCAAAGGATCATTTGATTCTTTTGGAAAGAATCCAGAGGAAGCTCGGCTTCCTAATTAGTCTCTGAGAGACTAATCCCATCGGTCGTGGGGAACTCTGGGAGTTCGTGGCATGTGCGATAGACCGTTGCCTCTCCCCATTGTTTGGGAAGCTGCAGAATTTGCTGCATGATACCTCATCAAAATTCTTGGGAAAGTTAGGTCTAAAATAGTCATTATCTCGTGTATTTCAATATCTTGAAATCTTTTGCTTGTTCCTGCTTCAGTTCTCCCATATGCATTCAAGTCCTATTGTTTAACATCCTCCTTTAACTTATCAACCTTTATAAGCCTTTTTTTTCTAATCGGGTTGCCACATACTCCTTTTATATTTCCCTCATTGTTGTCATGTCTTTGTCCTTTTTCAACTTTCTCATTGTCTCTGTTACTTTCATTCGCTAAGCTATTATTGTTGTCATAAACTTGTTCTGTTTCAGCATTTCCAATATCTCTGTTACTTTCATTTGCTGGATTATTCCCGTGGTTCACATATCAATTTGTTTTTCGATCACTTCATCATCATATAGATCTACTCTTGCATCTGAACCTTTAACTTTAGTATCCGTATCAGTAATGAGACCAGATCTGCCATATATGACATGCCTAGAGTTATAAAGAATGGATTCATCAAAATTGTACATGTCTCCTAACTATAATCCTTCTCTTTTCAAGCTGATATATTCTGTACCCCTTGGACATGTTCTCATACCCTACAAGAAACCCTTTTATTGCTTGATCATCTAATGTTTTCCTTAGAGCGTTGGGCACATGTACAAAAGCAATACTTCCGAAATCTATAAGAAAGTCATATCTTATTTTTCTTTTACTCCATATTTTCTCTACAACTTGGCTATTTAAGCTCGTAGATGGCAATCTGTTTTGGATGTACACAGCTGCTCTTATAGCCCCTTCCCATAAGAAATTTGGAAGTCCTGACGACTTAAGCATGGACCTTACTGCATTAAGACATGTTCTTCCTCTCAGCTACCCCATTTTGTTGGGGAATATGACTGCAAGTAATTTGTCTTTATTCCTTTTTTGATGCAATAGCGTTTAAATTCCTCTGCAACATATTCCCCACCTCGATCTGACCTTAAACATTTGAGCCTTTTTCCCAGTTTCTCTCTCTACTTCAGCCTCATAGACTTTAAAAACATTAAATGCTTGATGGAGGATGACACGTCTATGCAGACTGCACTATGTCTTCAAAAGCACGGTGAGCCTCCATGGAAACATACTGACATCCGATGAGCAGACAAGTCTGGAGACCAAAAGCACTAGCACTGGCATTGGGGTTACAATAGTAAACGGGACGTCGGCGGGCAATTGAATATGTAAGAAGACACTTCAAAGCAGCACAAAAACCTACTTGGCGGTGCACTGATGGATCAGGGGACGTGGCAGCGCATTCCAAAATTTGGGTAAGTTCCCAGACAGCATGACCGGGGTTTTGCCAACCTCATTCATTAGGAATGTATATGCAATTTCAGTTGTGATCCAGGGTTTCTCCTACTTGCCAGACATTACAGCGCATGAAGTGTGGATCCCACCGAAGGTCTGTAGAAATGTGTGCCGGAGTCCAATCAGTATGACCAGCCAGAGCCTTGGTCCAAAAGGAGGAGCGCCGGTCAGATTAAGAGACTAACGCCATGGAGGTGCTCCTAATGATGCATGAAGAGTTTCATGCCGAGGAGAAGGATGCATCATAGGCTGTTGAGCTTGGTCGTGGAACTCTTGAAGCAGATCGGCATCTAGGGTTTGACACCAACGTTCCCATTCTGAACAGGGAAGAAGTGTGTTGGTAGGAGGAGGAACCCAGTCCAGAAGAATTATTTGACCATCAAGATAGGCACGGAGACTGTTGAGGGCACCTAAGTGCTCAGTAGATCTGAGCGAATTGAATCCCCATGTCCTCATGCAAATTTTTGCGGACTTGTTGTAAGGTTTCTACAATTCAAAGAGACAACTGTCGAGCTAGCTCGGGCATGTACTCTGCCTGAAGAGCAGTGACCCATGACTGATCTTGAAGATATTTATTTTCCTGTCGTAACAGCCATTGGGCATTTGAATCACCTTGAACGGTATGGTGTGGACCCTCATCAAACTTATCCTGTATGCCAGCCAAATAGAAACCGTGCATGACATATGCCATTGGTTGAACAAGGCGAAGAATAAAGAATTCCTTGATCTTTACAAGGAATAAGTTGAAATATAAGAAGAGCACAAAGAAGGCCTTTGTCTTCAATGGAAAGATCAGGTTATATGGTGAGCAGAGCCTTGCTGGTAAGAGAGCCATGAAGGGTTCTATTAGCAGTGAATCACTTGAGCAAAAAAAGATGTTGTCGGGACTGAACATAGTCCAGATAGCTCGTGGGTTTTGGAAAATCATCCCGCATGTGAACAACTAAGGAGATGTAGGTCTCATCTTCGATGATGAGATCGGTAGAGATGAATTGCTCCTCTTTGCGGTGATGTTCCAAATCATGGATTTTGTTGTCTTCTCACGGGGAGACGGAGTTGTTCCTTGATCTTTATGTGAGAATGAGTGGCCTGTGAGGACGAAGGGCCGCGGAGTGGAAATCTGCGGTGAAGACTAGCAATCTCAAAGATCATCCACGAAGCTTTGTTTTTGCATGTCACTAAGCCGCATTTGCAAAATCCGTGACTGCGGTTCAGATCGTTGTTAGCTGTCCTTCCAAGACAGTCATGCGAATTTCACCCTACATATTGGCATGTTGTTGATGAGTATACTCATTTTGCAACCCCCAGATAGAGAGCCTTTAGCGCCAACAAGGAGCTTGTCTCTTTCCCGTGATCCGAGTCGGGAGCTCGATGATAGTAACCTGGAGTTGGGCTTGTTGTTCTTCTAGTGCAAAGTGCGTGTCTCTTGTTCTTTAAGGAGAGCAGCCCTAGTGTCCAGCAAAGCCCCGTGCTTACTCTGAAGACTTTTTTCCAAAGTCTGATTCTGAGCGTGGGCTGCCTGAAGATCACGCTGCAAGGCTTCAGTGGAATCCATGTATTCTTTAACTAATGAAGTGATCTTGCAACTCCTGGAGTTTGAGCATGCAATTAGCAACAATCTGCTCATATTGATACAAAGGCTTGGCGGTGGGTGGGTGGAGGAAGGAGCAGCTGGAGAGACAAAGGCGATTGGTGAGTAGAGGTTTGAGAGACTTGGTGGGAGGTAGAAGCATCAGCCTGAGTAGACTGAGAGGAGGGGATATTGATGACCTTGGAAGGTGTGGGGCACGGATCTTGCAGTCATGGAGATGGTTGGGCGTCAAGGCATGGCCGAGAGGTCTCTTCTTAAAGTTCCCGGACTGGACGGATGATAGAGTAGGTGCGATTGGAAGCTTGAGAAGTGGCGTCTAATCGTCTGGTGGACAAGCGACTAGGTTCTGGAAGATATTGATAAATAATGGCTTGGAAATGAGCACCCATCGGACTCAAGACCCAACGAAGGAGATTGGCGAATCGCCAACTTCATGAAGAAGCGTTGGAGCAGAATCTGCGGCTAATCCACAAAGCTACTGGAATGAATGGCGACAATAGCAGTATGGAAAAAATGCTTGTTGATGTGGGAGTTACTTGATAGAGTACCCATAGAACTTCCTCTATAAAAACTTCACTATATTGGTAAGCTTATGTGTGGCGGCAGCATATGGAACTTGACCATAAATAGTGACATCATGATCCTATAAAGCAGCCCAATTTAAAGAAGGAGTGCGTCTAGGCAGTTGAAATACCTGTGCCAACAAGTTGGCCGAACTTGCTAGATTACGTCGTTTCATTTGGTCGGTTTATTCCTAGGGGGTACTAGCTTTATATATGGTTAACAGTTATCGGGTCGACTATGGCAGAGAGAGGTCGACTCCCGTGGCTATGGCAAGACTGCTTACTCCGGCGGCTATGGCGAGAGAGCTTGCTCCGGCGGCTATGACGAGAGAGCTTGCTCCGACGGCTATGGCGAAAGCGCTTGCTCCGGCGGCTATGGCAAGAGAGCTTGCTCCGGCGGAGTTGTGACGAGAGGGCTTGCTCCGGTGGAGTTGTTGCCTCCACAACATGGGTTTACCAAAGGCAAGCCTCTAATTTAAATATGGAATAGATGCACTATAAATACTAGAAGAACGATTATTCCCTTTAAGAAAGAAGTTGGCTTATCGGTAAAGGTGTTGGCTTGGGTGTAGAAGGTCAGGGGTTCAATCCCATGATGTCCCATGATGTACCTTTTGCTTAAAAGAACTGCTAACTGGATAAAACAAAACATTAAATATGTATAACAAAGGGATAATCCCATATAAAGAGAGTTGGCAAAATGGAAAGAGTGTTGGGTTGGAAATGGAAGGTCATGGGTTCGAAATGGAGGGAAAAAGAAAGAACTTTTTTTTTTTTTTTAAGCGCGTATTTTTATACGGCAGACCGTATATGGGGCGCTGTTAGCATTATACGCTAATAACTTTCGAAAAGAAACACCTCATCCGCTAGCAGCGCCCCTTTTGACTTTTCGCCTTGGTGTTGCCATTTCAACCTCGGGAAACGTGCCCCCTAGGGTATTTGGGAGGTGCCTGATCCATTGGAACCATTTTCGCCTTCATCTGAGCTACCAACGAAAAGTTATGGCCTATCTAAACCGGGGTCCTCCAGTCACACCTTCTTCCCTCCAAAATCGCCCTAAACTTCCTAAATCTCAACATTTTCTTACATCAACCTAGCACAAGACTAAATCACCTTAGAAAAGTTAGGCAAAGTCCAACTAGCTTAACTCTCACTTAAATATCTCACGGATCTTGGTTAACCCCGCTTAATAAATTTCAAAGATAGGTTATGTCAAGCGTGTACAAATGCTCAAACACAATAGGCAACCAATCAATTCCCAATATGCCACTCCTTCTATTTTAGATTTTTTTCTCATCATTCTTAGGGCACTTTCCTTTGATACTATTGGCATCCTTGCATCATTCTGAGTTTTCCATGTGAAACCTTTTGAAAATGGCTTTAAGGAATTGTGCCCGGTTCAAAGATCGAAAGCACCACGAGGTATGAGGCTTTCAACCTTGGGAACAATGTTGCAGATCATGGTGTTAATGCCACATGATTTCATCACATCATGGCGACTTGTGGATGAAGTGAACTTGCCGGATATTGATGTTGCATAGTTAACAAAGTTGTCACAAAGCACATCGATGAGGAGCCTAGGGCTAATGTCAAGCCAATAAATTTTGAGCATTCGGAGCCATCAGGTTGTTGTCCAGGTAATGTTGTGCACCGTCGGCATGAACCTTCTGCTACAAAGACTATCCCCCCCCCCAACACAAGGGGTATGCTCGAGTAGAACAACAAAGGACCTGGCATAAGTGGCATTGTCCATATTAGCTGCTTTTCGTGAAAAGCGCAGACAAGAAAAGGCCTTGAGAGTTGAGAGAGGCTAAAGGTTGGAAGGTTGGAGGCCAAGAAAATAGAGGCTGCAAGGAAGAGAACACTAAGAGAGGAGAAGAACAAGAAGAGGGTACAGACAAAGAGGGAGGAAAGAGAAGGCAGGAAAAGGATTGATGTTCAATTTGAGCTACGCACCTAGAAAGTTTTGAAAATTCATGGGCAGTCAAGAGAGGCATCCACATTCGGTTGCCAAAGGGCCAACAATCTGGATGCCAAGAGGAGGATGCCAATTTCGATGTAGTTGAGCAAGAGAAGTGTGTGCCATGCAAGTCAACCTTCAATTAGCAAAGATGGTCATACATCTCCATTGGGGAACATCCGAATCGGGTGGATACTATTGCATCACTGCAACATGTGGAACATGTTTGTCTACATGTTGGAAAGGTGGCCAAAACCTAGCATGGAGGGCAAGTTATTAATAACTACGATGTAAGAGATGGGACCTGCCATGCCAGGGCAATTGGAAGGATAGGTTAAAGGTGCTCCGGAAGAGGCATATAATGAGGGTGCCTTATTGGTGAGTGGTAATGCAATGAATATACACTTGAAGGTGGATCAGGTATGTTGATTTAGATACTAGTCCAAACTGTGACAATATCATTGCAATTGACAAGGCTAGGATTATAAGGGGTATGGTAGAGGATGGGTTTAAGAAAGACATAATTCCAAAGTCTAATATATGAGATACGCTACTGCGTAGATGAAGAAGATGGCTAAGGTATGAGGCTCGGATGATCTGATTTTGTGTCATGATGACCTCGCTAACTTTATAGGGGTTACGTGGTCAAACTATTTTTTTGACTGAACCTTGTTTGTCTCAATCGTTAACTATGATCTCACTTTGACCTGTTGGTTATGCAGGTCTCGAGCTTCACACCAGATTTTGCTGATGTCAATGAGCCAAAAATTGGGGCACATCCAGCATATGATAGTGAGGAGATAATTGACGAGAGCAATGCCTACAAAAGTAGTCATTAACAGCTGGTGACTATTATTGCTTGTTAATTTGTATACACACCCCTAGATTGATTTGTAAATGGAATTTATATTGCTTCTTATGCTAAATGGCATAGTAAAGCTTGTAACAGGAAGATTGCAACAGAAAGTCAACAAAAGCAGTTCGCGCGCACAGAAGTATCATTGTTATGTGATAAAAAAAAAAAGCTTGCATTGCTCAAAAAGGTAGCAGTGTTCACAGAACTCTCGAGGCTCGTAAGCTAAAACGAATAAAACATTGAGAAAAAACAAAAACTGAGGTGTAGGAACATGGAAGGGGGCATGAGGTCTCTTTCTTCAGAACGATAGCCCTCCCTCGAAAGACCTTGACCTCACAATGTATCTACTGGCCATTTCGACCATGTTGCAAAGCATCTGCAACATTTGAATCCTACCCCAGAACATTGATTAAGTCCAATTCCTTTGGAATTAGGAGCAAATCATGGCTAATCCCCCTATATAGTGGGATATGAGTATGTTTGAGGGAAAAGGACACGTGACCCCAGTTCATGCACAAAGGGGGAGGCTCGTGACCCCAGTTTGTGCGAAACCCTAAGCAATAGTAGACATATGCCCCTTGCTAGCACAGACCCCTACCAGCTATGATGTTTGCCACAATGTGTGGTAGGTGGACATGTTTAATTAGATTGATCCTTTGGATAGTCAGATTCTACAAAATCCAATTGTGGTATTTTGTTCAAATCTGCTACAAAGTCCTATGCAATTTGTCCAATGGTCCTTATCCTATTAGAACTTAAACAAATTTATGTACCTGAAAAGAATATCAATACTGCATAGAATTTGTTACACTTGAAATAATAAATGCATACAAGGCACAAAAACAACAAAAATAAAAAAATAAAAAAATGCATACAAGGATAAATAAGCTTGTTTAATTAATCTCCTAAGGGTTCCTTCCTATCTAATAGACGCATAAATGCATTATGATTCACAATAATATTCCCCTGGAAACGAACCCCATATCTGCTACTAGTCCTGGGTGGTACTTCTGTCTTTATTCCTGGACTAAGATGGTCGACTGATATTCGATGCTTCCTACCGGGGCGTTGCACTCTTTCCTGTTGCAGTTTCTTTTCATCAAGGCTTTGATAGATGGATGGTTCATTTTTCCATGCGCTGTTATTTCTTTGTGAGGTTTGCCATTTATCAAAAAAGGATTCCACCGATTTTGAGTTGATAAGTGACTGATTTTCAGTACTGTATTTGATTACAGAAAGCATTGCCTCATCATGATGTAAGAACTGCTGGCAAAACTTTTCCTGCAATGGCATAGATAAAGGTCCTAGTTATACTTAATGTGTGATATTTCAAAAGATATGTACTTACACTATGCAAAATACATGCACACCCCTTGTAATACTGTAAAGTTTGCACATGGAAGATTGTTCGAGGAGAAAACAATTTAGAGCGTGCTATAACAGCCACAACAGGAACCGGTATAATGGCACTACGAATTCAAGTCTAACAAATGGATTTCAAGTCTAACAAAATCAGCATGTTAGATACAATTTTTGCTCCAAATTGAACAATGCAACCCCCTAAATCTAATTGTATAGAGCGTGTAGTTCAGCAGAATATGACTGTAGCGTAGTTTAAGGACCAGCAACTAGGCTTACAAAACCAAGACAAACGCTGACCTTCATATTCTGGATATTGTCGTGGCTGCCAGTTCCTGATCCTGGATGTGATTGCGATTGTGCTGAGCTTTTCTGATCACTCGATTGGATTCCTAACCTAGACTTCAAAATTACATTCTCGTCTAGGAGCTCCAGGATCTTCTTTTGAAGTTTCATGATTATCTAAAAATGTTTACAGTTAAACAGGTTAGCACAGACTATAGTAACAATTTACAGTTTCTAATAGAAGGCATGGCATTCATTAGAATGGTGCAATAATATATATCATTTCGCTTCAAATAAATAAGATCTATGATTTTCCCTTGAAATTGCCCGAGGCAGCCAACTTATTTCTCTAGTATAATGTGGTTACGATTTTTTATGAGTTGTATGCATAAAGTAAGTGAATGTTGGATGACATACCACATTCGTTAAGACATATAAATCAGAAAGTTCTTCTCATTCTGATTCAGATGGGTCATAAGATTCCAGTAATGTAATGCATACATAAGGAAAAACAAGGCAATAAGAACACATCAGACCTGGAAAATCATTTGCTTGTGAAAATTAAAGAGAAGGTATCAAAGGAGACTCGGATTCAACAACTTCAAAATTCATTCAAAGTTGTCCTACATCCTATCATCTGTCTCGCATGTCTCATCTCACAACTTTATTTATGCTAATCAGATTATTGTAACTGCATATTCTTAATAACATGCCAAATGTATTAATTGTTTCCCACATCACATAACATACAGATAGGAAAGTTAGAAGAATCCAATGTACTCTACCCTGTCTTTTTCATCCATGTTCACTGATGGCATATTCACAATTTTTTTTGTACACGTTGCATAATGAAGAGTACTTAGAGTTTGGTCTAGGGATGATGCCGATGGTGAGACACACGCAATCATAATGGCATGGCTGTTGCCTCCCAAACTTTCCATTATGAGCTTTGTCAACATGCTTTCTCTACAATTATTAATCCAATTCAAGCGTCAGCGGTAATGTGGTGTTTGTACGGATAAAAAATGACGAAAAGATAAAACCTGTAAGGAACAACTTCATCTTTCCTTCCATCAGCTAAAGCAGAAATTACCTGCAAACACAGACAAACGTTAAGCTAGTGGCTAATGTGTCTAATATTGGCCATAAGTGTGTCCATTCTTCGGCAAAAAAATCTACACAAAGATCCTTTTGCCAATTTACTATGAAGTGCAAGAAAAAGCTTCCATGTAGAAAATGTTATCGTCGGGTGAAACTTGGAACTTGTTATGATGCTCTGGTGGCATATACCCAGCATGTAGTAGAAGAGTATTGAAACAAACATCAGCTATGATATGGCTACTTATAAAATTTCAAGCTATCCTATCCTATAAAAGATAAAATGCACTCTATGATGCTTTCTTCAAAAACACGTTTGGCATCTGGGAGTCCAAAAAGCTGGCTATGCGCTAGAGATCCAACTCTACATGTGAAATCCAAATATAGATGAGATAAACTCCGCAATGACATTGACGATAGACAAATTCAAGACTGGAGCATCCTGGAATATCCTATTTGCAAATGTTGCAGTGATCAAACATAGCATAAGGTCCAAATACATTTCCTGTTTAAGATGAGAGAATATCTATGGCCTCCAAACTTGAAAGAGATGCAGCTTCACAATTCCTATTGTGGCACCATAACCTATGGGGATTAACCTGGCATGTGGACGGCCATGATAAGAATATAGCCAATTACTCCATAGAAGCAAATATGTTTTTCCATGAACCGTAGGAAAAGAAATCGAAGATGTATTCGTAACATGCTGACATTCTGACAGACACATCTTTTAGATATAGAACATCTTTGTTATGGAATATTCCGCAGTTTTGGCTTTAAAAACTAACCTTTCCGAGCGTCAACAAAGACCGATTAATGTTTCCAGTTTCCCTCAACATCTCTCCACCGCTTCTACTTTTTTTCAGCCTTTCACTCCCTGCTAAATCAACAAACAACAATCTGCCCCGTCTCAAAACATTTTGTTCATCTCCAACTGAGCTATGGGAGTCTATATGAAGAGTGAGGATGCAATGACTTCTACTACTATCCTTGTTCATATTATGTGACCCAACCTACAAGAAGCATAAATCATCAATACATAGCAGTTATTTGCCTTAATAATGCAGTAAGACGTTCGTTATTTAAACATATAAAAAGTCTACTAGGAAAAGATTCAAACAAAACTCACATACCTTTCTATTTTTGCCCCCTTCAATTAGGACAGATAGGACATCAACTGCAGATTCACACTCAACCATCAAAAGGTCATCTACGAAGTACCCCTCCCGCACATCCCATCTCACTTCTCTTGGGAGGCAATCCAATCTCAACAAGTCATTAACCTACAATTGTATAGGCAACTAATTAGATGCTCAAACAATTAGACATCCAAATTTTATTCTCTGACAAACCTGCTCATTGTATATCTCAAAATATGATGCTCTTATTCCATATAATTTTCTTTTGCTTTCTTCCATTTGATACCTCATTACATTAAATAAGTATGCCACTGCTTGAGCAATCAACCCACGATCCATAACATGTGTGGCCTGTAAATCACAAAATAAATAGCAAAAAGAGTGATTATCAATTAAGGGAGTGGGAGTGGGTGGTCTACTGTGAACCAGGAATCAGCCCATATTTATATGCTGTCTCATAAACCACAAAAGAATGAATCCAGTTTGAACCCCCCCAGACACAACGCACTCGCAATGTTGCAGCTCCTGAGGAGCTGTTAGCCTACGTGAAAAAACTAATTTGTTTATGATATTGTCACTTCGGTTCTAGAAATATCAGCAGAAGAATTAGGAAGGCAGAAGGCTTAAGAATTTGAATTGAACTTTATCATTCAAGGAGATCAAATGGCTCAAGAAGAACAGCAGGCTTGTTTACTACCTTAATTTCATGACAGCCACACATGGTATATGTTTTGCCGGAACCTGTCTGACCATATGCCATCACTGTTGATGAGTAGCCCTCCAGGACAGAATCTAATAGCTTCTGCATCCTAAGCTTGGGCATCAAAAGCTCTTGTCCTGCTGCTGGACTCAAACATCCATCAAACTGCAAGTATAAGAGTTCCCTACATTAGGAAGACTTCATTACTTGAACAATATGCACATGACTCAGCCAGGTTATAAAAGATGAATTGAAATGACATTACCTTATATATTAGTTCAACTACTGCTTGCTGCTACAATTGTCTTTTGCACGCTTATTACTCAAGAGACTGTTTACATTTATAGAGACAGGCCACATAAATCTGTCTATATCTTATAAATGGTCCTTTGAAAGAGATGCCAACACTACGATGTAAATTCTCCAAATTCTCAGCCCAAATCACTAGCCACTTTGATGATGGCTAGCGAATATTTTGAATTGTAATTTCCTATACATAGAGGCTACCTTCCATAATTATTTCATCTAAGACTTTTTAAGAACATGGGAAATAAACTTCTTTCTTTTTCTCAAAGAGAAGTCAAAATGGCATAAGTACAATGACATTATATTAGACTGAAATCATAATAGAAATTAACTGAAAATAATAATAAAAAACCCTGAAAATGGATCCTTCCTAATTACCTGGAATGTTCTAACAGAATTGGAATAGCTCCCATGATCAGTGACCTAAACAAAAGACGAACCCCAGAGAATTAGAGCACTTATTACGACGCATTTCTTTACATGGTGTAATTCCTAGCACTGTTAATTTCTAATTTACATTGGTATACAACTCTATTCTGGAGTGGATTTGAACCTCTCCATCATTGCCAGCCAGAATCCAGAAGTTGAATCACTATGTAAAATGTACAAATAATGTATATTATTCAAAAGCTCATGCTCAAATAATTTCTAGCAAGCTGATAAGGCTTCTGCATATGAAAAATGCTTCATCCTTGTTTAAAATGCAGACAAAAAAAAGGGAGGGATCTGATTGCAATTTAAATAGCTTAACTAATTTATGAAGCACACTCCAAACAGGATGACGAGTGCGAACTTTGAAGTACTCCATGAATTACCAGATTAGTTTGGATGGAGATGAGAGAACCTGGATTTTCTGTTCGTCATCCAATACTTTAACGCAGCACTTTTCTCCTCGAGCTATCTCTTCCTTTAATAAAGGCCGAACACGAACAAAAACGCATATGTTGTTCGGATTTTCATCCATTCCCCTCTACAACATCTTAGCTGACCTGAAAGATCGTCAATGAAGTTGTAGACGAAAATTCAAACAGCTAAAAAAACAAAGTAGACAACAAAATACTAATTACCATAATGTTTGCGCCTCGCTTTGAGGCAACCCTAAGTTGTTTAGCATGCTTGCGTATGTTAGTTTTAGCAACAGGAGACTTCACAAACGGCCATCAATTCCACTAGTATCTGTGTTTCAAAATCATGGCAGTCAATGTAACATGCCTTGCTAATCTCTAAACAGCTTGATCCTGCTTCATATGCCTATCTGCTCAGATCTTGTGGCAATGCTAATAATCTTGATGAAGGTAGACGGATTCATGAAAGCATAGCCAAAAATGGGCAGGTAAAGAATGTCTTTCTGGCTAACCTTCTCATAGAGATGTATGGTAAGTGCGGCAGCTTGCAAGATGCACAGGCTGTATTTGAAAAATTGGAGGAAAAGAATGTTTATAGTTGGACAATAATGATTGGAGCAAATGAAGTTGTAGACGAAAATTCAAACAGCTAAAAAAACAAAGTAGACAACAAAATACTAATTACCATAATGTTTGCGCCTCGCTTTGAGGCAACCCTAAGTTGTTTAGCAGGCTTGCGTATGTTAGTTTTAGCAACAGGAGACTTCACAAACGGCCATTAATTCCACTAGTATCTGTGTTTCAAAATCATGGCAGTCAATGTAACATGCCTTGCTAATCTCTAAACAAAAATAACAAGTAACCACAATTTTATAGTTTAATAAACAATGAAATCCTGTTACTACAATTACCTTTTAGAGGTATTGTGTCCAAAGATACAGGAAAATGTCTAAATATGCAAAAGCAATAAAAAAGGCAGCTGGGTCTGGATGGTCATCACACCTAACATGCACCATTTGCTTATTTCCATAAAGTTGAAATATTAGATAGGAAAATGGTATCTCATTGGCTCACAACTTATTTTCAGACGTAAAGATACAAATGACAAATAAATATATGCAGATTACAAGGACATAACAAGAAATGTTATTTATTCAATTAAGCATCGAAGGCATTTAACAAATGCGTACTCCACATTAGTCAGCTATCGTTTTATCAGTATTATACCACAACTTGAGAGAATAATGTTCCTTAATCATCAACCTTCCAGACCTAGGTACGCTACAACCTTTCATAAACAGCTGAACGCCAACAATAAAAAACAATCTAGATTTAATGAAAACATGACTGCAACGTGGCTACTTTGCAGGAAGCTTTCATGGAAATAAGGAACGAGAATGAACACCTATCGGCCATAGAGTGCATAAGCTGAAGGAATAAATTGCACTGGGGCATTCCATGAAGACAGTAAAATCTAGTGAGGCAAAACTAGCTTTGTGGCTATGGTTTCAAGCAATTGTCTACCTTATAGGGCTAGTTTCTAGTTTGCGCCCCCCCCCCCCGTCCCGGTGAAGACGACGGCCTGCAGCAGGTGAAATAACGAAGGCGTGCTTTCCGTGAGTTTTTTTTTGTCTTATTTGGGCTGTTCTGTACTCTGTCGTATTCTCCTTCTGCAGGCCGTCGTCTTCACCGGGACGGGGGGGGAGCGCAAACTAGAAGTCTCCCCCTTATAGTAATGGAATAGCATGGCCATTTTTTACAGGTTGCCAGCAGACAGAAAAGAACTTAGTGCATATTTTCAGTAATATCAAGTTAGAATCTAATAAAAATTCTTACAATTTTATCATTTTTTCCTCTAGCTTACAATCCTCAGGATCTCTTTTAAAAGCCAAACTTAAATTCCTGCAGAAAACCAAGATAAGATTTTGACTTAATGAGAGCATTGCCCTAACTAAAACATTATCTTCCATAATATGCTACCAAGTGCAATACTAGGTTATGAACATGATTCCATGAGTAGGACTGAGAATCACAAGGAAGAGTATGGATAAGGATAGCGTAATAATTTAGAGTTCATAACATATGCGCTCAAATCACTATATGCCAACAAAATGGTGCTCTGCATATTTCATGAGCAAACTCATGTATTGGGTCATCTCGGATCAGTCTTTGAATAGGTATCAATAACTCGTCCATATCCTAAGTTTTTGGTTGAGTTGCAGCATCCCTTCCCTTGGTTGAATTAAATATCTTGAAATTTATAACTCGTGTCTGTATAATAGCATACAGAGAGCAGTGACGATCAAGCATTCGAACAAACCTGATCTACATTAATAAAAGTCCATGGGACTATAAAGATTAGTAGTATAAACTGGCCTACCTATGACATCAAGGACGTTTGGAGCTTACATGAATGCAGTTTTATGGAATAAGAAACGAATTATGAAACCAAGCGTTACCTAGATTGTCTTGGACTGTTTTACTTCAAAGCTGCACTCAAGTCTTAAGTCCTTTTTGCTTCTCTTGTAGACAAGTACCTATAAGTTCAAGGAGAATGCGGCATTGCAGACAGTATTTAGGCCTAAATCACACTACAGACCTTTTTTTCTTAAATAGCAGCTAGGGGCTGGCCAACGAACGTTGCTATCACACTACCCCGATGCCTCGAAGCCACGTATCCCTGCCTCTATAACAGCTTTTTCCGCGATGGATCTGTAAAAACAAAGCCCATTCTTTCCTTTGCTGCTGCAAAAGAAACTGATTTGCCCAAGAATTTGCTGCACATCAATTTGTTGTTGTCAAGACTCGATTGAAGCGACCGTTTTTCAGCAATGAAACCTAATATCTGCCATTGCCAAGCTTTCACGCTATTTGTGATCGCTTCTAGCGCACAATTTATTAGAGCTTATTCTAACCCTAAAGCAATCTTGCTCTTTTTAGCCAACTGGCAGCCAAATTCTGGACAACTGGGAAAAACGCAATTTCCAATGGCGGCACTAAAGGAAATTCTTCTTGCATTTTCTGAACTTTGTATATCCAGCATGTATTATTGTTTATTAGGGTGATCTTTCACTAGAGTGGTGTGTCATATTTTAGTATACAGGGATGTCACTTTAGGTGACATTCCGGGGAGGAAAAAGTGCCTCCCCGGAATGTCACCTAAAGTGACATTGCTGCAACGTGAAAACAGGGTAGGTGAGATTCTGCGGGTAAAAAAAGGCAGAATGTCGGGTGAAAAGGTAGAATGTCGGGTGAAAACAGAAGAATGAATAGTAAAAGGTAGACCATGAATAGTAAAAAGTGGACCGTCGGTGATAACAAAATTCGTCCAACATTCATTAAAAGAAAAGGTGCCACGTGTCAAGGCGTCACTGGTGGAGACAGCAGAATCTCACCTACCCTGTTTTTACGTCATTTTGATTGGGCCACATAAGCAAATAAGAAAAAAATGATTTTCTACTTTAAAATAGGGAAAAACTACAAAATACCCTTATGTTTTGACGAATTTCACGACATACCCTTGAGTTTAAATAAATTATTGAGATGCCCTTGGTCAACGTATATCCCTTTGTACAATTTTAAGTTTCACCTAATGCCCTCTAGTTTTTCGTATTTCATAGAATACCCTTCTGTAACAAATATTCATGGCGCCTTTTTAGCAAAGACGCCTCTTTTTATTCTCGGTACCTTAAAGGAAGGCAAGACACCAAATTGATTTCTAGTTATTCTCAGCCCATCGATTTTCTCTAGCGATTTGCAATGATCCTCTTGTCGAAAGCAATAATTCGATCCAATTTACAATAACAACTTATTGTAGTGAAATGAAATCAAGAAAAGAGGACTCGTAGGAGTTAAGAAGTGGCGACGGATGCAAGGGCAGAGATCATAGTTCGCTCACAGGCAGGGCCTAAGGGTATTTGATGAATTATGAAGCATTTGAAATTTGAAAGAAATCTCACGTTCTAGTTCTCAAGGGCATTCGAGAAATTCAAAGAAAACTTAAGGGCATTTGGGAAATTAATGTAAATCTTAAAGGTATTTGAATAATTTTAAAAGACACACAATACGTTGTATTTTGACCAGGCATTTCAGGAAATTATCAAAACTCATGGGTATGTAGTAAAATTTGTCAAAACATAAGGGTGTTTTGTAGTTTTTAGGTTTGGATAGGTTCGGTTCCTCCTTTTAAGGGGAATGGCATCTTATTTTATACGGCGGATTTTCGGCGGTATAAAATAAGATAGTGTCACATATGTTAAAAATATCATTAAAATAAGATATGTCCTTTTTTTTTTTGGGTTTTCCACTAGCATTTTGATGGTGTCTTATTTTATGACACCTTATAGTGGAAAAACAACTTCAGTTCTATGTGTCATATTTTTTGATTTGGAGTCTTAAATGGTGTCATATCTCAACGTGGCAGTCTTATTCTATGACTATAGTAGAAAATCACCCTCATTGCTAAACCGTGTATTATTTTTTATGGGCCCTTGGATCGTGGCACAATTCATAGGATATTCCCTCTGCACACATCCTGTTTGCCCATGTGAAGTCTTTCTGAGATCAAACTGGCCCCTGTTGACCCGCTTTTAAAGGGGGCGCTCCTTGACCACATACCATGGATTAAGATAATATTCAGGCACACACCCATGCAATACAGAGGCACATGAATACACAATGTACGACATGACAGAACTCAAACACAGCACCGGCATTCAACACCAGCATTCAAAGATGAGATGAGCCTGGGGAATCGAACCCCAACTAGATTCCAATGCTCTTGGACTTATAAATTCAAAGCTAAATTCCTGCATGGTGTATTGTTAATGCTCTTAATTCCACAGAAGGTTCAAAACAAATGATTTAATTTTAACAAATGCCAGATTTCCAGAAAAACTCAAATCAGTCAATCAATAGAATAATTACCTCCTAGAATCTTTGGACATGTGAAATCCGGCAATAGCTTTACGACCAACAGCAAGCTCTTGGAAGCTCTGACCTTGACGTTTATGCTTTCCTCCTGCTTTAACAAACGCAGGGCAAGGGCGATATACTTTGATGGGCCACTAGTCCAGCCCAGGCAAGGCTGCCACACCACCTTGAATCCTTCCCTTCCATCGCAACCCCATCGTTTTTCCTTCTTTCCACAGCCTTCGCAGAACCCTGCCGAATCCAAATCTAGAATGGGTTTCAACAATTCCTCCTTCCTGGTGGACAAAATTCTTCGCTTTCAGTTGATGGACCCTGCTCTGCCGCTTTCAAAGGTCGAATATAGGCTCCCAGGGAAAATAATGATGGAGCTGCGGCTGCCACAACCTCCTCCTTACCTTTATGTCCTAGTTTCCTTTGGGTCCATTTGCTCGTTGATTCCATGAAGCTTCCGATTTGGGCACTCTCCTCACAAATTTGCCAAATTCGCACAAGTAATACTCTGCTTCCAAGCTTGCAACAAATAGAGCTTTCAAATCGCTTCCGACAAGCATCCACTCAACTCAAGCCAGCCTAGCCAACATCTGCATCCGCCGGAATTAGAAGGCCGAGCCCTGGACGCCATCTGCAATAGCCCATGCGCGCTCCAATCCGATCCTAGACCTTCGAAAAAAACCTTATACAGTTTCTATTCACAAACCCAGATGCCACCATCAGCATTGTGTATTTTGCTACGAATACTCCTATTAACCAATAACAATCTTATGTAACATCTATACAGTTTTTTGATAGTGCAGACATTATCATCTCATAATATACTCAGCAAGACTATATCCTCAACGTATGGAGGTTATCCATATTAGTTTTCCACTATAGTTTTAACCGTGTTGGTTTTCACCTCCATATGTTGATGCAGTTTTTGCAAGCTATACAAGAAAAGTTTTGGGATTGACCCCATTTAACGTGTTATTGACATAACAACCAACACATAACAACCATTGACATTAACAACCAACACATAACTACCATTGACATTAATTCACACAACCATTGGGTCCAACACATTTAAATTAAAATCCTCCTTAAACCCCCTTTGGTTTGGGTGCATATTCACACGGGAGTGACTCCGGGCAACGAGAGTTGTTGGATAGGCATATTCACCCCTTATTCCTTAATCTACACCGTACGTAAAGTTCCTCGTTTGTGGGGTATGCAAGTACAAAATTTGCTATACTGTATAACAATATTCGCAAAATACTATAATATTTCAAGCGAAATACTATATGGTGTTGATTTCGTACGCGTAAAATACAATTATGAGGGCTCTCGCTGCCCTACGTCACCCCCCGTGTGAATATGCACCCAAACCAAAGGGGGTTTAAGGAGGATTTTAATTTAAATGTATTGGACCCAATGGTTGTGTTAATTAATGTCAATGGTAGTTATGTGTTGGTTGTTAATGTCAATGGTTGTTATGTGTTGGTTGTTATGTGTTGGGGGATTTAATTTTTATATGTTGGATGTTAATGGTTTGGTGCAAAAAAAAATTTTTGGCCCCTTCGGGGCCTTAGGGACGTCACCTTCCCCCCCCGGTGTGACAAAAATTTTCGAATTCAAACCAGAAAAAAAACTAGAATTCATTTGAGGCTTTCATCACCTGTAGCTTTTGAATTTCATCACAATAAAACAAATAGAACATAAGTAAAAGTTACCATAAAGATAGAGCAGATTGATCCCATTATTCTGAAAGTCATAAAGTTTGCAACACCCATACACAAACATTTTTCAACTGGAATTTAACAGCAACCTTTGGCCTCCATGGATTCTTGTGGTGAGAAACCAAAGTGGGAAACTTTTCTGCTTGTTAGCACAAGGATCTAGAAGCCTTGGAATTTGCTTAATAACTGCCTCAAAATCTAAAAATGCATGGTAATTTTTTGCAAGCTTCATTCAGAATGAGCCATAAAACAATATCCAATAGCGCAATCATGTATTAATCAGCTAGTAGGATGTGAAAGCCTACCAAACCCGGCTAAAAAATTGCTGCGTTAGCATAGATAACTTAACCAAACATATCCATATCATAACTATCAAAAAGATCTCGGAGAAAGCTTTCCAATGCAATAAAAATCATCTGAAACAGAGCTCTGGATCAAAAGTTATGATAAGAAATGTGTTGCTGGCGGGGAAACTGCACTACATGCGCCCTTCAAGCCCTTCATGCCCATTATGCACCACACGCAAGAGGGCTTTTGTTGTGAGCCATTGATTGTTGGCCATTATGCACCACATGCACAAAAAAGGGTTTTTTTGTGAGCCATTGGTTGTTGACCATTATGCACCACACGCACAAAAAAGGGCTTTTGTTGTGAGCCATTGGTTATTGACCATTGAAAAAAAAAGAGGCTAAAATCAATGGCTCAGAAATTGTGCACTCTAGATGTACGCATTAGTACATCCATTTGAATACATCACGAAATCATAGGAAAACCTTAGTGAAAAGCGTACAAAAACACAAAGAAAACCCCCTGTTATTATGCTACATATTGAACCAAAAGGAATAATTTTTTTCTAGAAAGCTAGTTAATTTTATGGTCAATTGAACTTCACTATTGTGTCCTACATTTGTAGAATATTATGAAGAACAAGCACATATGTCTACTACTCTCTCTACATTGGTGCACATACAATTCTAGACAGAACCACTGATGTCAGGAGAACGTATTGTTGTGATCAGATCATAATCCATTATTCAGAAATGATGGAAACGAAAGGAGCTCATTAGATACTCAATGTTGAGATTAAAATAGTCAATTACACTACTTTTTAGCTCAAAATGAAGTTGGTTTCACAATCCTTGACAACTTTACAAAAGTGTCAGTAAGTTGATCCAATTTATTAAGATAGTATCAAAAGAAGACAAAGAAAGGGAGAGAAGAAGACGGGTGCAGGATTTCCTGCATAGCCAGAACGGGAATATAAAGAGCTAGAATTTGACTGGAAAAATATAAAAGATCCTATCAATTTTCACTGATAAACTTCCACAAAATAGTTTTACTAACCGACAGAACTTCCCAGGTATGATTGAAGTTTCCTGGAATAAATAGTTAGTATGGAATCTTGCCATGTTAATTCGGCCACAATGCCACTGGCCCATTCCTCTATACGAGGAAGAAATGCATAGAGAAACGAGAAAGGGGCTCTCTTTCCATAATAGCAGCAGGGGCCCCTCGACCACCTTTCCGCAACAGCGACAGGGCTCCGCAACCGACGACAATCGAGAGCAGGTCTGCCGCTATTGTTGTTCATCTACAAAGTGGAAGTTTGGGAGAGTTTTTTTTTTTAAACTTCATCATTGTTTTGATGTAGGTCGTGCAGATTTGTCATTCTTTCAGTGTAGATCCAGCCAGAGCTTTTGGTGTAGTAGATCCGGCATAGAACAGAGCTGTAATCTTTTATTGTAGATCTTTTGCCAGATATTTTGGTATGTATCCCCAGCACAGAATAGAATAGAATAGAATAGGATAGAATAGAATAGAATATACATTAATGTCCCTCGTGCCCTGAGGCCCCTGGACTTGTGTAGCATGGGCGAGCTCCCTAAAAGGGCGCTACTAGCACATCACGCTATTATGATGTAGCCTTTTCTGAAGGCTGACTTTTTTCTATTATTACCAGCATCCCGCTTTACTTCGGCTTCGTGGCCGTGCAGTGATGCGTCGTTATCAATCAGCTTTTAGCTGAACAATTTGTATGGGGTTTATGATCCCCTTTTGTGCGGATCATATTACAAACCCTCTTTCATCTCTGACACGACAGGCTACATTAGTGGCGCCGATTACTATCGAGGGATTAAAAACCCGCCGAAGAAGGGTTTTCGAGAAAAACCTTAATAGTAATGGGCTCAGCGATGCACGATATTTATCGGATCCGTTTTCCGTCATTCGGATTTTTGGATTTTTCCCCGCCATTATTGTTAGGCTGCAAAACTCTAAACTAAAAGCGATTAGTACTTATTAGAGCTCCAATCGGAGCTATGAATATGTAGTAATTATCATCAAACATAACATCACGTGTCCAAAGGTCCGTGTTTATAAACCATCTTGAAATATTCTAACTACACTATGTTAACACAATCCCCAACTTATGTAGTCACCGCCTAATAGTCAGATTTATATTAGTGTAAAGCGCCTAAAGAAACTTCCTAATTTCATACATAGCATGCATATACTATGTTGATAGAACGATGCATCGTGCAAAGAAACCGCCCAAATTCATAGCTTACAAATGACCAATCTATATTTATACCTAATGATGATAAAAAAAATGAAAAGATCAATCATCCAGATTATGCGGATAGTGGTATCACCCTTCCCTTGTTTTGTGTGTTACTAGCTATTCAATTCAAATGAAGAAACCTCGATTAGATGATGAGCCCCTCATCTTCGAAGTTTTTGAAGGCTGCTTGACATAATTGATTGTGCTATTCCCTGTTCCACTTTGTTGGACATTGCAGTTTGGCAAAACTTCTTGTAGAGTCCCAAACATGGTTTTGATTATTCTATAGATGTCTTCACATAATGCGAACGCATCCTCAAGCACTTGATGTAAGAGCACTTGTAAGCTATTATTTATTAAAGCCTTTAGGCTCTCCTTGATCATTTTGGTGATCAGGGAACCCGGTTGGAGGGTCGTGCCCTCGGTATCCCGGCCTCACTGGCGGGGGTTAGACCCCTCAACCAGAAGCGTATCGATCTCCTTTTTACTACAAATACCACACTTATATACATATGCATTGTGTCTTTTCATCTGGTTTGTTATTCTATGGCGGGGAGTTTATAGTGGTCCAGATTACCGGTTGGTGGGTCCGACCCTCGCTATCCTAGTGTACGGTGAGGTGAGCCTCTCGTCCCCGTAACTTATTAGTCCACCTTTTACTCAAATGCATTTGCCTTGCCTATGCAGCCCTTAGCCTCTACTGTATTCCCTAATTTATGTCTGAATATAAACTAGAAATATTTGATCTCTTTTATAAACTTAAGAGCTAAAGAAATCTCAAAGCCAGAGAAAAGTAGAGAGCAAATTAGAGTGACTAACATGCCAGAAAATTTCTTTACTAAATGCAATGTCTTGAAATCAAAATATATGCTACCTCAAGCTAACAGAATTGGTCATTGCCTTGATTCAAAATGAAACAGAAAACTTATCTGAAAGTCGTTCGTTCGTGTGCAAAGTTTCAGAGGCCGAAGTTTCAGAGCTGAACCGTCTTTTCCAACAGGCCAATCTCTGAAAAGATTAAATACCATTAGATGGAATACTCAAAGAGCTTTCCAACAAGCCCAAGCAGACCCAAAACTGCCACCAGATACAGAAGTTATGGCCAAAAGAAAACTGCAGCCAAATCCTAGCGCTGCCAAAAGAGGGCTGGGAATGTCAGGTGGATTCCGTCGACTAAAATAGAGGAAACAGCATACAAATCATACACCGACGGAAAGCTCATTCGATAAGCTTTCCAACGAGCCCAAGAAACCTGAATCTGACACCGGAATCTCGAGTTATTAGTAAAAGAGCAGGGCCGAAACCCTAAGCGCCCTCCATGAGCGCCCTCCATGAATACAATGTTTTGACTAGAATATAGCTGATGTTTACCTCTTCGTTCGATTCTTGATCTGCTTAGTGGAATTGCTAGGTGGATTACCATTCCGCATTACAGAGAGGTGGCACATGGCAACACCACATGCAAAGGAACCCATTTTGGATGAATTGTGAAAACCGATAAGAAAGGACAAAGTTGATGGCAACCACAACTTATAACCATGAAAACCATTGCCACAGTGTAAATGAAGTTAGGGAGACGAGTATCGTCCATGCTGTCCACCTTCTGGAGGTAGACGATGTGTCTATCAAGGGCCCCCCTTTGAAGAGGCAAGAAATCTGTTTCCTGCAACAGTATCTGGTATGGGACTGTGGACTTCACCCCTAGGGCCCGTGCCAAGAAAGCTTTCTACACTTGCTCCAAGTCATTCCAAGTGGCGAGGGAAATCACCGGGCCCTAGACCTTGACCCCATACAGAAGCATAAGTTCTACTAGCACCTTGAATAGGTGCGATTGGTGGGCTCAATCATACAGCTCTGTCTTGTGGCTATTGTTCTGCATTGCATAGAGTGCCTTCCAACCTGCTGCGGCTCGCGGTTGGATAAAATTGTCCCAGTTCATGGCCGACGGGAACTCCACCCCCAAATATTTGTAAGCGGACACCACTTCAACATTTTGGCCATGATAAGTTAGGGTTGGGGCCCTTGGCTGGTGTGCGGACGATACGAGAACCACCTTGGTCTTGTCTAAGTTGACGCGCATATCAGTCATCTGGCAGAATGTGTCCAGGGCATCGAGATGGCATTACATGTCTGTCTGAGTGTGTGCTAGGAGGTCCACATCATCAGCATAGATCAGCTGCTTGGTGATCTGGTGTAGGAGTTGAGCCCCAGTGCCTCCATTATCAGCGAGCCATCTCTCCAACTGATCAATATACAGGCCAAATAGTATGGGAGAGAAGGAGCATCCCTGGCGGACCCCGATACTGCTCTCGAATGGTTGGCTTACTGGTTGCAGTCGGCCTGTGCATGTCTCATATAACCTGTACACCGCGTTCTGCAGTTCGGCGGGGACGTCTAGCTGTTGCAGTCTTGTCCACAGCTTTTCCCCAAGTACAGTGTCAAAAGCCATGGCGAAGTCTACGAAGCAGCAACACCGATCTTGTCATGGTTCCATCTGTCATCGACCAGAGTCCGCAGCGTGAAGATATGATCTATGGTTGAGTGTCTCGGCCTGAATCCCGCCTGTGTGAGTGCCCGCACTTCTGCTGCCTCTGCCCACCTGTCAACTGCCGCTCGAGGATCCCGGTAAGAAGCTTTACAAACACTGAGCTGATCATGATGGTTCGATAATTGGCTGGGCAGTGCGGGTCTCCTGCTTTGTGGATTGGGACAATCCTGCTAGTGATCCATTGCGGGGGAAAACCTTCCCGCAATGCCTTGTTGAACATGTCAGTATGTGTCATGGATGGTCCTGCCCACTTGAGTAACTCCACCTGCATGCCATCAAGGTCTGGTGCTTTTCCATTGGCTAGATGTTGCAGCCCCTGCGCTACCTCTGCCTCTGTGATTTCTAGCACTGGGCCCTGTTGGGGGGGGGGTAATGCCGCCCGTGCACCCCCAAGGTTGTAGAGCTGTTGTAGGTATTGCCCCCAATGGTCTGGAGTGATGTTTCCTGTAGGCGGCACTGGCCTCCTGAGCACTCTTTGCCAGAAGGTCCTGGGATGCTATTCCAGGACGAAGAACATTTCCTGTTGATGGATCGCAATGTATCTAGCCTTTCTAGCCTTAAGTAAAGTGCGGTATTGCTTGACTGCATCTGGGCATATAACAAGATCTATGATTTGGCAGAGCCGGCGTTTGCATTCTTTGCACTCGGCATCGAACCACTGGTTACGAGGAAAGGCCGTAGCTCTCGAAGGTTTGCCGGGGGCGATTTCTCCCAAAACATCTCTTTGCAGCAGCCCCGACGACGTCAATTAGTCTGTCTGTCTGCTGCTCCAGCGTTGAGCACTGTGAGATGCTTGCCAGGTCCTCCGTAAGCATATGGGAATAAGGGAGTTAAAAATCTTCACCCTAATGGTCAAGATAATTTGCCTTTGACTACAATCTGTTCTTACGCCCTAAGATGCCTGCTGAACACACATTAAGGAAAGAATAGAATGGAATGGTTTTTATCATCCAGGGAGAACAATCGGTCTATGGGACCCAATAAAAGAGTGCACCAGACTTATTAATATTTGGGAGGGTAGAATTGCAAGCAGAAAGCAGTGGCACCCTAAATGCCGATTGATGTCCATCAGAGCTCGATAGAAGGCGCTTCATTGCCTCGAAATCAGCATCCAACATTTCTTCTGTTTTTTGCATCAGATGAGTTGGGTTGAGGCTGAAGAATTTCAGCCCAACATTTTAGATTTTCTAAAGTGGAGCTGGTCCCAAGCACAATCTTTGCTTTACGCCAGATTGGAGTTCTCTTGTTTAAGATAAACATTTTCATCCTCGGTATTTAGTGAATATTTTTAATGGAGGTTAACATAGCTGCACAACTCTAGGTATGTTTCTTGACTGGCATTGGTAGAACTTTGCTTTCACCGTTTGGTGGAATTTGCTATTAGTTTTTCTATTTTGTAAGCGTCAGATTAGCACAGTGCAAGGCACATTTGTCTTCTCAAATAATTCTTTATGCCTTTTATATGTCAGTGGAGACCAAGGAGACATTTGTTTGGCATTAAATAGACTAGGCAAAGGGAGCCAGGTGATCACATTTGATCAAGAAAAGATCATTGCTCTTCAGCCATACTTCTTCTTTTGCATTTACTTAACGAGACAAAAACTTGTTAAACATTGCTTTAGCTAAGACAGAGACGTCCTTTTTGTTCAAACATATGGTTATGCTTGCCTTTTGCAATGGATTTTCATGCATAGAAGTAGCAGCAAAAATAGAAAAATGAGTTTTGCAAAGCTTTAAAGCACATGTGCTAATATGCATCCTTGAATATTCCTTCCATTCAATGCCTCAAATTCCTTTGGGGTCATGAAGTTCTCTTTTTTTATATATTGAGACCTAAGCTGATAAATTTGAAACTTTCAGCTCAAACCTTGTCAGTTGATTTGAGGGCTTGAAAATATTCATGTAATTATCATTCTTTTTTGTATTGTTTGTTATACAAAATTTTGACCTGTTGAGGTTTTTGGAGGATTGGCTAGAGAATCTCCTGCTTCCAAAATAATCAGCATGCCCATTTATGTCTTATAAAATATATCTGAAAACATAGTGACATATTTTGGAAGCAAATGTTCCATATGTAGCATAATAACAGGGGGTTTTCTTTCTGTTTTTGTACGCTTTTCACTAAGGTTTTCCTATGATTTCGTGACATATTCAAATGGATGTACTAATGCGTACATCTAGAGTGCACCATTTCTGAGCCATTGATTTTAGCCTTTTTTTTTCAATGGTCAACAACCAATGGCTCACAACAAAAGCCCCTTTTTTGTGCGTGTGGTGCGTAATGGGCACATGAAGGGCATTGATTTTAGCCTTTTTTTTCAATGGTCAACAACCAATGGCTCACAACAAAAGCCCTCTTTTTGTGTGTGTGGTGCATAATGGGCACATGAAGGGCTTGAAGGGCGCATGTAGTGCAATTTCCCCGCCGGCAACACATTTCTTATCATAACTTTTAATCCAGAGCTCTGTTTGAGATGATTTTTATTGCGTTGGAAAGATCTCTCCGAGATTTTTTTGATAGTGTATGATATGGATATGTTTGGTTAAGTTATCTATGCTAAAACAGCAATTTTTCGGCCGGGTTTGGTAGGCTTTCACATCCTACCGGTGATTATCTGAGGATTAGCTATTGGATATTATTTTATGGCTCATTCCGAATTAAGCTTGCAAACAATTACCATGCATTTTTAGATTTTGAGGCAGTTATTAAGCAAATTCCAAGGCTTCTAGATCCTTGTGCTAACAAGCAGAAAAGTTTCCCACTTTGGTTTCTCACCACAAGAATCCATGGAGGCCAAAGGCTGCTGTTAAATTCCAGTTGAAAAATGTTTGTGTATGGGTGTTGCAAACTTTATGACTTTCAGAATAATGGGATCAATTTGCTCTATCTTTATGGTAACTTTTACTTATGTTCTATTTGTTTTATTGTGATCAAATTCAAAAGCTACATGTGATGAAAGCCTCAAATGAATTCTAGTTTTTTTCTGGTTTGAATTCTAAAATTTTTGTCACAGGAGGGGATGGCGTCCCTAAGGCCCTGAAGGGGCCAAAAAAAAAATTTTGTAACACAAACCATTAACATCCAAATATAAAAATTAAATCTCCCAACACATAACAACCAACACATAACAACCATTGACATTAACAACCAACACATAACCACCATTGACATTAATTAACACAACCATTGGGTCCAACACATTTAAATTAAAATCCCCCTTAAACCCCCTTTGGTTTGGGTGCATATTCACACGGGGGATGACGTAGGGCAGCGAGAGCCCTCATAATTGTATTTTGCACGTACGAAATCAACACAATATAGTATTTCGCTTGAAATCTTATAGTATTTTGCGAATCTTGTTATACAGTATAGCAAATTTTGTACTTACATACCCCACAAACGATGAACTTTACGTACGGTGTAGATTAAGGAATAAGGGGTGAAATTGCCTATCCAACAGCTCTCGTTGCCCGGAGTCACCCCCCGTGTGAATATGCACCCAAACCAAAGGGGGTTTAAGGGGGATTTTAATTTAAATGTATTGGACCCAATGGTTGTGTTAATTAATGTCAATGGTGGTTATGTGTTGGTTGTTAATGTCAATGGTTGTTATGTGTTGGTTGTTATGTGTTGGGGGATTTAATTTTTATATTTGGATGTTAATGGTTTGGGGGTTTAAGGGGGATTTAATCGTATCAGATGCAAGGTATTGCTATTTGTGGTTTATAGTTTGTTTTGGTTTATAGATTTAATACTTGCCATTGGCACTCGTCTTCTTTAGTTTTGGACATTAATTGGGGTTCAAATCCCCACACTGTGATACTATACACAAAAGTAGAAATACTGCCGGCTTAATGTAGGATGCATTGCCAAAAATAAAACAGTAGTGATTATCCCCTCAACCATTATTGCAATGCACATTCTAAAAAAGTTTGGGCTGTAAAGCGTTGATGATTTATGATGTTGACCATTGCTAAGAAGCACTCCATATTTTATCAGGCAGTGGCATAAATGCTTTCAAATCAATTAATACCCTCTCTTTTTTTCAAGAATAAGAATAAGAATAAGAATAGTTTTTTATCGTCCACTGAGACCAATCGGCCTATGGGACCCAGAAGGAGCGCAGCAAACTTATTACTGTCCGGGTTAAAAAACCCCCGCCCCGAAGGGTTTTCGAGGGAAAAACCGTGGCAGTAATAAGAATGCTGTCAAACTGTACAAGTATGCATCATCATGAAATAAATGTGTATGTACATGTCAAGTGCGTGCCCGAGGACATAGCTGATCTCGCATGTCCATGACCTCCTGAAGGTATGATCCTAGCACCCGTACGAAAGCCGTGCTCAATGCCACATGTAGCGGCTGGCCAGGCCTGACCAACTTAGCATAGCGTGTTCGGATTTGATCATATGCTGGGCAACTTTGAAGGGTATGAGATTCATCCTCAATGACTCCCATTTGGCAGCATTGACAGAGCCTGTCCTGACGTGGCTCACCAATCCATCTGCCTGTCTCAATTCGAAGATGATGTGCCCCTGTGCGAATGGAGGCAATGAGTCTGCGTCTTTTCATGGGCAAGTGGGTGCAGGAGATGGCTAAAAAGAGCACTGCTATTTTATAATAGATAGATAGATATTATTTTAAGCTAACATGATGCTCAAGAGTAATAAATTTTGGACCTCATTCTACAACTCGAGTTCAAGTGCTATCGAATATATAGTCTATTGTGACATTGTTCTCCTTAATAATATCAAGTGTGCACAATCTTCAATTACATAAGGAATCAACAAACTTGGCAATTAGATAATATTCGAACTTTGCTACCTTGACATTGATAATGGCATTAAGAAATCTTAAAAGGATTTCGTTAGTGGACTTTAAACCTCAGTTTCATAGAGGGAAAAATCTCTATGACTATAAGAATGCTCAACGCCCAACATGCAAACATGTATGTTCTTTAAATTATTAGAAAAAGTTCAAGCCAAAAAACTCGTCCAATAAACACAACTCTAATATAGAATAGAATAGAATAGACATAATATATTGATGACACAGTTCTTCCAAAAAAAAAAAAAAAAAAAAAAAAATCTCTAATATAAGACATTATTGCTATCAACGTATTTATAGCAACCCCGACATAACACTTTCTTGCTATCATAACTAGTAAGATTTCCATTACAAATTACCTTGTTTTAGTATAGCTTAATGTTTTAGAATTGAGCCTTTTACAATATGTAATTTGATAACAGTTTGATATGAGAGCCAGCAGTGATGATAAAATCATTATATGATGGCCTTGAAATTGCGTATTCAATAAAACTCTAAACCCAATAGAAAGAGACAAAGGATATAGTAATGACACATTTTTTGCTTACAAGAATTTTGAGCACAAACTTAAAATATGTGCTTGAGCCTATTCACAAGTTCAAACATATGATGCTCCCATCAATTTGCCTCTTCTTCATGTTCCACCTTCTAGAACACCTTATTTTTCTCCTAATCTTTTCTTATCACTATTGTCGTTCTTGCTCTCCTTTTTCTTTGTCACTTTTCCTCCCTCTCTCCCACCATTTGCCCCAAGCTTGCCCTACTGCCAGTTATGACTTTTTTTGTTGGAAGATATAGGATTCTTTTTATGGGATTTGGATATATTTTCACTTTTGTTTTTGTTTATTTACCACTAAATAGATCTATAATAGTGTGCATACATTATAGAACTCCTTGTATGATTTTTCATAGTCACGAAGCCCCCATATTAAATGTAATTGACAATATGTGATAATGTCTACTCAAGTGGTAATACGCCTATCCGTATCTAGCAAGAGCATACCATTGGGATATGTCAAGTAAAAGCTCTAAACAATGACGAAGTTGGTTATATTTGAAAAATTATAGTTGCTATGAAGATAAATGGTTAAACATTTTTTGTTGACCTTTGAATAGCAGCTGAATACCATACGCTTTGAAGGTCAAAATACTTCATATCATGGCACATCTTTGTAAACAATCATGGAGGGATAGGGGCAAGAGGGCTGGCATAGTTTGACTTAAAAAGCCACATTTGTTAATGATTATTGCCACGTTGGAGTGCTCCATAGGCCACAACCACAAATTAAATTTAATGGAAGCAAACCATGCATGTCTAGCACGTTGAAGCCACTATATAAACTTGAAAGCCACCACCTCTTTTTGCACAACACACTTTGAAAACTAGCATCCAATTGCATAGTGGTTTGGACGCATGGCGCGCTCATTAGTCATAATGGTGGTGGTGATGATGATGTTGATCTTCTCATCAGCTACGGCGGCGTCCACCGGCCTTCGCCTCGGCTACTACAAACGCGCTTGCCCACAGGCTGAGTATGTCATCAACAAACTTGTCAGCAAGTATGTAGCTGCTGACAAAAGCTTGGCGCCCTCTATTCTGAGAGTCCATTTTCATGACTGCTTTGTCAGGGTATGTATACAACTTGTAAGCTAAACTTGTATACAAATTGTATGAACTTGTATACAAATTGTATGAACTTGTGTACAACATATGTAAGTTAAATAACTTGTGGGTTTTGTGACACAGGGTTGTGACGGATCTGTGCTGCTTAATTCTACTGCAAACAGCACTGCGGAGAAGGATGCACCCCCTAATTTGACACTAAGAGGCTTCTCCCTTATTGATGCGGTCAAGACTGCAGTAGAAAGCATCTGCCCTGGAGTTGTGTCATGTGCTGATATCCTAGCACTGGCTGCCCGCGATGCAGTTGTTGCTGTGAGTTTTTTCAATTTTGTTTTCACTAGATAAATGTATGTAACAGAGCACTGCTTAATCAAAACGTTCCAGATAAAAGGACCTTATTGGGATGTGCCAACCGGCCGTAGAGATGGCACAATATCTCTTCGTCTAGAAGCTCTGCAAAATCTTCCTCCTCCGACCTCCAACATTTCAAGTCTGATTTCCTTGTTCGCTAAGAAGGGCCTAAATAAGGTGGATCTTGTAGCACTCTCTGGTAAGTTAGAAAACAAAATGAGGGCAAATAAGCAAAAATCTTGCTACTTAGTTGATTGAAGTACTAAAATTATGGTTGGTTTTTCTTGTGTAGGTTCCCACACAATTGGATTTTCCCACTGCAACTCCTTCTCCAACAGACTTTACAATTTTAGCGGCAAGGGAGACGTTGATCCATCCCTTGATCGCACCTATGCTTCGAAGCTTAAGAAAATCTGTTCCCCCACTGATACCACCACCAAAGTACCTATGGATCCTACTGTTTTCACGTTTGATACCAAGTACATGGTTGGTGTAAAAACCCATCGTGGACTTTTCCAATCCGACGCTGCTCTCCTCAATGATCCCGTTACTCTCAAAAATGTTTATGCAGAGGTCTACCCAAAAACTTTCCTTACTCAGTTTGCCGCTTCGATGGTTAAAATGGGCAAAATTGGAGTCCTCACTGGTAGTGCTGGACAGATCAGAACTGACTGCAAATTCATCAACTAAAGATACCATCTATTTATCCCTCCCCACTGTATCGTTTATTTGGGTATTCTTTGTCTTGTCTTGAGGATTTTAATTAATTCAATCACTTTTGCATACAATCTGGCTGAAGTAATGCTTTGTTTAAATATTTTTGTTAAGGCTTAAGATTTTTTGTGCCTAGAAAATGCTCCTGATAAATTGATTTAACTACATACGAGGAAGCCACATGGACAGCTTTTCTTAGATTTTGTGAAAAGGGATAGTTTAGATATTGTTAATAAGCATTAGCATAATAACAGAGCTTCTATCTGCATTATGATAAGGAAACCACCTTGTAATATGAGTATTGGTCTAATAAGTTTGTAAGTCCTGCAAAAGTTTTGGGGAACAAATTTGGCCCTTTATATTTTTGAAAATTTGAAGTAACAAGATGATTTTGCAAAGTACATCCAAAGAAAACCATCTGTTAGCCTCATGCTGACGTGCCAGTGATCATCTCACATCGCTAACTTGTTATTGCATCTTAGATCCCTAAGCATTGGTTCATTGAAGAATAAAGCTAAGGTATATGAAATCGACCCTGAGCTCCAATATTGCTGGTATTATTCTTGAAAACTTGAGGAGAGACTAAAAAAACACGCGTCTGAAGAAAATTAGAGTTTTCTTTTGGTTGAGGAGGAAGACGGGGACTTTTTGAGGAGCCACCAAGTTGTAATATAGAGCATCCATTATAAGGCTTCTGATGCCCCTTATTAATGCCTCCGCTGGTCTCCTTCAAGTCTTTTGCCTCTGTAAGAGTTCCATCCTTGCTTGGGTATTCATCCCAAATGGACTCATCTGCTTCTTCTAGCTTAATCTAGTTCAAATACCTTCATCTTATTGTCTTAGGTGGCCTTGAGCTGGTAAGTATTTTAAGCCAACATCACTACCAATACAATATGAAAAAGTTCAAATATCCAATTAATCTTTCATATTAAAACAATATCACACTTAACAAAATCATGAACGCTACTCAACCACACAAGCATGGCCCACTATAAATCCCAAAAACATTAACAATATCAAGGAGTACTAAACCACACGAAGACGCCCACTACAAAACCCAAAACATTAACAATATAATGGACACTACTCAACGACACAAACACGTCCACTACAAAACCCAAAACATTAACAATATCATGGACACTACGCAACCACACAAACACACCCACTACAAATTCAAATACACATTGAAATTTATTTAGAATTTGTTCTTGAAAATTAGTTGAGATTGTACTTGATTGACTGGTTGAGACTGAGGCGGATATGGTAGCATACCGGTGACCAGACGTCCACCTTTGACATGAGCATGTTTGTTCCAAGGATTTGAATTTGAAATTGGATAAGTGTATGGGCGCACTGAGGAAGCAAGCGCCAAGGTGTTGCCTCAAGCTATGGCGATCTGCCACTGTTTGCACATGTATGCACATATGCTCCTGCACATACATCTAGCCAGCCACTGAGGTCTCTTTTCCCTCCAGCGAACCCTGGCCATTGTGGTTCCATTGCCATGATATAAGCTAGGTTAGGGAGACGAGCATCGTCCATATTGACCATCTTCTGAAAATAGACAATGTGGCGATCAAGGGCCGCCTTCTGAAGAGGCAAGAAACCCGTCTCCTGCAATACAATTTGATATGGGACTGTGGAATTCACCCCCAGTGCTCGTACCAAGAAGGCTTTCTGCACCTGCTCCAGGTCATTCCAGGTAGGGAAGGACACCACTGGGCCCTATACTTCGACCCCGTATAAAAGGACAAGCTCCACTACGACCTTAAACAGGTGCGACTGCTGGGCCCAATCATACAGCTCTGCTTTGTGACTATTGTTCTCCATTGCATATAGTGCCTTCCAGCTCTCCATCACTCGTAACCTTATGAAAAGGACTATGCACTATAATAATCACTTACCGTTATCATCAAAAGAATGAAGTGTTTTTGCTGTTCTTGTGATACTAATTCATTGGCAATGGATGCCGCGGTATTTATCACATGGTCAAAAAGTCTAGGACCAGCCAATAAGCTCTCAATATTCCTTATGTTCCATCAACCTGCCATAAAAAGACGTAACTAAATAGGGCAAATAAAAGTGATATAAATCTAAGGCTCTAACCATTCATATGCATTGGTCAGACCAGTCACGCTTTCAAATCAGACAAATAATCTTCCATTATTATTTTCTCCTTATTATATTAGTAAAATAGGCAAGTAGTAAGAATGATTCAGATCCCAACCCTTCCTCGACTTGAATCTCACTTTTGCATCCATATCATTTCCATTCAGAGTAAAGCAATGAGAGATTGGCCCATCAACGGGTCTCCCGCTATGTAAAGCACATGTTCAATGCTAATATGCATCCTTGAATATTCCTTCCATTCAATGCCTCAAATTCCTTTGGGGTCATGAAGTTCTCTTTTCTTATGAGACCTAAGCTGATAAATTTGAAATTTTTAGCTCAAACCTTGTCATCTGAGTTGAGGGCTTGAGAATATTCATGTAATTATCATTCTTTTTTGTATTGTTTGTTATACAAAATTTTGTCCTTTTGAGGTTTTTGGAGGATTGGCTAGAGAATTTCTTGCTTCCAAAATAATCCGCATGCCCATTTATGTCTTATAAAATATATCTGAAAACATAGTGACATATTTTGGAAGCAAATGTTCCATTTCCAGTAATCGTATCAGATGCAAGGTATTGCTATTTGTGGTTTATAGTTTGTTTTGGTTTATAGATTTAATACTTGCCATTGATACTCGTCTTCTTTAGTTTTGGACATTAATTGGGGTTCAAATCCCCACGTTGTGATACTATACACAAAAGTAGAAATACTGCCTTGGCTTAATGTAGGATGCATTGCCAAAAATAAAACAGTAGTGATTATCCCCTCAACTGTTATTACAATGCACTTTCTAAAAAAGTTTGGGCTGTAAAGCATTGATGATTTATGATGTTGACCATGCTAGGAAGCACTCTATATTTTATCAGGTAGTGGCATAAATGCTTTCAAATCAATTAATACCCTCTTTTTTTTTCAAGGAGATGGCTAAAAAGAGCACTGCTATTATATAATAGATAGATAGATATTATTTTAAGCTAACATGATGCTCAAGAGTAATAAATTTTGGACCTCATTCTACAACTCGAGTCCAAGTGCTATCGAATATATATATATATTGGGTTGTCTATTGTGACATTGTTCTCCTTAATAATATCAAGTGTGCACGATCTTCAATTACTTAAGGAATCAACAAACTTGGCAATTAGATAATATTAGAACTTTGCTACCTTGACATTGATAATGGCATTAAGAAATCTTAAAAGGATTTCGTTAGTGGACTTTAAACCTCAGTTTCATAGAGGGAAAAGTCAATGCTCAACGCCCAACATGCAAACACGTATGTTCTTTAAATTATTAGAAAAAGTTCAAGCCAAAAAACTCGTCTAATAAACACAACTCTAATATAAGACATTATTGCTATCAACTTATGATAACACTTTCTTGCTATCATAACTAGTAAGATTTCCATTACAAATTACCATGTTTTAGTATAGCTTAATGTTTTAGAATTGGGCCTTTTACAATATGTAATTTGATAACAGTTTGATATGAGAGCTAGCAATAATCATTATACTATGGCCTTGAAATTGCTTATTCAATAAAAACTCTAAACCCAATAGAAAGAGATAAAGGATATAGTAATGACAAATTTTTTGCTTACAAGAATTTTGAGCACAAACTTAAAATATGTGCTTGAGCTTATTCACAAGTTCAAACATATGATGCTCCCATCAATTTGCCTCTTCTTCATGTTCCACCTTCTAGAACACCTCATTTTTCTCCTAATCTTTTCTTATCACTATTGTCGTTCTTGCTTTTCTTTTTCTTTGTCACTTTTCCTCCCTCCCACCATTCTATTCTATTCCTCCCTCTCTCCCACCATTTGGCCCAAGCTTGCCCCACTGCTCGTTATGACATTTTTTGTTGGAAGATATGGGATTCTTTTTATGAGATACATTATAGAACTCCTTGTATGATTTTTCATAGTCACGAAGCCCCCATATTAAATGTAATTGACAGTATGTGATAATTGTCTACCCAAGTGGTAATATGCCTGTCCGTATCTAGCAAGAGCATACCATTGGGATATATGTCAAGTAAAAGCTCTAAACAATGACGAAGTTGGTTATATTTGAAAAATTATAGTTGCTATGAAGATAAATGGTTAAACATTTTTTGTTGACCTTTGAATAGCAGTTGAATAGCATAAGCTTTGAAGGTCAAAATACTTCATATCATGGCACATCTTTGTAAACAATCATGGAGGGATAGGGGCAAGAGGGCTGGCATAGTTTGACTTAAAAAGCCACATTTGTTAATGATTCATGCCACGTTGGAGTGCTCCATAGGCCACAACCACAAATTAAATCTAATGGAAGTAAACCATGCACGTCTAGCACGTTGAAGCCCACTATATAAACTTGAAAGCCACCACCTCTTTTTGCACAACACACTCTAAAAACTAGCATCCAATTGCATAGTGGTTTGGACGCATGGCGCACTCATTAGTCATGATGGTGGTGGTGGTGATGATGTTGATCTTCTCATCAGCTACGGCGGCGTCCTCTGGCCTTCGCCTCGGCTACTACAAACGCTCTTGCCCACAGGCTGAGTATGTCATCAACAAACTTGTCAGCAAGTATGTAGCTGCTGACAAGAGCTTGGCACCCTCTATTCTCAGAGTCCATTTTCATGACTGCTTTGTCAGGGTAAGTCTAAGTCTAAGTATGATACAAATTGTATGAACTTGTATACAACATATGTAAGTTAAATAACTTGTGGGTTTTGTGACACAGGGTTGTGACGGATCCGTGCTGCTTAATTCTACTGCAAACAGCACTGCGGAGAAGGATGCACCCCCTAATTTGACACTAAGAGGCTTCTCCCTTATTGATGCGGTCAAGACTGCAGTAGAAAGCATCTGCCCTGGAGTTGTGTCATGTGCTGATATCCTAGCACTGGCTGCCCGCGATGCAGTTGTTGCTGTGAGTTTTTTCAATTTTGTTTTCACTAGATAAATGTATGTAACAGAGCACTGCTTAATCAAAACGTTCCAGATAAAAGGACCTTATTGGGATGTGCCAACCGGCCGTAGAGATGGCACAATATCTCTTCGTCTAGAAGCTCTGCAAAATCTTCCTCCTCCGACCTCCAACATTTCAAGTCTGATTTCCTTGTTCGCTAAGAAGGGCCTAAATAAGGTGGATCTTGTAGCACTCTCTGGTAAGTTAGAAAACAAAATGAGGGCAAATAAGCAAAAATCTTGCTACTTAGTTGATTAAAGTACTAAAATTATGGTTGATTTTTCTTGTGTAGGTTCCCACACAATTGGATTTTCCCACTGCAACTCCTTCTCCAACAGACTCTACAATTTTAGTGGCAAGGGAGACGTTGATCCATCCCTTGATCGCACCTATGCTTTGAAGCTTAAAAAAAAATGTTCCCCCACTGATACCACCACCAAAGTACCTATGGATCCTACTGTTTTCACGTTTGATACCAAGTACATGGTTGGTGTAAAAACCCATCGTGGACTTTTCCAATCCGACGCTGCTCTCCTCAATGATCCCGTTACTCTCAAAAATGTTTATGCAGAGGTCTACACAAAAACTTTCCTTACTCAGTTTTCCGCTTCGATGGTTAAAATGGGCAAAATTGGAGTCCTCACTGGTAGTGCTGGACAGATCAGGACTGACTGCAAATTTGTCAACTAAAGATACCATCTATTTATCCCTCCCCATTGTATCGTTTATTTGGGTATTCTTTGTCTTGTCTTGAGGATTTTAATTAATTCAATCACTTTTGCATACAATCTGGCTGAAGTAATGCTTTGTTTAAATATTTTTGTTAAGGCATAAGATTTTTTGTGCCTGGAAAATGCTCCTGATAAATTGATTTAACTACATATGAGGAAGCTACATGGCCAGCTTTTCTTAGATTTTGTGAAAAGGGATAGTTTAGATATTGTTAATAAGCATTAGCATAATAACAGAGCTTCTATCTGCATTATGATAAGGAAACCACCTTGTAATATGAGTATTGGTCTAATAAGTTTGTAAGTCCTGCAAAAGTTTTGAGGAACAAATTTGGCCCTTTATATTTTTGAAAATTTGAAGTAACAAGATGATTTTGCAAAGTACATCCAAAGAAAACCATCCGTTAGCCTCATGCTGACGTGCCAGTGATAATCTCACATCGCTAACTTGTTATTGCATCTTAGATCCCTAAGCATTGGTTCATTGAAGAATAAAGCTAAGGTATATGAAATCGACCCTGAGCTCCAATATTGCTGGTATTATTCTTGAAAACTTGAGGAGAGACTAAAAAAACACGCTTCTGAAGAAAAATAGAGTTTTCTTTTGGTTGAGGAGGAAGCCGGGAACTTTTTGAGGAGCCACCAAGTTGTAATATAGAGCATCCATTGTAAGGCTTCTGATGCCCCTTATTAATGCCTCCGCCGGTCTCCTTCAAATCTTTTGCCTCTGTAAGAGTTCCATCCTTGCTTGGGTATTCATCCCAAATGGACTCATCTGCTTCTTCTAGCTTAACCTAGTTCAAATACCTTCATCTTATTGTCTTGGGTGGCCTTGAGCTGGTAAGTATTTTAAGCCAACATCACTACGGAATATACAATATGAAAAAGTTCAAATATCCAATTAATCTTCCATATTAAAACAATATCACACTTAACAAAATCATGAACGCTACTCAACCACACAAGCATGGCCCACTATAAATCCCAAAAACATTAACAATATCATGGACTACTCAACTACACGAACACGCCCACTACAAAACCTAAAACATTAACAATATAATGGACACTACTCAACGACACAAACACGTCCACTACAAAACCCAAAACATTAACAATATCATGGACACTACGCAACCACACAAACACACCCACTACAAGTTCAAATACACATTGAAATTTATTCAGAATTTGTTCTTGAAAATTAGTTGAGATTGTACTTGATTGACTGGTTGAGACTGAGGAGGATATGGTAGCATACCAGTGAGTGGATGTCCACCTTTGACATGAGCATGTTTGTTCCAAGGATTTGAATTTGAAATTGGATTAGTGTATGGGCGCACTGAGGAAGCAAGCGCCAAGGTGTTGCCTCAAGCTATGGCGATCTGCCACTGTTTGCACATGTATGCACATATGCTCCTGCACATACATCTAGCCAGCCACTGAGGTCTCTTTTCCCTCCAGCAAACCCTGGCCATTGCGGTTCCATTGCCATGATATAAGCTAGGTTAGGGAGACGAGCATCGTCCATATTAACCACCTTCTGAAAATAGACAATGTGGCGATCAAGGGCCTCCTTCTGAAGAGGCAAGAAACCCGTCTCCTGCAATAGAATTTGATATGGGACTATGAAATTCACCCCCCAGTGCTCGTACCAAGAAGGCTTTCTGCACCTGCTCCAGGTCATTCCAGGTAGGGAGGGACACCACTGGGCCCTATACTTCGACCCCGTATAAAAGGACAAGCTCCACTACGACCTTAAACAGGTGCGGCTGCTGGGCCCAATCATACAGCTCTGCTTTGTGACTATTGTTCTCCATTGCATATAGTGCCTTCCAGCCCTCCATCACTCGTAACCTTATGAAAAGGACTATGCACTATAATAATCACTTATCGTTATCATCAAAAGAATGAAGTGTTTTTGTTGTTCTTGTGATGCTAATTCATTGGCAATGGATGTCACGGTATTTATCACGTGGTCAAAAAGTCTAGGACCAGCCAAAGCATCATATTTGAGAGCTTGCCCATAAGCTCTCAAAATTCCTTATGTTCCATCAACCTGCCATAAAAAGACGTAATTAAATAGGGCAAATAAAAGTGATATAAATCTAAGGCTCTACCCATTCATATGCATTGGTCAGACTAGTCACGCTTTCAAATCAAATAAATAATCTTCCATTATTTTTTTCTCCTTATTATATTAGTAAAATAGGCAAGTAGTAAGAATGATTCAAATCCCAACTCTTCCACGACTTGAATCTCACTTTTGCATCCATATCATTTCCATTCAGAGTAAAACAATGAGAGATTGGCCCATCAACGGGTCTCCCGCTAAATTCCCAAGCTGGAAAATGATTGTCTGTATTATAGATTTCTATCAGCTCTCCAACAACTTGAATCTCTTGAACAAATGAAGATTTAATCATCCACCAATTGCATCATTACTACCTAAACAAAAGAGATTGAACTTTATATCTTCACTTACTGCCTAATGTGAATTTTGCTTCCCTGATGGGTACCTAAAATGTAAAGAATCATGTTGAAATGGATTTCCATTTGAAGTTGCAATATTGCACCATCCGATTGTAAGAAATGGAATCAGGAAAAGGTGAGTGTTTACCAGTAAAACCAATAGCAACCATGAAGTTCAATTCATAACCACCCATAATGCAATAAAAAAATGTAGGGGAGTTTGAAAATAGAATAGAATAGAATAGTTTTTTTTAACGTCCACGGAGACCAATAGGTCATGGGACCCATACAATGGGCTAGTACAATCATTACTACTAGGATTAAAAAACCCCTGCCTCGAAAGGTTTTCAAGGGAAAAACCTTTGCAGTAATGATGATACTAGACAAGCGGAGATAATGACTACTGAGGGCTCAGTAATTGCAGACGTTTATCTAGAACCTCAAGTATGTATAATGCCAAGTCATGCACAGATGGTGCTCTGAGAAGTTGTGAAAGCGTGGAATGGAATGTTAAGGTCAAAAAATGATTCCGGACTATCTCAAAGGCAGGGCAACTCAGAAGAGTATGGCTTTCATCTTCAATAACCTGTAACTGGCAACAGGCACATAGTCTCGCTTCTCGCAGCAATTGCGGCCGCTCCCATCTACCTGTCTCAATCCGTAGCCTGGACCCCGTGCAAATTGATGCAATAGCTACAAGCTTGTTCCTGGACAATGAAGCAAGCAAATAAGCTTGGGGCCCTGGTGCCAAGGTGGGATTTATATGTGCATGATAATGACCAGTTTTCACTTGGGCCAAAGTAACTGCGTCCCATACCTTTTGAGAAAAACGTCCATTGAGATATTGTTGCAAAAGCTCAGGATCAGAACTGGCAAGCATCAGGTAGTGCTCTGGTTGCACAGCCCAACGGGCAAACCATGTAGTGCAATGCTCTTTCCAACATCGTTTCAAACGCTGAGGAGATTCAGCCATGGCAAGTGCAAGAACATGATTTTTCTTCCATTTCTTTGTCCAACAATCTCTATATCTTTCTTCCTCTGCCACTGCATTTAACTGGTGCACTGGACACCACCACTCCACACGAACTTTGTTCACATTGCGGTCACCCACTTCTTTGCAAACATCTGAGATGGTCTAACCCATCCATACAGGGTATATCTCTTTGCGCTCTGGTACTATAATTGCAAATTGATGGCAAAGCAAGTCATCTTTGGGATCATAATCCTCCAGCCCGAGATAGTTAGGCCTTCCTTTCCTAGGACCAACATAATGTTTTTCAGCAGCTGGAGGAGCCATCGACTTGCGAATACTACTAACCACATCATTAACTTCCTCAGGTGTTATCAAGGCTCTCCACCTAGACTTAGGTAGCCATCCATCTTTTGAATCATCAGAGGATGTGTCTACTTGTCCCAATAATCCATGTACCTGTCTCCAATACTTGATGCATTCAAAAATGCCGTCCAATGTGCTTTGCAATGAATCCACCTCTGCAAAAGGCTTAGGAGCTTTTGGTTGACCTCTGGGAATCTTAGCTTTACCATTCTCATCTTCGTGCCATATAGGTATCATCTGGCCTCCATTTATCATCTGAAGGTCTTGGCTTATTTTCCATGACTCAGAATGTGTACTTAAGTTAAATTAACAGCTTGATGCAGCATTGCCCCTCCTCACAGGAAAATCAGCCGAGGAACGCACTTGCTCGACATTTGAACATATAGGATCTGAACAGCTCGAGAATGAAGACGAGGCAAAGGACGGTAATAGAAAACGTTTAATGAACAATGGCAGTCCAGAATTTAGCCAATTGCCACAGCGTGAATTGTTGGGAGATACAGACAACATGGAGACCAAATTCTCTTCGAGCTCTGAACACGTCAGGAAATTGGCTGAGGCAATGGAAGTGGACATGCCTATTGTTACTGGATATACAGAAATGGAACTGTCGCAGGTTATAGTCGCAGGCCAGGCACATATTACAAGAATATCAAAGCATGTTTCAAATTCCATCCAGGAGACTATAAAATCGTTGTGGCAGTTGTGTTTACCTCTTTTCTTAAATATTATATCTGATTTCACCATGGCCTATTAGATACATGTCATCAATTGCTAACGTAAACGATCAGCATGTAATATATTTACCAATATTTTCTAGTATCGTATTTCTATTGATTTACCACAATCTTATGCCAATTTAGGGTACATTCGCACGCGCGGTTAAGTTAGGTTAAAATATGGTTTTTAACTAGATTTACATTCGCACCACTAGTTAAGTTAGCATATAGTTAAGAATTTAGTTTACTTTTTTAACCAAAAACACTAACTAAACTTGTCTTCGCATCTTGTTCAGTTAAGTTAGCAAAATTAACTAAAAGTTAGCTAAATTAAAAATTAGCACTAACCTCATAGAGGTCACTTTAAGTTTAGTTAAATGTGCTTATAATTTTTTATGCCTTTGGTTAACTTAACTAGAAATGTTCGAAAGCATTTAGTTAGCTAGTTAAGTTATTTTTTAACCAATTTTTTTAACTAAACGAGTGCGAAATGGTTTTCCGTTAAGTTAGCCTAAGTAATTTTTTTAACTAGCTTTGGTGCGAAGGCAATCACCCGGTTAGTATTAAAACGGTAAAAGTTAACTAAACTTAACCATGGGTGCGAATAGACCCTTAATATGTTTAATTCTTCGATAAATTGGCATGGCGATCTGTGCGAGCAATTCAGTTCATATTGTAGAGGTTGAATTGCTTGTCCGCATTGCATATATGTCGGCATAATACGGATTCTCGCATTAAACATTTTATTGTCCAGATTTAGCCTTCTCAGACACTGCATCTAGCTAAATTAGGACAATTAATTGTTTTTCTAGGAAATATTACAACCCATTTAGTTGTCGAACGAGAAAACGAAATTTCTCTAATTAATTAATTCTTGCTTATGAGGATGATATTGCAGCATCTATACCTCTTCACATAACTGTGATAACACATGGATTTGCAGAATTCCAGTCCGCTGAAAGAGAGATGTTTACAAGAACTCGTTATCAAGATGCTGCAACAACATCTTATGGCCCATCACCTTCATTTAATACTGTACGTTCGACTTGTCCGGGTACATGTATACATGGTCTGTTTTCCTCTACAAACACACCACGAAGGGCAGAGGGGATCATCCCTAGAGTAGAACTCTCATCAGAAGATGAAGACACCAATAGGGAGCAACGAGATTACATGTTCTCCAGCCATTCTTCCAAGAAATTCAAGGTGAATTTTAGCTTGAGAGTATGTTCCTCTATAAGAGGAAGAAACCTTATGGATGAACAGAAAATAAGGAGGCTTCTAAGAACTAAATGCTACTCATTGGGTTGCATCAACAGATTTAACATGGCTAAACTACATGCAGTGTAGAGACAATTACAGTTCAATGACATTGGCAGACCAGAATACCTACTTGGCTTATCATGTAAGACCAGACTGCCACAATTTCTTGCACTATATTAACCGTAGAACAAGTCTGCCAGAAATGCTTTATGGTTGTCCACCATTTAGGGTCCACTAGAATGTCTCGGTTACATAAAAGACTGGATAAAAACCCAGCAATTTATGATCATTGTAGGCCAAGAAGAGTTGTAACGATGCATGCCCTAGCTGTTGTGTCGTGGATGGAGAAATATTTTAGAGAAACATGTGAAAAGTTGCCTAATAGCAACATGTATCATTTGACTGACAATATTACAAAAATGGATGTCTTCCAAGAACACAAAGAGACTTGCATTCAGTCTCAGCATATCTCTTACTCAATTCGGCCTTGTGAAAATTCTCAGGAGACATAAAATATCTATTTGCTCAAGATGTGCAGAATTAAAGAGCCACAAAAAACTGCAAAGACAGAGGTCGAAAGACGTAAGTTAAAGTTCTTTAATCTCACACTTGCTTCATGGAATTGTTTTGACCTGATTTCTTCAACAGATATTGTGCAACAGAACCTTGCTAGATACCATGAACAAGAAGTAGCCTAAAGATGGAAGCTTGCCAAGCACAGGAAAAAAGCTCTTGAGCATCTACTGCAATATATGTCTGTTGTAATTGATGGAATAGATCAAAAAAGGACCACTCTGCCTCATTTCTTGAATATTCCTAAAGATGTGCCAGAGGAATGCTTTGTTAAGGTTCACCTTCTAGGAGCTATAGTCTTTAAAGGAAGTCTAAAGTGCAAAGTTTTTAACGTATCCAAACTTGCATGGTGACCCGAACCTTACAATTGTAATTCTTAACAAGGTGTTGTGTGAGCAAGAGCAATTACCACCAGTGCTCTATCTACAACTTGATAACATTACCACGGAGAACAAAAATCAAACATTCTTTGTTTATTGTGCCATGCTAGTGGAGCTAGGGATCTTCGAAAAAGTAAAGCTCGGATTTTTACTTGTAGGCCACACTCATGATCAAATAGACCAGATGTTCAGCAGATTTTCCATGCGTCTTAGAAGGAAGAAGGCTTTTTGTCTTCCTACTTTAATTCGAATCATTGAAGACTCTTACACTCCCACATGTTGAGCTTCTAAAAGAGACTGCTGACTTTAGAAAATTTGTTTTCTCCACACGTTCCAGTAGAGATCAAGCTGTCAATAAGTTGAATGATCTCATGTTTCAACACCACATCAAGTTTTACTTGAAAAATAGAGAAAGCTTTTTATGGGGGAAGAAGTACACCACAACTCCAAAAGAGTCAAAGCAGAAGAAAAATACCCCAGTGACATCCTTAAAAAACATTGAAAATGGAATTTCCTCAGGCTTTAAGTACTTCCTAGAAGAAAACTAGATGTAGTGGAGAAATTTCTTTCTTGAACAAAAAATTGTTATTCAAAACCTAGCTCTAAGGCAGTTGCAGGAACCTTTTCAGTAGCCTAACACCTTCCATCAATCCCTAAACATGCAAGTCCAAGCAATGCTACAATAGCACCTGCAGTAGAGGAAGACGAGGACCGAGTCATTACCTTGGACCAAGACGCAGGAATGAGCCTCCAGGTAATATCACAGAAATTGCCAAAGGTTTCGACTGAGGAGGATGACAAAGATCGACCTTTTTGGATAGCAAAAGTACTTGACACAGTCAAGGCAGAAGGCTTAGTGACTAAACTCAAGATTCATTGGCTTACGACACGTTCAGAAAATACTTTTGAAGTAGGTGTGAGTTAGAAATGAGAACTCAAGGAAAGGGGGGAAAGTCCAAGAAAATGGATTGTAGGGATGATCTAAACCTACGGAAGTGAGTATACTATGCTATGATTTTAAATTGAAATCTGGCAATCGTCTATGTCAAAGGACGACCAATTTGTTAAGATGGCTTGTAATTACGAGGAAGAGGACGAAGAAGGGAGTGGTGGTGGCAATGCTTCACCGTTTGTTGATATGAGGAAGATAACTCAAGCACTTCCTCAAGTGATAGTGAAAGAAGTGAAGGTGATGAGGCAGGGTTCGAAATTGTGAGGGTTCGACCCTTAAAAATCCGGCCATTCCAAAAAAATTTCGATAGCCAAAAAATATTCCCGGCATTTTTTCAGGCTATTTTCGGAGAAGTTTCTAAGGATTTCCGGGAAAGTACACTATAATTTCATGTATTTCCGACAGCCTTAAATGTAAGCAGGCATTTTTAATGGTTAGGGCAAATTCTAATTTCGAACCCTGATGAGGATGGCATAAATGAATATGATGACGTGTTGGATCTCTCTCTCATCACTCCTCACAATTTTGCACACAACTAAGTCTTAGGAAAAGACTGTAAATTTTGCATGTGGATATAAAGATTTTATCTTCAATTTTTGAAAATACTAAAATTTTAGTTACAGACTTCACTTCAATTTTTTGTTAAATGTTATATTCTTTTAAATTAGAGGTTCTCTCTAAAAACATACTTCAGGAAAATTCTAGTTGCAAGGAAAAGTGTCAGTTTGACATAGTCAATTCTCTCTTTGCACAAAAAAAATCAGTGATTTTAGAAGGGGGAGGGGTCAACATACAATTTTATGTCTCTTTTTTTTTACCTCATTTTAGCCCCTTTTGTAAAAAATAAGGGAATCTTTGAGGAATATTTCTTTTGTTCCCGTTTCGATGATTTGCTCCCGTTTAATACACAATAATGTTAGAGGCGTGGTTAAATTAGAACATGGACTGATTGAATTGAGTACCTAGCAATTAAGGTTAATTTTCATTATGACAAAATGAAAAATGGGCGGCTTCTGCGCAATAGAAGACCATTAAAGTCTCAAGCTTAGTCTTCACTTGAGAAGGTGAGTTGTCTTCCTCTCTAATCAAGTTTTTCAACTTTGTAGAGCAGTTAGATTATTAGAAACAAAGTATCGTAATTTTTGCAAAAAGTTCAATTTATAAGCTCATCATTGTTTGTTTCGACAATAAATTTGTAACAAATAAAGCTTTAGTATTGTTGTTGAAGTTGAAAATATGAATGAACAATATTTGAGTGGATATCAGTACTGGCATCCCCAGCCTCCCATAGAAGCCGGATAAAGAAGTTATCGGTCTTCGCCTCAGCTGATAACCAAAATTGTGTGGCTGCGCCTCAGCTGATAACCAAAATTGTGTGGCTGATATTGGCCTCGAACGTACAGTCTCAGCCACGCATTTTTGTTCATCAACTGGGGCAAAAACAGATAACCGCCTTATTGGGCGAAAATTTACAGATGTTTGTCTCAAAAGGACTGTCCCTCCAGGGAAAGAACTCTCCCTGCCCCGCCCTGCCATCCTCTACGAGGACAAGGCAGAGCTTTTGGGCCGATGTTACCAAACAATTGAACAACGAGGATAAGTGCCAGATGGAACCAATGATCATTTAGGTTCAAATGTCTCGGTCTGTTAGGATGCCTCAGCTGCATGCATTACTGCACTTTCACTTGGCACCTATCGTGCTGGAATTTGAGTTTGCCCATGGATTGACAAAAAACATAGGATGGAGGATGAAGCAAGCTCATTTCACTTTTGAGTTAATTATATCTAGGCAGACAAGAGCCAAACGAGCCTCGTTGATGCATCTCAATTGTGCTAGAACCTGTGGGAAACAAATTTGCTTTATGCGGCAGGAAGCTAAAAACTACGGTTTTTAACTTTGAGTTTCAAATACTGTCGTACAAAACAAACTGCAGTCGACTTGATGTAAAATATACAATTTAGCTTGTATATATGAGCCTTAAATCAGAAGCTTTGATTTTGCCGCTGCCGTGAAATTTGGCGCGCTTAAATTACATAGTCAAAATACGTAGGGATGGCAACTTTCTGCTTCAATCCCATAACACATACATGCACAAGAGGGAACTCTTCCCTGTAAGCAATTTTTACTGTACATGGTAAACTCTAGGTTACAAGACGAAGCCATTGGGCTCTTCACTTTGTGAACTTCTAACCGACAAAGTGAGGTCAGCAGCAAATTGCAAATGAATAAGACCTTCCTGCCTAGAGGAAGGATATCGTGCATGTCGTTTGCTGATGTCAAAAATGGAGGCATTATGGGTGACTGTGCACCTTTTGTAACTAAAGGGAAACGAAATGAGCAGATTCTGGAAAAACATTTGACACAGGCACAGCTGTAACATATCTTTGGGGGATCGTCCTGTAAGCTCCATGTATTGTATCAGAATTACTATTCCAGCGCCAAGAATCTTCTATGTGACAATCTACCAACCTATCCGAAACATACAGCTTGTCTAATTCTTGCATGTCTCTTGTAAGCTCAATAACAGAGGGCGCATCCTCTAGCCTGCACCAAGTTGTCGTCTATATTAAAAATGGTATCCACCAATGTTTTCACAAGAGTATTATTGCTCAGAAAGAAGTGACAACTCAGAACTGATAGATGGTTGCAAGTTAAAGGTACTCAGACGATGCATGCAACTTGAAGATTCTAAAATGTGTAACTGACCCATGAGCATGTAAATGTTATGGAACTGCCACTTTTACTATTCTAAGAGGTATGTACAATAGAATACAAAGCCATGAGTAAAAAAAATAACATACCACAACACTGAACATTGATTCATACCTTGTGTAAGTTTCTTCCAACTCCTTGATTCTCTCTATAAATCCTTCTGCAAGCTTCAAGAGTGCAGAATGTCTCCCATCCTCTGGTAATGGGTTCTGTTGCCAAGTAGGCCTGTATATGGAAAAAACAAAACAATGTAGCTCTTTAAAAATTTCTATCACACTTTAAGAATTTGTACTTACCATTGATTGAAACTAGAGTCTCTGCCTCTTTCACCGTGACTACAATTCTTTCTGGATGATCCTGCAAGCCGGCAAGCCTCCCCTAAAGCAAGCCTTGCAAGCGTGTATGTGGCACAATCTCGATCATCAATTGTAGTACTCCGCATCATTGCAGCAGGCAAGGGGGATATGACATGTTGCATTAACTGAGTAGTCAATTTCATTCTTTGCATTGCTCGAACCTTAAACAGGGCATTTGGGTCTTGAGGATCTCCTATATCATCATCCTTTTGAAGTGAAAAGAACATATTAGACCCTCGCAGTAAAATGATAAAATGCCCATATTGCATGTTAGATGAGTACCTTTTCTGGCAAACGATTAGCCGCAACTGCCCAATGTAATTCAGCACCGCTGAAATTAAGGAAAAACAAATAAGCTGCTGCCGCTATTAGATGAAAATACCAAAGGCAGGAAATAGTAAAACCTGGTAGTTGGAAGAGGTCCTGATGGCTGGGCTATAGCAACACGCCATGGAATGAGAGATGAAAACTCCTTCTGTCTTTTCTTAGGAGGTTCTGAGAAAGGATCTCTTGCAGAAGGAACTGGAGGCTGAACAAATCTTGGTGGCAATGAAGCTGCAGAACCAAACATTGGGTTCATGTTCTCACAGGTTTTCATGGACAATCCAATACTTTGGGACGCAGCCACATATGGGCCACTTGATTGCATGACTTGATGTCCAACTAAACTAGCATTGTTGCATTTTACTTGAACAACCGCTTGTAAGGTACCTTCGGCAAGGCTTCTCATTTGTACATGCTCTCGGGCATCTTGCAATGAATTTTCAGAGAACTGGCAGCTTTGCTGATCGTAGAACTGCTTTTGTGATTCTAATGATTGGCATTCCATTGTGGGTGTTTCTTTGGGTTTCCCTGACATAAATGTCGCCGAACTGGCCTGTTGGCCCAGCATGTGTTTTGCACTACCCTGCGGCCATCCATTTACGCCGTTTGCATGTGCAGGCACGTGCATCTCCTGTTGCCGGTTTTGTACGCACACATCCTTGTTGATTGGTATTTGAGAACCTGCATTGTTTCCTTCAATTGTTTTCAATCCTGCAACTCTATCTTCACTGGAGGTGCCTCCCTCTGCATTACCACGCTCTGTGCGAGAGTTCATCATCCGCTGTTGCATTGCCAGCAGTTGAGTTTGCAGAAGCGCAATCGTATGGGGATCACGGGATCTAGAAGCGAGATTACGGATTAGCAAAGCTTGCATCTGTGTTAACGGCCTCCCCTGCTTTGGTTGTGTGCTCAGCTGGTTGGCAGCTTGTTTCGTAAACATGGCTTCCTGCACATTTGCCGAAGTTCCATCAGGCTGCAACTGTAATTCCACCTTATGATCTTCAGCATGAACTGGCCCTGACTGATTTGCCAAGTTATCATGTTTTTTCAAAACTGACAATGACTGTGAGTCACTACACTGAGGTATTGTAGCAAGAGATCCATTGTCAGGTTTTTCTGTTCCCATTTGTTGCTTTTGTGTTACTTGCTGAGTAGACCCCAGATTGTTTGTAGCCTCCAAAAGCTTCGGTTCTGACATGCCGGATGAGGTTTCCATTAAACTCAATTTATTCCCCTGATTTGCATGCATTGACTGACCTTCAGATCTCGGAGAAAATACACTTGGATGTGTCTTAGATTGCTGCTCATGGCTAGAGTCCAATTGCCTATTGTCCTCTCTCGACTTCCCAGCATCATCCCTTGCAGCTTCAGAACTGCGACTATGAGCATGCCCTTGCAAGTACAAAGAGCTGCTCTCATTATTTTGACTACTCTCTCGGTTCATTGTGAGATGACTTGTCTGTTGAACTGGAGGAGTTTGTGATACTGCATTATATGAACTGTTTTGCCAAGACATCACCTTCTTTCCTTCTACTTCAACTGGCTGACTAGACTTCTCTTCGACATCTTGTTTGTGGCTTTTGCATTCAGATCCTGGCCGTTCAACCTTGCTATGGCCTATCTCTACCTGCTGCAAATGGTGCCTGCCATCTTGGGACCCAAGAGAAAGAAATGATGACATGTTCTGGTGCCCAGTTTGCTCCACTCCCATGTTCAATCCATTGCTAGAACTTATACCTGAAAATCCTTTTTGGTGCCCCAGTTTTCTTTCTTCAACATGACTTGCCTCTGGCTTAGATTCTTCTACAGAATTATCATGTGATGGCATTGACGCAGTTAACTGAACAGCAGACTTATTTGCAGGCGAACGAAATGACTCAAAAACTGCCGGAAATACCTTCTCAGTTCCCAGAGGTTGTCTCATTTGACATTGTGCCCTAAAATTGTTCAACATCTTAGAAAGTCCTTTATCAGGTTCCCCAGAAGATGCAGCTGGATTATTAACTCCATCTGCAGCCGGTCTCGTATAAGTGATGTTACTTTCAGGCTTCAAAGCAGAGGATGTTGATATCATTCCCGGATTAGAATTTCTTGGCATCAGCAAGTTTTGAACAACTTGACCACTTTCCTGCCTCACATTCTCGTGTACAGAAAATTGGAAGGAATTTGTGATAGTATCCTTCCTTTCCTGAGACCGAACATTCACAGGTGCAAAATTATTTTGCTCATTGACCTGGTTCTGTTCGAAGTGTTTTGTTTGAGAAATAGTGTCATGAACTGAACTCGCATCTTGTAAACCACCTTGTGAATAATTTTGATGCCAGACATTCTGCTGTCGTGGTTCCACTTTATTTACTCTATTAGAATATAAAGTCTGAGGGCTGCTGTGTTGACTACTCTTCCAACCTGTGACTGGCCCTTCCTCTGTTTCCATATATGACTGCAGGCTATTATCACTTGCTTGCTGGAGATTCTGTCTAACATCAAGCTCAGAAACAAAGGCATTTGATTGAGGACTTCCTTGTGAAATATACGTCCGAGTTGGATGCTCAATCTCTGCCTTACCAACAGATTGAGAACTCTGATTTGGTGAGTTGTTCTGAAGACTTTGGCCGCTTTGTAGGCTGGTTTGTCTATCCATGTCATGAAATAGGTGAAGGGTATTACCAGACAGAGTATGGTTTTGCTGCAATCTTGCATCATCTCTGCTTACATCATCCCTATTGCGCTGATTGTCAATGTCATTCCACACTCCCTGTAGCTTTGACTTCATAGAAGCATGAAGATGGCCTCCTGATAATTGATCCGTCGGCAAGTGTGCAGCATTCCAGTTATTGTGATCTGGACTGTCCAAGCTTGTGGAATTTGTGTTGACACCAAACTGGACTGAAGCTTGTTGTAATACAGGCCCACTCCAGCCATTCCTATGCATGAACATATTTGCGGATTGGCTCCTTTCTATATCACTTAGATGTGGAGAAGAATGGCAGCCAATAGATTGGCCATTGTTATGAGAATTGTTCATAATACTTGATTGCATGACTTCCATCTCTTGAGGTGGGTTTCTTACATGTGGACTGCCTTGATGACCAGATACTGTGATCCAATTCTTATGTGGTTTCGCATGGCCATCTAGCAATTGAGGATTTGGGTACATCGCCTCTTGACAATAAACAACATCACAAGTTTGACCATTAGAATCTAGAAAGCCCTGCTGTACATATTGCCCCAACAGAGGCTTAGTGAAAGCCTGTCTCTTGTCGCTTTGATGACTACCTAATGGGCTGCCCATTTCTGGTAACTCTGAATTACTACTAACAATAGACGCATCAAGACCCATACTTCGTTGGACCGGTCTATCAAGTGCACTTGCAGCAATTAAGGGATCGGTTTGAACATGTCCAAAGTCATTGCTTAGAGAAGTGTCGCCAATTGGCTCTGGAGGAGCTGGTATCAGTCCATCTAACTGAGGAATGCCCACACCTAACTGTTGGGCAGCAAACTGCTGCCAAGAAAAACCCTGGGATGGTCCTAGCAATATATCATTGTTAAAACCTGTTAATCCATCATTCAGTGGCCAAGTTGGATTCCCTGCATTGGGATAATTTTGGTGATTAGTTTGTACAAAATTTCTTTGATTTTCGAGGATTAGCTTTGCAGAATCATGAGATACATTTCCAGATGGAACGTTTGGAAATGGATTTACAAATCCTTGATTCTGCTCTGCCATAATCAACTGCAGTTGTTGCTGTCTTGCACATTCAAGTTGTTGTAATGCTTGTTGTCTCTGAAGTTCTTGAAACTGCTGTTGTTGCTGTTGTTGCTGTTGCTGCTGCTGCTGCTGCTGCTGCCAAGCTTGCATATTCTCAAAAGTTAAGCTATTCATCACTGCTCTTTGAGGCACTGCCTTTTGCACAATCTGACCACCAAGGAAATCATAACTTTGAGGAGCTTGCATGGTTTGTACTGGGCCCAAACTAGAACCCCCATGCCTAAGCTGCATATTGTTCCACATGACATCTGACCCACCAATACTTCCGTCCACCACATGACATTGTCCAGAAGAATTCTCTGTAAGTATTGATTTTGCTTGATTATTAGGTACCCCTACTAATAAACCATCAAAATTGATAGGTTGACTCCTAGGCTGACTTCTTATAACACTCGGACTAGGATGAGCGGGAATTGAGCTTCCAAAATAACTACTTTCCCTTAGGTCAGGTGCATCACCGTGCAATTGCTTCCCTGTGGGGAGGAAAGAGTGCATTACTTTGGGAGCAGAAACCTCACCTGCCAATTGAGCATTAGAGTGTGCAGTCTGCATATAGTTCAGCTGGTGGTTATGCTGTCTGCTATCAGATTTATCCCCATAAAGACCCGCCACATCATGCTTCATCTGAGCTGAATAATACAACACACCATCGTCCTGCTGATTATTAACACCCGCCCATGAGTCATTCAATACAGACCAAGCCAGTGAGGCAGACGGTGCCTGATTCTGTGAAAGAGGCGCCTGTTCAAAAAAATTATGAACTCCATCCACCTCATGACTTCGTGGAGAGGATAACCTTGCCTGGTGCTCGTGTTGTTTTGGCGAGAGGAAATCAACGCTTGAAACATGCCGCTGCATTTGGGATGGGGGTTGAAAGTGAACTGATGGAACAGCCATTTCATACTGACCAGCCTGATTATTAATAAACAGTCAGGTACAAAGTGATGCTAGCACGAAATAAAACAGACACGAAACGAAACGACGTTTGATTCTCCTAATTTCTACATCCATAAATCAAGACTTAAGATTTTCCAAATAACTGTACTGAACAAACAATATTGTAGAGAAAAAATGGGATGGATAAAACATAATGATGAGGGAGGTAAAAGCTGATTACTCACCCCACCTCTCACCCCACCTCTCTGCATATTCACCAAATTCTGGAATAAAGACCTCTCCCCTTTAAACTTTTCTTCAAATGTTTTTTGAGCACCGAAACTGTAATTATACAGGCAGCATAACACATTTAAATATGCAATCGAGTTGCCATAAAACGCATGCGACATCAACCAGAAAACTTACCCTGCTTGTTCGTGGGAGAAGGATTCATTAGCATCCCGGAAACCACCCAATGTATCCAGACTATGCCCATCTAAAAAGCCAAATGACGAATAGGATGGATCTCCAGTATGTAAATCTGCTGGCATATCCACCTCTGGAATCAATTGGTCATCCACGTGGCCCAACTATGTCCATTATGCTCAAACATATTGAGCATTCTCTTGATAAATAGAGAAAGGAAGAGACAAAATTTTAAACCTGGAAATAATGCTGCTGTCGACCCTCAAGTGGTGCAATGCTGCAAGGAATTTAAGAGCTTCCTGACTCAGAATGTATTAGAGAAATTTCAAAGTTGAAACGCTTAAAAAGAGCAACATACACTCATTGGAAACATTGTTATGTGATCCCTACACATACATGCCTTACAGAGATTGATAAAGATGCACCCTTCACAATACATTATCCAAAAACATCCTCTTACAATTCAATAGACATATTCCTTCATTCCAATCACAATGCATTCCTGGTTCATATAAAGGTTATGGAAATTGGCCCCGATTTGCAGGCATGTAACTTGTTCTGTTGGGCATGTAACTTGTTCTGTGGGCTTTTCCAGGGCCATCACCATGGTATACTTGTAAACTTTGTAATTGCATTCCTTTGGTTTATCAAGCCACTAAACATTCATCACCTCTGGATGATTGGGCAATAGAAAACTACCTGCTTGGACGATCAGAAGCATAAAGTCTATCAAGGGTAATCTTTTAGGGGTCAGCGTCATATTCTTCAATGCCCACGAAAGCAGATCCAAACGAAACAATGCAAAACGTAGTTCAATTGCTCACCAATAACTGTTCATTTTGACAATCACCCCGTGCTCATCTTCTTCAACACGCCTTCTTTCTTTGTCCTCTTCATAATGCAGCTCTTATCACCTATCCTATGATTAATGTCCAACAGAAGACACGGCAAACCTCTGGCTTCAAACAAAGGGTTATTGAACACAACCAGACTTGTTGCATTAGACCCACAGTTATTTCATTAGCTCTCAATTATACTCTTCCTGCTCACACCATAGCCTTCGTCGCATTCATATCATAGCTTCACAACAAACTCATGCCAAATATCCTTTTCCTTCATATTAGGGTTACTCCAACCTCCAAGACCACAACCCCGGGAGACACAATTCAGATACCTAGGTTCCTCAGCTTCTCGGACCCGTTTGAGCTAGGATAAACTTGAGTTTGGGGGGGCCCAAAAACAATGGCAAATCGGCCACAACCCAGCTCGATCTGCAAGCAACAGAGGCAAAATGCGATGGCGGCGACTATTTTCCGATTTGGAGAAGTGGGCAGCAAGGGGCAGAAAGGAAAACCCGATCCAGAGAGGATTGAACTAGCTTGTGCAGGGTCTAGGTGTACTCTGTCTAATCTTCCGGCTGCCAGATTCAAAGAGAGAAGATGTGGCTGTTTCTTCTTCCTCTTTCGAGAAGAGACGGAGGCCAAGGCAAAACAAAATACACTAAAATGAATCTTCAATCGCATTGAAATGTCGTCTGGCGTCCGATGGCGCCATGTATTATTCTATTCTACCCACTTCAACGGCCCAGATATCTCCGATGCTATCCTCAGTCACATCTGAGCCGTCCATATGGTCGTATGACCTCTTATCGTATGGACGTGGCTTCGCACGGACCGGCGATGGCTTCGATTGAGGGTTTCGCACTCCCGAGGCGCCACGACCGTCGATCCAACCAATGATCTCGGGTTTGAAGAAAAATCCAACGGCCAGGAAAATGCCAAGTCTTAAAGAGGCATCTTAATGACCGTCTGCGCCGCATGCGGGTCGGCCGACCACGCTGGCATACGTACGCAGGTATACGGTAGCGAGAATTATACATACGTCTGGTATACATTAGGGTTTGCACCTTTTGGGGGGAAATCGAAGGTTTAATCATAGCTTTTTTAACCATATCCCTTTCATTTTTATAACCTTGTTTATGAAAGCCTTCATTTTATACGCTGCACTTGTCCTAAGATGTGATATTTTGGACCCCAATTTGGTCCTTTCCATTACAACTACGTGACAAGTGTCTCCCACAATCTTGGAGGGCTTCTATTTATGGCATGTCCACAAATGATGTGGCTCATTTATTTTGTGTTTTGTGTCCTATTTAGGTACTCTCCCATGAATCTTCTCCACCAATCATTTCTTTCCTGATCCGGCTTTGTGATATTAAAGCATGGCTTCATGTAATGATGTGGATTGTTCCATCATTCCAATTTGTACCCTCCCGGTTCAGGAATGTTAGGAAATTCATGATGTCAGTGTAGAATGTCTGATCTTACATAATGATTGTTGTGATTATAGTAGACTCGTAATGTCTCTGATACACCATAACAAATGAAGCTGATAATGCATACATAATGCCTAGTATGATTAGTTTTATCTGTTCGTCTGCATAGGCCCTCTCCCTTCGCCCACCTTCCATAGAGCCTTGCATGCAAGCATATAGAATACTTGTAATCGAGCGACCCAAAGCAAGTTTGTTATATTGTGTTTTGCGACATAAACAGAAATCTCGTGTTTAAAAAAAAATGGTTTGATTTGTCTCTTATACGTATCAAATGGAAGCAAGAAGTTTGTCAGAAGAAATGGCATGGGAATTAGATGCAATGTGCCTCATACGAAAAGCCTTGCGAAAGGACTTACCAATGGCCAAATAGCAATGGTACAATGCAATAGGTTTCAAATCTTAATGTTGGCTAGTTGATACAATGCAATTGGTCTAAAATCATAGTGTTGGCTAGTTGATATAATGGCGTGTTTTTATTAATTTTTTTGTATTCTACCAAGGGTAGATGTATATATACTACAAATATATAAGAATGTCATGTGGAGGTGGGGTGTGACTACATGGAACCTTGTTTGAAGAGATTTTGCTTAGAATGGATAGATAGATAGATAGATAGATAGATAGATAGATAGATAGGAGAACGAGATTCATGATAGTATAGTGACCCGGGACTATCATTTCAAACATGTAATGGATGCAAGTTTGCATATTATTATTTTGCTTTTGATTACCTGCTTGTGGGTGCAAATCTAGCATACCTTCGTGCAGTGAGTTTTATGTTTGTTGTTGGTTGCTTGGAAGATGTTCTTGCACATGGAAGCAAGGTAGAGTTGTATCATTCGTGATGGAAAAGAAGAGCAACCATTTGTCGACCAGCATCCTTCCCATGGTTTGGGTTTTCAACAACAATATAAGCATATTTCTATCAACATTCTATAGTGGTAAAAATTAAGTTTTCTCGTCTTCTTCATGGATGATAAAGCCAATTTTAATTCTGCCGGAGATGAGTCGAAGAAGGTGGTTGATGGGTCATTGTGCACCTCTGGTGTCGCCACTAGAATTGTTCGCATCAAGAAAAGGGGCAGTTCTGAAAGTAGTGTCCTTGACGAAAGCATCGAAAACATGCCCTATCCTGTCGGAGCTATTTTTGTGATTCTTTCGAAATAGAGTGAAGAAGCTGTTGCGTACGACTTATAATAGTGTCCAGCTTAGCAGGCTCTGCGCGTCGGCTTGGAATAGAGGTTGAGGGTCCTGGATCCGAGATCATAGGGGCTGCCCCCTCTAATTCAAGGGCCCTTGTTGCGGCTTTAGCTACTGACTTGGTGGCAAATGCACGTACCATGTTCGGGAGTTGCTGACACTTATGAGTACGTGGAACATAGCGAGCTTTGAAAGCTTGAGCAAAGGTGTTGAATCTGCACTTATTACCCATTAAGCCATTAGCTGAAGCATACCCTTCCCACCAATTACGGCCAGGACCCGTGAGGTTACTGATAGCAAGTCTCGTGGTGGCTTTATCAGTCATCCCATACCCATTGGCAACCTGGTGGATCTCCTTTAACCAAGACTCGACATCTATGCCGCAGAACTGGACGAGCTTGCGGGTCCGACAAATACTAGCGCTTGTAGAGGCAATCACTTCTTGATCATTGTCAATGGACTTCTCCTGTTTAGTATCAGACTTGGAAGAGTCGATGGAGTCCGAATTGGGGCGGGGTGTTGTTGTAGGACGTGGGCGTTTAACACGTCTATGGCATGCAGGCACACGACAAGCCATAGATGGTGGTGCACATTGCAAAATATACGCATGCAGTTTCGCCATCTGGCGCTTGATAAGAATGATCTCCTGCTCGCAAGTCAAGCGCGGATGTTCCATTGTAGCAGGCCATGGGGCCTGTCGTATTCCATCTATAGCAAAAGGCAGATTATTTATAGATGAGAAATGTATATGAATCAAATCAAGAATGATTGAACATATACTCCTAGCATCCATATGTAAAGGTTTCTATTCATAGCTTTAGCGAACAAAAAATGTTTATATAATACAAATGAGAATACGAAGTAGGGCTACATATAAAATAGTAACGATAGTGATTGTGGATATTGGAAGGATTTAGCAGTATCAAATACTACATTAGTGAGGATGTAAAAGATGTCGAGTGTAACATTTCAGACGTATAGCATAGAGGAAGATAGTAGGATATTCGTGCAAGATGAGCGGAATGTTATAAGATAAGGTTTAAGAATAAGCATAATGGTATGCTTGTGCATGAAGGTATTGGGTTCGGTATGATCTAGCAGAGATAAGCATTCAAGTTATCCCAATGGTTGGAGTTGACTATCTTAGATATATCGTGGTAAGGGATATGAAAAGAGTTTAAATCAGGAAAATAGCTAGAGAAGACTAGCATATACAGTGATGTTACATTCAAAAACATCCCGAGGATGGTTGGAATAGAATTGGAATACCAGATAATGGGAACCTTGCTCTATCCAAGGGTTGTAAATACCGATGAATTAAGCTAGCATTATAAGCTGAGAATATCTATTAGGTTTTGGGAATAACAAGATGTATAAAATATCGCGTTCAATGATGGAAGAAGAGAAGGACGACGACTTTTCCGATCATCCTCTTAGGCTGTCCGACAAGAGGGCAAAACATAGGAATTCGAAGTCCCAATGAAAATCAAGACGGGGTGTATAGATTAGAAGGTGTCAGATTATATAGACCAATAATCTATATATCCTAAGAGTTACCCTACTCATGGGAGCAATTCTAGACCCCGAAGTAGAGGCTGGAGGATCCCTTGCTTTGAGGGTACGCACCTCTTATGGGGTGTGATTATGAGACTCTTAAGAGGGTAAGGAATCAAATAATCATATAGCAGTTACTAACAAAGGTTCAAACATAGGGGTTTTCTATTATGAGATTGAGAGGGTGTAATGCCTCCATCTCATTATGAGGGAGCCAAAGACGAGAACATCTGAAATCGATCAAATTGAAGTTGACATGATAACACAAGAAAATAGGTTAATTGTGACAAAGCATGGTTGGTATTGGGACACAAGGAATATTTTGCTGAAGGAGCCTTTAGAAAAGCTCCTCATGTGGGGTAGTAGCCTTAGGAATTATGGCATAATCCCGTGGGGGTATCATAGTTTATGTACGGGACTGAAGTACTATAAAGCACTAGGGAAATGGTTGAAGTACCTGGGAATGCTATCAAAATGTAGGCAGCATATACCATTCCAACGTAGAGTTGGCTATTGTCCATTTGGGAAGTCGGTGGCACAACCACATCGTAAAGGTATATAGGCAATAGGTTTTGTTTCAAAAAACTACTAGGGTTACACTTTAGCCAAGTTAGAGCAGGGCTCTAGGATTGTGGGATGAGGATATATATTTACTGTGTACACATATGATAAACATCTCGGAGAGATAATCTATGCAATGATACGAGGAGAGAAAGACAAGTGTACCCCATACATACCAATGAAGGATCTAGAGTATCTCTGAAATGTGCAAACAACAGTCAATCTGTTGCATGCTAAGATAGGGTGTTGTAGTTGGCACTTGAAATAAATATCAACGAGCAATAGAATAAAGCTTAAGTTGATGGAGTTGAATAGTACAATAGTACAATTCCAAGATGGGTAGCGAATAGCAGTTACCTACTAGAGGTTCGAATGTGTCTTGCATAGACACCTAAGACTAGATCTCCCACATCCATACCCGGGTCAGGCAGAGGTGACCCACATGGGTCAGATGGAAGTGTAAGTTAGAACATAAGGCTCGAACATCAATACAAGCAATCGATACAAGTCAGGGTAGGTACTTTAGGAAGGTTTAAAAGAATGCAAGGGAGGCGCCCTGATGACTCGAGGTAATTTACGATTCATACGAAGGCTCACTAGCTAACTTAGGCCATGACTATGGCTTAGATGAGGATGCCAAGCCATTTGGAATGCCACAACAGCGGCATAACGTCATGACAGAGAAAGTAATGACTAACGTTTCTAGGGTGTATGACAACGTTGAAGCATTACCTCCAACGATATGTGGGTTAACAATATAGGGGGGTTTGGAAGCAACCCTGGACATAAACTGCTATGTCATATGGCATATAATAGCGGCTTAGAACCCACAAGACGGTTAAAGAATACCTAAAGGAGTAAATGAATTGGTGACCCTACGAAATAGAAGCCACAACCAAAGGGTGAATTCTATATGATGTGTCACGCGTAAGGCCCAGGATAACGAAAATCGGCCATGGGCGTAGAAAACATATTGAAGAAGAAAGGGAATGAAGGACCCTTATTGATGATATTTAGCGACCTGGATGGGAAGGTTATTACCTCCACGAGGCATGACTTAAAGGTGGGTCTTTCCTATTATACAAAGATAGATTTCTGGCTTGAAAGGCAGCAAGAGCTAAAAAACTCTTTAAACATTTGGTGCATGGCTTAGGGAAGAAGACTTTCATTTCCTAAGACAACATGGTGGATTGAATTCACCAAGAACCTTTTTAATAGAAGAGGCCTCTCTTGAGAGGTCTTTTAGTGGTACTGTCCTTTGGAATATTCACATAATCCCTTGGAATATGTAAGTTCATTTGTGGAACTTATTGACAAGTCAGCAAGTGCTTCTGGCTATTTATCCAGATACTTGGAATAAGGTGCGGAGCCAAGCATTTAATTTGGCATCAGGATGGTTGTTGTGGTCCATCTGGAAGCGTAGAAGATTGTGTATCTTTCAGAGTTTGGATATTCCTCCTGCAGTAGTCCTCCAGGACGCACAAGCTAGAATCGCTAAGGCCTACCGTTGTTCTTCGCTTGCTCCTGCCAATCGACAGTTGATATTTGAGTCCTATTTGAGTGTGTTGTCTTATGCATAGGTTGGTGGTTCTACTCAGTGGATCATGATTATCCTCTGAGATTTTATTCCTGCCTCTGCAGTTGTATCTGGCTTTTGGCTTGGTGTCTCAATAAAGTTTGTCGTTCTTCAAAAAAAAGATGTTTAGACAAAGTAATGGTTGGAAACACGTTGCCTCAACCATATCTAGATACCCTAGAAGGAGGTGACTAGTCAATAATGGTTGGATGCCATTGGACCGTTACGGTGGAACAATTCCAAAAGAGGATAGGCCATCGTCAATTTGACAGGCGTGTGATAGAGACAATTAATCACGGCCATATAGGCAGTGGAGTTTGGCACAAAAATAATACTAAAGCTTGTACTCTAGATAAATTAGAGTAAAGTATTGACATTGCGGTAGGGGTTTCAACACAAGCACTCATTATGTGTTACAAAGTATGTATCATGCTATGGGGGAGTAATCCATAAAAGGAACACAACCACCGATTAAAGAAATCCAAGCCCAGAGTCTAGAGGGGTGCTGCATGACAGTCCCTAGTCGGTTGGGCCAAGAGATATCCTTTCTTTGGGAAGTGAAACGAGTCAAGGCTTAGACACTAAAGAGAAACAACGTTAATTATAGTTATGTCTATTTTACTCCGAGGAGTTCCCTTCCATCGCTCAGCGTGAAAGTTTGTCGATATGGTTGCGGGAACCATTTCGCAATGATAGTAAGAACCCTTAGGTTATTCCTGCCTCACCATGGTCGCTTAATCCATCCTTCCTATGCAGAACCACTATGGCTTAAAGGGATTAAAGGGACAAACAATAGAAGAGGAAGTTATAGGAAATTTAGGCAAGGCTAAGAATCTTCCTAGAACTTGATCATTTTCTATCTGGGAAGAAGAAGCCTAAACTAGCAATAAGGCAGGCTTATAATTTGAATCTGCAAGCAAAATAAGTTAGGATTTAAACCAGGTCATCATCTGAAATAATTTGTGCCTATTTCCTGGAATTGGAAATTTTTTCTTAATAGCTGCATGTTTGTCCTGTTCAATTGTTATGCAAAATGCATACATGGAACTTGTTGCCCTTATGGAAATTAGTGTGAAGGTGCAAAGAAGAGAACTTACTTGTAGCAAACCTTTATGTAATGCATGGTACTGCTCATCTGTGATAGACTGCAAAATAGACTTTAAATCATAAACATCTTTTTCCCTCAGCAAAAGAGCAAAATTCTGCCAATTTAGGACATCATTGAAGGGCAAGTCATAATAATCAGATACAATTACTGCACAAAATTGTTTAAACTTTAGTTTATGGACAACAAATCTTAACAAACTACAAATATGTATAAGATTCCTGGAATGATTCAATGCTTAGAAGTTCATATGAGTTGTTCATGTGATGTACCTGAAATGCAACCATAGTGTATAGAATCTGCAATTTGAGAACTGTTAACACGAGACCCCTCCCCAAATGCAAAACTTAATTGTGTAGTACTGCTTCTGATAGACTAGTTCTCCAACTGCCCTGTTGGTACAGTTATTACTTATGGCAAGTATTTGTTATTTTCCCATAGCTTTGCAAGGACCACACGGATTCTTGAGTTTCTACGCCCTGCCGAAAAGCCAAGAATTGTCATCAATATAAAGAAACCTTGGTGCACGCGCAAGAGGAATAAAATGAAGCAATCCGTAAGAAAACCAAGTTCTATTATTCTATTTTACCGAAGGAAATGTAGCAAAATAACAAGGGGTTCCAGGGGGGATTTGATATGGATGTAAAAATAATAATTTCTGAAACCATATTCCATATATGCTTAAAATAATTGAATAGGTTGTTATAAAAAAAAAATATAGATTCAAGATGAAAATTAATCACATTAGCTCACTGGGTATATTGGTTACGGTAGTCTTATTAAGATATTGAGTGATTTTGGTAGAGGTTCGAACCCCCCATATTTCATATTCTAAAATCTTAGGCAAAGTCTGCATAGAGGTTCGATATTCCCTCAAAACCTTAGGCAAAATCGTATTTCATATTTCAAAATCATAGGCGCCTCCAATCATGACTATAAGCAAAACGAGAGGTGCCCAGAGGCCCCAACATACGATCTGGATAGTAGGATTGACGAATTCGATGACTGTGGTAGTCCAGGCTACTAAAAAAGATTGGAGTTAACACGCTAATGTACTTATGAAAAGGAGATAATGAAAATTCCAGTTGGCTCATGCTGACAAATATCAAATCTTATATCTCAAACACTTATAAGGTCTGTACCTATTTGAAGTGTCATTATCACCTCGTGGCAATGCAAAGGGCTGTAAAATTTGTGGCATCGATACATCTTTGTGGGGGATAAAGTTGCCATTATAACTTGGAGAACACACCACTCTGATAGAGTTCTTCACAAGATTGTGAGAATTTGTTCAGTTCACAACTTTAACAGTTTCAAATGTGCAGAATAAATTTGGTTGACCAATTGCCAGAAGTTAAAATTTGACAGAGTTAGCACTGTAGCTTGGGAACATGAGTTCTTATGGAGATCAAAAGAGAAAACCTTGGTTGCAGCTGATTTGAGAACCTGTGATAAGTAGTGAAGACAAGAAGGTCACTTAGGGTTGTTCAAACAATATGAATATGGGATATTCATATCATACCCTATGGTTGAAATAAGGTTGATATATCTCAATGGTTTAAATTTAACATTTTATTATTATTAAGATAATTACGGCATCGAGCAAATTGGAGGCAAAGGCTCGTTTGAAAATAGAAACAAGAATGGATATGGAATCCGGTAGAAGATGACGGCCTACGCGGTCCCTGAAGGCAAGGGCGGTTCCATCACCGTCGGAATTGCCCTACATAAACCTATGAAGTAAGATCAATCGATCCATCCTGAAGTCGGCTTGTAGTAGTTGATTCTTCTGTGACAGTTGTTTTCATAGAAATCCCTAGTCGAGAAGGTAAGGGAATGACTTGGTTTATTTTCATTGAGCTTATTCATTGATTTTATCTTCAATGAATAGATATTTTAAGCTTTATCATTATCTCATAAACAATGAGTTGGTTTGGTAACTAGAATGCATCCTTGTCAATTGTATGACTACTAAGTTTGTGAAGTTCAGTTGAATAAGGTTTGTGGAATTATATGTAAGACAAAATTGCTTAAGAGCAATTTAATGGTCTAGACATTATTTTATTGTTGAAGTAAGATTGTTTGGAAACTGTTTGACATTTTTCTCACATTGGTATCAGAGCTAGAAAAATGTCTAGCCATTTTGGTGCAGGGTTATTGAATGCCATTGAAGTATTCAAGGGAGACTCAGGGTTCCAGGTTTGGAAAGAAAAAATAAAACATGTATTACAAGTGGAGGATTTATGGGATATCATTGAGCCTGCTAATGCAGTAGCTAAAGGAATTGAAGACAAGTCTTCAAATGTGGCTGAGGAAGGAAGTTCCTCAACAAAATGTGAGAGCGCAGCTGAAGGTGATGGAAAATGGGTTAGTGTATCCTCTGGAGTAGGAGGTAGCAGTGAAAATCAAGCAAAGGTACGAGAAGGTCAAGGAATAATTCCAGAGCAAAGTAGGCTCTGGAATTGTTCTAAAACTGAGAGGGAAACATCCCAGAGATATGCGGAGGTATATGCTGATGACATATGAAGAAAAAACTTCTTCACAAATTGATGTGTTAGAAAATAAATTGAGAAGGTTGAAACTTGTTGACAAAAGTAATGTGAATGAGTTTTTGCAGAATTTTGATAATATAATTGCAGATCTTGAGGGTGCAGGGGTGACTTATTCTCAGCAGCAACAAGTCTTGGCAATTTCTAGAGGTGTGACAAGCTTAGGAAACATATCTGTTTTCATAAGGACAATAGCTAGAACCAGAGAAGAAGCAGAGAGGATGTTGAAAACTGAAATAGGAGTAAAGTTGGTGATGAAGAAGAAACAAGTCAATTTTTGTTCACAAAGGGGGAAAATAAAGGGGAAAGTCGAGGCAAAATTGGACCCTGTTTTCACTGCAATCAGCATGATCATATCAAGGTAAATTGCCCCAACTTGACTAAAGAAATAAATTGCTATAATTGTGGAGGCATTCTAGAGGCAGAGGCAGGGGAGGAAGAATCTCTAATGCAAGAGGGAGAGGCAGGGGAAGGGGAAAAATTGCTTTTGAAGCAAATGTGGCTGAAGAGGTCAAACTGGAAGAAGGAACTTCAGAAACAGATGATGAGGTAAGAAATTCTAAGACTTTTGTTGCTTGTTCAAATATTGATGATGACAATCTCCTAATTTTAGATAGTGGAGCTGAGAAAAGCATAACTTGCTCACCAAGGTTGTTAAAGGAGTGCAAAAGTAATAAAGGAGGACATGTACAAGTCGGGAATGGGAGTTTGCAAAGGATTGAAGAAGTAGGAGTATTAGAATTATTTGATCTAGAAGGGAAAGCAGTTAATCTGCAAAATGTGTTATGTGTTCCAAGTTTAGTCAGAAACTTGATTTCAGTTTGTTAACTTGTTACATGGACTTCAAAGTTGTGTTTGAGCAACTTGAGTGTAAAGTTTATGAAGGAAATAAATTGAAATTTTTAGGGAAACGTGTTGGAAATTTGTTTGGCATAAACTCTCATTGTTTGAACAGCATTAATATAGCTATTGTCCCTGATATACTATGTTGGCATGCGAGACTTGGCCATACACATTTGAAAACCATTGAGTATCTAATAAGCAAAGGGTTAATACAAAGCTCAAATAGCAAAGTGATTGATCATATATGCAAAGGATGCATATTGGGTAAACAATGCAGGTTGCCATTTTCAAGATCAAGGAAGGAAGGAAGGAAGGAAGGAAGGTCTTTTATCGTCCGCGGAGGCCAATCGGCCTATGGGACCCAAATTACACGGGTGCAGCAAGCCCGTTGCTACCCGGATTAAAAAACCCCCCCTTAGGAGGGAAAAACCGTCGCAGCAACAAGCCTGCTGGCAGCTGTACAAATATACATATACACATGAATTCCCGGCACCTCAGGTAGGCGCCCGGGGGCAGAGGTGAGTCCACATATCCAAAACCTCCTAGCGGTAGGAGCCAAGGGATCGAACTGACGGCGTACTGAGTAGCTCGTGCAGGGGCAGACCAAGTCGCACCAAGAGAATGTAGCGAGCCCGAATCTGACTATAGGCTGGACAACTCTGGAAGGCATGGCTTTCATCCTCAACAACCCCCAGCGGGCAATACTGACAAAGCCAGTCCTGGCATGGCTCTCCAACCCACCGACCCGTCTCAAGCCGAAGATGGTGGGCCCCTGTTCGAATGGACGCGATGATCCTGCGCTTCTTCCTGGGCAACTAAGAACGCAGGTAGAGCTGTGGGCCTCGAACCAGGGTGGGGTTTATGTGTTGTTTGTAGTGTGCCATCTTTACATGTTCCAGAGCATGGTGGTCCCAGAGCTTCCCCAGGAAACAAGAGTCCCGTACCCCCTCAGCCTATCCCGGCCGGCGTCTGTGTGCACCTGGACGCACCTATGTGCGTCACGTTCAGTAGCGCCCGACCCACTTGGCTCTCTTGTCCTTCCAACAAGCCCCGAAGTCGTTGCGGGCTCATCGCCACGGCCAGAAGCCAAGTCGCGCGGGAGCCGAGTGTCGCCTATGCCGCCACGGGGCCGCATGCCGCGGGGGCATGAATCCCGTGGTCCCGCAAGAAGATCCGATATGGAACCGAGGGCTTGACCCCAAGTGCCGCGTAAAAATGCCTTCGGACCTGCTCTAAGTCGTTCCAAGTCGCCAAAGACACCACTTTGGGCCCCACACCTCGACCCCATACGTAACAACCGCTCCTCCACGGTTCGAAACAAATGTATTTGGTGGCCCCAAATCCATACAAAACTCTATCATGTGACTATTGTTTTGCATTGCGCATAACGCCTTCCAACCTCTGCGGTCACCCGGCTTAATGGATACATCTCAATACATTGAGGACGGAAATTCCACCCCCGTGTACTTGTAGCCGGGTGTGACCTCTACCATCCCACGATCGATAAGTGAGCCGGAGGTGCTGAATGACGCGAGGAGGATATGAGGACCACCTTAGTCTTGGCCAGGTTGACACGCATGTCCGTCGCTTAGCAAAATGTGTCCGGTGGCATCTAGGTGTGCCCCGCATGCCCTCCGGGTGTAATGCGGGCCAAGAGGTCCACATCATCCGCATAGATGAGTGCCGGATGATCGGTGCAAGAGTCGTATACCGCCCCATTGGCGGCAAGCCAGGCTTCCAACTGGTCAATGTAAAGTCCAAAGAGTGTGGGTGAGAGAAGAAGACCTTGCCTAACTCCAATGCTGCTGGCAAATGATCGCCCTTCGGTTGCATGCGGCCCTCAGAAGCTCTCGTGACAGCCCAGACGTACGCTCGTTAGCAGATCCATAGGGAGCCCCAGATGGTGCAATCTCACCCACAACTTTTCCCGGGGTACTGTGTCGAAAGCTTTTGCAAAGTCCACAAAACAAAGAGCATGAGTCCTCCCGATGATTCCTGCCGTCCCCCACTGGGGCCCCCGAGTGTGAAGATGTGATCAATGGTCGAATGTCTGGGTCGGAAGCTTGCTTTGGGTAAGTGCCCCGACCGCCTCTGCCCATCCGGGTTTTCTTTGCTCGAGAATGCCCGCGCACAGCTTGACAAACACTGAGCTGACCATGATGGTTCGGTAATTGGCTGGACAGTGTGGGTCCCCTGCCTTGTAGATTGGAACAACCTTGCTTGTGGTCCATGACCGGGGAAAACCCTCTTGCAGCACCCTGTTGAACAGTGCAACAAGGACGGGCACCATGGGCTGTCCTGCCCACTTGAGCAACTAAAACTGCGGCCGTCTAAGTCCGGGCCGCCTTCCCATTAGCCAGCGCCTGCAGCCCCTCTTCGGCATCTTCTTCGTGATCACCGGCGGTGGGCCATGTTATGGGGCACATCCGTCCGTGTTCCCGGGGATCATAAAGCATTGCGTAGGTGTATGCTCCCATTGCACCGCCGTGATGTTCCCTCGAGGGTCGTGGCTGGCCCGCAGAGTACCTGCGCCGTAAAGTTCGGGTGGAAGGCGTCCGATGAGGGCGAACATTTCTCCTTGGTGCCTTGCCGGTACCTTGCCTTTGTTTCCTTGAGGAAGGCACGGTAATGGCCGGGCGGCCTGAGCTTCGTGATGTCCCGATCCACGATGAGACGGAGTGCGCGTTTGCGTTCCTTACACTCAGCATCAAACCGTCACATTGCTACGCGGGAAGGTTGCGGCCTCGATCTCGGTGTGGGGAGGTCTCCCAAAGCACACTGCTCGCCCACATTGCGAGGAGCTCAACCAGCTGGTCGGGTTTGTTTGCTCCAGCAGGGGCCGCAGAACCGTCCGGGAGGGCCGCGGCGTGTCGGCGTAACCCTCCGCTGCGCCATAATCCAAAGCGCAACCAGGCGGACAAGGTGCTGGCACCGGGGGGCCGAAGCGCCTGGCCAGGCCAGCTTCACATAGAGTGGGAGGTGATACGAAGTCGGCCTCCCTGCGTCCGGATTGTCCGCGCCGGCGTGAAAATGGTCGACAAGGTGTACATCCTGCTTGTGACCACTATGACATAATCCACGACACTAGTTCCGCCGCCGTGATTGTCCTGTCTGCAAGTGTACCCGTGGGAAGAGGGCCATTGTGGTAGGCCATTGCATGTGAGCAGGTCAAAGATACCGCACATTAGGAGCAATTGTCTGCCGAAGCGGGTGACCTGACTGTCATCTGAGTGGCGTGTGCAAGCTGCCTCTGCGGGACGCAACTGCAGCACATCATCCGCATCTAGCCACATGGCCTGTTCCACCGCGATGAACTCTCCAAGGAGCATGACTCTGCCCATCCGCTTGTGCTGCTGTATGTCATCATATAGATTGACATACGGGTCCATCCTGTCCACCTCCAGGTGGCTGTAATAGAAGGGACTCTCTGCATGGGAAAAGTAGCAAGTAGCTAGGAAGAGAGGATATCCGTCAGTGTGGTGCACTCGGATCCACAAGTAGCGGTTATGTCTGTCGGTCTTCTGGAGGGAAACCAAATGTGCCAAGGCTACCCGGTAGTAGCAGGCAACCCCACCGTGCCCACGTCTCCCTGTACAACTATTGAACATTGAAAAATGCTGGTACCCTGGCAGATCGGGCAGCTTGTGGCCTGGGTGTTCCCATGTCTCCATGAGGAAGATGAGTTACATATCCACAGCTACTGAATTGAGGCTATTGCCCTTCTGCCACGGAAAACCCCGACAGTTCCAGACCACCACCCGGAGGCACAATTCCTATTGAGCGGTCGGAGATGCTTGTGTAGTGTGTATCACGGATGGACCAAAAATGAGCAGACCGAAGTTGCGGGGGCAAACCGGACAAGGTAAGCCGATGCGCCAGGGGCAAAGATTTGGTCGAAAGGGAGCAGACCGAATTGTAGGGCGATTGCGGAGGACCGGAGCGAGGCGCTAGTGGTAGCATTTGGTCGAAAGGTGTGTACCGCAAAGATTTGGTCGACCGCAGGGGTCCCCGACCGGGCGGACTCCCTCCCCCGCGATGCCTCCTGCCAGACTTGGGGTAAGATCCCGCCACATCTGAGATGTGCCCTTCAAGAACTTGCCCCCGCCGCTAAAGATGGCCTCTGAACTTGTGCATCCGCAACCGTGGAACACCACTTCGGCCGGGTGACTGTTATTTGGACCCCACACCCGGGCTGGTCAGCGCGGGAATTGAAACAGTCCTGGACCAGAAACGTCATCGCCCAAGGATCGTATTGTGTATCTTCCGAGTGAGATTCTCTCCCGGCCTCTTCCCAAGCAGCCCAGAACTACCGGGTTGTGGCTCCGTCGCCAAGGCCCGCGAGCTCGGCGCCCCGGTGAGGCAGCACCGCCCACTCGCCCGGGTGGCGCACGCGTGTGATGATGGTGCGGCAGGGCGGGCCGTAGCCTATCGGGCGCTCGGGTTGACCAGTGACCCCGTTGACGCCTTGCGGGTTGTTGGGGCTTGCGGTAATCGGTGTGTCATGTCTTTGTAGCCGTTTTCTTCAAGTCCGGGCTCGGCTCTTGCAAGGCTTGGTCTGTCTTGCCATCTCAGCGTCGCGGTGCCGCCATTGTTCATCGCCTGCACGGAGGCCCTTGCCTTGCCGGGCAATGACGGTCGAGACTCCTGCATTTCCCAGTCCGTGCAAATCCTTCTCGAAGGGTGCTTTCGATCTTTGCTGGTTAACTTCAAGGCGACACCTTCCCTAATCTTCGCGGCGGTAGCCTCCTCAACTTCCAAGCTGGAGTGTGGCTGTGCGGGCGCCCGTGCCATGGCATTGGCCTCATCAACCTCGTCGCGGTGAGGCGTGATTGCAAGTGTCACCGCTCTGCTTTCGATGCGGTAATCTGTCTCGCAGCGTCCAGGGTATCCATGCGAGCCTGCATGTCTGCGAGCACCTGCCGGTCTTGTCTCTCAGAGTGCACCAAGCGGATGCTGTCGTCCATCCGGTGTGCTTGGGTCTCCAATTCAGTGATCTGTTGTTTTGCTATCACCAACTGTCTGCGCAACACGTAGGATGTTGCAGACTCCATCTCCGTCTCCAGGCCCGCAATGCGGGCACTATTGGCCTCAACCCCAGCTTGGATGGCGGCCCAAGGTTCTGCCAACGGAGGGGGCCCTGTGGGGCCTGAGCAGCTAACTTCCGGCTGCCGAGCCGGCCTGGCTGTGTGGGCCTTGGCCCCGGCCTCCTTCTTCATAGAGGATGTCTCTCCCTTGCCCATTGCGTCTGCACGGGGCCTCTTCTTGGTGGCCCTTGTTGGTTTTCCCAGGCAGGTTCGGCCTGTGGGAGGTCAGCAGACTGTGCTGGGGTTTGCCCGAGGTGGGGTGCTGTGGTCTGTGGAAGCTCACCTGCTAGGGGTGAGTCCGGACACTGGGCTGCTTCTGTGGCCATGACTGGGGGTATGGCACGTCAAGCAAGGTTTAGGCTAAGGGAGAGAGCTAAAGGGATCTTGAAACTCGTGCATACAGATCTTTGTGGACCACTGAACATAACAGGAATTTCAGGTAAGAGATATTTTATAACTTTCATTGATGACTACAGTAGGAAAACAAGAGTTTATTGCTTGAGAAGTAAGAATTTGGCCTTTGAGGCTTTCAAAATATTTGCAGCAGAAGTGGAATGCTCTACAGGTAAAAAAATCAAGTGTGTTAGATCAGACAGAGGAGGGGAGTATATGTCAGCAAAGTTCATAACTTATTGCCAGAAGAATGGAATAAAAAGACAATATACTTGCAGTTATACTCCTCAGCAAAATGGCATAGCTGAGAGAAAAAACAAAAGCATTTTAAATGCTGTTAGAGCAATGCTCAAACACTCTGGACTTCCTAATTTCCTGTGGGAAGAAGCAGTCAAAACTGCTGTTGTAGTACAAAATACATTACCAACAAAGACACTAGCTGGAAAAAGTCCAGATGAATTATGGTCAGGAAAGCCATCAAATTATGAAAAACTTAGAGCATTTGGATGCTTGACTTATACCCATATACCAGAAGAAAAAAGGTTAAAGCTTGATGATAGATCATTAATTACTTATTTAGTAGGATATGATGATCATTCAAAAGGATATAGGATATATGACCCTGCAAATAGGAAAGTTAAAGTCAGCAGAGATGTTGAATTTGTTGAAAAGGAATTATACAAGCCCAGGGGAATAAATATTGAGCCTATGCAAACTGAAATGACAAAATCTCTGGCAGAAGAGGAGCAAAACAAGGCAGAAGAATTAAGAGAACCATCAGGCGAATCAAGACATGAGAATGCTGAAAGTGATAGTGATGAAGATGAGGAAAAGGAGGAGACTGAACAAAATCAGGATATGGAAAATAATCTAGAAATCTCTCTTGAAAATCCAAGAGTAGTACACAGGAGAAGAAAAACAGAAGGAGAAAGGTTAAAGGAGGATTTAAACATAAATGTTGAAAATTATGGAAGAGAGAATGATGGTAAAAGCAGCAGGTTGCACAAAGGAATCATAAGTGAAGCATTAATGGTCTTGGAAAATGGAATTCCTGAGACTTTTGAGGATGCCATAAATAGTCTAAATGAAAACATGTGGAGAAAAGCAATGGAAGATGAAATAAATGCTTTTGACAGAACTGCAACCTATGAATTGGTTGAAATGCCTAAAAATATAAACATTGTTGGAAATAAATGGGTTTACAAGTTAAAGTTGAATGCAGATGGAAGTACTAAGTATAAGACGAGACTTGTATCTCAGGGATTCTCTCAAAAACAAGGTATAGACTATGAAGAGACCTATTCTCCAGTGGTTAAGTTAACAAGTGTTAGAATGTTAATTGCTATGGCAAATGCTTATGATCTAGAGCTACATCATATGGATGTTAGCACAACCTTCTTGAATGCAGATTTAGAAGAAGAAATCTTCATGAAACAAGCCCCTAGCTTTGAGGAAGGTGAAAACAAAGTCTGGAAATTAAAGAAAGTAGTATACGGTCTGAAGCAATCACATAGACAGTGGAACAAATGCATTGATAATTACCTAAAAGAACAGGGTTTTGAGGCACTAAAGTATGATGGAAATGTGTACATTTTTAGAGATGAGCAAGATTATTGTATAGTGGGAATATATGTAGATGATTGTGTTATGGCAGCCAGCAGCACGATGATATTAGATAAATGCAAGAACATATTGAAGGAAAGATTCCAAATGTTAGATTTAGGTGAGTTAAGACAATTTTTAGGGGTTGAGATTACACGATTACACTCTTTGAGGAAAGATGCATCAATACTATGATTGACAGGTTCAAAATGACAGAATGTAACTCTACTAGAACACCAGTTGTACCAGGAATGAAGATTTCAAAAAGGCTTTGCGCACAGACAGATAAAGAAAGAGAGGAGATGTTAGAAATTCCTTATAGGCCTCTGGTGGAAAGTTTGTTGTACATAGCAAACAACACAAGGCCTGATATTGCCTATATAGTGAACGTTCTTAGCAGATACAATAATGACCCTGGGAAGACACATTGGCTAGCAGCTAAAAGGGTATTGAGATATCTGAAGGGAACAAAAAATACTGGTATAGCTTTTTACTCAAATGATTTAATATTGAAGGCATATTGTGATGCAGATTGGTGTGGAGATCAAGATGAGCGAAAATCAACCTCAGGTTATTTGCTAATGCTTGGAGGAGGACCAGTTAGTTGGAGAAGCAAAAAGCAATCATCAATTGTCTTGTCTACAGCAGAGTCAGAATATGCAGCAACAACACTTGCAGCAAAAGAAATAGTTTGGTGCAAGAGATTTTTAGAAGAACTTGGTTTATTTCAAGAAGAAGGTACAAAGTTATGTGAGCTATAGTGCGATATATATAATTGTATTAAACGATAAGTATAAATGTGATGGGCATGTAAAACAATGAGGATAGCAATATATGAGTTGTTAAAACTGTAACGAAATAAGGAAAAAAAATTGATACAAAATTAAATTAGGGCAGATTGTAATAAACTAAACATATAGACAGAAGTTAATATGCCTTGAATGACTTGGTATTAAACAGTGCGAGAATTATAAGTGTGTGTGTTATATTAAAAGAAGAAATAGAAGTTGTCTAAATTAGATATGATGTGATATAGTATCACTGCAATGTATATCTATAAGAGTATAACATGAATGAATAGTCTGGTAAAGAGAGGTATGTATCAATCAGTATAGTGAAATAAAGAAGTGAGTAATCATGGATTCCAGAAGAGTTCCAACCATTGCGGAACTCATGGCCCCGAATGTAACAGTGGGACTTTCACAAACCGTCAGGCATTCGTCATTTAATGGTCACGGTTGACCCCAACACGTGCTCACCGACATGCAAGCTTCTGTTGAGGATTCAGGTATCTGAAGGCCTATAATGTCCTTCACATAAGCCTTTTCGAGAAGTATACATTTGGTTCTAAGATACTATATGGATTCTAAATGCGCGTGGATATGACGGACGAGCAAGTAGAACTACACGTGTCTTACTTGGTTAAGTGGACCCACTTACCAAAGGAGGATACAACATCAGTCCTCGAGGATTTTGATGGAGCTTACCTGGATTTCCTACGACAACGTCACGCATCCGCCAACAATAACGCCATCAACTCCGGCTTCGACGGAAAGCAGGGCATGCTACAACCACCAACCAATATCTCGTGAGCCTTTGATCCGTCAGGGATCATGCAGGCCAGCCTTCATGCAGCAGGAATCGGACTAGATGCATCATAGGAATGGGGATGTGCATATAGGCATGATAGGGCGCCTTCGTCTACAGCTATAATGAGAACATTACCATTCCTTATGCCAAGATGGATGGCAAGCCTTAGGCATGATAGATTTCCCCTTCTTCATTTTTTCTTCTTCAAAGGGGGTGGTCCCTTCAACCACAACATATAGATTAATTTGTACATACTGATGTCTTGTGATTCTGTAGGTCAAATCCGTTTACCTTGGCGCCTACAGCTTCTTTTAAGGGCCATTATGGGCCCATGTTCCTATTGTGATATGTATTTTTTTAGTTGCACTGCTAGGCCCTATAGGCTACGGTCTACCGAGGACCAATGTCGTGCTTGCTTATGTATTATTTCTACAGTGTCGCTTTTTGACCGACAATGGTCCTAAATGATGATCCTGTATGATCTATATATGTATCTTTTATATCACCGACCTAAGTTCGTTCAATCTTCCTTTCAATCTCCTTGTACTTAACCATCTAACCCCAATGCTACGGACAACATAACTCGTTATGTTCCCTTCCACATAACATTGCTCAAACTAATTACCATTCAACTCTCGTACAGTTATAAATTGCACATTATGCGTCATTTCAAACTTGATCCCTTTGAACATGACAACTTTTGTGTGACTTATAATTTTGCATTACCTTTTAAAGGTGGGGAGACTTGCCTCCGACATGCCACATGTTGGCCCAAAGCAAGATCAATCTTGATGCTGAGGACATCATCATTTTCAAGGTGGGGAGAATGTGATGTTCCACGTATTTATATGCCTTTTGGGTATAAATACATGACACATCACTATAAATAATTAATGGTGCATTAATTATTCATAAGCCAAGGTTATAGCTATATAAATCATTAATTGTTACGGTGGAAACCTAACCCAAAACCCTAATTCGAATTTAGGGCTTAACCTAATATTAAAAGGGCTAAAATACTAAATTAATTAATGATAACCAATTTAGAATTGCCACCTGGCCCAAATCGATTAGGCAAGGCAGACCTGCTAACTTGGAACACCCAAATTGGGGTTTCCACCTCCAATTTGCCCCAATTCGATTTGGGGGCAGTTGGAGAAGGAGAAGGAGCTTATTCAACCAGCAGGTCACGGAGGACCTGAGAGATGGGAGATCTAGCTCAGATACCAGTTAATAGGCTTAGTTAGCTTGAGATTCTAGCTAGGAACTAATCCTTGCTTGTTGGATGGATGATTAGTCTCTCTAATTTATGTTCTATATGAGATTGTGATAGATGTATCAGATATGAATGCTCTCTTTCTGTTCCTCCTGTGTTGTATGGGTAAAAGGGGGGTAGAGACCTAAAGGCCAACTAGGATTAGATATGCTCCTAGTTAGAACCCCTTAAATCCCATTAGATGCGGCATGTGCACAAGAGCCCACCTGGTTGTGGATGCTATATCGTGATTCACCAGATAATGGGCACAATGGTGAAACAGGGGTGGGGTCTTGCCTAGCATGGCTATAGGACTCCTATAGTGTGCTAGGCTTATAGTCGGTCCTCGCATTTAGGGCCGGGTATGGGTCCGACACCTCCTGGGTCACAGAAAACATGCCTATATGGACGTCCTGGGCTCGATAGGTGCGCCAAGGCAGCCCATGGATTTTGGGGGGTTGAAGTCGGGTACAAATGCGTGTGCACCGAGGTGGCACGTATCCTTTAGCACACCCAGGGATCTATTGTGCCCGGAGAGGGGATGCCTCCCTGACCTGCCTCATCGGACCAGGGAGATATAACCTAGAGTAGTCCCATAGGGTGATTCCATGAGATTGCATCTCCAAAAGGCTACAATCGCGCCATAGCATGTTTCAGCCTATCTACAAAGTGTGCATAGGAGGGACGGATGGGGTGGACTACCCTAACCATTGTTCTATGCCAGCCAACGCCATGTTATACCTCTATTTGTTGTTATCCGGAGGCCTTGACTGTCAGTCGATCCCCATGAGTCTGAGGCGAGGGTAGAGCCCTTATTTATGGTGCATTTCCTTTGTTATGTTGGTATTATGTTGTTAGTTGTATTGACGATGATGGGCCACCCTTCATGGTGGTATATTATTTATTAGTATTGTTGTCAGGTGCTAACATATATGTACGCTTTGACTATATAGGATTCCCATAGAAGGCGTGGGACGAATGACACCTCCGTGTATTTCACCGGACACTTGGCCATCACAAGTGGCCCGAGTCAGACAGAGGGCCTTTCCATGGTGATGGAGTCACCATGGGAGGGGAATTTTCCGTATTTATACGATGGGAGCATCGTATGGATTCGGGGAGCGTCATAGATATGACGTCTCACTAAATCAATGAATCACAATCCTTTTATTTGAATATTATAAAAGATTGTTTTCCTCCATAAACCATATTTTCATATATATAAAATATAAAATTCATCGCATATTATACTCATAATTACTAAAGCTCAATGCTTGAAAACATATTTTTATCTTGTTTACATGTGCAGCCTAAACCAACTACCAAGCCTTAACCAATTTGACCTTGCTAAATCCTTCTGGTGTGCCTTTTGCTAGTTTCTTCTTTTTTATATATATAATAATAATAATGGACAACTAGATCAACAGATGATGCAGACATAATTGTTGTCTTAAAACATACTGCAAACAAAATTATTCCTAAGAATTCGTTTACCTCCTTCATGGAGACACACTTAACAACTACTACTTTAAGTATGCAATCTGCAACTTCGCCTCCTTAAAATTATTCCTAAGAATTCGTTTACCTTCGTCATATGTCCTCATGGACACTGCCAGTGTGGCATGACGTAAAAATACTATCTATCTATCTATCTATCTATCTATCTATCTATCTATCTATCTATCTATCTATCTATCTATCTATCTATCTATCTATCTATCTATCTATCTATCTTTTGAACTTCATCCACATATGTAACTTCTTTATTCGTCTTGGTGCTTGGTTCAGGCGGAAGCTCTTTGATCTGAAACACTTGGGCCAAGGATCCACTAGGACGAGGGTTTGGTCTATACTCTATTCTGCCTTGATCCCTTTGTTCTCCTTTGTTCCCTCGGTCACTTCGTTCTCCTTTTGCATTTAACTTCGGGCAATCTACTTTAAGATGTGATCCTCCACAATAGAAACATCCACTTTCCTTTGGTAAAGATCTGTCAATTTGATTGCCCCACCTTGTTTTCTGAGCTTGGTCTTGATTATCTCCCATGCTTGGTCTGGATCTCTTGTTTCCTTTGTTCTTGCTATTGCTTACTTTGTCATTGCTTGCTTTGTCATTGCCTTTATCTTCAGGATATCCATCCCAAATGTTGCAATTTATTGAATCAGGATTTAACTTTCTTTCTGCGGCAATAGCTTTCTTCGTGGCCTCTTCTAAAGTCAAAGCTCAATTCTGCATATAAATAATTTTGAAGTCCCACTATATACTTGCATAGCAGTTCCTTCCCATTCAATCCGTCCATTTGAGCAAACAAGTATTGGAACTTTGATTTATACTTGTAAACTGATTCGTTGTCGTCTTGCTTGAAGAGATTCCATTCTTGTTTGACATTGTTGTGATAATTGGCAGTCAGGTGATAATCTTCGAAAGCCCATGTCAAAATATTTGGATCCATTCTTTTTCTTCCTTGCCACCAAGTTCTAGCCATATCTGTTAAATATTTATCCGTAGCCTGCTAGATTGATGTAGCTTTTCCATATGGAAATAAATCCAAAAACTGTAGGCGGGTTTCTCTTTTCGCCAGAGAAAGTAGGTAAACTTGTAACTTTTTTCAACCATTTGCATGATGATATGGTTGAAGATTGTTGTACGTTGACCATTGTGATGCAGATGGTTGTTGATTTTGTGGTGCATTGTTTTGCACATGGGACTCAGACAGAAATTTATATGCTAAACACAAATATTCTAACTATTTTTGGCGTTCTACTTATTGGAAGAGGCGAGAATAACCATTTGGTCTGCTATGTAGCTGGCATTGCTAATAGCTTGGTTATACTGCTGATTAGGTATGCCGAAACGATTGGTAGACATATCCAAAGGATTGGTTTAAGGATCAAGAAGCTCTTATACCAAAATGATATGAATATAAAATCTTATGGCAAAACAATATTCTCTGAAGATCAAACAAACAAAAGACAACTCAAAAATCCAGCCTCAAAGGCTAAGCTCACCACCCAACAGGGCTATCCTGAGCAAGAGATATTGAGAGAAAGACAGAGTTTTTGGAAAGGATTGGCTTAAAGGGAGAAATCAACTGAACACTAGAACATCTGTTCTAGCAAGATCTCAAATCAAAAAGAAGGAATTAATTAGAGGAATGGCTAGAGAAAGATTTGGGTCAATCACCGAGAGAATTGATAGAATCCACTATCCAATTCCTCCACATAAGTTTTTACCAAAATATTATCTCAGAGGATAGATTAGGGAATAGAGCAGGCTGAATTCAGAAAATCAATGGTGGTCTTTGAGTTCGATTTGTCAGAGGTTGCAAGTCGGAAGAGATGGACGTTAGAAACCCAGTTGCTGTTGAGCCGTTCAAGATCTACTGTAGCAAGTCGAATTGCTATTGGCTTGGCTGCAATTTTTGCCACATGTTTGATTCTGCTCCTTTAATAACTTGTGTTCTGCTACAAGCCTTTTCTGAAAGGCTTTCTATGACTTTTTAATAACTAAAAGGCTTTATCTTTAAATGGACTTCTTATTTTAAACCCTTAAGGCTTTGTTTACATACTTCCGACATTCTTTCTCCTTCTCTTGTCCATAGCCGCTCCCCGAAGCACCACCATATCAGAATGCAATACCTTGCGTTGCAAGAAAACAAACAGTCTAAATACCCTCAGGGATGCCCAAGTTGCACCCCTGCTAAGGTGCAAGGTGCACTGTTTATAACAAATAAACTTTGGTAAGGAATTAAAATAAAACTTAAATTGGCTGATAATGGGTGCAACATTCCCTAAGGCACAAAAGTTTCAACGGATCTGCTAATTCTGGCAGCGACTTCATGGTCACGGAGCTACTCCTGAGATTCCACCAATTAGCCCAAAATTTTGGGCCAAGGAATTTCGGCCCCCCAAGGAACACACCTTGCAATTTTCGAGACAAAAAGAGACCTGTGAAAAAATGTCGTTTCTGGCCCTTGGCATTTGAAAACACAGCACTTGTAACCGCATCAAATCGCATCTACCGCCTCTACCCTCGGAATCCTTGATTCCCCCGCGATGCTACAGAGTCCTTGACTCAGATTTGATGCCTGTGAATCCCAGAAGATTGACTCAGAGGATTCCAGAGGCTCCAGCCAACCAAGCATGCCTCTGTCTGGAATTCCTAAGTTGTTAAATAGGCCCCACATTCCTCATTGATTGGCTCTTCATGGAGCCAGTCTTCGTTTTGCAGCCCCCCTCTGATGTGGCATTATGTCAGCCCTTGATTTGCAGATTGTATGGTCTGGATCCATGCCATGTCAGGTTGGGGGGCTGTAAAACGAAGGTGTCCCGGGCGGGGTAGTCTTCGTTTTGCAGCCCCCCTCTGACGTGGCATTATGTCAGCCCTTGATTTGCAGATTGTATGGTCTGGATCCATGCCACGTCGGGGAGGGAGGAGGTAAAATGAAGGTGTCCCGGGGGTAGTTCGTTGTGCAGCCCCTCCGACGCGTGGCATTATGTCAGCCCTTGATTTTGCGATTGTATGGTGCGGATCCATGCCACGTCGGTGGGGGGCCTATAAAAGCGAAGGTGTCTCGGGCGGGTAGTCTTCGTTTTGTAGCCCCCTCGACGTGGCATTATGTGTCGCCCTTGATTTGCGTGATTGTATGGTGCGGATCCATGCCACGTCGGTGGGGGGCTGTAAAAGCGAAGGTGTCGGCGGGGTAGTCTTCGCTTTGCAGCCCCCCGACGGCGTGGCATTATGTCACCCTTGATTTGGTGATTGTATGGGAGGGCATGTAAAGCGAAGGTGTCCCGGGGGGATAGTCTTCGTTTTGCAGCCCCCTCTGACGTGGCATTATGTCAGCCCTTGATTTGCGATTGTATGGTATGGATCCATGCCACGCGTCGGTGGGGGGCTATAAAGCGAAGGTGTCGGGCGGGGGTAGTCGCTTTTGCAGCCCCCCGGCGTGGCATTATGTCACCCCTTGATTTGTGATTGTATGGTGCGGATCCATGCCATGTCGGTGGAGGGGCTGTAAAACGAAGGTGTCCCGGGCGGGGTAGTCTTCATTTTGCAGCCCCCCTCTGACGTGGCATTATGTCAGCCCTTGATTTGCATATTGTATGGTCTGGATCCATGCCACGTAAGGTGGGGGGCCGTAAAACGAAGGTGTCCTGGGCGGGGTAGTCTTCGTTTTGTAGCCCCCCTCTGACGCGGCATTATGTCAGCCCTTGATTTGCAGATTGTATGGTCTGGATCCATGCCACGTCAGGTGGGGGGCTGTAAAACGAAGGTGTCCCGGGCGGGGTAGTCTTCGTTTTGCAGCCCCCCTCTGATGTGGCATTATGTCAGCCCTTGATTTGCAGATTGTATGGTCTGGATCTATGCCACGCCAGGTGGGGGGCTGTAAAACGAAGGTGTCACGGGCGGGGTAGTCTTCGTTTTGCAGCCCCCCTCTGACGTGGCATTATGTCAGCCCTTGATTTGCAGATTGTATGGTCTGGATCCATGCCACGTCAGGTGGGGGAGGGGGGGGGCTGTAAAACGAAGGTATCCCCATGGGCGCAAGCAAATTAAATCCTAGAGGTCTCATGGAGCTTTGGCATCAGGTAGCAGATAAGAAATTACTTGCGGTTTTTTTTAGCTTCAGTTCGTCATTTGATTTTTTCATGTTTAGGTCCTCAGTAGCGAAGCCGAAGCCGCTATGTTCAATCCTCCAAAGAATGATATCATCCATTGCTCTCTATATTTAAGATGGTACATAGACAATATACAAGCCTTTGCTTTCTTTGTAAGCTATAATTATCCATCTCAGCCACTGATGTAGCTACTACATCTGATGTATTCTAGATTTCTTTCTTTGATGCATATTTCTTTCTTTGGTACAGGCTAATGGGAGGCTTGGTTCTAATTTATCCATCTTTTTTCTCTTTCCATCCTATAATTTTTGCAGCAGAAGACCGAAATGTTCTGCACGACGCTGCTTCTTTACTAGATCTAATACTGTAGCAGCATTCTCCTTCATATCTGGAGTGCTGCGTGTTTCAAGACTGGGATTCCTCTCTTAAGCAATATTCTAAGGCCGGGCTTTTGCTACACGTTTGTGTACCTCAGAAAAAATGTACAGAACCAGCTCCAACGCCTGTATATACATCCAAAGAAGGTATGTGAATGCTTAGAGAAGTGCCAGAAAGAAAGTGGTTTCCAGGACATGTATCATTCCAGTTTATATCTCAATGTAGGCATCTTATTGCATATCTTAATGTAGTAAAATTCGTCCTTTCTCATGCTGTGCAGGCAGGAATGAGTCAGCTTTTGTACTTGCAACCACAACCATGGAGGTGATTAAAGTTCCATTTATCTTTTTTCTCTTTCAGTATTTTGTTAGGTATCTTTTTTCTTTTTTTCTTTTTTTTGTGGATGTTAACACATCCTATGCAATAGTAACGAGCTATACAGAGATGTTGCATTGAAGTTCGATTTTTTTTAGAACATTGCAGAGGTGGTGATGTATCTGGCTAAGGCTTTGGTGAGTAATCTTGGCACAATCTTCTTTACTTCTGCAATGCATGTGGTAGGTAGACTAGAAATCACAAAATAATGTTTTGACATGTATAGCAAATGTGGTAGGGCCCTTCAATTTTATGCTAGAAATGCAATATCACGAAGTAGAACCAGATAAGCTTACATTTTTTAGCAGTTCAAAATAAAAAGCGTGCAGCGATGATTCAGGTGGTAATGGGCACAAAGATTCATGTTGGTATTATAGATAATGAGCTCCAATTTGATGTGAGTTTGTAACATTTAAGAGGTAACATGAAGGGATTTATGTTTGCTTATATCGATTTGATTCAAAGTCACTACACAATATGTTGTAGGCATTAGGGCAAATAGATGATGAAAAAATAGACAACAATGCTGGAATTGAACTAGATTTTTAGAGCTAATGAAATAATTTTTGTAACACTAGCTAACCTTCCGACTCTTTGTTTTCCATATCTTTTGTTTATCTGATCAGAGCTTCATTGTTTCATGCACAAAGATCTGAAGGGCAGTAGAAATGCGTAGGAGAATAATTCTTGCTGAAGCTGAGAGCATTTTTATACCATCAAATCTTTATGGAGAAAGAAAGAGATGAATAGGCAGTATGGAATGTTCAACAGGTTATTCAAGGCTCTATCAAGGCTCTATGATCCAGTTAAATATTTGCATGCGGAATGTTGCACTGTCATGCCATAGTTTCTTCAAGAGTTGTATTCTGAGCCGTACTCTTTACCAAGCAATATTATGATGTCATAAATCGTACAGCTCCATAGTCAACCGAGACAACAATTGATGCCTGACAGAATGTAGCATTCTATCCATGCACAATAAGTATACAAATCACAGAAATTAGCCTACCAAAAATGTTAGAAAGTTTGGAGAAAATATCGCACAAATTGCATCTCCATTGAATAAGCTTACAGGTGTAAAAACAGAATTTAAATGGACATCAGAATGTCAAGACGCTTTCCAAAAGCTTAAAATGATTCTAGCAAAAGCGCCTATCTTAGTTACGCCTGTATGGGATAAAGAATTCCACGTCCATACGGATGCATCTAAAACAGCAGTTGGTGTTGTGCTAACGCAACAACAAGATGGTTCTAGAGACCAACCTATTCACTATGCTAGCAAGCAGCTTAATCAAGCGGAAAGGAATTATTCCACAACAGAAAGGGAAGCACTTGCAATGGTTTATGTTGTGTAAAAGTTTCGTCACTATTTACTTGGAAATAGGTTCATCTTTTATGTTGACCATCAGGCCTTATTGTACTTGATCAATAAGCCATGTGCAACTGGACAGATAACACGATGGCTACTTATATTACAAGAGTTTAACTTTCAAATTGTTCTTAAGCCAGGTTCTGCCCACACCATTCCTGACCATTTATCCAGATTGCCAAATGGTGAGGAACCGACTGGAATTCACGATGATTTACCAGATGTGAAACTATTTCAAGTTAATGCAATACCTCCATGGTATGCAGGCATTGCTGAATATCTTACAAGTGGAAAATTTTCCGAACAAATGGACGTTGTCCAAAGACGTGATTTCTTGCGCAAAGTTCAGCCATATATTTTGATTTCAGGAAACTTATATAAAAGAGGCAAAGATTATGTGTTGCGAAGGTGTGTACAACCTCACGAAACTCATGATATTGTACGTGAAGCTCATGAGGGAATAGGAGGTGGCCACTTCTCTGCTGATTTAACAGCGAGAAAGGTTTTACAATCTGGTTTTTGGTGGCCCACATTATTTAAAGATGTTTATCTCTTTGCCAAGACCTATTGCCAAAGAATTGGTAAGCCATCTCAACGAGGTTATATGCCACTCAATCCAATTATGCCCCTTGGACCATTTGAAAAATGGGGAATGGATTTTGTAGGCCCAATCTCTCCACCGGCAGCTCGGACACGGGCACAATACATTCTTGTTCTAACAGACTACCATACGAAATGGGCTGAGGCTCGAGCTTTGAAAGATAATACGGCTCGAAGCGTTGCTAAAGTGTTATATCAGCAAGTTATCACTAGATTTGGCTGCCCAATCGAATTGGTATCAGATCGTGGTGGACATTTTATTAATGAGACGGTGAAAATACTCACTCGAGACTTCCTAATCATGCATAGGAAGTCCACTCCATATTATCCCCGTGCAAATGGCCAAGCAGAATCCACGAATAAGGTTCTTTCTACAATCTTAAAAAAAGTTTGTGAATCATCAAGAACAGATTGGGAAGCTAAGCTTCCAGCAGTTTTATGGGCATATCGAACTAGCTATAAATCTGTTACAGGCCACACACCTTTCCAGCTTGCATATGGTATAGAGGCAGTGATGCCTTTCGAATTTGTAACACCTTCGTTATGGGTTGCTATTCATCATAGATTAGGTGATGTAGAGTCTTTACAAAATAGACTATACAAGCTGGAAGCTTTGGATGAGAACCGACAAAGATCAATTTGGTCACAACAGGTTGCAAAACATCGGAGGAAAGCTTGGGAAGATCGAAGACAAAAGCTGAAAAATTTTGAAGAGGGTCAAAAAGTTCTACTTTATGATTCCAGATATCTAAAGCATCCTGGAAAACTGAAAAGTAGATGGCTAGGTCCATTTATAATACATAAGATAAATTCAAATGGTTCAATCCATTTAATGCGTTTAAAAGGTGATTTGTTCCCTACGTTGGTGAATGGTTCCAGACTCAAACGATATGAGGAACGACCAGTTGAGAAACCTCTTGAAGAGGCTCATATGGTCATATCTATGGAAAAACCTCCTATAAAAAAGAGAGTTGCAGCAAGCCAAAGAAATCAGCGTCGCTTATGCTTTGTATTTGCTCTATGGAAGTGTGATTTTCTTACTAATCATCCTTATCTAAAAAGGATGCAACAAGTTCAAAATCAGAATGGTATTCTGAAGTTACTTTTCACTCCATGTTTATCCACAGATGCTAAGAAATCATGGAACAATGGTGGGAATTTGATTTCTGAAGTCCAATTTATGAATGCTTTATATCATTTGGGATTTTGGCCACCACATAAAATTCTATTTTGCATAGTACAAGGTGAACACATTATGAAACGAGGAAGATTATTTTATAACAACCTTGTTAAAGAGCAAAGTAGGACACGATATCAACTCCAAAAAAGATCTTGGAGGCGCCAGTTTCTTATTCCAATTATTCCAAAAGGTTCTTGCAAAAGATCATTTTCTCTCAATCCTACATTACCCAAACTGGATCATAATGCTACTACACTATTAGAAAAAGCAAAATTAATGTCCTTTGTGTGTATTTCTATGCCTATACCATCAGAGGGCTTAATTTCAGAATTTCTTACTTCTTATGATCCTAGCACGTATTATGGATTCACTCAATCAACTGGTTCTATCCAATTGACACCATCATTGGTGGAAAAGGCTTTAAAGTTACCCAATGCTCCCGCCATTTTAGTTCATCAATTTGTAGCTTGGCAAAAGTATGGAATCAAACAAGAAGATCAAGGATACAACATCAAGGATGCGCTGCCACAATATAAAAGTTTGCTAGCACATTTGAATGCAAAATTAACATCCTTAACTTCATATTCTGCTAATAGATGGTTTGCTTATATTTTTCAAGCCATACATGGTCTAGAAATTCCTTGGGCCATGGTTGTTCATTCTCAACTTGTTTATGCTTTAGGCAATCGGTTTGAAAGCAGCCCATGTGCTCAATTATGTAAAGTTCACTTACAACTTATTTTTGACTATCTTTTATGTGAACAGGAGGATACACCAGTAGAGATGATTCAGCCACAAGAAGCACCAGTTGAGGCAGTTTTCCATGTCCAAACCGTACCTCAAGGGCCTCAGGAATTAGTCAATCAAAAGATCCTTCAGTTTTTCAACATCCAACAAAAGTTTATTGAAGAGATAACAGCTGAAAAGGACACACAGATTGCTGATTTACAACAGCGAAATACTGTTCTTCTTACCAAGATTACAAGTTTAGAAGTTGAACTTCAAACCAAGAAAGAGGATGCTGAGCTTTTTGCTTTTAAATGTACTAATGTCCAGCCGCAACGTGCAAATGCTATCATTCAACAATTTGAGCAGCAAAAAGCTAATTTCCGGGAGAAATCCCAAAAGCTTGTCAAAACCCTTGATGAGGTAAAATCTGAAAATATCAGACTTAGAGCTAAGGTTGCTGACCTGCAAACATCGCCATTAAAATCTGTTGTTGCGTGTCCTGAAAGTTTCTTGTCTCTACCATTATATAAACCTGCTACTTCTGGTGAGTGGAGGAAGAATTTCTTAGCTGATCCTGAGACATCTACTTACTTCCAGAATGCACCAGTAGCTTTGCAAAACAATGCTAACTTTGATCCTAGGTTCCGACGCAGGTTTCCCTTGACTGAAAACAAATCCAACTGGGTTATAATTCCTGGTCAAGATTGGTCTGATACAAGAACCATAGTTCATAATTTACAAGCTTTTGTGAAAACAACACAGTTCAGTCCAGACCCAATTGTTTTTGAAGCAGCAAAATTTGCTAAGTTGCTGGAAATTATCATCACTCCACATGCTAGTGCTAAGGACACATTGATCAATATCAATCCAAACTTGTCTTGCAGGAAAACAAAGATGGACACTGCACTATTCTTGAAGGCAAATCATTTACCATCTTTACTTATTGCTTTATTTGAGAAGATGGCTGAAACCGGATTTCTCATTAATGCTTCTTCGGCATATTCTGATCCTAAAGCTGCAGCCCAGGGTAAGCGACGAAAAGAGATTTATACATTCTACCAGAATTACAGGCATGTTCACTTGCTGATGCTGCGTGAAGGTGGAGAGCGATTGCTCTCCACAAAAATGGGGAATAATGATAAGAGAAACAAAGAGGAAGATGTGGAGACGCAAGCAACCGAGGAAGCTAAGAATGCGGTATTAGAGGCCATGTTCGATCTAGATGAAGACGACGAACGGGATGAAGATCGGCACTTCAAACGACATCGCACTTAGGTTTCTGAATTATGAAAATGACTATTGAAGTTACTAGGATAAAGTAGATGGTAGAAGTTGGAATTTAAAGTAGACTTTAATATTTGAAGGTTGAAGTTATTGTGCTTGTGCCATGTGGCAAACTATGAACGGTGGAGATTGTTTGTTGAAACTATATAAGGAGCAAGTACTTTGTTGTTTTTAGGGAGATTTGAATAGAAGAGGTTGTTGTCGTAATATTGTTGATGTGTTTCCAAGTGCATTTTGTCTCCCTCACGTAATAATATAATAAGGGCTAAACAATATGAATGTCTTAAGCAAATTTCATTAAGAAAACCTAATTAAGCAAGAACGTAAGTAAAATCGAATTGGGTCAAGCGGCTTGCAACTGTTTTGACCAGAGCTTCTTGCCGCACCTAAGTGCAACGGTTTTCAGACCCTAAATGGGTCGTTTTGGATTAGAGAGCATTGATTTGCTCAGGGTTTCCTGCTCCAGGCTTTCGGTTCAAAGCTTTTATCATGGCTGCCACAGGTCCTCCTGGTGAGAAATCTCATTGATTCTGATCCTATTTACAGCAAGTGCATTGCATTTTAATCCATTCTAATCAATTTGCTCATATCTAGCAACTTCTATGGAGATCCAAGCAATAACGGAAGAGGCTTCTGAGGTGAATTGGAATGCATATTTGGAGAGTGCCTGGGTGAGTTCTCTTTTTTTTTTTATTGAAGGCATGGTTGGTGGGACTTGCACCCACCCACGTCTCCCACCCGATGGTAGCCAGTGGGTTTTGAACCCTGGTGGGGATTACCCCAATCCAAGGCCTTACCACTAGACCACCACCGCATTCTACTTGAATGATTATTGGAATGTTTCAAGCTTATTTCTTAGATGAGAATCTATATGTTATCAAAGTGAGAGTTTGTTAACAAGAGCTGCCAGCACACCTAAAGATTCATAAAGTCTTCCATGTGAGTTTGTTGAAGAAGCACTCCAAATCCAGATGAAGTCTTGGACACTCCAACATTGTTGGAAATGACAGAAGAGCAGCTGGAGATAGTTCCAGAATTGATTCTTGATAAAGCCTTCAAGAAAACAAGGAGATTAGAGTTTCTCCAATATTTGGTCAAGTGGAAACACTTGCCGGTGGAAGACGTGACTTGGGTACTTAAGAAGGATCTAATAAAGCAATACCCGTTTATGGAGCAATGGGACGGCAAGGTCATCTCCGAAGAAATCGACTCAGGCATGTCGATTTGTGTTTAGATTAATTTCATGTGTAGTAAGATTAATCTACGCATGCAACCTATGCTAGGTATGGATTGCATGCGTTGTTACTGATGATGAGACCACTACGGTGATCTCTAGGACGTGGTATAATGTCATTGTAGGCATGACCGCGGTTTTGCTTGGATGAGTTGGGAGGACGTCACCTTCACGCCCAAGGCAACTAAAGGTGTAGGCATGAGTGTCATCCTAGGCATTATAGGGCGCTGTCTCCACGGCCACGATGGAAGAAGCATCCTCTTTCTACGCCGAAAGATTAGTCATGCATCCATTTAGTTAATTAGATGGGTGGTTACCTTATAACCATAATTCTATTAATAATTAAAATGGTACTAATGTAGTGTCGATCTGCAGGCCAATAGAGCGCTCCTGAGGGCAAGGAGGTCGAGCTACGAAGACTTGCAACACAAATTTTGTTGAAATGTGTTGCAAGGAATGAAGAGTACCTCGAACGATTATTGTATATGGAATTGTTAAACTTTGATAAACTTAAATGTTGTGTTAAGTAAGGCTAATAAGTACCTTGTTTTGATGAAGTTACAAATTCATAAGTTATGGAATAATGTAATGTCCTAGTAATGTTTTAAAAATATTACCTTGAAATAATTCTAATAAGTGTACAAGTATAATAGTAATAAATTGTATGCATCTGGGGAGACCCACGATGCTGCGGACAACATCATTTCAAGGTGGGGAGAATGTGACGTTCCAGCATAGTATACGGTCCCAGGACGTTACTGCCTCGTCACGCGTACACGCCACTCCGATTGACGTGTACGCCGACGTGTAGCCAAGCAAGTAGCGCCCTAGGGGGCAACTTGCAAGGTGTGTACATTTATTTATGTGCACATTCATTCATGTGCACGTTTATCCATGTGTGCACAATTACCCATGTGGACACTTTATGCCACCTAGTTAATTAAGGCAAGTGGGCCACACCATTTATCCCACATGCCTCAAGGGATAATGGGAAACCCTATCCCTAACCCTTAGTCTATAAAGGTATAGGAAACCCTAGCTTTCCATTTTCGTCCATAGCTTTCTAGGGCTCTGTTTTGCTTGCTCCAAGAGCCAAACTCGCCTCCCAAACTCTGTCTGAGTAGTCTAGCTCATCCATTTCCCTTTCTAGCTTCATCTTCTAGCAGTTCAACAGCATGGTCGAGCTTAGAACAGGAGGAGCAAGCCAAGGATCAGGTATTTTGTCAATTCAATAGTCTAAACCGCCTCCCAGACATGGAATAAGTAGGTTTAGCCTATTGATTTGCCCATAGCAGCGATCTAGATCTCTAGATATCGAGCCATAACTAAAGAACCTAACTCTGTGATTTAGATTAAATCTTGTTCTTTAGTTCTTCTGTGATATGTATGTAGTGATGATCTCTGTGGACTCATTGTATTGGGAAGGGGGGTAGAGACCTTAGAAGCTTAGTAGTATGATGCTCCTAGCTAGCCCTCTTTAATGCACTATTAAATTTGGCCTGTGTACAAGAACTACACCTGGTTGTGGGTGGAGGGGCCAGACTGGCTTATAAGGAGGTTCATGTCCTGACTCATGACCATGTCCCTCTGGTAGTAAAGCCTATCGGGGACCGTTGTGGACTAGACCTAATGCTCAGCCACTGCGTGAGGGCTTTGCATGGGTTCGACACTCTTGGGGTGGTGGACACCTTCCATGGAGTTCAGTCGAGTACGGGCAGTGGCCCTCTAGTCACCTTGAGTCAGCATGCCAACCTCTGGTGGGAGCAATCCCTACCTGCCCCATCGAAACTAGGGAGATGAAACCCAGGAGTAGCCCCTTTGGCTATGCATCCGACGGGCTACAGTCAGGTCCCAACACTTTTCAACTTACTCTGCAAAGTGTGCACAGGAGGGGCGGATGGAGTGGACTACCCCAAGCCATGTTCTAATGCCAGCCAAATCCATTGCCATGAATTCTGTCTGCAATGACTTCTAGAGGCCCAAGCCGTCAGTCATCCCTCTCGAGTCTGAGCCTTGGGTAGGAACTCCTATGTGATGTGCTGATCTTTGTCTATGCAGATATGTGGTGAGCCATCCTTCGTGATGGTCATGTGATGTTGATGTTGTATACTGACATGTATGTTTATGCTTCCGCAGCTAGGTAGGCCCTGAAGGAAGACATGGTAAAATGACCCCTTCGTTCTTCCCACTGGAACTCATCAAGGTTGCAGTGACACGTGGAGGGCCTCGTATCAGTATGGAGCTGGTATGGGGGATGAACTCCTGTTTGTATATAGTGAAGTGCATCGTATACGAGTAGGGGACGTCACAGTCATAATGTAGCATGGCTACTAGTTGCTGATTTTAATATGGTTGAGTTTGATGCAGATAGGTATGGTAGGGGTACACAGGTTGTTCAGGGATTTGAATGTGAGCAGTGGAGGCAGCTTGTGCTGGACTGCAGAATGGTAGAGGTTGACGGAGACCAGCCTTTTATGTGGTGTAATGGCTGGACTGGACCAGGTAAAGCTTACGCTCGGCATGATCATAGGTATTATAATGTAATAGTTGTTGGCTTACTGGGTAAGTGCAAAGGACAAATATGTTGGATAGTTCCATATCTGATCACAATCTACAATGGCTTTCGGTTACAGCGCCAGTGCATAGACGAGCTACAAGAACCTATTTCAAGCTTAACACTCAATATATGTCAAACCCAAAGTTTACTGATGGCTGCAGGCATGCTTGGTCTTCTACATTTTCTCATCTTCGAGGTATGTCTGGGGTTGTTGACGCTTTGGCAGCAGTTAAATCCTTTGCTAAGTAGCGGGGACGTAGGAAGGCGCAGGCAACTAGAGGCCGGCTACTAGCTTTGTATATGGAGCTTCAAAATGTGTCGTTCACAAGCCCCTTCATCAGGTATTCGAGAGAAAGAGTTATTGGTAGAAATAAGAAACATTGAGTCTATACATGCAACTCAAGCTCGCGTTGTCGGTTTGGATTGGTTTAAATTGGGAGATAGATGCTCTCACTTCTTCTTTAGGGCGACAAGGAGAAGACGTGTGTCAAGCCCTATATCTTCGCTACTTCTACCTGATGGGTCTGAAATTTCTGATGCTGGCAGTTTCTTTTTGATCATTTTTCTGCTTTTTTTGCTGATCAGTCACTGCCCTTCCAAGAGGACATGCATGAGGCAGTTTTATCTAAGATCCATCCTATTATTTCCCCACAGCAGCGTGTTCAATTGGAATCAACTATTACTGTCGATAATTTGCATTCTGCTGTAGACTCTTTAAAGAAGAATAAGTGCCCAGGCTTGGATGGTTTTCCTGCAGAGTTTTTCCAAGCTTATTGGAATTGGCTTGGTGATGACGTCTTCAATGCTTTCTCCGAGTTTCATCGGTTCAGAACTTGGATAAGATCATCAACAGTGTTGCATTTCCCTTATTCCTAAGTGCAAAGAGCCTAAAACTATCTCGGATTGGCGCCCTATAACTTTGTTATCTACGGTGTACAAGATCTTTGCTAAGGCCTTGGCAGAGAAAGTGAGGAATATCTTGGCAGAGTCTACCTCCTTCACACAATCAGGATTTTTACCTAAGCGCTGTATTCTTGATAATGTGGCCGCAGCTTATGAGGGGATGTATTGGGCACATCTTAAGTGTTAGCACATTGTATATCTCAAATTGGATTTTGCTAAATCCTATGACAGTATAGATTGGAATTTCCTACAAAAATGCCTTCTGACATTGGGATTTGGAGAGTTGTTTACCAGAGATGTTATGAAGCTCCATCTTTCTACTCGGTCTACTGTGCTTTTTCAGGGAGAACCATCGGCTGTGTTTCCTTTTGGTAGAGGAGTTCGACAAGGATGTACCCTTGCCCCGTTATTGTTCACTATTGTGGCAGAGGTATTGTCCCAGCTATTCTCTTCGGCTACTGAAGATGGCGTAATTCAGGGATTGACTATGGAGGATGGTTCTCAAGAAGTGTGTAATCAGTATGCCGATGATACATTTCTCTTTCTAGTGGTTGAGGATGATAATCTTCAAAATGCTAAGCTTTTGCTGGACTCTTTCTCCTTGGCATTAGGGGTTCTTGTTGGGTGGCTAAAGTGCTCTGTTTTATGGACTTTAGATGTGGATGTTCTTCCCTGTGTCCACGAGTGCTTCCTCAAGGGAAGGCCACTAAACTCTTGGGCATTCCTGTAGGTATATATATCTCTACTTCAGATGCATGGGATGTTATAGTGGAAGGCGAGCCCTTCAAAGGGGAACTAGATAGGTTATCCCTACAATATAACAATCGGAGGCATTTGCTTGCAATCATGGCTGCTTGAATGGGAAAATTACTCTAAGACATCTAGCCGAATTTCTAAAGAAAGATATGGTGTCAAAGCTTCTAAAGCAAGCTTCGGAACAACCAGAAGCATATCTGACAATGCATGAAGCTATAAGGATCAATAGTGTTCATAGCAATGTAATGCAAGCTTCAAAACAACCAGAAGCATATCCCACAATGTACGAAGCTGTAAGGATCAATACTGTTCATAGCAATGCAAAGCACCTATTCACAAAATAATCGATCCAAATAGCATATAAGGTATTGGCATATACCACATGACATCACAAAAAAATTAAACCTGCCAAATAAGCAACTTCAAACAAAATAGCAACATTAGATAGATAAAGCAAATGTGGCATAACCTAAACATATATTATTATGATTGTTCATAATGTCCTTAAAGATGACCTCTAGCAGCTGCTTAAGAGGTTGTATGCTCATCATATTCTTGAAAATAACCTCAAACAACTGATTACTAATGCAAGGATGCGTTTTGTAACGACGCGATGATATGCAAAATTCTCAATCACAAACGTGTTATAGATACAAGAAATGTGTTCAAAATTGCCATTTGTGCAACTCGAACTGTCACAAATCCCTTACTAAACAAGGCCTAGAAGTTATGGTACATCCAACTTCACAGGGTTAGAACTAAATACATGTTCGTGGCGGCCTTGGCTGCCGTGATAAATTTCTTGTAATAGTAAATCTCTATTCTTCAATATAATAGCCAAATCAAATTTGGATAAATCGTAAAGAGATAGGCATAAAATAAATCCACGTTTCTCTTGATTGAATCATCCCAAAACATAGCAAGCCCCTATTCAATTTATTGCACACTAACCAAAGCAACTTTTTGTTGGATTAGTTTGATGTTGTATTTGTTAAGTTTTCATGTTTTGTTGGCCCAACAGTGCATGATATAGTGTGACATGCATTTGTGAAGGCAATCTCCCCTACAACAATAGATCACGACATTTGTTGCTTTAGATGCTTTATCATTGTGTGAGATTAAATTGTTTTATGACTGCATGCGATCCGATATGATTTCGATTCTAGAAAGCAGTCAAGTTTGGCCTCTACTAATGTAGCTCCCCAGGCTGCAGTTAATGCTCTTGCATGGCAGTCATCTGACTCTATAACAAGAGTGTCATTTCAACGATTTAGTGATTGGATGTGTAAGGATGTGATTGGGACATTAAGGTTCTGGAATTCCTGTGGTGGAGGTGGATCATCAGGCGCATATTAGAGGTGCTGAGAACTTATCTTCTCATGCAGTAATTGGATATTTTACTAGTGATAATCTAGATTTTATGCGATTTTCTATCTGATTGGCTCGTTTATTGAGGCATCTTCTGCTCTCCTTTTTTTAATCTATCAAGTTAGTGACAAAAAATATGGTTTTAATTATGTTTGAGAGTAGTGATACAATGCAATAGATAGTTTGGTGCCTAGAGGGATTGATCCACTTGGTGGTGCTTACTTGTTGTATCAGTCATACTCTCCTGATTTTTCTCCTGGTATGGTTAGTGCATTGAAAATGCCTTGTTGGTTTTCAATACCTAACCTACCTCCATTGCTGGCTCATCAATTTTTGGTATCCATTGCAAATGGGCTAGGTACACATATTTTTTATTTTATTATGAATGGCCCCAAAATTTGTGTTTTTTACCACTTGGCTCGCCATTGTTTTGTTATATTTTGGCATTTTGCCTTTGGTGCATGCATTTTGGCGTCTGGAGCGACGACTTAGCGGCGTTTTGTGTTCTTTTTTTTCTTTGCAGATCGTTTTACTATAGTCGGAGGTGCGGGATGGCTCTTAATCGTCTTGAACCCTTTTTCTATTGTAGCATTGTAATGCCACAAATGTCAGGCAAGGAATTTAGCGACTTCATGATGACAATGATGAAATAGCTTCTGCAATTTGACTTTTCTATTTGAGCCGTAACAAGGTCTTCTTGTACTGAGGACTTGGTGCCTTTGAGATGATTGTCGTGCTGAAGAATATGGAGTCAATTAAATGCATCTTGAATCGTACCAGAAGATGGAGAGCGATCAGGTCTGACGGCTCCTACCCGACAAATAGAGACTATTCTATCAACATCCAGATCAGAGTGAGTGTCTGTCATCGTCTCTTCAAGCCCTATGATACACAGATTTAGGGCTATAGGCGGCAAAGTTCCTGGACCTTGCCATGGTCCTATCTGTCTGTGTCCCAGCTCGAAAACTTGCCTCTCTCTTAGGTATGTTGTCTTCTTGCAAATTCGTCATTGGCCCTTTCTGCAAATTGCTCTTCTTTAACATTTTCCTTCTCTATGCCGGTATAACATCTTGGAAGTAGCATGTCACCTCTTGCCATTGCTGAATTGCATGCTTGGTGTTCATGGTTTCATGTTCTGAATAATTCTCGTATTTGGGAACCTTGTTATGATGCGGTCATGATTGGAGAGTCTCGCTTCATGATTCAACTTTTGGAGTTGGTTTCTCAGGAATGTTTTTCGACTCCGCCTCTGCTGAATCGTCCACCTTTCATGAACTTTCTTCCTTGCTCCACTTCGTTTCCACCAATGTTGACATGCTGTATGGGAAAAAGATAACCCGCATATGGTGATTCCATGAATGCCTTTTTCATCCTCGAAAAAGGTGGCTCCCACATTCCTAACTTAAATCTGCTTTCCCTTAATCAATGGGCAGAATACTTATCCAAAATTGAGGATTTTGATGAGTATGGACTTCCCGTGGATGCCTTTTGCCTTCTCGAGCTACGATGGGAACCTCATGATTGGGACCATTCTGCTAGTCCTTACAATCATTTGTTACCAACTTTTAATTGCTGGTACCCAATCCCTGATCACCGTGTACCCCAAATGCTTTAGTCAATCTTGATACGGTCTTAACAACTATTGTTTGCCGCCTCCTTCCTTGTGAAGAGTGGTTTATGGTATAAAAAGCTGGACCTCAAACTGCTGAATGGTCTAGAATAGCCTCATTTGTTTCCTAAGCATAAGGCTTTGCTTCTTTCCAACGTGATATCCAGCCTCAGGTTCATACAGATGCTCAAGAACATTCTACTTATGTTCAATCTTTAGTTCTTGCTCCTTTACCTATCCAAGAGCTGAGCTCATGATCTATCACACGAGCTCTTAGCATGACACATGCTTCTTTGTCCATTGCTCCTCTTAAGGTTGATCCTCATAGTGTACAGACCTCTGAATCCGTCCACGGTCCTGATGAGGCCATGTCTGATGGTAGTGATGATAGATGTTTAAAGGAGTCATGGCATCAAACTAAATGGTTGACTGTCAGGAAGAAGCATACTTTTGATGCAAAGACGATGTCTCATGCAACACCTCCACTTCTAGTATTCAATGGTATGATAACATGATGTCTATTGATGATGAAGTGACTACAAGAGAGCATGTTGATTATGATGAGGCCACTAAATGCCTCAAAGTAAGACAACCTATGTGACATTGACTGTTTATGGATGGCTCTGCTTAGTGGACCATTTCGCCTGCTAGGTATCTAGTCCCATATTATAGTTTTTCTTGATGTAACTTGATCTTTCTCATGATAATATATATACGTCCTTCAAAAAGAAAAAAGAAAAAAAAGGAAGTGTAGAATGAGGATTGTGTATATTTAGAAGGCAGGTTGTTATAACCTCCCTGGTTAAACTTCCTTCTATAGTGTTTCTGAAATTCACGAGATTGTAATCCAAGATAGTTGATGAAATATGTAGTGGGGGAAGCAGTAGCTCATGAAAAACTGAATTGATTAGAATCGATTTTTAACATAAGAATGCTGATGGTTGATAGTGAAGTCACAAAGGCACTAGACTGAACGAAGCTGCTTGTGACTTGATATGAAGTATCCTACTCATGCAATCCCAGTGAAGAAATCATTACTCGAGGCAAGTGCAGGAGCCACTCATGGGGAATTTCTCGCCATAATGACCATGGAGATGGAGATGACACTTTTAAACTAATGGACAATGCTCACGTTTGTGACTTAGAACGTGTTAGGCTATTTTCTTATGTGGTTCAAAGAGAATATTCCACATTCATGTTGCCTGGTCCTCAAGGAAGATCCCAATCCACTTGCACGACAAAAAATTTAACGCGTGACTTTTTTTTGTCCATTTTAGGGTGATTTTCTACTGTAGTCATAAAATAAGACTGTCACATTGAGATATGACACCCTTTATGACTCCAAATCAAAAAATAAGACACATCAAATTAAAGTTGTTTTTCCACTATAAGGTGTCATAAAATAAAACACCATCAAAATTCTAGTGGGAAACCCCAAAAAAATAAGACATGTCTTATTTTAATGATATTTTTAATATATGTGACACTGTCTTATTTTATACCGGGGAAAATCCCCCGGTATAAAATAAGACTCCATTCCCCTTAAAAGGAGGAACCGAACCTATCCAAACCTAAATGGGACATGTCTTATTTTTAAAAGTAGAAAATCATTTCTTTCTTATTTGCTTATGTGGCCCAATAGAAATAGAAAAGCCTAAAATATGACTCTAGTGGAAAATCACCCTTACATGCCATATTTTACAATATCCTTTTTGAACAGGCCACGCATTTGTGGGAAGAGGGCTCCATTACGGCGTGCAGGACCCTGGGAATGCTCAGCCATGGCCTTCTTCTCCGTAAGTACGTCCATAATTTGACCTCATCTTTTTGCACTAAAAAAATATCTGGCCGCCATTAAGAACTTGCTTCTCTACCCTCCGCTTTCATCTCCGTTTTCTTCCGGAGTTACCCCAAAAGCTTGCTTTTTTATTCTTGGTCCTACCCATTTCTTCATTTGCCTTGATCCTTAGTTTCATGAGTCTTCTGCTCTCCTTTTTCCTCTCTAGTGCTTGGATGCAAATCGTACTGGGGGGTTTTGTGTTAGTCCCTACCCAAAACAGCTTAGATTTTGCTGGTTACCGATGGGCTGAAGGATTCATACTCGTGGGTATCGGCCTGAAGCTGGAACCATCGTAATCTTCAAGGTTGGTACTTTTTTGAACTAGAACAAGTCTTTTGTGAGAAAGTTAAGAAGAAAACATGGAATCACAAGCATCTGCTTTGACGGCTACATCTGCAATAACTCATGAAATGGAAAAGGCCAAGAGTAATTTGTCAATAACGGATAACTTGCCTGTTTATATCAAAGAACTTATTGCCGGTGGTGTTGCTGGGGGATTTGCAAAAACAGCTGTAGCTCCTCTTGAACGCCTGAAGATCTTATTTCAGGTAATGAATGCAGCAGATCTTTGTTTATGTGGTTAATGATCATTTATCAGCATAGTTGATGGCTAAACTAGCAGTATTATACTTGTGTTAACAAAGACATGAATTCTTTTCCCAGACAAGAGCTGGTAATTTCCAGAGACTAGGCATCAGTCGATCGTTGATTTCTATATCTCAAACAGAGGGCCTCAGAGGCTTCTACAGGTATTTAGAGCGTGCAGTCTTATAATCAATCTACTGTCGGACCTTAAACAATGAGAATAGATTGTAATGCATATGCTGATTTTACAGGAAATGATAATGCATGAGTATAGTAGCATGTACCATCATTTTAGGTGTCTTGCTTCTGATTGACTGGAGTTGATGCCTTGGTTTTGAATTTATGACAGGGGAAATGGGGCAAGTGTTGTAAGAATTGTCCCATATGCTGCATTACATTTCATGACCTATGAGCAATATCGGAGGTGGTTATTAGCAAACTGCCCATCAGCAGGCACAGGACCTGTAGTTGATCTGCTTGCTGGATCTTTAGCAGGAGGAACAGCTGTTCTCTGTACATACCCATTAGACTTTGTTCGAACTAGATTGGCATACCAGGTTGCTCTTTTTCCTTTTCCGTTTTTTCACTATACATTGTACGATGGATCATCTTGAGGAGGGGAAAAATGATTACACTGTTGAAGAATGTACACTAAGTTAATGGAAAGTTGACACTGAATGTATGTGCATTCATATTGTGCCGCGTGTATTTTAGAAAGATGATTACAAATACTATTAGGGATAAAAGAGAATTTGTTCCTGTTGAGAGATAGAGGCTTGCGATGGATGCAATTTATTCTGGCTGATAGAAAGAGGCTTGAGACTGGTGCATACATAATTGACCCTATAAGGATGTTTTTACTCATTTCACTTTAGGTTCCAAACACTTCAAAGAATGCATCTGCCAAGTTCTATGCTTATACTGGCATAAGGATGTTTTTGCTCATTTCACTTTAGGTTCCAAACACTTCAAAGAATGCATCTGTCAAGTTCTATGCTTATACCGGCATACGTGATGTTATTTCAAGTGTTTATCAACAATGTGGTGTGCGAGGTTTATACCGTGGGTTAGGTGAGAAAGCCGTCTGTCATGTTAATCTTTAAAATAGATACCTAATTTGCAGTCTTTGACACTTTTACAGCGCCAACACTTTATGGTATATTACCATATGCAGGGCTGAAGTTCTACGTTTATGAAAGTTTAAAGGGATACTTGACTACTGAGCAAGAGCGTTCATTGTTTGTAAAATTGGGATGTGGTGCACTAGCAGGATTAATTGGTCAAACCTTTACTTACCCTCTTGATGTTGTGAGACGCCAAATGCAGGTTCCTATCAGACTACTGACTTCATGTCTTTTCTTTGGATTTATTTTTAACCCTTTGAGATGTAGGTAGAGGAAACGTTTTTTGCAAGCAATAAAACATCTCAAGGCATCCCGTACAAAGGAACGGTAGATGGCCTAAAATATGTGGCAAGAACACAAGGCTGGAGGCAAATGTTTGCAGGACTTAGTATTAACTACGTCAAGGTATGTTTAAATTTAGGACTATTTAGATGTTAGATTTTGAATGTGTAGATTAGTAAGTCTATATGTATATGCACATTCACATCTGCGATTCTTCTATGGAACATGGAATGACAATTACTTTTTAATACTTATGTAGATTATCCCATCTGTGGCAATTGGATTTGTGGCTTATGATGGCATGAAAGCATGGTTGAGAGTACCACCAAGGCAGAAATCTCTTACAAAATTTTTGGAAGATGAGGAAAAGATAAAGAAATAAAATGGCTCATATGATAATCATGGTAAAATGCTGATTGTATCACTCACGACTGGAATTTACACTAACAAATTGCAAAGCACCGACATTGAGATTTCTTAAAATAACTTGTTGTCCAGGCTGTGGTTTATATCTTCTTACATATAAAATTATTGCCTCAACTTTCTAGTTCCAAAAATGAACAAAAAAGGTAACAACCAGCAAGCTTCTTGCCAAAGTGCGCCTTATCCTACTCAGGCTGGGATCAGCACAGCCCTCTGAACCTTACAACCATACGGTTGCTCCGTCCAAGTGCTTTGCCTGTCTTAGAACACCGCTACAACTCAAGCATCCCCACATTTGGCGTAACATTTTTTGTTTTTGGCGAATTGCCTCTTGCCATGCATATTTTGCACAAAAGCCAATCCCCTCAGGCATCTCTCGAGTCCATCCAGTCAATAAAGATTAAAAAGGGGCAACTCAGTCCATCCTCTTGAGGGCAACTCTGTCCATCAGCCAATCTATGTTTACAGAAAATTAGGTTGCAGAACCCATTTTGCCTCCGCACATAGGGTGTTATGTAATAGGGAAAGTTCTGATAGAGGAAATTCCACGAGGGAATTTCCTAAGGCGGCGCAGCCAGATGAGGCGGCGCCGTCGAGGGAATATTCTGAGATAAGGAACTTTCCCAGACGTAATCCACATTAGGGTGAGATTACGCCCTTTCTCTCTTTTTTTTTTTTTTTTTCTAGCTGCTCTGGCGAGGCGATCGTCGTCGTTGTAGCAGCTCTATATCTTTTGAAAGGTTCCTGCGAGGCGCTACTTAGATTCAGTGCTATTGGCGAGTTTTGGTAGGATTTTGTTAAGAAATAAGAAGTTTCTTGAAGATTCTTCAAATTTTCTTGGTTTGGAGCAGTGTCAGCTTGTTCTGGAGAGTTGTGGCGACCTTTCTTATAAGAAAATTGTGTTTGGATCGGTATACTTACTTCTGGCGATTGCTTATTCTGCTTGTTCTAGGCCTGCTTGTTCTGAGTGTATCCAGGGATGCGCTTCTTGTTGTGAGTAGTTCCAGCGAGTTATCTGGAAGTTGTTAACCGTAATCTGCTAAATTTTCTTGAAAATTCTCGAAACTTCATCGACTTTCCTGGTTGCAGACAATATCAGAGATTCTTGAAGGATTATGTCGATTGCTAGTCAGTAATGCTTGACAAATTCTGTACATTTTGGATTTGTTTACAAATTTAACTGTAACATTCTTAACCGACATGCCCTAAACCAACTGGGCAAAACCATCTAGACGTTTATGAGTAGTCACTTCTACCCATTTATGCTCGTGTCTCGGGAGTGCGATACCAAAATCCACTCGAGCGGTCTCCCATGGGTCTGTTATAATCTCTCCCACTAGAATTATGCTCGTCCTCAAGCATCACAAACCAATATGTAGCATAATAACAGGGGGTTTCTTTTGTATTTTTATACTGTTTTTTCCTATGGTTTTGCTATGATTTGGTGAATGTATCTGATGGAGTGTACTAATAAGTATTTCTAGAGTGCGCATACATGCTGCATTGATTTTTTGCTCTTTTTTAATGGTTAGCACCCATGTATTTGTCGAGATGTACAAGAAAAATATATGTACAACCCTCCCTTTGCATCTGCGAGAGCTCTAAAGGGCATATTTTAGGGTTCGAGGCATATGGTCTCTCTTCGAATCGACTTCTCTCGCTCTCCTCATATTCGAGCGATATACGGCTCCCCAACACCTCCTTTCCGAAGCTTCAGGAAGCATTTTTCTCGGATAGACATGGCGAGCTGGGGATAGCATTTTTTTCGGAGCAGGGGATGGGCTCTGGGCAATGTTGGTAGAGTGTATCTCACATTATTACTAGCTCGGGAATCGCCCATCTATGACCTTTTAGCCCCTTGCATTTCAAACCCCGTTCCGTTGTATTAGATGTTCATGCAAGCCAAGGACCAAAGATGGTTTTGTATGAAATCGGGGGCTACTTTATCCGCTCAAAACCGCCAGATGTTTACAAATTCTGCGGTTTATGCATCTAAAATGCTTAAAGAACAAAGATATTTTTTCTTTTGGTTTTACGTAACGCAGAGAAGAGGATTCCGTGGTTGTAATTGCTTATCCGTTGAAATTGCTTAAAGAAGAAGAACAAAGGTATTTTTATTTTTGGTTTTTACGTAAGGCGAGAGAGAAGAGGATTTCGTGGTTGTAATTGCTTATCTATTCTATTCTAGAAGAAGGGTGTTTCCGTTCATTTATTTACATGTAAGAAACGATGAAGTCGATGAAATTATTGAGTTGATGTCTAGAGATGCCAACCGGGAAAGCATTGGAATGTACTCCGGATGATAGCTTGGGGTGCGGAGCTTTGGCAAACCACTTTCGACAACACTTCTCAAGCTCTAACAGATTTTGGCAGATTCATTTGTTGCTTCAAACGAGGGCATCTTCACATCTGTTGGTTTTGGACAAGGCCGTTCCATAATTTATTTGCGGTGTTCAATTTATTTTGCATTGCATAGGAAACTAAGATTGTTGCTTCGCAAATCATGTTTCGTAATTATGTAATCATCCACCTTAAAGTTCTACGATTCGCAGAACCTATTTATCTTTCGTGGAAGGTCGGACAAGTGCATTTGTTGATCAAAGCCCGTGGGAATACTTTTTGCTAGTTATATATGCATATGCTTCAACTTGTGGTGAGCTTTAAAACTGTGGGAATACTTTTGCTAGTTATATATGCATATGCTTCAACTTGTGGTGAGCTTTAAAATCTTTTATGCAGATGCAGATGTAGAGGAAAGAACTCCACATAACCCTCCTCTTAATAAAAAAAGATGTAGTCTAGCATTAACCTTGGATTTGTACCAAAGTAGTGAAACTGATGTCGAGTCCTTTATCCAGATGTCATGTCCGTTATCCTTTCTGCACATGACTCCATATGAACAACTCCAACTCCATACGAACATTTTGCGCAACGTGGAATGTGGATTATAGAATTTGTTTCTCATTGCAAATATCTTGCGATATTACTTCATATTGGGGATAGTATTCTTAGTGTGGAATGATGCAATCATCTTGGTACTTTTGTTACACAATAGTTGCACTTGAAATTCTGATGTTCATACGTTGCAATATGGTATTGAATATGGTGGTTATTTGATATATTCTTATGTCATAACCAACACATAACAACCAACACATAACAACCATTAACATTAATTAATATTCTTACGTCTGCTTGTTTTTTTTAGGGCCCGAAGGGCCCAAAATTTTTTTTAGTATAATAACCAACACATAACTACCATTGAGACCATTGAATCCAACACATTTAAATTAAAATCCCCCTTAAACCCCCTTTGGTTTGGGTGCATATTCACACGGGGGGTGACGTAGGGCAGCGAGAGCCCTCGTATTTGTATTTTGCACGTACGAAATCAACACCATATAGTATTCCGCTTGAAATCTTATAGTATTTTGTGAATGTTGTTATACAGTATAGCAAATCTTGTACTTGCATACTCCACAAACGAGCATGGAAGAGCAAGACACATTCTGATATTCTCATGCTCACACTTTGATTTGAACACAGATATACAAGCACAATTCATTGAAGGAAAATGCATCTTTGCACATTGTGAAGAAAAGACTTGAAGACCAAGGTGAGGACATTTGACAAAGATCACACAAGCATGCTAAGGAAGGTGATTCAAGCAACACATTTTTGAAGATTTGAAGACCCCTTGAAGTGTTCTTGGTATGTGATGCTTCTATTTGAGTTCTTGGCATAACTACATTTCATGATCTCCATCTCAAGCCTTCCATATCCTTTGCCATGAAAACATGCCCATGAAACCCCAAGTTCCATGCCTAGCCTTCATTTCCTAAGGCAAATTGGCCTAGAAGATTTTTTCTAGTCAAAACTTCTCTTTCACATGTCATTCACGTCACACACACTTACCATACCATCACCATCTCATTAAAGCACAAATTTCCACTTGATTTGGTCATACTCATGGTCAAAGGTCAAAATTCTCTCGCTAGAAGTCAAATGATGAGAGAAAGTGCAAGATTCCTAAAGGAAGCAATTAGAAGTCAAATTTGCCTAAAGAATGCAAATTATATGCATTGGTATTGAAATTGACCTATGACATCATTCAAAAATGGCCAAGTCATCATACATGTCATCTTCATTGCCATGTCACATCACACACGTGTCACCCCATTGAAATTCCATCCTTTGCAAAGAATTCTTCAATTTAAGTGTTTTTCATAAGGGTGACATATCATCTTGCCACATAAAATATTCTTAGCCAAGTTGTTTGACATCTCATCACCCCTACTCGCCATGTCATTCTCATATTGCCAACTCATCTTGCCTACTTGCCACCTCACCATTTTTATACCCCCTTTTAAAGCAAAAAATGAAAAAGCTAGTCTTGCAAAAAAGATTCCACCATCATGGAGAGCATAAAAAAGATTGCTTTTGCAAAAAAGAAATTCCAAACATTCGTTCATTTGGGCCTTCAAATATGTTTTCTTGGGAAATGTGCCAGACCATGCTATGCAAAAAAATTTTCCTATCTAACCCCCCAGCCTAAGTCTCCCTGTCCAATCACCCCCCACCCCCCACCCCCCACGTGGTATACCCGGGCGTATGGGGCGGTGGAGGTACCGAGGCCCACGTGGATATAGCACGTATTTTATTAATAATATTGATTTTGTTACTGTATTTATACCTTGGTCTTCCTTTTCAAAATGGGCCTATGGGAGTTTTTGACCTTTCTTGCCAAGAACCCTAATCTTCAGAACTGCCAAGGTCTAACAAATCTACCTTGATCAACCACCCAATCATTACCCTAAGACGCCCGATTGGCTGTAATACACCAAGAACCTATCAGATAAGCTAAAAATCAAAATTTTGGCACGGATTTGCCAAGAACATCACTAAGCAGGGGATTTTAGAAAGGGGAAAAAGGCTCTGAGTAAATTTGGAAGGCTTTGAGGCGAAAGGCGGATCGATTGCTTTGAAGAAAGATCACATATCTGGAGCTTGAATCTGCCTTCCAAATATCAGATTATGCAAATTTGTGTGAATTACCCGACTGTGTGCCTTTTTTCATCCTATGCCCAAGACAGGCTTGGGATCATTATTGTCTGCTGTGTGATTATCAGTTGAATGAAAATCCGATCTTTGGTGACATATTTGTGAATGTTTTCTGATTGACTTCTTGTGTTCAATATCATAACAGTACAACACTTGATCCTTTATTCCAGCACAAGATAGGAGATAGCAGAGCTATTGCACATAGGCATATATAGCATAGGTTTACAATGGTTCAAGTGCCTGCACAATCCTCTGATAGGACTTGAACTTGCAACACCAGATCGTTAATCTGCCCTTTACAAGCCTACATTTACATCTTTCTCAAGTAATTTGCATCTGCTCATTTGTATAAGCATTAATAACTTAGATATTAATCAGAAAAAGCATCTAAGCATCAGACAATTCAAGATTTGTCTGCTGTTCATAGTCTGTGACAGACAGTCAAGCCATCCGCATATCTTTCTGCAAAAAATATTATTGACCATTATGTGCAGACATACTAAAGAGGAATTCAAGCATCAAATCTCAAAAAGGAACTGCCTTTATCGAGTTAGACAATTTGACTCTCTGCCAGGGCTATTGACCAAAAATTGACCTGGTCAGGAATGCATTTTTGAGTGATCTGCTTTGATCAAAGTCTGTCTGACTTTATGCTCAACATTCTTCAAAGTCTTGAGTAGCCTTAGCATTAAGAATCATGAGTAATCTATCTCTGGTTTGCATTTGACATCTATTCTTGCTAGGCAGACATTTTTCCCTTTAGGGAAAGTGGTTCACAATCATTGTTTGAGCATTCTGCTTAGGACTTTTCACTCAGAGTGGTTGCCTTAAGCAACCTGGAGGTTCTAAACCACTGAGGTTGGAGGTTTTGCCAGGAACACCTTCAACAAGGGGCTTGCCAAGCTGGCCTCTCCGAGGCAGCTTGGGATCCTGTTGGTTCCATTACATTATTACTAGCACTTGACAAGGGAGGTTGGGCTAATTAAATGTCTTATGCAACTTGGAAACCCATATAATCTGGTAAAGAGTCCAATCTTATTTTCCATTAGATATCCAACAACATAGTATATGTACATACATCCAAAACCTTCAACGTCGTCAAATCCACAATAAATATAACAATTAATTATGAGAAAAGTCTTCAATACAAGAGCTCTTATCATCAGAAGGTTCACTCATTAAGGCATCTATAGCCGCCTGATCTCCCATTGGATTTGGGAGATCAGGCGGTTATAGATGCCTTAATGAGTGAACCTTATGAATGCTTTCTGTTGAAGGTTTTGGATGTATGTACATATACTATGTGATTTGTCTTCAACATTTGTTGGATATCTAATGGAAAATAAGATTGGATTCTTTACCAGATTATATGGGTTTACAAGTTGCATAAGATATTTAATTAGCCCAACCTTCCTTGTCAAGTGCTAGTAATAATATAATGGAACCAACAGGATCCCAAGCTGCTTCGGAGAGGCCAGCTTGGCAAGCCCATTACACTAACCTCCCTAGTATATTTTTTTGCAGGTATTTCTTCTGCGAGGTAATTTTTTTTGTTTAATGCCTATCTAGGCGTGTCGATTTTGGTTTCAGACCTTCTCTACAGAGCCTGCATCAATGAATTTATATATCGGATGCAATAGCAAGGGCCACGATGGACATGCTCAAAACATGCGAAAATTTTCTCCATGCTGCTCGGATTGCAAGGAGCTGGGCCGATTTGCCAGTATGCTATCTGTTGGAGCCAGATTTTCGGGCGTGAAGTCGTGCTGGGCAATTCTGGATTTGCCACAGTAGCTTTTGGACCTCTACTATTCTGGATTTGTGTTTTAAACTGTGCTCATCTGGGTTTTAGTCTATGTTTTAATCTGTTGTAATATTGTGGAGATGATGGTGTTTCAATGTCTGGAATAAGAAATGATGGCGACAGAATAACAAAGAGTGGAGATAGAATAATGGTTTTGAAAAGACACTAAAAATACCAATAATCTCACTTTGATGTGGATTAAGAAGGGGTTGAACCCCTGTGAGAGCCCATTATGCCAAATAAAAGGGTGAGCTTGGAGGGGCAAGCCCATTTATTTTGGCTCTAATGGGCGAGCACATGGGTTTGACCCCTTTAAGTGGCAGGCCAGAGCAGATTTTACACCCAGCTCCAAAATCTTTTTCAAATTTATTCAAAGGGGATTGTTGCCTATTACGGACAGATCAATAGCCTATTTCTTCATTTTGTAGCCTATTGCGAGCATATCGTTTTCAAATTTTGGAATAGCGTGTGATTTTGCAATATTTCATCTAAATCCACCACCCTACCACCGGAAAAATCTTCAAGGTAGGAGTCAGAGATCAGAGCTTCAAAGTCGGAATATTAGAGATTGGACCTTTTGGTCCTGATGAACCTTTGGCAGTTTATTTATCACAGTTCATAGCTTATTAATTAGATCTTAGATGACGGATACGCCTATGAAAACTACTACATCCGTGTTCTTGAGATGGTTCCAGATTGAGATGGATTTAAAACTAGGTTAAGCAAGAAATTTGATGTCGCCTATTTCACGCTATTTCATCTTGTCAAGTCTATCTGTGAGATTGTACAAGCTAAATGCATTCTCTTTCCCCTTATTTCTCCTCCTTTGTTTTCCTTCGCTGTCATTGTCTTTTTTTATTTAATTTCTTGGCAGCTTAAAATTTCCAAATGGCCGCACTCCATATAACCTTCAGAACATGGCTAGTTCAAGTACTGGTTATTGGAATCAAAGATTGATTAGAGTCTCAGGCAAAGCACTTGCCTTGAGAAAGCCGAATCCACTGTTGGAAAGTGACCAGCTTATCAAACAACCATTTGTTGTAAGTTCTTTGCATCAGACTAACAAAATCTTATATACCATTTATGGACTATATGTATATCATATCGTATACTCATTTATGGTACATCTGTGTTCTTGAGATGGTTCTGGATTGAGATGTATTTAACACTAGGTTAAGCAAGAATTTGATGTAGCCTATCCTAGTTTTCACGCTACTTTATCTTGCCAAGTCTATCTGTAAGATTGTACAAGATAAATGCATTCTCTTTCCCCTTATTCTTCTTCTTCTTCTCCTTTGTTTTTCTTCTTTGTCTTGTCTTTTTTATTTAATTTCTTGGTAGCTTAAAATTTCCAAATGGCCGCACTCCATATAACCTTCAGAACATGGCTAGTGAAGTTCAAGTACTGGTTATTAGAATCAAAGATTGATTAGAGTCTAGGCCAAAGCACTTGTCTTGAGAAAGCCCAAGCCACTGTTAGAAAGTGAACAACTTATCAAACAACCATTTGTTGTAAGTTCTTTGCATCAGACTAACAAAGTCTTATGTACCATTTATGGACTATACGTATATCGTATGCCTCATTTAGGAAGTATATAAGGAAGTTCATTCTTGATTCTTATATGGAGAAGAAAAATAGTTGAAGAAGGTCTTCTACTTACATTGTCCAAAGGCAGCTTCTTTCCATTATGCACAAAGTCTTGATCGTGCAATCCATAGACTCATGGCCACTCTTTTGTGCAGCAGTTAGTGTCCAGCCATCCCACGGTATGCAATAGGAACTCTCACCTGCTTTTACTGATGCATAATCCTCAAGCGTGTAAACTCTTCTTCTAGCATCTCCGTCGTCACCGGTGTTAGCGAGTTATTGCAAGTTAAAATTATGGCAAGAACAAGCTTGGGAAGTTTTTTGTGCAAGGGATTAACTATAAAGGGGGGCCTCCCCTTGGTGCCCTTCAGAAGCGCCAAGTGCTACGCTGGAAAAAATGCAGAGGCTCATTGGCCAGAAGTAAAGTAATCATATAGTAACCACCAAGGGACAAGCCGTAATTGGACTACCTAAATCCTCAACCTTTATCATGTACTACATCGTCAACGTATAAATACAACCATCACATCATATCTGTTGAGGGATTACATTCTTTGTAGGAGATGCATTTGAACTCAAAGCTTTTGGTTCTTTCTTCACAGTCGCACCTGCCTTCGTCTTACCTCCTCCTTTTTTTGCTCTTTTCTTCACAGCAGGTCCAACATCTTGCTCATCATCATCATTCAAACAAAGAGCCTCCCTATCTCATCATTCAAACAAAGAGCACAGATTCATACTAATTCTAAACCCTAAACATGACATATTCAACAAAATTTGGAATTATTCAGATTTAATAGATAGCACTTCAAGAACGCCATTATAAGAATATATATATTGTTTGATTCTTCTTGATTGTTATAATTTTTATATGTTCTAATGATATAAGTTTATTTTTAAAATAAAACTATAATGGTATCAAAGAATAAACTTGATTTCCAAACTAATTTTCATTTGAATCTATTTAGAATTAGATATTTCAAGAATACAAAAATTTCAGTGATTTAATAGATTCAAAATCTAGCAATCATGATAATTAAATGAAACCTGATAGTTTGATAAGTGATTGACTTAAAACTATTATTAGAATTTCACAATTTACAAACTTTTACACTTTTAAAAATACTTCAAGAAAAGTTTTAGGTTGAAATTAATTAAATGGTATAAACTTATTGGTTTAATAATAATTATTGAATAATTTATTATTGATGAAATAAAATATATTGACATTTAATCAGTAATAAACTATTCATTTTTTATGAAACATAAACGTAGTCATTTAAATAATTTCAATCTAAAACTTCCTTTAAATATTTTGAAAAGAATAGTATTTTAATTATACAGAGTTATCTTAGATGAAAATTTAATTCTAAATAGATGAAACCGAGAATTAGTTTAGAAAGCAACTTTAAACTTTAGTAAGTATTATATTTTTCATCTAAAGATAAACACACAAATTATTAAAATCAATAAGCGGCGGTAACTAAAGTAACGGGGTGGAGAGGTAATGAGTGTAGTGGAGATAGCGCGTATCGCATGTTGGGCAGAAGTGGCAGTGGTCACATGCGCGCGTGCAGTAACTGTTGGCGATCCCATGTGCATATAATAATATAATATTATCATGGCATCCTTGAAGTACATTTATAGATTTGAATAAGTCCAAATTTTGTTAAATATGTCATAACCCTTACAGCCATATCTAGTTAATACTTTGTGTAAATTTATGATCTATTCCCCAATAACTCAAATGAGATTAATATTGATGTAAAGAACCTGAAATTTATCAGCAGATTTGCTTTGTGCTCCATCAGTCTTGCTTCCTCGCTTCTTTCTGCCCGAAAACGGAGGGCACAATCCATTGCCAAAATAAAGCGAGCCAATTCTTTTGTAATACCATATGTTTGCTTCTATTTAAAGGATCGGTACTTACTACCGATCTTTGGGTCGTGTCCTAAAACTACGATCCTTGGGTCGTTCCTTGGATCAGTACTTATTACCGATCCTTTAATACTTACTACCGATCCTTGGTCGTGTCTCAGAAACCTAAGATAATATCTTAGCAAATTCTGATATATGTCAACTGTATCAACACAAATAATAAAAAATACTCGTATTGTTCCTTAGATGTGTGTATTTTTTTAAGGATCAATATTATGTATATTATGGCACAATGAACTCATCATGTACTCTCTTTTCTTTAACTGGCAGGCTTTCAGATCCAACTGTTGCCCATCGTGAATTGCAGCTCTGTGATAGGGCATAACAGGCACTTAACAGCAGGGGAACATGCAGCCTCACCTCCAAATTCAGCCAAACCTGTGATAAACAAGCTGAATTCAGCCTCGGATGCCGAACCTGTAACAGACTGAATTCAGATGCCGAATTCATCTTTGTGTGCTCTGGAGATGCCGAACTTGTGATAAACTGAGCTGTGAGAGTGATGATCGGAGCGGTGGGTACAGGTTTGGGTGAGGCAGCTTGCCCGGTTAAGGGGGTCAATCCCCCTTGCTCGCCTATTATGGTTGAGATAAACAGGCTCACCCTCCTGGGCTCGCCTGTTTATCAGCGATAACAGGCTCTCAAGGGGGATTAACCCCCTCATACATATTTATCAATCTTGTTAATTTGGAAATTTTTAGTTGTGGAAAAATCTTTTTGGAATTTTGTTTAGATTGATTTTCTAATGTTTGGGGGTTTTGGAATTTTGTTTAGATTGATTTTCTAAGGTTTGGGGGTTGGATTCTTGGATTTAATTAACCTCCCCATTATCCAGTCGAGAGAGCACACCGCATGATGCCACAAAACCTATATGCATGTCGGAGGCATCCATAAGGATATGTCCAACGAAATTTGCAAGCCAGGGCGCTTCCCACGTCCATGTTGTCGCATAGGTAAGAGTTGCTTTACCCTCATCTTCTTTGTTTACGGGCTTTTATCCGTCAATGTTGAGCAGAGATTTTGCACCGTTCCAGCAAAATAAAAGGAGTTCAGAGCATTTTTCAACAAGTTTTTTCCTGCATTGGCCCTTCATCAACTCTATCTAATTGTAGAAAAGCAGGCATGGTCTTTACGATATAAAAAAACAACCTCCTACTAATTTTTGTGGTGGAATTTGATTCGGTTTTTTGGATCTATTTCATGTTTCTATATGAATCCTGGAATTTTGTGTTAGTTGGCCATTTGTTTATATATTCGATATTAGCTCAATCTAATCAAGGACAAAAATTGTGTTTGCGCTGATGGTTTTAAACAGTAAGGCAACCAGATTCATGAATTCTATGTGAAGCATGATCTGAGCTCTTCTACCTTGAGTACACAAGAGCAAACATGATGTTTCTTTTCTTTGATGCAGGAGAGGTTTTTCATTTGCCCTCTTTTTTATGTATTTGTCTAGAGTTTCTTTTTAATATGAATTTACCAATCAAATGCAGGTTGTTGACACATTGCATGAGTTATTGATGGTCCATTGGTGCTGTTATATGGCGCCTGCTCATCTTGAGTAATGATGAGCAAAATAGAAAGAGAGAACAATTTCATTGTGCAAATTGTTTTCGAAAGCAAATTTCATATTTTATTCAATTTTCTGAGATCAGGCCAAAAGGCATAGTCGAGACAGGTGAATATTCCTGTTTAGGATAGATGCTTCCATACTCTCTCTTGCATGTCCTACCCAACAATGCAGTGGTGGCTCTTTGTCTACTCCATCGGTCGGTTCGCAATTTCACTTCTGAAGAGCATGTAGAGTGTCATAAGGTGTTGGGTTAAGTCCCGCAATGAGCACAACCCTCGTGTTTAGTTGTTATTTGAGATATGAGCAAGTTCGATCTAAGATACCTTTCAAGCAAATCCTAATGTCATCAGCAATGTTCATAACCATTATTGCTGCAATCTCTGCATCATATGTAGCTCCGTAAAGTTTTTTCTGCGAAACCTCTCTAATTTCTTCCGGTATTCTATAAGCTGCTTGCACATTATATGAGCATATTTGTCCATGTGCTTTCATTCTTTGCTGCATCAAAATATGGTTATTTTCAATTTATTCTTTTACAAGCTTCTTATTACTTCCAAAAAATCAAACTTGAGTGCTGATTTAATTTGTTTCATCTGATTTGGCTCTTTCAATCGCTTACCTATCATGGGAATTAAATTTGGTCCTTCGCGAGATGTGCAACATCATGATGTTAATTCTTTTGTGCCTTTCAGCAGTGCCATTTGCAGAAGAAGTGACCAAAGTCCAAGTTCCTACCCTAGTTGTTTATTGAGAGGTAAATGGCGGTGACTTTCAAGCAAACAAGCTAACAGAGTCGCCTCCTTTATTCTCTTGCTTTGTTGATTTTTCGGCTTCATCTTTTTGCCTCATTCCTCATTTTCTACTTCGTTCGATACCTCTATATTCATTGTATCCCGAAAGGTGTTTTTTCCTGGGCAAATTACCTGTTAGCAAGTTTAGGCCAGTCACAAAGAATATTCAGATATACACTGACATATACTTAGAATATGCCTTATACCCACGTAAACGAGGTTTTGCCCCTTAAAAATCTATGTGGGTCTGTTTTATGCTTGATATGTGCCATTTTTCGCCCGTCAAGCAGTTTTTTAGCAGCTTCTTTCCGTTTTTTTTTACACGAACTTTCCATGACGAGCAGCAATTTCTCGAGCCGTCAGCCATAAAGTTGAAGGGCAATGACGGTCGGAGAAGGCCACCAGTCAGGGAAGCTTTTGGGCGCGAATTATCTGCACTGATGATTCTCTGCATCGAACATCCTCGGGTTGCTGAAATTCATCATTTCTCGGATCGTCCGACCCAATTACTGGTGCATCTTACCTTAATGTGGAGGTAATGCATGTTTTGGGTTTAAAAAACTCAGTTTTTTGATCTGTATTACCACGGCTTGAAGCATGGCGACCAAACCCAATTCTGGCGAGGTATAAGCTCCCTCTTGCATTTTTAATTTATTTTTAAGGGATTAGGCTAAAAACTCGGTTTTGCAGGAGTTACTTTTTGCAAGAACACCCATTGAATCTGCAAGAAATCGGAAATTTTTGATGGAGGGAAAGAATCCAAGAAGTATGTTCCAAGTGCTAATTTTTTGCAGGTTTGGAAAAAACCTATACCCAAGACCGACAAGATACACATCAAGTTAATTAAGCGCAGTTCAAGACAACATTCACTGATTTGATAGAGAGAGTTTATCAAAAACCGCTTCCGAATAATGAATTGAGAATTTTTTTTGCAAGGGCTTTCGCCTGTCCACATACTGCAAAGGCATTGCTGCATCCTAATGAATTTAAGGTTAATTGGGCGAGTCTAGCAGATGCTTACAGGATTGGCCAAACTCAGCTGGACAAAGCGCATGTGAATGCTTTCGAGAAGAACACTACTGCATTGCTGAATCACATAAGGTCACTTTAAGTCGTATTTAATTAAAGTGGGACAAATCTCGAATTTTGGGAATTTTGGGAATTTTTCTCGAATCTCAGGGGGAGGGAGATGGGGCACACCTTGATAAGGAGAAGAGTAGGAGGAGAAGGAGGGAGGGGCCACAAAGTTGAAGAGGGAAGGGGCTAAGTTGGAAGAAGAGGGAGGGCTAAGTTGGAAGAAGAGGAGGGAGAGGAGAGAAAAAGGGCAAAGGAGGACGGGAGGGATATGTTGGAAGAAGGAGGAGGGAAAGGGGAGGGGGGAGGGAAGGGGAAGGGGGAGAGAGAGCAAAGAGGCAAACGAGGAGGGGAGGGTAGAGAAGAGCAAAAGGGGCAAAAGAGGAGAGGTTGGGGCAAAGGGGGCTAAACAACTATTCGAAAAACTAAAAAGATTAAGTAGATAACTTAAATAATATAATTAATTAATTAATTAATTAAACAATAAATAAATAATTAATTAAATAATTAATTAGAATGGTGAGTTTTTTCTCGCATCACGAGGCGAGAATGGGTAGGCTTTTGTGCTCCCAAAATCTTCATTATCCTATCCCATGACTTAAATAAACCTTTGACCCGTCTGGGTGGAGCTGTGGAGCCGAAAATCCGTCATCCCCCTGTGGGCATCTTGGAAATCCGGCAAATCCGTCAACTGTTGAAGCATCGAACACCAATTAATCGACCAATTGCTTCGATTAATTCCCATTATATCTACAGAATAGAATCCCCGTGCAAATTGCTGGATTGGGTTTCGGCCATCAGTTGTCGACATGGCTCCTTTCTTCATCTGCTTCGTCTCCTCACTCTGGGTCAGATTTCCAAGCAAGTATTAGAGTCACTGCCCATGCCATAGTTACCAGTAGCATCACTGACCCTATATATCCGCCATAGTATTTAATCCCCTTCACTACTCGCCAATACAACAAGCCATCTCCTCATTCTCTTTCCTGCATATCTTGCCCATCTCTGGCATCATTTGTGGGCCAGATATGTTGTCTCTGGCTCAGAAATTTTCGATTAGAACAAACTACATACCCGGCTCAGAAATCTTCAATCAAAACCAGCTTCGGCTCTGCTTTCTTCAACCTTCTATGATTGCTTTCTTGTGCAGTCCTGGCCCTGCTGATCCGGCATTGGGCGGCTTAGAACTCCATATCCGGCTGCAAGCTAGGATTCGACCCTTTTTTTTAAGGCAAATCCGTCATCCTTGTGAGCATCTTCGAAATCCGGCATCTTGGATTTGTCTGGCAGTGCCTTTCCTCTGCCATTCTGCTCCTGCGTAGATTTAAAGATCTTTACAGAAAGCAAAGATATAAGGGAGCAAAGGTTCTTGCAAGAAGCAAAGATCCTTACAGAAATAATTTAGCTGTGGTTTAGAGGAAAAAGGGCAGTTACCTACGACACCAAGAGAGCGCCATAGACGCAAATTTGGGATGGTATTTGGGATGGCGCTTCACCACTGCGGCGAGGGGCTAAGCCTTCCTTTTCTTCTCAATAATCCGTCTACTTTTGGCTCTCCCATCTAGCCACCCGATCTGAAAGACTGCAAAAAACATTTGGATGTCCACTGGCTTGTCCTGGTAAGAAGCTTTAAAGGTAAGAAGCTCCACCGTAATACTACATCTTCCTTCAAAATCAAGCTAATTTTAGTTTTCGATCTGCAGAGGCATGGCCATAATGACCGCCCCAAAGACCTTTGGCTACCCTCATTTGCGGATTGATGGCTCTTCAATCTCCGCCAAACACTCTGTTTCTTCCAAGATTCAGCTCAATTCCGGTAGGTTTTTCTATCTTATATACTCCGATCTTTTTTACTCGCCAGATCATGCACGGTGCCTAATCTTTAGCGCAATGCGAAACACATGCATTTGTGGCGGCTGGAAGAAGCTTTGTAAATCCCCTTCATTTTATTGTTATGTCTCGTGTTACACGGTAATATATTTTCTCTCTATTTGAAATTCAAGAAGTGTATTTGTATCGATGCGAGAGAGCTTTGGATTTGCATTAACGTAGGGAAGATTTGAATGGGATTACAAATGATGGATGTGGAGAATTCTGAGAGATGGAGATGAGGTGTTCTGGCCAGAAGCATACAACCATGCCCAAAACCATGCCCAAAACGAAAAGGCCCAAAAAGGTATGTACCAAATTTCAAATTTCAAGCATGGGCATGGGAAAAAAAAAATGGGTACAATGATAAATAAAAATAATACACTAAAAAATTATGTTCAAACGTTGCCATTTAAGGAAAAAAAAAGGCGGGGTACAATGATAAATAAAAATAATACATTAAAAAAATTATGTTCAAACGTTGCCATTGGGGTTCATCACCCATTGTTACACTTTGGTCATGTTTATATTGACGCATTATTAGTATAAGCTCAACATGTGAAATATTTAAGTTGGTTTTCAAGTTGGTCACATTCCCCCACTAACGTTTGTGGCCCATGGTTTATGGAATTTATTATTTTTTACATGTGCATTGTCGAGTTGTTTTCTAGTTGCTCATGTTCTCCCCTTTTTAATTCAATATTTGATGTCAAGTTGTTTTCTAGTGGCTCACTTTCTCCCTTGTTGATTAAATATTTGCATTTCACGATTTAGAGGTCTAGTCATTTCTTTTGCCCCTTCCACAATTTGATGTATCTAAAATTAATGTTAATATATATCAATTTCTCTTTTTATGCGTGTGCAGGAGGTGCTACATATTCCATCACTTAAGGGCCCTGTGGGGACTGGAGCCAGCCGGCCAGCCAGCCAAATGATATAGTTTGAACATTTAGGGCATTGTCCCAAATCTCTTTTTTTTTTCAAAGGCCTTCTGATCCCTAGAACCTGCGTTTTTCGCTTTGAGCTGCCTTTCTCGACTCGCGAGTCGAGAAAGGCCTTCTGACCCCTAGAACCTGCGTTTTTCGCTTTGAGCTGCCTTTCTCAACTCGCGAGTCGAGAAAGGCCTTCTGACCCCTAAAACCTGTGTTTTTCGCTTTGAGCTGCCTTTCTCGACTCGCGAGTCGAGAAAGGCCTTCTGACCCCTAAAACCTGCGTTTATCGCTTTGAAACGCCTTTCGACTTGGCGAGTCGAGAAAGGCCTTCACCCCTAAAACTGTGTTTTAAGCTTTTGCTGCCTTTCTCGACTCGCGAGTCGAGAAAGGCCTTCTGACACCTAAAACCTGCGTTTATCACTTTGAGCTGCCTTTCTCGACTCGCGAGTCGAGAAAGGCCTTCTGACCTGTGTTCTGCCTTTCTCAACTCGCGAGTCGAGATAGGATGTCAGGCCTGTATTTTCCAAAAATGGCCTTAAGAACTGTATTTTATTTTATTTTTTTTTGTCTGTAGCATCACTTGACTAACTTGATTTTGTCTTTTGCAGTCCTTATCTCGACCAGATATTACATGCTTGGGAGCAATGAAAAGACCAGTTCATTGAAGAAAGGTGCCGAGAAGAGGGTGGTGACATCAGTTGGACATACAAGCACGTGGCCTATGAAGGAACTCCTCATACAAATTTCTATCGTCTGTAAGTTGCTCCGTGACTTGGAGAGAGCTCTAAGCGCCCTTTGCACTAGGTGGTTCATGTGTGAGGAGGGTGTAATCATTGTGCCCATAAGACCACTATGGTCTCTTCACCCACTGTAATATATATTGTAATGAGCCCATTTATAAATATACAGTATCTCAAAACTAGTATATTTAGGTGATTAAGTAAACAATTTGCTTAATTTTTGTTGGAATTTGTGATCTCTTGTCTACCCACCTAAGAGAATAGAGCCAAAATGTTCAACTAAGAATCTTTTTGAACTAGAACTTTGGTTTCAATCTGTAATGAAATTCCTATGTTTGAGTTGCATTGTTCTTGTTCTCGACTCGCTATCGTAGAAAACTGGAAGAAAGCTTGGATGCACACTAACAGACAAAAATTCGAATTAAGGACAGTTTTCGGGTCGGGGTGCTCCTTTTTGTGTAAAATAACAGAGTTCTGAAAAAAAGTGGGAATGGAATGAGTCCCACTTTAATTAAATACGACTTCTTTCTTTCATGTATGAGGATTGTAAGAAAGAAATGGTGCAGAAACAGGCAGACCTGTTGAGAATGGAAGGTTCCCGCGGTAACTCAAATGCAAACTTTTTTTTCTTTTTTTTTGAAGGACGAATGTAAGCACAAAAAGATGCCACAGGAGCACAAGCCTAGAGCACAATGTACTTACTCTAGAATAAGGGACTAACGATAAGAGTCAATTCGAAGATATTGAATCCACATGCGTTCCATCATTTCTGATTCAAGGGAGAAACACTCTTAGGCTGTCAATATCTTTTTTTGGGCCACCGTAATAACACCGCGTGCAGATGAATTAATGCCCTGAAAGGTGTGGTGTCTGCGACGCTCCCATATCGATCATAGGAGCCAACCGGAACCAAGATGGAATGCCCTTTGTTTAGCTGCAGGCCATGCATTGGGATAGCATGCCAAGAGGATGCATCGACAGTCCAATGTACTGTTAAACAAACCTTGTAGCTAGGACCACGCTGGTTGAACCTCAGGACAATCAACGAGACAATGTTCAAGAGTCTCAACGTCTGAAAGACAGAGAGGGCATACTACAGATATGCGAGGATCATAGCGATGCCGGAAGGCATTAACCCGCAGGCACCTGTGGATAACCTGCCACTATAGTACAGAGAATTTAGGGTGGAGCAACCTATCCCAAGAGCCATCGCTATGTACAACACAAAGTGGGCGATGGTGCTAAAAGAAGGCGATATACTGATCTGACAAAGTGCTTGCCTTTATGAATATTTTCATGACAGTCCCATGGCACCCTTTCAGCAACACCAACTTGCACTGTAAGAGGCAAATTTTCTGCGACCTTGTCCCATAGAGATACATCCCAACGAGAGAGCATGAACTTTGCTTGAATAGAGACAACACCTGCAAGAACCCATCGTCTCTGTATAAGAGGATGAACTGATGCTGCTAATGGAGGTGTTGAGGGGTCTGAACGCAGTGGTGCCCACCAACATGAAGTCTCCAATAGGGTGTGGATAGAGGGGCATGGCCAGAAACGATGTTTGACCGCCTCCCATGCTGTAAACAAGCCACACAAAAATGGAGAAGCACTTGAAAAAGGTTGCAGAGTCTGAAATAAAGCCCAAGGTAGGACTGGTTTGACAGCCTTCTTGCCTAGAGGGATACAGTGACCAAGAGCTTGTCTAAGAAGGCGTAAACTAGGAGAGTCATCCTCACCATTCAAGAGTCTCCAAATGAACTTTGAAATAAGAACTTTGCTTTGCAGTAAGAAGTCCATCATACCCAGACCACCTGCCCATTTTGGAAGGATGCACTTCGACCAAGCTACCTTAATCACATCACCTTCCTCAGTACCCGCCCATATAAAGTTTCAAACTATTGCAATGAGCTCACACACTTTGATATGTGGGGCTAGCAGTAAGGATGCCATATAAACATGGGTACTACTAAGGACTGACTTGGCACTGTAATGCGACCCGCAAGAGACAACTTTGCAGTGGACCACCAGAACAAGTGTTTCTCCAAGTCCTTAATGATCTCCTCCCATGCAGCTCCCATAGTAACATGGATGCCAACTGGAATCCCCAACAACTTGATCGCCTATCCATGCGCAAGTAATTTCCATAAATAATCATGAACACACGCGGGAGCTGGAGTCTCCAATGTCCATAAAGCTGTACACTTCTGCCATCCCACAAGAACACCAGAAGCCAGTGAAAAAGTATTTAAGAGCAGTTTGAAAGCTGCAAGATTCTCAGTATTAGTGACTAGGAAGAGGAATGTGTCATCTGCATATTGATTGCAAACCTCTTGTGTGCCATCCTCTATTGCAAGACCATGGAGAAGTCCCTCTGTAGTTGCAACGGTGAATAACTGCGACAAAGCCTCTGCAACAATTATGAAGAGCAATTGTGCTAAAGGGCATCCCAGGCAAATACCACGACCGAGTGAGAAGGCATCTGATGGCTCACCATGGAACATAACAGTCGCCTGAGCAGAGACATGCAACTTCATAACATCTGATGTGAATTGTTCCCCAAATCCCAGTCTTAACATACATCGACGCATGAATTCCCAGCTGACACTATCTTAAGCCTTTGCAAAATCAAGATTAAGGTATACAACTAGAAGGTTTTGCTTACGTGCCCAATAAATTCCCTCGTAAGCAGCAGCAACGTTGTCCAGAATGCATCGTTTAGAAAACCTGACTGGGTTGTTGAGATGGACTCTGCCAAGATGTCCTTTACCGGCCCTGCAAAAGCCTTGGCGAAGATCTTATAAATGGATAACAATAAGGTGATGGGCCGCCAGTCTGAAATAGTCCAAGGATCTTTGACCTTGGGGATGAGTGAGATGGCATCTGTGTTTAGTATTCTATCCAAAGCAGTGGAGCGCCAAAAGTCACAGAAAGCACCATACACATCTGGCTCCAGCCATTCCCAATATTCCTGAAAGAATTCAATTGGCAAACCGTCCAAACCTGGGCATTTGCTTCTTTTCAATTCAAAAACTGCCGAACCTAAATCATCAACTGTCATAGTTGCCTCTATTGACTCACGCTGCTCATCAGAGATGATGGGGAATATCCTAGACAAAATAGCATCTCGCATTTCTGATTGAAAGGGAAGATGTTTCTCCGCGAAAAAAGTCTGGAAGTGGTTATGCAGATGTTGCCAGAGTTCAGTTGGCTCTGTTCACACCGAACCATCCGGCAAAAGTAATGAGGACATGGTTGACGTCATACGACACCTCTTAGCTGCACGAAAAAAGAAGCTTGTATAATGGTCTCCATCACAAAACCACTGCAGGTCTGCCTTAGTCTTTGCCTGCTGAATTTGCTCCTCCTCCAATGCTTGGATCTGTGCCAAAATATCACGATCATGAACACCTGGAAGACGTCCTGTCGAGCATGGATCAGGTCCTGATACAAGGTATCTAATAAAGCATGACCTGCTACTGCAGACTTTCGGTCCCACTGTTTGGCAAAACCTTTGACTGTCACAATTGTATCCACTATGCCAGTCATGCCTCGACGTCGGCTGAAGGCAGTTGTCCAAGTGTTCTTGCAGGCCCCCAAACGATCAGACTCTATTTCCACCACATTAAAATCCCCAACAAGAAGCCATGAAATGTGGCTTCTCAAGCTAAGCATCTTTCCTCGCAAGGAAGCCCACAGTGAAGCTATCTGATGGGGCCTGTTGTGGGCGTAATTAATTAGACCATATTTAACCCTTGTTCCTGCCATACAACTAGGGCCCAACGACCAAAACGATCAGCCTGAGTGAAGATGACTGGAAAAGAAGGAAGCCATGCTATCACCACCCCTGCACTGGCAGAATCAACTGCAACGATAAGGACATTAAACCTTCCACCAATCATGTCTGCAAGCTTTAAGACGTCTCCCTTATGACACTTGTGCTCTTGAAGACATACAAACTAAGCATCCAATCTAGATAAGTAGAAAGAAATGCGACTCCGCTTGAGGGGGGAGGAGGCTACCCCCTAAACATTCCATGAAACTAACTGCATCGACCTTGTGATGGGGCCAATTCAGATGAGACCGCTGGTGAGTCAAGGGAATTTGAGGATGTTTCCTAGGCATCTAACATGGCAGTAACCTCATCAACCAAATCAGTCTACTGAACTAGATCAAAGCGACCACAGTGGGATGGAATAGGAGGAGCAGTGCTACATGAAGCAGGAACTGAAAGCTGGGATGCAGAGGAATTAGATCCCTTAGCTGATTTTCGTGGTTGACGAAGAGTCTATGGATGTTTTGGTGGTGGGTGGATGCCACGCCGATCAATGTCCATGTACTGTCCACGAGCCTCTTCAATTTGCTCTTGCGATCTTTGAATTTCAGCCAGTCTCACAAGGATGTGAGAGATATCCATTGAGGTGGGAGCTGATCTAGGAGCATGGAGTCCGGAGGAGCAGATGGAGGATCCTGTTGGTGAACCCTAGCAAAGAGAGGGGTTTCAGGAAACATGAGAGCTAGCTCAGGACCATTCAACAAGGACAGCTTAAATGGAAAGAACATGGGCCCGCTCTGGACAACAGTTGTTTGAGGCAAATTACGATGAATGGGCCTTACAACACAAATCTTAGTGATGCCATTGGTTATGAAGTGTTGTAAATGGGGTCCAATCTCATTAACAATGGCAGAAATGAACTTGGAATCTTGTAGCTCTGGAGGAAAATCTTCAATAGAGAACTAGAAGGGGGCATATAAGGCATCTGGCTGGAAAAGATCCAGGAACATACTGCTGATAGAACAAGAAGTGCTTCCAAAGAGGATCAACACCTCGTTCTATGAGTTGAGCAGTCGGCTCAGGAGATTCAAACATCAAAACAAAGCAACGTTGATCTTTTGCCACAAGCTTGATAGATTGACAAGCAGGAAGCCCTAGCTTATGAAGGTGCCCAGACAGCCAAGATCCCACGTGCTTCAGATCTAAGAAAGGGCCAGTGAAGTGGCAGACCACGGAACACGCAACCAACTGCTCCACATGTCGTCGATGATCTATATGGCTAATCTGCACCACTGGAGTCCCAAAACGCTCAAAAGTTGCTCTGCACTCCTGAACCTCATAAAAGATTTCGTCTGATAGGAGCTGGACATCCATGGAGTCTTGCTTGGCTTGCTGGAGATAGGACACCACTTCTTTCCTATTATGATCCACCATGGTGGCAATGGCCTCTGAGACACGAGTTGAGGTGGCAGGAGTCGCCAAGCCCTTGCAAAGCCACTCAGAGAACCGCACACCTGTAACTCGAGCCACTGTATCAGATGATCTCCAAGGTGAGGTCGATGCAGCTCGGGGGGTGGAAGAGGAGGTCACCCAAGGCTGCCGTGGGGGAAACTTCTCCTGCCCTGAGGAACCTCCAACGTGTGTTGGACGTACTACTTGTCCTGCGGGTACACCAGTTTGTGTAGTCTGCGCCAAGGAACTTCAAACTTGTGTTGGAGGTGGCACCTGTGCAATATTATTAGGTGCACCCTGTCCAGAGGAGCACTCTACAGGCACATGAGGTCTGAACTGACATGAGGGACCTCCAATCTGTCTTGGAGGAGCTACTAGCCCGGCAGCAACTTCAGCAGACAAAGAGGGTCTTGCCTGACCCCCAGAACCTCCAACGAGTGTTGGAGGCGCTAATTGGCCAGAGCACACCACCTGACCCGAGGAACCTTCAACGTGCGTCGGAGGTGCGACACTCTTAGAAGAGTTTCCCAATGGCACATGTTCAACACATCTTCCAGTCTCACCAGACGTATGGGCAGCGGTGTGAACTATAGTTGAGGCAACTACAATTGGAATAGAAACTAGAACAAGTAACTGAGAAGAGGAGAGAGATGGAGCTCCTGTCTCAATTGAGGCGGCCGCACTCGTGCCATTAGAAGACATATTGGGCAAGATTAAAGGATTGAGGTGCACCGAAGAAACTAAACTCTCAGAGGCCAAAAAAGCACTCTCGCAAGCCATTTTGTGTGTATCACGTACACTTATTCTGGGAGAATCTGCAGCATATTCCTTTCCAGTTCCACCATGTACTATGGTAGAAGCACCAGAAGCACGTTTTGGCGGGCTGCGACTGGATCTTGTCATCTCCACCAAGAGAGAGGGGCCGAAGCTTCAGAGCTGAACAGTCTTTTCCAGCAGGCCAATCTCTGAAAATATTAAGCACCACTAGATGGAGTGCTCAAAGAGCTTTCCAATAAGCCCAAACATGCTCAAAGCTGCCACCAGATGCAGAAGTTATGGCCAAAACAAAACTGCAGCCAAACCCTAGCACCGTCAAAAGAGGGCCGGGACTGTCAGGAGGATTCTGTCCACCAAAACAGAAAAAACAGCACACAATTTATAGACCATGGAAAGGCGTTCAACGAGCTTCCAATGAGTCCAAGAACATCTAAATCTGACACCAGAATCCCGAGTTATGAGCAAAAGAGCAGGGCTGAAACCCTAAGCGCCATCATGAGCGCCTCCTTCATCCGGAAGCTGAGAATGTCGCCCTCAAATGCAAATTTCAAGGATCTTGATGAAAAGGTAAAGGAAAAGAGGCAGATATGGATGGATTTGCAGCTGTTTAATCCTGATGAAGAAGTGGCAATACAAGAATGCCAATAGATCTATTAATTATATTCCTTTGACAAATTTGTATAGTCAACCAAAATTTGAACCCTAAATTGGGCTAATGTTGCAAAAATGAAGAATCAACGTAATCGAGTTAGACACTGTCAACCCTAAATTGGACTAATGTGGCAAAACATAAGAACAAGCATAATCGAATTAGATGCTGGTTTACATTTTATTCCCAAGGAAGTTGAAGCTTTTAGGAAAACAAAACTTTTCCATTAAGCTTGCACTATTTGTTTTGTGTTGTGGGAGGGTATTCTCGCAGTGTTTGGAACTATGATTTCGGTATTGTATTGTATCGAAAATATTTGTTTTGTAAAGAAAATTTCTATTTTAGTGTTTTATTTGTGGCTTCTTTCTTAATGGTGTGAGAAAGGAAACTTATCAGGCAAGTTCTTCTTGGCAGCCACGACGCGACTGCTCTTTTTGCAGGTCCCAGATTCCACATCCATATCACCAGCTCTTCTTGCAGGTCCTAGATCACATCCATATCACCAGCTCTTCTTGCAGATCCTAGATCACATCCATATCACCCGCTCTTCTTTCAGGCCTTAGTTCTTCTTATAAGTCCCGGATTTCACACACATATCGCAATGCTGGATCACCATGTGTTGCGGGATCATGGGAAAATTGGCCGGCCTTAGGTTTCAGGCTTTAGATTTCAGGCTTTAGGGTTCAGGGTTATTCAATTTTGAAGCCATCAGGAAGTATTCAAGGCCAGATTTCCCTCGTTCATGATGCCTCTGCCTCTTCCATGATAATTTTATCTCGCAATGCAATGTTTCAATCTCGCAAGGCTTTCAGGTAGAAGCGGGTTGTTTTTTGCTGTATTCCTTGGTCGCGGTGCCAACCAGACTCGATGTTCTGGTTTCTTCTTGTTTTTCCTTCTGGTGTGTAGGAAACCCTGCCATTCCAAGCAGATTCCACGGCATAGCCATAGCCAGCTTCAACTTTTAAATTATGCCTCAAAGCTTTGGGTTGTAGATATTTTGTGACCATTGCTTTTTGTTAATTTTAGATGCACCATTGAAAGTTTCGTGGGGTTCACGTAGAAAAAATTAGAGGACCTTGATTTACAATATACTTTCAAATGGCATATTTGCATGTCAAACCAGTATCTCTATATGCAACCATTTTCAATGAATAAAAGGTTTCATTCAGGTATCAAATCATTATCTCTATATGCATTTTCAGGTTCTCTCTTTAATTTGAGATTATTCTAAGGACCATGATAAGGTTCGTGTATCAAGGGACATATACTTCTACTCATGCATCTATTTTAATTGTTTATATATTGGCAATCATTTTGGAAGTATTGCCTTTTTAATCTTTTGTTTTAATCATCTTTTAAGAAAAATCATTTGGTTTTTACGTAGAGTAAATCAGGTCAATCAAATTTAGTGCAGTCAGAACAACAATGTTATGCACTGCACTTCCAATCATGACACAATAACCAATTTAAAGGTATAGTGCATGATGCAGCTAATTTTTTTAAGAAAAATTCTGAAACTGCCCTTATATCTTAATATAATTATCAAATTGCCCCTGTATTTACAAAAACTATCAAAATGCCCTTCTTTTTGTAGCAACGGGCTATTCTCTTTGCGCCAGAAGAACATCGCCCCAAAATCGATTCCCCCAAAATCGATTCTGCTCTTTCGGCAAAGCATAATCTTGAATCTATTATCTAAAGAGGACTAGGCGAAAGAGAGTTTTGAAAGGAAGAAAGCTTGGAAATCTCCATAGTTGGGGCCGACCTAGGTCGGCGTAAATTCCGAGCTTTTCCGACCTAGGTCGGAGTCGGGCTAATCTGACCCAAGGTCGGCAGGGTCAAAATGTCCAAAAACAAAAATTTCCTCTTTTTTTGTTGTTGCATTTTGTAGGCCCCAAAACTGCCGGAACAGAGGATTTTTGAGAAAAATGGCGCTGCCAAATCTTTTCTGAGATCTTAAACTCTCTGTTTCAGTCCAAGCAGGCCAAACCATAGCTGAATCATGATCCATGTAAGCTTTCTTCCATTTTTTTCTTGATATCTAGGCTGGAATACAGTGGAAGAATACTTTGCTAGCTATTTGGCTGCTTCCTTAAGTCTGTATTGCTTACTCTTTCTTATGCCCTTTCTTATTCCTTGATGCAAGCTCCTTGCATCAACATCAGGATCAAAGTACCAACCAAGCACAACTTGCACCAGCATCAGAGCGTCAACCATATACCAAGCACAAGCAACATCCAAGCAACATCGACTAAGAATCTTTTACAAATTTGGGTGCACGAAACTTCTTTGGTATGTTCAGACCGAGTACAGATTGTATTTTTTTTCTTTTCTTTTCAGCTATATATTTAGCGCCACTTTTTGCTTGGATTTGGTAGCATTCTTTACCCTTCCTCCATTTTTGTAAATTTGAATTCTCTTTGTCACATATTAATCTCTCAAACGTGGATTCTTACAGACTAAAGGATGGAGAAAACTGGATGCTTTTGCTGGTCCACGGTTTATGATACGCATAGGATATGTAGACTTACAAATTGTGAGTAAACTGCTTATTTTGAAGTTTTTGGTTTTATTTGATCCTTAAAACATTTTCATTTGCAGTCCTAAGTGAACTACAAGCTGGAGCCTCCCATTTCGCATTAATTGGACCAGAGTTGGAGGTAAATAACAATGTTGTTGTATGCATAGATCATGGCCATGGCTTTTGCTTTGAAAATTCTTTTGTCCTTTTAAATGCATGCACAAATGGACTCATAATTGTATATACTTTTGCTCTATTAATTTACCCATGAAGAAGCGCAGACTTATAGCTTCCATTCGCACGGGTGCACATCGTCTCCACATTGAGACAGGACGTTGGGTCCGGGAAGCACGGGAGGAAAGGCTTTGCCAGTGTTGCCACCAGGGCGCCATTGAGGATGAATGCCATGCCCTCCAGATCTGCCCAGCATTTGCCGACATCCGAGAACGGTATGTTCGATTACTAGTGCCTGGCCAATCGTTGCATGAGTTATTGAATACGACATCAGTGGGTTTGTTGGGGTCATACCTCCAGGAGGTTATGGATGCACGGACTCAGTTGTGTCCTCAGGGACGGTATTGAACTGTCCTATACAATTGTACAGCGTGCCAACATACTTATTACTGCTAAGGGTTTTCCTCGAAAACCCTTCGGGGCGGGGGTTTTTTAATCCTGTCAGTAATACGCTTGCTGCTCTCTTTTTGTTTGGGCCCCATAGACCAATCGGTCTCCATGGACGTTAAAAAATCTATTCTATTCTATTAATTGTCTACAACCTGCTAGGTTCAAGCATAGTTTTGTAACAGAGAGATTAAAAATAGTCCGGAGATTAAAAATTACATTATCATTATTCCAACATAGTATAGTCTAGAGATTAAAAATAACATTATTATTATTCTAACTAATCTAAGTTCCTACGTGAACAATATATTGATAATCAAGTGTTCTGCAGGTATCCATTAACAGATCACATAAGCGAAACACATTCCAGTCATGCATTGGGTTTGAAGCTACTATTGGGTTTGATGCTACTGTTTATTGGTTTCTTTATGTTTATTTCCTAGAAAGACAAGTACTTTTCTTTATTTGAAAGTTTAATAGCATAAATCTACTGTTTTGAAGTTATTTGAAGTGTAATCTTGTCCATTTTTAACTATTTAATTAGAAATAGAGATGTATTACATGTTCTCTATTCATTACATGCAGGAATAAAGCAACTTGAATTTTGGCAAAATAGGTCGGTAGGTTGGCAAAAAATTCCCACCTAGGTCGGCTTTCTCCCACCTAGGTTGGCAGGTCGGCGGGTCGGCCCAACTATGATTGTATCTGCATGTTTCATTTTAAAACAAAATAGGATTACAGTAGCCAAAGTTGGACTGGATACGGCAGTGAGAAACAATGAGGATAAGAGATATTACTGGATGTGGCGGTGAAAAACAGTGAGAATAAGAGATAAAATGGGTGGATCCACAAAGGACGAAACCCATCTGTAAGGGAACACAACAGATTTCTTAACAAAATATACAAGTTTGCATGGTATTGAAAATCAAGAAAACTGCCAGAAACTGATACATCATCTGCTGCATGCCTTTCTGACTAGAATTAAACATGACTAACCTGAGGATTCAAACAATCATCTTCTAAGTTTTGTTAAATTCGAGTTGACAAAATCTACACTTATCGGATACGAAATGGGCCAGAAGAAGGCCCAATAAAAAACCCTTTCGGCCAGAGAGGAGAGTGAGCTCAGAAGAGCAGTCTTTAGTATGTCTTTATTTTTTGCAAGTTTCTGTACTTACGGAACTGCCGATTTTGCCCATATACTAGAATGATTTGGATACATGTCCAAGCAAGTTGAGGATATTGTATTCGAGAGTTCACAGTTAAAACTTTTGGTACAGTGTGAAGATGGAAATTGTTTTCCGAAGTTGAATCCCTGATGATGGTGATTTTGGGATTGACGCTTTTGGAGTCGTATCCAATACAAGGCATTTTAACAAATTCCAAAAATACAAGGGCATTATAACAATTTCAAAAAAAAGAAGGGCATTTTTTTAGATTTTCCTTTTTTTTAATTATAAAATTGATGTGGGAAAAGTGCAACTCCATCATTTACGGTGGAACTTTCAACAAAGGAAACGATGCGCGTATGTCTTTCCGAGAAGTTACACGTCCGTTTTTTCATGTTTCTTTTTGAATCCAATGAATCGGTGCAGATTATAGAAACATAGATATCTCTGAACTTGACTCCTGTAGAAGTAGAGAATTAATTACACGAACGTACCCCTTTTAAACGAGGTCATAAAAGCTTAATGTCCGACAATCTGACCATTGGCATAGTACCAGACTGGAAGATGGAAAAATCCACAATGTCCTTGGTAAAAATCCTTCTAAATGGCAAGCTACAAAGCTGAACGTATTATATGGGAGACTCTTCTGATATCCTTTTTTATTAATAAGGATGAGAATCCCAAGATAGCAATTCCATGTGTATGATCAAGTTGTAACTTCTCATCATTTGATGATCTACCATTCTATATACATGATATGGTATGAGCATACATATCTTCTGAATCTTCTTGGGCATTTTCTGTATGAGAGATTTTGCAGAATCAACGTGTTGCAAAATAATTCGACGAGCTTTGTATGAGATCAAGCTGGCTTAAAATTCTGCCAGCACTTTGCCTGACCATGTTACATCCACATTGGGCAGCATGGATGACGTGTATCTGCGACATGTTTCCATATCGTTCTCTAAATTCTTTTAGCCTGAAAATAGTTTCCAACATATTGATTGCTAATTCCTGAATTTCAGGATTCTCATTGCTTACTAACTTTGTCACCGATGGAATAGCTTTGGCCTCTTCAAGTACTTGACATCCATATTTCCATCCTTCATGAGTGGTGTCTATGAGAGTACTTAAAGCATATAAGGCAGCTGCAGAATCCTGGTCCCCATCTAGTTGTCCTACTAACAAGTGCACTACATCAGCTTCAACAAGACAAAAGGATTTGGAAACTTCACATAATCCCATATGCAATCTGCACACTTCTTGCTGGGGAGCAAGGCAAAGTTTCCATCTGAAAGTTTTCACTTTCTGGCTTAAATCATAGCTGTTCTTAGATAAATTTCCAAGCGCCCTTGCTGCTCTTTGTCTGGTTATACTACTATTAGATTTCAAGAGCTTAATAAGTGACCCCATTAGCCCAAACTCACAGAGTCTTTGCTGAGTTTCTTTCCCTGACTCTGTCAGTCTTAATATTATACGCATCACATTCTCTTCCATGGCTCTATTTTGTGATCCAATGAATTTCATAAGCACAGAAAGAACCTCAGCCCTGATTATTAGTTCTTTAAGGTCAGTCTCATCTAAAGGAATGCTTGCCAAAATTTCTGCCGCAGCGACCTGCTCTGACTCCAGTCGATCATTCCTTATTAGCATGTCAATGATCAATTTTAAATATTCTGGCCTATTTTTCAGTGCTGAGTATGTTTCTTTGGCATAAGTGGAAGCAAGACAAGCGAGAAGATGCATTGCATTCTTACGCATTTCTCCTTCTTCGTTTATTAATGGAAGAAGAATACTGAGAGCTTCATAATCTTTCAATTTTTCCTTGGTGATCTCACTTGTTTGTTTTTCAAATACGATTGCAAGCAATGCTCGTAATAATTGTGTGCGAACATCTGCAGGAATTAAGTCGCCCATCATTTGCAAGAATTGATAAACATAGCCTTCAAGTTCATACACGTTCTCTTCGGTTCTTTCCCATTCATTTCCATATGCTGGCATAGCATCTGCTATAATGTAAGAAACTCCAATCTTCATCTGTTTATGGGTGCTTGCCATCATCAACAATTTTGAAAGGATATGCAAACCGCCTGATTGAATAATCAGCTTGCCTATTGAACCAGCAACAGACAGATTTTGTAGAGATAAAACAGCATATTCTTTTTGTTCCTGATTGGTTCCATCTATCATATCTAATAAGGTCGTTACTACTGCGCTGCTTGCAATGGAAACTTTGCTTGCTACAGGTAAGGTCAATCGAGAAAGAGTCTTTGCCATGAGGAGTTTAGATTCAGCCTTTCCTGTAAAAAAAGGAAAACATTAGTAACCTTAACACTAAACTAATTACTTTTCTCATGTTACTAGATAGCATTGATCGATACTAAATTGTCCTTCGTAGTGTTTGGTGCAAATTGAGTAAAGATGTGTTGTATGATCATCCCAAGTTGCAATTGATAAAAGCTCTTAATTTTGAGAAATTCAAAGCAAACTGACCTTCTAACAACCTCAGAACAAGAGGATCAAACAAATTAGCTTCTGCCATAGTGATAATGTCGTCGTCACTTGTGGGCAAATTTGCTAAAATTGCTTTAACGTTTTGTTTAGTATCTTCTTCTTCAGACCCCAAAAGTGTTACCAGGAACATAATGGCTCCATGTGCATGACTAATCTTATCAGTTATACTGGTCCTTTCAGAAAGAAGTCGCAACAGAAAGACTGCTTGATGAACATCCTCGTTCTGCCGAGCAAGGCATCTCACAAGTACATCAATGACTCCTTCTTTCACCATAATCTCCTGAACCATATAGGTTGTTATGAGCTTCTAAATCAAAAGAAAAATCTTAATAGATGACTTACCTGACTTTCACAATTATCTTTCGCCAAGGTTGTCAATGCACCAAGGCTCTTCTTCCGAAGGTTTACGTCCTTGGATTCTGCTAGATGCACGAGTTTAGACATTAAATCCATTGAACAAATCTTGTATTTGTTCATATGCTCTTCCTGACACAAAGCCTGTATATCCTTCACTGCCTTTAGCTGCATTTCCTTCTGCTCAGAAGATATTGCCTTAGCGGCATTCTCTATCCGAGTTATGTAATTTCTTTCACGCCATTCAGCAATAGATTGCTTTAGTGCATAGTTGGATTTCATCTGTGTACTTTTTAGTTCTTCACCACCAACAGGGCAGCGACTGTGTCCTGCTGCAAACCATTGCTCAATTGCAGAACGCTCATATGTCTGTCCTGATGCAATCTGAACGGGATCTTTCATGACATCTCTTGTGATTGGACAGATGAACGACTGTAGAGGAAGCATAGGAGCATCATGCATAGTCATCTGTCTAGAGGGTGGAGTCGCACTCCTTTCTGGTGTGCCACTTGGTGATCTCGTATTGCTCATCATGGCCTTCTCCAGCAAATTTATACATTGATCAAGGTAAAGGCCATGTGCTTTTCCTCGGCTAATCTCTGCATCTGCCTTCTCAGACTTTAGTTGCACAACTTCTTTAGAGAAGGTATCACTTTCAATAGAAGTTTCCATGCACTCTGCAATCTGCTCAGCCAATCTAGTGCATGAAGCAACATCTCTAATAATTGAATCTAGCATACCTTCATCAAGTGAATCAGATAGAGTCTGCTCTTTGGCACTCAGGTTGGGTGTGCTCTGCTCAAGCATATGCAGGGTTTCTGATGCCTTCTGCATCAAACAATGAGAAGCAGCAACAACCTCAAGTGCTTTCTTCAAACTCCTACTGCGCTCTTTCAACTCACGAACCAATATAGGAAAACACATCAACATATGCACGGTGCACCAAGTGCTATATTCTTCCATCAAATTTTCCAATTCTTTAATCTCTACTTCCAACTCACTATAACCTAACCGGTCACAATCCCCTGCCCTTGTCTCCACATCTTTCGCAAAATCTTTTAGCAGCAGAGATAAATTGTCTAAGGATAATGCAAAATGAGAAAAGAAATGGTGAATTACATTCTCCTTCACTTGGCTGGCATTTCGAGCCGAAAGGGCAAGCATAGCAGTACGTTTGCTCATGTTATCGGCCCATTTAGCTGGAGCTGGAATCACAAGACTATCCATTGAACTATACTAGCAAAGAAGAGCGTCTCGTGTTATGTTTGCAATTGATGTTCAAGGACAGAACTCATGCTAGAAGTGCAAGGTACAGCCCAAATTCCATAAGCGCACATAGTTAGGCTTACCTTATATGCAGCACTGCAGATTACATGGAAAGGTTTAAGACTTGCAGCAGTAAGTAACAGCGACCAATTCGCCCAATTTCTTATAAGGAACGATGCATCATCTCAAAGCTGTCCGCGGAATAGCATCCGATCCTTGATTAACAACCAATGCTCCAGATCTTTGCTTGGGTCAACCAGAGATGGCCAGATGGGACCAGAGATATTTTCAAGGACAGTTCCTGGCACTAGAGGACGCCCCACATGTGGTATATTGTACCGTGTTGTTCTAGTAGAAAACATATGAAAAGCTTAAAACTTTTTAAATCCATGCATGACTTTTGCCCCAGCAAGACCCCCCTTTTTTTTCCTAGCCTAACCCCCAGCTGAGAGGGCTCCATTTCTCCCCCTTTGTCAACATTTTTTTTGTCCTGTTCTCGAGGTAGGCTATGGCGCAGAAGAATCGTCCTTCAATCCAAAGGATTTCAACGGTGTGTAACAGAATGGGATGTATATGTAAAGCATGACATCACAAATTTATTCTGCTAGTTGTAGTATATGTGGATGATCTCATCATGGGGGGTAATTCCATCAGTATTATCAACTGGCTAAAGAGGACTCTCTGCTGCCAATTTTCGCACGATAGATCTTGGTGAGATTCAGACATTGTAGGCCTTCAAGTGGTACGTGATTGCACTAAATGCACTTTGTCGATTCATAACAACACACCATTGCCAAAATTTGCAAATGGCATGAAGTGGCATGGAGTTGAGACAATTCTTGAGGTTGGATATGAGCAGGAAGAACCAATTAGTTAATCTCGCTGCAAATCCCATTCTTCACAAACGGTCGAAGCATATCAGCCTTCATTATCAATTTGTGAGGGATGTAGTCAATGACACTTTGACATTGGAATGTTGCACTAGAGACCAAATGGCAATAGATATTCTAGCCAAATCTCTGAAATGCGTAAGCATTTCTTTGCCATCGGGAGACTCTTGGACTCTGTAGATAGTCTAGTTTATGAGAAGAACAGGAGAGTGTTGAAAGAATTTTGCTCATATGTAAAAAGATGTATATACATTGTAGAGTATAGAATATAAGATACTGTTGTATAAATATATTTATTGGATAAATGAAAATTAGTTTTTGCTATGTTAATTTTAGCGCCATCATTCTTTGAAACGGACCTAGCCCCTTGGCCTAGGCCATTGCACCGACACGTTTAACATCTAAATTAAACATCCAAGATACTCGTATACTTGCTCAATAAATTATAGTCTCATTGATCAGATAATTACATACAAGACCAAGCTCATCTGAGTTTGGCATGCTAACAACTCCTACTAGCTCAACAAGTCCTGAGCTTGGCATGCTAACAACTCCTACTAGCTCAACAAGTCCTCCTTATAAGTCACCGAGGATGGCTCTAGAAAACGCTCCTGCTGTCGCACCCTCATCCCTAGACTCTCCATCCGAATACTGCATTCTCAGCTCAGGACGTACCGTCTTAAACATACACAAACAACACAAGGGAGTTAGTCCACAAGGACTAAGTGGGGAGGAAACATTTCGGGAGCATCCACAACATCAACCACAAAGCAATCTAACATACCCATCAAAGATAAGAACAACAACACTTTTACCTGCTCCACTACGCCCCTGCATTAGTTAGAACTCAGGCTACAAGCATGTTTACATTCTCATCAATCATATATATGTATGCACATATGCCAAGCGTAATCCTTGGGTTGCGACCCCAAGGAGACCACTCTCTCCATCTGTTGGCTCGGATGCGGAGTTACACGGCCACCCTACCCCTCCGAAGGTGGGCCGTAAATGCAACATGCCATCCGTCTAGCCATCTAGAACGGATGCGGAGTCTCACGGCCATTCCACCCCTCCGAAGATGGTCCGTTTGCAATGCAAGATGCAACATCATCCATCATGACTTTACAAGATAGAATATCACCAATAACCTTACAAGTTGATCCAATACGAGATATCATGAATCCTCATGCATATTACTTCCAAGAACAACCACAAAACAATGCAATACAATAGAATGAGGTTCATACCAACATATAACCTAATGACAACATCTCATCGCCACATCTCAAAGCAAGAACATGACTTCCTTAACATATAAGCAACCATAACTTCCAGGTAATACCATAATTACACTAATGTCCTAGAGACAATTCACATATTCTACTTCATCCTGAGGTCTAAACTCATGAGATAGACTACCACTCAGAATCTCTACTAGATAGGCCATAGCATATTCCTTGCAAATATAATGCAACGCTCATACTCCATCCATCTAGCATCATAGAATCCACCCATTACTCTATCAAAAGTACTGGCGATATATGCTTCTATGGTACGGTATCAAGCTGGCCCCTATTTATAAAGGTTGCATGGAATATCCCATATACAAGATTATAACTCTACCAAGGAAACTCTAGGGTCCCAAATTATAATCACAATACTTAAAAGGTTCGTAGGATTAGCAATCCTCAACTCAAGTAATGACCATCTAGGCTAGCAGCAATGCACCTAGGGACACTTAACGCAACGGCTATCACAACGTTCCAAGATATAACAACGTAGCTGGGCGACCATCTAACTATAACCTAAAGCAAGTCCGATAGTTAAAATAGAGAATCAAGTAGGGCTTCAAGACCCTAGGATAGTAATACAAACTAGATTCAATAACTTAGAACCTATCAATAATTATTCACGTAAGATTCCCATTACTATGCCTAATAAGTCCTCCAAGACTACAACTCTAAAGAATGGACTCTACGGTTCTAATAATGCATGGTCAATATTTTAAAACATAAAGGTGTGCTAACGGATGGTTTATCTGACCCTTGTATCCCTCTTAAATAAGAGAAGGTCCAGAAGGAGTACTTATGTAAAAACTTATACCTAAGACTAGATTCGAACCTGGATCTGTGGCTTAAAGGCTCAACTGCTAACCAACTAGCCTATAAAGCTTTCAATGAACTTAAGGGCAAAACAGATTCTCAAGAGCGATGTTCAAAAAGACATATTAGAGGTTTACTTTTATAGAAATACTGCCGGATTGGCAACAAGATCAAAACTGGCCGACCTGGATGCAGAATAGGCCGAAATTCATAAGGAAGACTCTTGGTGGCATCATAACACCAAATTCAAGATCTATTCTAGCCGAAACTGCCGAATGAGTTCGCCATAGCCGCCGATTCTACTGGAAGCATAACCAAGAAATACAACAAACCAAGCACTCATCAAATCCCCAAGCACGCATCAGATCCCCACCTCAGTTTCTCGGATTGATTCTGCTTCCGATCGACTGGGTCTGCCTTCTTTGCTTCCATTTCCTCATCGCCTTCCCATCTGCAAACTCCTTCCGGTTTCTGTTGCTGTTCTATAATTCGGCCAGCCTTTCTTTCTCTAGAGAATAGGTAGAGGAGAACAATAAACAAGATCCTTCACCAAACCAAGACACCCCCTCCTTTGTTCACATCCAATATATATATATACAATGAGTAAATCTCAATGCATATGCATGCTAGACAAGTGTTGTGCATGCAATCACATGCATGCATGCACATGTGCATGTCCATGCATGCCATCTAATGCATGTTTAGCATATTTTATAAGTTCACTACTCAATAATCTAACACCTTCTGCTTATATGACCTTTGCTAATGTATTTCTATAGTTCTACTAGCATAACCCATGGATGCATATCAACAAGGTTGTTAGATAATCTACACTATCCTATATTGAGACAAAGTGAGCCACTTTCAGGTAACTTACGAATGTCATGCACACAAGGCCACTAGGTTCGTTACATTCTCCCCTTGTAAAATTTAACTCATGTCCTCATGAGTATTTGAGGTACACATGCTTCTCCAACCTTAATATGTGGCATAACTCTATTCTGTAAGGCACTGCTTCAATGTGGTCTAAAACTTCTGCTACTACTTTTAAATGCAAAAGACTAAGCTTTAGCCAACTCTATGGTTTTACGTCTCTTATCCGCATATGGCTTTTGGTGATTCTGAGCCTCCGCTATGTTCTGATGCAGTCTCCTCAATTGCACATTTCTGCCAGAATAGTAGCATTATACAACAACTTCTTCATTAACCCATACAGGGTTTAAGCTGTACTATTTCCATCTAAATTGATGCAGTCCCAACTTAATCTTCCACATACTCAAAATACAACTAAGCGCATCAATCTTGCCACTAGCATGTATAAAGTTTGGAACTAAACTTATAATGAAATTCGTATAAATTATTTACTACACATGTCCAAGCTGACGTAGCAAACAGCTGCATCATAGGGTTAATCCACTTTTTCCTACTAAGGATAAATAGCGCACTATAAAATACTAAGCCCACCATGGAAAGAGAGATACTCAGCTCGGACTAGATATGTATTCATATGACACATCTTGGGTGGCCAAATCCAAGAGTGACAAATAAAAACATAATCACATCCCCCATCTGTGTATCTTATGGCTATACAACCCGCACAAGTAAATTCAAGGAAACCTAAAAGATTACGAACATAGTTTATTGTGACTTCTAACAAAAAGAACTTACTCAACATAGCTAACAACTCTGTTCATGGGCCCTCACAACCCTAGCATTGATTTTGCTAGAGCACTACAACTCCCTACACATGGTCTACTTTCAAGTAACGTGGCAACATGGTCCACCATTAGACAATCTACTAGTTATAGAAATTTGTAGGAACATACCTTCACAATTATCATGGCCCACTGTTCATGCCTTGCATGAAAATATCCTTCTTAAAATTTCATCCTGTTTTTGGAACTTTCAACCAAGCTTAGCTCCTTGATGAACTGCATTCCATTAGCTTTTCTACCTTACATAGCATAGAATAATAATCAAAACTCAAGATACTATCAATCCCTTAGATCTATGCTCGTTTCTTGTTCCTCTTAACTCATCTTCGCTGGTGCATTTACCAACCAATCAACCATTCTACTTTATAGTAGAATCTCTTGAACTTTTAGGCCCTAATTCCCACGGCACGAAGGTGTCAGAACTTTCCGCTCTGATACCAACTAAAACGGACCTAGCCCCTTGGCCTAGGCCGTTGCACCGACACGTTTAACATCTAAATTAAACATCATACTCGTATACTTGCTCAATAAAAGTATAGTCTCATTGATCAGATAATTACATATAAGACCAAGCTCATCTGAGTTTGGCATGCTAACAACTCCTACTAGCTCAACAAGTCCTGAGCTTGGCATGCTAACAACTCCTACTAGCTCAACAAGTCCTCCTTATAAGTCACCGAGGATGACTCTAGAAAACGCTCCTGCTGCCGCACCCTCATCCCTAGACTCTCCATCCGAATACTGCATTCTCAGCTCATGACGTACCGTCTTAAACATACACAAACAACACAAGGGGGTTAGTCCACAAGGACTAAGTGGGGAGGAAACATTTCGGGAGCATCCACAACATCAACCACAAAGCAATCTAGCATACCCATCAAAGATAAGGACAACAACAATTTTACCTGCTCTACTACGCCCCTGCATTAGTTAGAACTCGGGCTACAAGCATGTTTACATTCTCATCAATCGTATATATGTATGCACATATGCCAAGCGTAATCCTTGGGTTGCGACCCCAAGGAGACCTCTCTCTCCATCTGTACGTACAGGGTTTAACTCATCTGTCATGCCATCTGGCTTGGATGCAGAGTTACACGGCCACCCTACCCCTCCGAAGGTGGGCCGTAAATGCAACATGCCATCCGTCTAGCCATCTAGAACGGATGCGGAGTCTCATGGCCATTCCACCCCTCCGAAGATGGTCCATTTGCAATGCAAGATGCAACATCATCCATCATGACTTTACAAGATAGAATATCACCAATAACCTTACAGATTGATCCAATACGAGATATCATGAATCCTCATGCATCTTACTTCCAAGAACAACCACAAAACAATGCAATACAATAGAATGAGGTTCATACCAACATATTTCATAACCTAGTGACAACATCTCATCGCCACATCTCAAAGCAAGAACATGACTTCCTTAACATATAAGCAACCATAACTTCCAGGTAATACCATAATTACACTAATGTCCTAGAGACAGTTCACATATTCTACTTCATCCTGAGGTCTAAACTCATGAGATGGACTACCACTCAGAATCTCTACTAGATAGGCCATAGCATATTCCTAGCAAATATAATGCAACGCTCATACTCCATCCATCTAGCATCATAGAATCCACCCATCTCTATCAAAAGTACTGGCGATATATGCTTCTATGGTACGGTATCAAGCTGGCCCCTATTCATAAAGGTTGCATGGAATATCCCACATACAAGATTATAACTCTACCAAGGAAACTCTAGGGTCCCAAATTATAATCACAATACTTAAAAGGTTCGTAGGATTAGCAATCCTCAACTCAAGTAATGACCATCTAGGCTAGCAGCAATGCACCTAGGGACACTTAACGCAACGGCTATCACAACGTTCCAAGATATAACAACGTAGCTGGGCGACCATCTAACTATAACCTAAAGTCTGATAGTTAAAATAGAGAATCAAGTAGGGCTTCAAGACCCTAGGATAGTAATACAAACTAGATTCAATAACTTAGAACCTATCAATAATTATTCACGTAAGATTCCCATTACTATGCCTAATAAGTCCTGCAAGACTACAACTCTAAAGAATGGACTCTACGGTTCTAATAATGCATGGTCAATATTTTAAAACATAAAGGTGTGCTAACGGATGGTTTATCTGACCCTTGTATCCCTCTTAAATAAGAGAAGGTCCAGAAGGAGTACTTATGTAAAAACTTATACCTAAGACTGGATTCAAACCTGGATCTGTGGCTTAAAGGCTCAACTGCTAACCAACTAGCCTATAAAGCTTTCAATGAACTTAAGGGCAAAACAGATTCTCAAGAGCGATGTTTAAAGATCAAAAAGACATATTAGAGGTTTACTTTTATAGAAATACTGCCGGATTGGCAACAAGATCAAAACTGGCCGAGCTGGATGCAGAACAGGCCGAAATTCATAAGTTAGACTCTTGATGGCATCATAACACCAAAACTGCCGACTTAGTTCGCCATAGCCGCCGATTCTACTGGAAGCATAACCAAGCAATACAACAAACCAAGCACTCATCAAATCCCCAAGCACGCATCAGATCCCCACCTTAGTCTCGGATTGATTCTGCTTCCGATCGACTGGGTCTGCCTTCCTTGCTTCCATTTCCTCATCACCTTCCCATCTGCAAACTCCTTCTGGTTTCTGTTGCTGTTCTATGATTCGGCCAGCCTCTCTTTCTCTAGAGAATAAGTAGAGAACAATAAACAAGATCCTTCACCAAACCAAGACACCTCCTCCTTTGTTCACATCCAATATATATATACAATGAGTAAATCTCAATGCATATGCATGCTAGACAAGTGTTGTGCATGCAATCACATGCATGCATGCACATGTGCATGTCCATGCATGCCATCTAATGCATGTTTAGCATATTTTATAAGTTCACTACTCAATAATCTAACACCTTCTGCTTATATGACCTTTGCTAATGTATTTCTATAGTTCTACTAAGGTCGTTAGATAATCTACACTATCCTATATTGAGACAAAGTGAGCCACTTTCAGGTAACTTACAAATGTCATGCACATAAGGCCATAGGTTCGTTACATTCTTGGATCTTGGGCGGATCTTTCACATCAACTTTGTTTTGGATCCAGCACCATATGGAGCTCCTATGAGAGCTATGCAGAAGAAAAGAGTAAATAGGGGAATGCAACATCCTGTAAAAATGAAAATGCAATACGTAAAATCTTTTAAAAACTGGTCAAATTGATATCTAGAGAATGTCGAACCCAAATTCCATTCCAGATTGGAGTGGATGCCATATGGCATTACCAGCTTAAACCTCAAAGAAAAATGGAGACCCAACTTCCATTTTGTATTGAGGAATTAGCATAAACAGGGAATTGCTCAGTTAACTGCTCAAGGACCCTTCTTCACAATAGATAGATAGATAGTAGTTTTAACGTCACGAAATCTGTGAAAAGTATTGTCTTTGAAATGTGGGAGGCCAACTTCCATTTCGGAATGGAGAGCATGCTACATGGCATCACGATATTAACCCTCAGCAAAAGATGCTGACCCAACCTTCCATGTTGTTAAAAGTATACGCCCATTCTTCATGAGAAAATATAGGATGAGTATCAGTAAGTCTTTGAAAGAATGTATAATAAAGTATTACTTTCATGGTCTCTTTGTTGTAGGCTAATAGTCTTTCATGGTGAGTAAGAAGAAGCGAATCATGGAATGCACCCTGGAGAGGCTCATCACCTAGGGTTGCATAATCCGCCACTAGAAGGCATAAATAACCCACCTACTATTATCAGGTGCACAAAGTGAACAAGTGCAAGTCTCATCGAATGTAGGGTGCAATCTATCCCAACAAAGTAAGGGGGCAGAGTAGGAGGAGAATGAAAAGGAGAGAGAGATCCAAATTTTATAGGTGTATAGAGCAATATTAGTGTTGTGTGTACATGCACGTATGCATGTGTATATATGCGTGCATGCATGGCATCTATCTCTTATAGACTAGCTGGATTTCAATTGATATTGAAACAGATGAATATGTGAGCTGAGAGAAACATATGTCAAAGTTGCAAAACAGGAATGATTGAAGATGACTTTTTGCCCAAAATTTGAGACTATCCGAGTATGATGTCAGTTTGACTACACCTAATCAGCCACTACATGTGCTTTTGAGATGCCTGGCATCTTATATCCTGGAGGTTCTTAACCGAGGCCCCCCTCAGCATATTCATCAGCGAAAAGCCTCGAAAACCCTTGGGAGTGGGTTTTTTTTTTTTTTCAATCTTGTATTCTCGTGCTTTGGCCCGCAAGATACAACAATATCTCGACAACCAAAGAACTTCCAGTTTACACAAATTAGATCTACGGCAAAGGCCGCATCGCATAGTTCCACGCAGGACGGCTAAAACAAAACAGATCAGAGAATAGGATAAGAAACGCCAAGAAAGGTCAACCCATGCAGGAAGAATCCCTTGGGCCCCAAGATAAAAATTTCTATAGATGTTGGCTAGTGTACCTGTCGAGAGCTTATCGTCGGGATTTCAAAGCCTCGCCTTTTCAAGTTCTTGAAGAAAAACCTTTGCGATAAACCCCTCGACAAGGGGCTTGGACAAAAAGCAAGGTTGCTAAAAGTGACTCCCATTAAAATATCCCACGATACAAGAAGAAGCCAAGGTCCTATGTCATCACTGTTCCTGCAGATCATCGATACTAGAACACAATGATAAGAAGACCAAACCTCCAAAAAAGAAAGGGTTTGTTCAGGCATGCCACGCCACAAAACCACTTCAAAATCCAGGGGCTGATCACCCATACCATGCAACAAAATAAAAGTAACACTTATGTGAATATACAACATTTAAGTGAGGGAGGGTGGGAATCGAGGGTACTACTGAGAGATGAGAAAGTGGCGATGCGAAGTCGATGAAGAATCCATCAATAAGTAGCAATCTCACAAATGAATTAATGACCCGAATATGCATGGAGCACATGCAGTGCATGGATGCTCACCTTTCACGAGAATCTTGATCTGGTATTTGGATCAATAGCATAGTAATAGGCTTCATGTGCTTTTCTATAATGGGCTTCATGTGCTCTTTCATGGACTTTGCATATGATAAAAATCAGTTCAATTCAATTCAATTGTATTGGGTCTCATAGACTTATCTATCTAGGTGGGGGACAAAAATCAAATCAATTCAATGCAATAAAAAAAAAATACTCCTCGGGGTCCTCTTGGAATGGAATGTGAGCCAACAAAACAAGGTATATATAAAGCATGTGATGTTGCATTGCACATGTTCTTATTGCATGGTGTAATTAGGTTCAGAGAGTATACGTGATTGGCCAGCCTATACATGGTACATGCTTGTAGAAAGAAGCATGAGAATACAGTATGTAAAAAATGATACTATTTGTCTATGTTTGTATGACAACTAGGATTTGATAACCATTTCTTTTAAGACAAATGGGCACGAACCAACCAAGTTCAGATCTTCTTATATTGCATACCTTTATATTAATTCATGATTTAGACATCCATGACATGGTCCAAAGTAAAGACCTAAAAGAGACCTAGCATGATAGAAATATAAGTAAGGAAAGTGCCAAGACAATTCATTATTTGTTTGGTGAGACGGAGCACATTTGGCAATCTGCTGTTGTAGCCATCTCTCAGCTTAATCTTCGTGCTGAAGTGGACCCCTATTTTGGAAATAGGGTCATGGAAGGAATGGAAAAGTGCATGTAATTATATCTGAAAGGAGTCAGAATCATAGCAAGTATGAGTTTGGCCTCCATCGCTGCCCCCACACAAAACCTGTCCGACATAAAAACAGAAAATTAAGGAAAAATTTAGCACCATGCATCTGCAAAACTTTGTTGTTTAGCAGAGTTACTACCCACACCCGGTAGCTCGCCAATCCTGCTGGATTTTCGCCGATCCTCGAACAGGACAGAGGAATGGAAGGGGGAGAATGGAATTTCTAGAAAATGGAATAAGGCCACTCCGGTTCTATCGGCCAAAATTCTAGAGCATTTTGAGTGTTGCATATTTTTTTGTATTAAGGTTCTTCGTCTTTCGCCTGAAAAGCTTCACTTTGTGCTTAGATGTGGCGAAGTCCTAAGATCTAGATCTATTTGGAGCATTGCCGATCAAGGCCATTTTTTCTTTTTGACTTTTACCAAAGTTCCTTAGGTCTGTTCTAAGTGGATTTTTTTTGGGCGCCGGAGTAAAGAATTTTGTCTCCTAGTCTCTACCCCTCTGAATTCTTCCTCGGCATGATCTCTTTGATCTTTCATGATGCAAGTCTTTCCTTTCTCTTTGATCTTTCATGATGCAGATTATTTCCATGGATTCGTCTCACAAGAGCATCCAACCCAATTAGTAGCAGTGCCACCAAATTCGGCCCAATTAATAGCAGTGCCACTAAATCTCTCCACCCAAAATTGTTGTTTGTTGTTTGCCGTAGCCGATAATTTGTTTATTGTTTGTTCATCTTCATTTCACTATATGTTGGAAATAATTATTTATAAAAAAAATGATTCTTCTGTTGTCCTTTATTTGTAGGGTTGGGAGGCTGTGCTTATAAGCATTGCATTGTGGTGTTATAACGTGTCTAGAATTCACAGTAAAAGACATTTGGTGTGTATGTTTTATTTGTTCAATATGGAATCAAAGCAGACATCATCTAGACATGAATCTAGTGCTATGGGAGCACTCGAATAAGAGAGAAGCTTTGTTAACACTAGAGTGGTCAAGTGATGGACTAGAAATGGTCCATTTGCAATGTTCACTTCAAAATTCATATAAAATCAATAGTACAAAATCTATTCGAACCCTTCATAGGAGTTCATATATGGCAGCCATGATCCACTAGAAAAATACCTAAAAATATATATACTTCCATTCTTGTAAGTTACTCTAGCAAACTCAGGTAGGTCAAGTACCAAAAGCTTCATGTTTACATAAAATCAAATTGTCTCGACAAAACGATTTTGTCAATTTTTTTGATTACCATGATATTTTTCTACACGAGAAAGGAAAAACGACACAAAAAACCACATGTCCATCCAAAGTCTGTGAAGAAAGATAGGGCCATTCAAATATGACAGGGTCAAAACTGCTCTCTGCCTCCTCAGAACCAATTATGGTTCCCAGAAGGCAGTTGTAGTCTAAATACAAGAGCTTTTACGGAGAAATGCATTTTGAGCTAATATTTGACGTATAAGTAATTGACAAGTTCCTCCATCCTCTAAAAAATCACAATATAAAAGTTCAAAATGATATGAAACAAATGCAAAAACAAGCTCATTAAAAATGCAAAAGATATGGTTACAAGAAATCAAGAAAGTTTTCTGTACCTAAGCCCATTACTGGTCCATAGGTCATTTAAAATCAATAACTTCTTTATGTTAATTGACCTCAACTTAATTTTTGGGATATGAATAACTTCTGATTTACTTTAGTAATGAAAATATTTGTTGATTATAACCTTGAGATTTGGATTAAACTTTATAACATCAAATTCAAATATGTCTTCTATGTTTATTCTAGATTTATGTCTTGAGACGTGACTTTAGAAAATCACATTCTCAAAATGTCCCATGTCATGAAATCAATGCAAAAAAATTCAAGGGAAAATATGGAAGTTTATGACTATAAAAAGTCAAGTTAGACTGCTATGTGCAATTCCACTTGCAGCCATTATTGGTCCACAGGCATGGAAGTTTAAAAATTAATAGAGGCAATATCTTAATCAATTTTGATCTCAACTTTTGAATATAGTTTATGCGTACAATTCTCTATATGATAAAACTAATTGGTTAGACGAGCTTGCGTAATTTGAGGGCAATGTTTAAGCACAAACAACTGTGAATTTATGGGGTACTTATTCGCCAATTGAATCTACATGGACTTCCACTCACACCTTTCAAAAATCATGTTATTAAAGGTAAGAAACCATGGTATCATTATAGGGACAAAATAGATAGAGCTAGTGAGAGATATATGCTCTATACAATTGGTCTAGTTATGGATCATAAATGGTTCATGCTTAATTATATTCGTATCTTTCAAGTAATACGTTATTTCAATATGAAAATAGAGAGTTATATTGCAAAGGAGGGCCCACATTCATGAAAAATATAGTGTATGTGAAAGATGACCTACTTGTAACATTATCCTACTAAAACTCTAATGCTTTTATAGCAGCAATAGTTTTATACTAGTAAAAAATAACCATGTTTCTCCGTATGTTTTTGCAAGAAAGCCACACAACCTACATAGGGGACCTATATATATGTCTCTTGTCATATTTTGAACCATTTGGAAGGCTTATTTGGAGAAATGTAGTGTGTTCTCTACAAAAGCTGAGAAAGATACATCAAAGGTCATATGGTTAAATTTTTTATTCATTTGCTTAAACTTCAAGATCTTCACTTTCATTCATTAATAAACATCACCAGTAAATGATGAGTTTTTAGCCTATAAATTTGGAATTAACTCAAATTTGTAACCTCTAATGTGTTAATCCTATGCTGTACATCATCTTTAAATCTAGTTAATTGCATGGTTAAACCCTAATTACACTATATGCAAGTTGATAGAGTAGTTTTCTATGTAGCTATAAGAAAAGTGCATCATTTGTTACCTCGTGATACTTACAAATGGTGATTTTGGAGCAGTTTTACCATATAATTTTGTCCTAAATTCTGTATAGGAAATTTTCTAATAGATTTTGAAGTTGATATAACTTATGAACACTCCACGTTTGCACAAACACAAGTTGAGACTTTGAAGCAATTCTAGAGTGTCCACGTTGCTGGCAGATAAGAATTTTGTGCATGTGGACGTTCTTGAAATCATTGGATATGATCGACGGTCACAAAAAATTAATGGAAATTCCAGCGTGTCTTTGAGAAGTTATGCCGACGTTGGGGAAGCTATGGCGAGGCAGAACCAGACTGCTGCAACTTGATTCCTACGAATTGGGGGCAGTTTTCTTAGGTGGGTTATTCCACATTTTGATTTGTAGATTCTGTTAAAGCTCCGTTAAAGCTCTTCCTCTTCGGCATATACTTTCTTACTTTTTGCTTCATGATCTGTTTGTGCATCCTGCCATGTTCTATATCTCCAGTTGTTTTGCTTCTCTTAAAATTGCATCAACCTAGAGGCAATCTCTTTATTCTTTCATTCACATATTTAAATCGATGAGCTTTTTATTCGTTGATTCTTTCAAAATCTTAGAACTCGCCTAATGTGGCTCACGAGAAGCATGGATATTTCTGGATTTTGTCAATGCGAGCATTTTATTGGAGGCAGAGTTCAATTTTAAATTTATTGAGGTTTGTTAGTTAGAATTGTTCCTCTGTTACATTCGGAATGTGCATTAGTTTGTGGCTACGAGGATTTTGCTACGGATGAGCCCCCTTTATACTTTTTCAAATTGGATTCTTCTATGCTGGAGTAAATTTAAGACCAAGCATGAGAAAATGCATTAGAAAATGCAGTCAAGTTCTTAATGGTGATGCAAAAGTTCTTTCATTTCTTCAACCAGCCGTGGAAGTCTATTTGGCTCTTTATTCAAGCTCCTGAGCTGATTCTCTTTGTGTACATAAGAGCAAGTTGATGCGTTGCAGCTAAAAATTCTGCTAAGATGATGGGATGAGAAACAGATGCTTTGCTCATAATTTTTGACAAGAAACATATGTGTTCATTCCTTCGCTATCATGTAACAATTTTGACAAAATCACCTCATGATCCATGCTTCATGTATGGAAAAGATCTAATGGAGAACTTCAGAGGAGAGATCATCAACTTGTTTATAAATATCTGATCCTGATCATTCATTGCCTTCATTTCTTGAACAACAGACTTCAATTGACAACGTCCAATTGTACTTAAAAGCTCCTTTTCTCCAATCTAGTGTCAGCTCCTTTTCAGGTTTCAAGTTCTCTAAAGCTTGTGAGAACCGTTGAAAATCATAGGGCTTTAAAATTCGCTGGAAACTCTGCTCTTGCACTTATGCGGAATGTTCTGGCCCATTTTAAGCCCCATTTTAAACCCCATTTTCGTTTCTTCTGGTTAGTTAAGAAGCTTGCTCTGCTTCTGGGAAAGCAATAAATGAGATTAATAGTTCTAGTGATTTTGATGATAATATAGTGGCTTATGCAAGGTCGGTAGGTTGGATGATGCAATGCATATATTTGGAAAGATCATCACTAACAGTAGAAGTAATTGGGTGGCACTTCTTAGAGGAGGTCACCTTAAAGTAGCCTTAGAATGTTTGGACAGATGAGGGAAGGAGGTATAAAGCCAAAAAAGGTTCTAGCTATCATTATTTTCAGTTCTTCATAAGGCTCCAATTACATGCCTGCATTATTGATGCAACTATTGTATTGGAGTTTGTTTTACATGTTTATATTTGTTCAAACTTGCAGGTCCATACCTGTTCTATTTCAGCGGAACTTCTGTTGTGGATGAACACAAATCGAATTGGTTTGTTTGGCTGACAGCAAACTCACCCTTTTCGTTCTCTGCATACCCAAATATCATGGTGTTCCATGTTAGCACAAACATGTTCAACAGGTTTAAAATTCAAAGGTGCATGCGCCATGTTTCCACATTTAGCATACACACCTAACAATGTGTTTGCCAAAAATATATTTACATCATCCCACTCTTAGAAGTTTGAGAAGAGTTTGAGAGTGGGCAGCTATTGCCTTGTTCAAGCTACCTATTTTCACAAATTTCCCTCCTCCCACTTGCTTGGCCTCTTCTTTTTCTGCAGAGCTATCACATGCCTTAAGTATGATGACATATTCAACAAAACCTGGACTTATTCAAATTTAATAGAAATCACTTCAAGGATGCCATTATAAGATTGTATGCATTTTGAACTCTTCTTGACTTTAACAGTTTTTATACGTTTTAATTATACGGTTTTATTTTTTAATCAAAAGGATGATGGTTATCAAACCATAAAATTACTTTCGAAACTAATTTTCATTTCAATCTACTTAGAGTTAGATGTTTCGAGCAATTTTCAGTGATTTAACAATTTATAATTTGGCAATCAAAATAACTTATAAATGAAACCTGATAGTTTGATAAGCGATTGACTTAAACATTTATAAGGATTTCACAGTTTACAAACTCTTAGCACTTTTAAAAAGATTTTAAGTAATTTTAGGTTGACTTTAATTAAACGATAGTTTATTTTTTAATAACAATGTTTTGGATAGTTTATGATTGAAGAAATAAATTATATCGAAAAATAATTAATTAGAATAAACTATTCAATTTTTTTTATTAAAATATGAACGTAATCATTAATTACTTTCCATTAAAAACTTCCTTTAAATATTTTGAACAAACAACGTTTTGATTATATATAGTTCTTCTTATATGAAGATTTAATTTAAAAGAGAATGAAGTGAAAATTAATCTAGAGATCGATTTTATGCTTTAGTAAACATCATAAATTTGATTTAAAGATAAACTATTAAAATCAAGAAGTGTTAAAACAATATATATAAAATCTTGTCAATGCCTCTGTTAAGTATATCTATTAGATTCGAATAAGTCCAATTTTTGCTAAATATATAGTGTGTAATAAATAATGTTCCTGCTGTTACAAAAAAAAGAAAAAGCAGATAATAGTAATGATGCTGTAAAACCCAGTGGAAAAAATAAATAAAAGTAGTGCTGCTGTAAAACCTTGTGTCATGGCGTTGGGGCGGCCAAATGTAGTATCTTGCATTTTAGAGAGCAGAAAGTCGGACGTTGTTCAGGACCCACTTTATTAAACATATTTCTTCTCCCACAGGTTAAACATGGACGTAGATTCTGTTGAACTGGATGTAGATTCAAATATTGTGTATATTAGTTTTGCATCCCAGACAGGACTACACAAGAGAGAACGATGCCGACGACCATAGGCAAGAACAATATGCCCTGAAGTTGGGGAAAACTGCAGATAAGCGACTTAAACATTTATAAGGATTTCACAGTTTATAAACTCTTCACACTTTTAAAAACATTTTAAGTAATTTTAGGTTGACTTTAATTAAACGATGGTTTATTATTTAATAACAATGTTTTAGATAGTTTATGATTGAAGAAATAAATTATATTGAAAAATAATTAATTAGAATAAACTATTCAGTTTTTTTTTATTAAAATATGAACGTAATCATTAATTACTTTCCATTAAAAACTTTCTTTAAATATTTTGAACAGACAATATTTTGATTATATATAGTTCTTGTTCTATGAAGATTTAATTTAAAAGAGAATGAAGTGAAAATTAGTCCAGAGATCAATTTTATGCTTTAGTAAACATCATATGGACTGGAAAATATATAATGTTTATGGGTTAGCGGTGCTCTGGTGGCGCCGCTTAGGAAAGTGGTAACCAAGGTTACCGAAACAAAACTTGCATAAAAAATACAAGCAGAACACTGATCCCCGTGGTTTACGTTCGAATATTTGGGATTACTTGCCTTTAACGGGTCGGATAAATCTTTCTCTGATTGTTTGTATTTTTGCAAAAATAAAATAAGGATTGAAGCATGTAGAATTGGAGCAATTATCTAAACTCAGCTGTTTGAGCAAAAAGGAAGGATTGCAGTATGGTTGAATCCTTAATAGAAGGGTCAAAATATGGTTGGATCCTTAATAGCAGGAAATGCAGAGTCTTGGTCTTACTCCCTCTGTTGTGAAAATTCTTTTCTCAATCTGATATATATTGACGCAACAAATGCAATGAAGTAAGACCAGAGCCCTATTCTTATGCAATCACAGGCTAAGATTTATGGACCATAAACTTATCGGCCTTGCATGATTTTGGAGATTGTTTTATATATGTTTTAGATAGAATAAGACTTGCAAAACTGAGATAAACTGAGATAAGCCATTAAACATGATCAAGGAAATAAACAGTAAAAAGATGCGTCATTCATTATATGAGTGATATTCCTGCTGTTACAGAAAAGTAAAAAGCAGATAATAGTAATGCTGTTGTAAAATCCTAATGGCGAGATAAGTTAGAGCATGTGGTATAAAACCTTCATCCTGCAAATGGCTATGTCCTTTTCATGGAACTAGGGAATTCCACATTCAGTTGCTTGCTTGATTCTTTTAATGCAGAACGAGCACATGCCTTCATTGCAGCAACATATGTTCGAGCATCTGGCAAAAAATCTTCCTCATGTATAAGATAATGTAAATGCATAGCCTCATGCTATGGTGGTCTCTATGAATTTCCTTTTTTCTTTTTCTTTTTTTTCTTTTTTTTTCTTTTTTTGTTAACTTAACCCCAGTATATAAAGTCAAGTAAGATATAAGATTAAGGACATGAGTGTAATGTGGATTAAGTCATGGCAGGGTCGGAAAAATTTTATTATCAAGGCATCTACCAAAGGAAAAAAATTATTTAAAGCTATATAGGTCGAGGAATGTCGATAACTAGACATTATTATCATCCTAAAGAATATCCAAGGTGATAGCGGATTAGAATCCAACTTGGAAGTTTCTATCTTACTTCGAGGAATTCCCTTCCATCGCTCAGCGTGAACGTTTGTCGATATGGTTGCGAAAACATTCCGCAGTGATGATAATAACTCCTAAGTTATTCCTAGCTCACCATAGTTGCACAAGTCCGGCAGAGTTGTTGCCACCGCAGCGTTGGTTTAGGGAAGAGTGTTGGTAGACAGGAGTCTTTAACAGAAATACTATTGGTTAAGTATAACAAGAGACTATTACATTAACTAAAGAGAGGTTTATCTTGTTGGTAAAGGGTTTGGTTGGGTGGTGGGAGGTCAAGGGTTCAAGTCCCCATAGTACGCTTTTATATAAAAGTTGCTATGTAGAGAAAAAGGGCCCTTTTGATGCCATTTCGATGCCGGGTTTTGATGCCCCTAGGGTAATAGGACCGTTCCGACGCATTGGCACAAAAATCGCCTCAATCTGAGTTACCTGGAGAAAGTTATGGCCCGTGGGAACAAGGGACCTATGGCCCGTGGGAACAAGGGACCTCTTTCTCTCTAAAAAACTTGACATACTTGATTCACACCTTAATTCCTAACTAGCTTAATCCTCCCATAATTAGGTCAACATACATACTAGCTATGGAATTAGAATAATTTATCCTAGATTAAAGTCTCGTACTACCTATCGACTAACGAGTTAGAATATGGCCAGTGCTATGATCTAGTCCACCAAAATCATGGCTCTGATACCACTATGACGCTCCCCAAATCTGTATGATGCTCCCATCGTATAAATATGGGAAATTCCCCTCCCATGGCGAATAGCCAAGTGTCCGGGTGAAGGACATGAAGGTGTCATTCGTCCCACGCCTTCTATGGGAATCCTATATAGCAGAAGCGTACATACATATTAGCACCTGGCAACAATACAAATAAATAATATACCACTACGAAGAGTGGCCCATCCATCATCAACACAACTAACAATAGAATACCAATATAATAAAGGAAATGCACCATAAATAAGGGCTCTACCCCGGGCTTAGACTCCATGGGGTCGACTAACGGTCAGGGCCTCAAGATAACAGCAGACAGAGGTATAACATGGCGTTGGCTGGCATAGAACAATGGCTAGGGTAGTCCACTCCATCCGCCCCTCCTGTGCACACTTTGTAGATAGGTTGAATCATGCTATGACGTGTTTGTAGCCCCGTGGAGACGCAATCCCAAGGAGTCATCCCATGGGATCCGGGTTACATCTCCCCGGTTCGATGAGGCAGGTCAGAGAAGCTTCTCGTCCCGGATCACAAGGGTTCCCTGGGTGTGCGAGAGGATACCTGCCACACCTGCGGCAACCGTATCCGTACCCGACTTACCCCCCTAAATCTACACAAAGTCGAGGACGTCCATAAAGGCCATATCCAACGATCCAGGAGGTGTCAGACCCATACCCGGCCCACATACAGTGACCAACTATAGGCCTAGAACACTGTAGGAACCCCAGTAGCCACGCTCAGCAAGGCTCCACCCCCGATTTCCCAGTTGTGTCCGTTGTCTGGTGCTGAACCACATCATAGCATCCTCAGCCAGGTTGGCTCTTGTGCACAGGCCGCATTTACCGGGTTCTAAGGGTTCATCTCTACTTCTAGATGGCCTTTAGGTCTCTACCCCCTTTTTACCCATACAACGCAGGAGGAACAGAAAGAAGGCTATCCTTATACATCCATCCATCCATAGCTTCTGATAGCACATAAAATAGAGAGACTAATCATGGGTTAGTTCCTAACTAGAATCTCAAGCTAACTAAGCCTACTAATCGGTATCTGAGCTAGAACTCCCATCTCTTAGGTCTCCACGCCCTGCTGGTGGGATGAGCTCCTCCTCCTTCTCCAACTGCCCCCCAATTCGAATTGGGGCAAATGGGGGTATAAAACTCCAATTTGGGTCCCAAGTTAGCAACTCTCCCTTGCCCAATCGATTTGGTCCAGGTGGCAACTCCAAATTGGTTAATGTTAACGAATTTAATATTTTAACTCCTTTTAATATTAGGTTAAGCCCTAAATTCGAATTAGGATTTAAGGTTAGGTTTCCACATTAATGATTATCATAGCTAACCTTAGCGCCATTAATTATTCATAGTGACGTGCTCGTTGCGGATGAAGAAACAAGAGATTCCTCAAATTCGTTCAAAATGTTTTTAGCATATTTACGAAAGAACCACGTGTTCTTCAACCTCCCAATGTATAGCTCATCTCTCGGACCTTCGACACCCGATGCGTGTTAGGGTGTACGCGAAGTTCCGGAGAAAGCTCCGTCCAACGGTTCATGCACTGGTCATAGGTCGGTCCGAAGAAAAAGAGTCTTCGAGTGTACATAGGATTGAATTCTCCGCATTGTTCCTGGGTAGCTCAGCGGTAGAGCGGTCGGCTGTTAACCGATTGGTCGTAGGTTCAAATCCTACCCAAGGAGATCCATATTTTTATAATCTAAGGGCTTACTTTGACACTTCGTCAGGAATGAGTGAAACGTTGCTCGTCATTGCTTATATCAATCAATCAATGTGAAATAGCCGAGGACGAGGATAAAGATGTACCCACCACCCAATGGCTTACTTTGACACTTCGTCAGGAATGAGTGAAACGTTGCTCGTCATTGCTTATATCAATCAATCAATGCGAAATAGCCGAGGACGAGGATAAAGATGTACCCACCACCCACTTCTGGTAATCCTGGAAGAGAATGGAAGTAGGGCACTCTCCAGAATAGAATTGGGGCTTCTATTCGCTCGACCTCATATGACACTAATAGAATAGTTGATGTGTGGAATATAAGAAAATCCTAAAATATTTGTTTGAATCATTTCGTTCTTCTGGATGCTGGACATAAAATTACTCGAAGGAATAAATGAGTTTCTTTGGAACTGCCATAACGAGGAATGCCTCTATATATATGTATATTTGTGCAGAGACATTACCCTGGGGATCAAGTTTCATGGGCAAAAGACCACCCCTTCTCCAAGAAACGCCAAACTAGCTCATGGTCAACACGTTCGTAGTAAATTGGCCTAGGAGGTGGTTGTGGCAAGGAGAGATTTTAACGTCATGGATGAGTTAAAGCGCGTTATCTTAAATGATTATCTGAGATGAACATGTAGCTTTGCATAGAGGGACATTTTCTCCCTTTGCATTTTAAACCTATCTCTCACCTTTTTGTACTTATTTCTCCGATTGGTAATGGTATTTATCTCTCGTCCTTCAAAAAAAAAAAAAAAAAAAATCGTCCTCATACCTAATGGTTCCATAGTTCACATTGAAAACTACTTAGAACCTATACTGAGTAAGTTTTTAGCAATTGCTTTTTCTAAAATGGAATATGAACATTAAATAATTTCAACAATGTGCTTTCAATCTTCAATTTTGATAATGAAGGCACATAAAGATGTTTGTCGTGTTCAAGTAGTTCGAGAAAAAGCACAATGTAGACCCTGGCTTGCATTTGTTTGATTGAACCTACATTAACGTAACGAACTACAAGTCTCTTTCGTATGAAGTAGGCAATGTTACGCTTCTAGTTTCTACAATAAGCTAATTAGGAGATTGGATATGCGTAATTATCAAAACGACATTGGCGTATAACAGGACAGACACCATATAAACATGTAGGTGCATCCATGGCGATTTGTTAAGCGGTCTATATTGTGACATTAAACAGCCAATTGTGAGATCCGGGATTGCCAACATGCTGTTGTGTGCTTGCCATCACCAACACATGAATTCATAGTAGAAAAGAATGGTATCTTGCTTGAGCATCATACTTATTGTTTGGGCCATTTGGTCGCTCTGGGATTCAGATGGATTGGTTGACTTTCCCAAGTGCAGCCTTCTTCTGGCCCTGCATTTTAGTTCCTTATGGCTATGACATTGAAGCTTCAATAAATGCACTGCCAGATTTTCCTTAGAGACATGACAAAACAGGGTGTTAGTCTTCTTACTATTCAGTTGGAATCTTGTTTCGTTTCGAGTTCTGCCGGGATTGGGGCATGGGTTGATGCTCCATGGAAAAAAGGGGCATCATGGGATGGGGGCATTGGATGACGTGATGGTGGCTTATATATACGACGCTCGATATTTATACAATATGATTTAGAGCGAAAAAACTGTAGAGCTTTGTCATGTGTATCGCTTCCAATGACCGAGATGAGTGGCTGAGATTGTGGCCCAAGTCTTACGATCCATTTGGCCTTAGTTTAACGACCGCTATTAACATCCAAGATTGATCCCCGCATTGTGTTGTTTTGGGTCGCTTCTATCTCCCTGCATCCCTTCTAATCATGTCTATCTCCGGTAACTGCAAACGAAGGGCGACATCAATCCCAGTTGGGTGGGTCATTCGACCTTTGGTTGGGGTCTTTAGATAGACCTTGCTAATGACCTATAGGCTTTAGATAGATGATGATGTCGCAACAACAAAGCATTGCCAATATTTCAAAGCCTATCAGTATATATTGACTAAAAAAGAGCAGATAATATTGAAAATAATAATTTTCACTTGTGATAAAGCAATATTGTATTCAACGGTTGGGGTGAATATGGGATAAATGGCTCAGAGTGAGATCCTCGTCCTTTCACCTTATTGGCTCTGAAAGTAACGGCTGAGATTAAAGGGGCAAATCATGATCCCCACCATTTTGATTTTGCACGGCCGAGATTAGGGGGCAAGATTAAAATCCCCGCCATTTTGTTTTTCCTTGCCGCCATGTTCTGTGCCTTCTCTCCCCTCCTCTTTCCCTTCTGTTTCTCGATTCTCTTCCTTCATATTCTTGATCTTCGTGAGTGGCTATGGCGGCAGCATTTTTGGGTAAGTTTTTGTCTACAACAGAGCAAGGGCGGTGGAGTAGTGACGGATTTGTGGATATGCAGACCGGATTTACAGCTATGTGGTCGGAGTAGCTATGTGGCGGATATGCATAGAAGCGAAATACAAGGCGTTTGAATGGATCGTGGAATTCTTTTGTTTGATTCAAGTGCGTATCTGCTGTGTTCCTAGCATTTCACAAAAAGCTATCTAATTCTTGTTATCTCTAATTCGAGCTCTTGCAAAAGAGTTGGGTAATATTTTAATTGCTTGAAGTTTTAGATTCGTGCAGGGTTAGTTGCCTGTACTATGGATACTCGCTGGGTCTTATGGTTTGCCTGAAGAGGCCGAATTTACATAATCCTGCTGCTGTTAGAAAAGCATGGCATGTATGGGCTCCCATAAGTAATTTGTGAGATGCAAACAGGACCACTGCAGATGGTGAATCAAGACAAAACTTTGACATCTGCCTCTTTTCTGCCATAGCTCGGTCGCCTGAAGCTATAGCTGCCATATCTAGACCCATTTCGTTCTGCTATGGCTATGCTTTCTGGCAAGGCTAGGATGCTCAAGAAAGTTATGCCCATGGCTACGGTTCTTAAGAGATGAAGATTTTCACCATAAAACAGAACAAAGAAACACTCTGTTGGGGGCATCACCAAATCACCTGACAACCCTTTTCCCGATATCCGATTTCATCTGCTTCTGCTTACATTTCTTGCCTTTGTCGTAATGCAACCTTAGGTTTCTATTTGCAAATAAGGGAGGCCGAGATATTAATGCAGGTGTTAACAAGAGCGATTAATGATCGGCCAATACCCCTATATGCCGAACCAGTCGTCGAATCAGTGGGTGCCCCAATTGAAACTATTGATAGAAACATGGTGACTAACTCTCGCGACGATCGGATCCAGAAGCAGATAAGTAGAGCATAGATGATCTTGAAGACACACAGCGGATGGGCATCCGGATTGATTCCCAGGGGGAATTCGTGTAATAGTGTGTCCATGATTCACAGCATCAATTTGAACTTGGAGTTTTTCTAGTCTATTCCCATTGCTACAGTAACCATCGATTGTGATTTATTTAATGTTTGAGATTAAGTAATAGTGCATTTGCTATAAAACTTCCAATTTGAACTTGGAATTTTTCTATTAACGACGTCTTTTATTGAAAAAACAACACTTGAAAATATTTTTTTTTCTAAAAACCACATGTGGATTTTATGTAAAACAATACTCGAAACAACACCTATTATTGAAAATCACATTTTTCTTCTTAAAACCACATATCATTTTTCAAGGAAACCAACACTTGAAAACAATATAGTTAAAAAAAAAACTAGAAAACTACGTGTAGTTTCTAGCAAAGTCGGACAAGATTCTATACGTAGTTTTTCAGTGTTGTTTATTCTGCGAAATAATAGTTCAAAACAACATGTGTATTTTTACGTTTTATTAAGAACCACATGTATATTCTTCAAGAACCCAACACTTGAAAACAATATAGTTAAAAAGAAAAACTAGAAAACTACGTGTAGTTTCTAGCAAAGTCGGACAAAATTCTATACGTAGTTTTTTAGTGTTGTTTTTTCTACAAAATAACAGTTAAAAACAACGTGTGTATTTTAGGTTCTATTAAGAACCACATGTATATTCTTCAGGAAAGCAACACCTGAAAAATACAGCTACTCTACAAAAACAACATGTAGAAACATATGTAATTCTTACGTGTATATAATTTTGACAAAACTCTATGCGTAGACTTTCGGCAACAAAAACTACATGTATAAAAATTTTGCTAAAAACTACACGTCATTTCTAGCAAATCCGGACAAAAAACAACACGTAGTTTTTTGGTGTTGTTTTTTTGCAAAAAAAGACACTGAAAAACAACATGTGGACCCAGTTTTGGGGTGGTAGTGTAAAGTAAGATACTTACTAGCCTCACTTAATACAACATTTAAGTTTATCTGGATTTAACAATTCCATATACAATTATCCTTGGAGGTACTCTTCATTCCTTGCAACACATTCCAACAAAACTTGTGTTGCAAGTCTTCGTAGCTCGACCTCCTTGCCCTCCGGAGCACTCTATTGGCCTGCAGGTCGACACTACGTTAGTACCATTTTAATTATTAATAAAGTTATGGTTATAAGGTAACCACCCATCTAATTAACTAAATGAATGCATGACTAATCTCCCGGCGTAGGAAGAGGATGCTTCTCCCATCGTGGCCGTGGAGACAGCGCCCTATAATGCCTATACCACGCACTCGATCATGGCCCGTGAGGGTTTAAGCGTAAGGGTCATTTAAGACGATCCTATCATAGTCCATGATTGGGTACTACCTTATGCATGACCTCCCTGATCATGCATACCCCAGTGCATCATGGCCCAAAGGGTCTAAGCTAGAGAACATCCCTGATGATCTCATCCTCGCCCATGTTCACTTCTACCTTTAATCGCATGTCCTTCCCCTACGGACATGCTTACATTACGGTGCAACATTGCTCATGTTCACCATTTGCCTAACTAATCCAAGCAAAACCGCGGTCATGCCTACAATGACATTACACCACGTCCTAGAGATCACCGTAGTGGTTCCATCATCGGTGATTACGCATGCAACCCATACCTAGCATAGGCTGCATCGTAGATTAATCTTAACTACACATGAAATTAATCTAAACGTAAATCAACATGCCTGAGCCGATTACTTCGGATATGACCTTGCCGTCCCATTGCTCCATGAACTGCAGGTACTGCCTTATCAGGTCCTTCTTAAGTACCCATGTTGCGTCTTCCACCGGCAAGTGTTTCCACTTGACCAAGTATTGGAGAAACTCTGATCTCCTTGTCTTCTTGATCGCCTTATCAAGGATCAAGTCTGGGACTATCTCTAGCTTCTTCTGTCATTTCCAACAACGTTGGCGTGTCCAAGACTTCTTCTGGGTTTGGAGTATGCTTCTTCAGCAAACTCACGTGGAAGACTTTATGAATTTTCAGGTGTGCTGGCAGCTCTAACTTGTAGGATTGGTTACCTACTCTCTTGGCTATTCTGAAGGGGCCAGCCCACCTTGGAGCAAGCTTCTTACAATTTTCGATGCGGAGCTTTGCCTGCTTCACTTTGATCTTGAGCCAGATGTTGTCGCCAACCTGGAACTCTCTGACCGTCCGGTGCTTGTCGGCGACGCTCTTTTGTCGACTCCTTGCTGCAAGAAGATATCCTCGGGCCTCTTCTACCAGCTGCTGCATGTCGGCCAACATTTGCTGTGAAACCTCTTAGACACAGGATTGTGCCAAGTGTCTGGAGTTAGACATTGGTTGCTGTAGTTGATCATGAACGACGACATCTGGGATGATTCCTGCTTGGTGCTATTATAAGCGAACTCAAGCAAGTGAATATAATCTTCCCACTTACTCTGCTTGTTCCAGACATAGTTTCTTAGCATATCTTCCAAGATTCTGTTGGTCCGTTATGTTTGCCCATCCGTCTGAGGATGATAGGCCGTGCTGATGGATAGCTTCGTCTGGATCATCGCAAAAAGATCCTGCCAAAAGGCACTCATGAACTTCGGGTCTCTGTCGGAGATGATCTCTCTCGGCATACCATGGAGCCTGAAGATTTCCTTGGTGAAGAGAGTCGTTGTATCCAAGGCTGTGTCGGTGGTCCTGCAAGGCACAAAGTGTGCCATCTTCGACAGCTTGTCGACCACAACCATTAGGGCATCTTTTCCTTTGCTGTCCTCGGGAGCCCTGTTATGAAGTCCATACTGATGACTTTCCACTTAGCGTTCGGCACCGCTAATGGTTCCAATGCTCCTGCAATTCGAAGCTGCTCTGCCTTCGTCTGCTGACACAGCTGACACTCTTTGATATAGCGAGCTATCTGCTTCTTCATCCCTGGCCAATAATAATTGCTGCGCACTTTGAAATATGTCTTCATAAATCCTGCGTGGCCAGCTATTGGACTGTTGTGGGTGTCATGGAGAATCAACTTCCTCACTCCTGATGATTCAGGCACACACAACTTATTCTTATGGTACAAAAGGTTACCTTCCTTCTTAAAATTCTTGAAGGTCTCCCTCTCCTTATCTGTTCTTGCCTCCTTGCACAAGCTCGCCCACACTTCCTTGAAGTCTGCATCTGTCGGCAAGGATTCTTCGATCTTCTTTCCGAAGTCGCTGGTGAGCGTCGAGATTGCGTTGCAGTGGACTCTTGTTGTCAGAGGATACCTTGAAAGCGCATCTTCTACCACATTGAGCTTCCCCGGCTTATAAACTATATCAAAATCGTATTCTTCGAGGAACTCCATCCACCTTCGCTGCCTCAGGTTGAGATGTGGTTGCGTGAACACGCATTGGAGGCTCTGATGATCCGTGTCCAGCTGGAACTTCCTTCCCAATAGGTAGTGCCTCCAAATTCTTAATGCTCTGACAACTATAAGCAACTCTTGGTCATGAGTCGGGTAGCGTGTTTCGACGTCGTTCATCTTCCGAGAGTCGTAAGCTACTACCCGCTCTTCCTGCATCAGTACTGTACCTGTGGCAAATTTACTTGCATCCGTCGCCACAAGTTTATCCTTCTCGGGGTCTGGCAGGGTCAGGACGGGGGCGGTTGTCAAAGCTTCCTTCAACATTTCGAATCCTGCTTGGGCTTTCTTTTGCCAGTGATCTGCCCAATCCTTTACTTTTTTCACCCTCGTCAAATCCGTTAGCGGGGCTGCTATTTTTGCAAAGTTCTTCACGAACTTCCTATAATACCCTGCTAAGCCGAGAAAGCTTCTGACCTCGTGGATGTTCTTCGGCGCCGGCCAATATATGACTGCTTCGATCTTGGCAGGATCCGTCGAAATCCCCTCCGTTGAGATCACGTGCCCCAGATATTCTACCCTCTCCGTTGCGAAGTGGCACTTCGATAACTTAGCATACAACTGGTGCCTTCTTAGCTTCTCGAGCACTTTCCTTAGGTGTTGTACGTGTTCTTCCAGGGATTTGCTGTACACCAGAATATCATCAAAGAATACTATGACAAAAGTATCCAAAAACTCCCTGAAGATGTCGTTCATAAGTCTCATGAATGTTGTTGGGGCGTTCGACAAGCCAAACGACATTACAGTGAACTCGTAATGCCCATACCTGGTCCTGAACGCTGTTTTGTGGACATCTTCTTCCTTAATCCTGATCTGATGGTACCCTGACCTCAGGTCTATCTTGGAGAAAACCTTCGCGCCTTGGAGCTGACCCATCAGGTCTTCCGATCTGGGGAGTGCATACTTATTCTTGATGGTGTGCTTGTTCACCTGCCTGTAATCTATGCACATCCTCAAGCTGCCATCCTTCTTCTTCACAAAAAGGATGGGTGCCCCAAGTGGTGAGACGCTAGGTCTAATGAACCCTGGGTCAAGCAACTCCTGCAATTGCTTCTTCAACTCGGCTAGCCAAGCCTCTGCCTCCATGCCTGACCGACTGTCACCTAAGAACTGTTCAAGCTTTCTTGTCTTCCATACGTTATTCAGCGCCGAATCTACTTTCTTCTGGTAGTCTGAGGTCTTTGTGTCCTTGAGTCTGCCGTCTCTACGGTCCTGCACCTGTTCCACCTCTTCCTCGGAAGCAGAGTCCGAATCTGAGCTTGTATCGGAGGATTCCGTGCTAGGGGACCTCCTTCTCTTGCTCTTCTTCTTATCCTTTCCCGTCTTTCGAGGTGGTGCTTGCGGTAACTGGACGTTGTGGTCTGGCCCAACTACTGCTTGTGCTGCTAATAAGGCCTTTATCTCTTGAAGATCAGATCTCATCTGCGACATCTCCTCTTCGAGAATGATGGGACCGAATTCTTCGTACAACTGGGTGCTGTCTGGCTGGGGTTCCTTCCTCTCTATGGACTCGCCAGTCTTGTTCTGCTGTTCCTGGACCTCTAGCTGCATACACAAGTAGATCGTAGCCTTACGGTTAGCTTTGTTTGTTTTATTGCATTTATGTGTTTGCTGATATAGTTGTGGAACAGAATACATCAACAAAACATTTAAAATGTCAAACAAAATGTATTTATATATATAAAGAAAACTTAGTTACAATGCTTCCGGGATCAAGAGTCTAACTATTCTTGGAATCTCCAGTAGGATGGGTTATCCTGAAGGAACTTCCTAACTTGGGCCGTTCCTACCGAGTGTCCCAAGTTCCTGAGGATATTCGTTGGTGTTCCGCCCTGCAAGGCTGTCACCAAATCTTCCACCCTGCGGTCGGAAGTGTAGGCCGTGGTCACTGCTAATCTTCCCTGTCATCGGTAGGGTACCGCGAAGTCAAAGATATCCAGTGCCACCGTTCTCTTGACTAGGATGACATGGTCGACTGTTGGGATTAGTCGAGCATGCCTACCAAAGCCTGAGAGTGTGATGAGCATGAATACTCCTTCTTCGCCCCTTGGGCTGAATTTGCGGTGGATGACCGCTATTCTCCCGTCCAATAGCAGAGGAAGGTAGTACCTTAGTGACCTGTCCCGGCTTGTCGCTGTTGATTCTTTGTCGGCTCGGGCACCGGCTCTATGTCTTCCCGCATATTCGTCGACGGGAATTTCCGTCTCTGTGGTCCTTATTGTTGAGGCAATTCTGGTCAGGTCGATCTCGCCTCTTCTCTGGACACCTGTGGGAGCTGATATCGAAGAACTTGGCATCAAAATGTTTGTGGTCTTGCCACGGATCCCCATCTGCTCTTGGATGGCGTAGAATTCTTCTTCTGAAGGCAGGTCCCGAGCTGTCATCATTTGCCGGATGCTGCTATATGCCTGGATATCTAAAGTCGACTCCCCTGTGTAGGTGTCGGCCTCCCTTACATGGATTGGGAAGTCGGAAGCCTCCCGATCGATGAACTCATCGAGGTCTGGTTGTTGCCGCAGAAGATGCAGCAACTCGTCTCGTCTGTACTCCCTGGCTCTGCATTCGAGGAGATTCTGGATGTCACTTAGGAGCAGATATTCCTGGCCGTTGATGATGATGGGAGCTAGGCTTGTGATACCTAGCCCGAGCGGGGGAGCAATCCTGATGGTCTGCAGGTCCTGGTCGAAAACCTGGATCTCCTGCTCTGTTTGTCGCGGCTCCTAGTCCGGGTCGAACTCGACGTAGTCTTCGTCTTCTGAGTCGAGCTCTTCGCCTTCGGCTCTTCCTTCTCGCTCCGCTTGATACTGCAATAGGAGCTGACCTTCTGCTGAAGAGGCTAGGGGATCCACGTCCATGGCCGGGATAGAGGGTTCCCCTATTGGGTTTAGGGCATGGTGAGGGAGAAAGATGGCTAAGGCAGCGGTATAGGAGAAATACTTCGTCCTATTCACTGTCATGACCATCTAGTATGGCAATCTAGCAACCTTGTTGTTCAGGTACTTGGCAATGTTGGGGACATCACTTAAGGCTGCTTGGAGGGACTGCTTGAGAACAAAATATCCTGTACAGGGGGGAAGCTGTACCAAGGATGGTCCTACTCTAGCTTAGAACTTAGTCATGACTTCCATATATGATGGGGTTGCCTGCAAGGTGGCTTGGATCTCTATCTCTTTCTGGAAAACTGCAAAGATGGCATTGACATCAGCCTCAGCTACATGGACACTGGCGTTGTACCATCGTCTGAAATCTGCAGTTGCCATTGAACTTGACTAAACTGGGCTAACAAACAGCCCTTTAAGCGCCTAAGGGAGTTGGAAAATCGCCTAAAAACTGGGAGCAAACCTGTAAGATGCTAAGTGAGATATGGGGGCCTATTTATAGGAAAAAGGGAAAACCCTAATTTTTGGCAAACTTGAAAAATTTCTGGGTTTGGCAAATCTCACCTATTTTGAGGTCAAAATGAGGATTTGAAAGCTAATTTGAGGATCTGAGCATGAATAAGACTACCTAATGAACCTATTGCAACAAACTTGAGGTCAATTGGAGGTGGCATGAAAGAGATAATGTTGAAAGTACTCACGGTGTGCGCTAGAAGGCTAACCTAAAATCTAGGTCGAGGTCCTGGCACATACCGTGAGCAATTTGGCCCTATTTGGTCAAAACTTATCTAAACAGGATGAACTAAGGGTCAAAGCATGATGGTCTCATCGAGATATGCAAGATTGACCCCTTACTTGCCCAGTTTGGAGATGTTTAGGACCACTTTTGATGTGAAATACTCACGGTGTGCGCCTGGGGCCGGACCTAAATTTTAGGTCGATGCTCTGGCGCATACCGTGAGTAACTTCTCACTTTTTGGCCATATGATATCCAATTTAACTAAAACAAAAGGCAATTATTGCTAATTCAATCTAGTTAACAACATTTATGCACTTATAACTTACCCAAAACAATTTTTTATTTACAAAATTTATTATTTACAAGATTTATCGTTCTCCTTTAATATAACTAGCTAATTGCATGTCCTTGATCATTAGGGTCACTCTCTTGGCATGCATAGTGCACGCTCTCGAGTCTTCAAAATGCTGCACCAGCTTCTTGCAAGGCTAGTAGCATCTCGCCTGTGACCCTCATGTTCGTGTCGAATTCCTGTACGACCTCCTTCACAAGCCTGGCGGATGGTGCTCGGGGGATGAGAAGGTCGTAACTTCTCTGAAAATGCAGATCTCTCAGACTGCTTGGGACAGTTTCGATCCGGGCTTCCTCGCTATTGGCTTCTTGGGAGGTACCGGCTTCTCTGGAGGTGGCTTGAGCATCTTCTTCTTCGATGGTTGTCCTCCCTCGATGTAAGTGACCATGTTTGCCTGATAGTAGGAGTTGTAGGCCTCCCACTTCTTCATGTATTCCTGGTAGGCCTTTAATTTCTTCTGGTAGACCCTGTGATGGTCTACCATATAAGACTCCCGGGCAGGTCGGGGCGGCTTCTTTGGATCCTTCTCCCACATGGGATAGGGTGGGGGTGTCTGTATCTGCCGATCCCTGTCCGTCCGATCCTCGTCTGCTGGTTTGGAGGAGCTCCCTACCTCTTGATCTCCGCCTGTGAAGGGCTGGTAATCCTCGTCATCTGAGTCGTCAGAGGATGGGGGCTGGTCGTGTTGCCGTTCCTTGATGACGATCTTTACATTAGGGGTCTTCTTTAGTTTCCTCTTGGGCTCCTCCTTGCCCTTCCCCTTGAGTTTTTTCTTGGCTTCTGCCTCCTGCTCTTCTCGCTTTCTTTTCTTCTCGGCCTTTCTCCTCTTCTTACGTTGTAACTTTGCCTTCTGCATTTGGATCCAGGCCTCGAGTTCTTCTTCCAGGGTGGGTTCGGGAGTGGGCTCCTTTTCTTCTTCCTGCTCCCGTTCTGCCCTCTCCTGCTGTCGTATCTCCTCTTCAATTTGCTCGTATACCCTGCGGGTTTCTTCGTCCATTGGACCCTCAGAGTCAATGTCTGCTTCTTCGTCTAAGCGCTGGTTGATGATGTCGGCTAGTTCCTCCAAGGACTCCTGCCTCGACCCCTTTTCCTGTGACTCGACAGACGTACTCTCTTCTGCTGACGAAGGTGGGTCTCCTCCTGCGAGAAGCTGCTCCCGAAGTAGTTGCTGCATCCTCCTCTTGTCTTGGGCGCTGGCCCTTTCACCTGGTCGATGCTTGCGTCTGTCTGTTGGGTGCGCGCCATGCTTTACTTCAAGTCAAACGGAGCTCTGGCGCCTAAAATTTGCCTCAAAGTGCGGGAGCTATCTTCTAAGCAGAAAGTCTACAAATGAGAAGGGTTTGGATCTATTTATAGTTTGGGCAAATTTTAGGTCAAATTCTAAGTTGCTCATTTTCATGAGTCAAGGCACATATTAACTTAAAACATGTAGTTACTTTAGAGTTTTCTAAGTAAAATTACTCATGGTGTGCGCTAGAGGGCTGATCTAATATTTAGATCAAGGCTCTGGCGCATACCATGAGCATTTTTGCATTTTAGACAAAAATTATATAACTTCTAGACATATTCCTAGGGGTGTGATATACAAATCTAGCTAAACCTTACCTTAAAATTCGATCTAGCATCTTTTCTTGTTCAAGTCCATCAAGTTTGAAGGTGATTATGGCAAGTTACTCACGGTGTGCGCCTGGGGCCTGACCTAAAATTTAGGTCGATGCTCTGGCGCATACCATGAGTAAAATTTTTTTTTCCACTTTTTCGAGGTTTGAGAACCCTACTAAGTTAGTACTACTGGGAGCATGGCCAGTGCTTTGCTCTTGGTCTCCAAGAACATTGCTCTGATACCACTGTGACGTCCCCTATTCATATAGGGTGCACTCACCGTATACAAACAGGAGTTCATCCCCTATACCAGCTCCATGCTGATACAAGGCCCTCCACGTATCACTGCAACCTTGGCGAGTTCCAGTGGGAAGAATGAAGGGGTCATTTTACCCCGTCTCCCTCAGGGCCTACCTAGCTGCGGAAGTGTAAACATACATGTAAGTACAAATACATCAACATCACATGACCATCACGAAGGATGGCTCACCACATATCTGCATAGATAAAAATCAGTACATCACATATGGAGATCCTACCCAAGGCTCAAACTCAAGAGGAATGACTGACGGCTTGGGCCTCCAGAAGTCGTTGCAGACAGAATTCATGGCAAATGGATTTGGCTGACATAAGAACATGGCTTAGGGTAGTCCACTCCATCCGCCCCTCCTGTGCACACCTTGCAGAGTAGGTTGAAAAGTATTGGGACATGACTGTAGCCCGCCGGATGCATAGCCAGAGGGGTTGCATCTCCCCAGTTCCGATGGGGCAGGTAGGGATTGCTCCCACCAGGGGCTGGCATGCTAACTCAAGGTGACTAGAGGGCCACTGCCCGTACTCGACTGAACTCCATGGAAGGTGTACACCACCCCAAGAGTGTCGAACCCATGCAAAGCCTGCACGTAGTGGTAGAGCATTAGGCCTAGTGCACTGTAGTCCCCGATAGGCTTTACTACCAGAGGGACGTGATCATGAGTCAGGACATGAGCCTCCTTGTAAGCCAGTCTAGCCCCTCTACCCACAACCAGATGTGGTTCTTGCACACATGCCGAATTTAATAGTGCATTAAAGAGGACTAGCTAGGAGCATCGACTACTAGGCTTTTAAGGCCTCTACCCCCCTTCCCAATACAATGATTCCACAGAAATCATCATCACATACATATCATAGAAGAACTAAAGAATAAGATTTAATCTAAATCACAGAAGTTAGGTTCTTTAGTTATGGCTTGGTATCTAGAGGTCTAGATGGCTGCTATGGGTAATTCAATAGGCTAAATCTATTTACACTATGCTTGGGAGGCAGATTAGACTATTGAATTAGCCAAATACCTGGTCCTTGGCTTGCTCCTCCTGCTCTGAACGCGTCCATGCTGCACAGAACTGCTTGAAGATGAAGCTAGAAAGGGAAGCTGATGAGCTAGGCTGCTCAGACAGACTTCGGGAGTCGAGATTGGCTCTTGGAGCAAGCGAAACAGAGTTCTAGAAGGCTGTGGATGAAAATGGAAAGTTAGGGTTTCAGATGCCTTATATAGACTATAAGTTAGAGCTAGGGTCTCCACCAACCTTTGAGCATGTGGGATAAATGGGTGTGGCCCACTTGCCTATATTAATTAAGTGGGCTAAAGTGTACACATGAATAAATGTGCACACACTTGCAAGTTGCCCCCTAGGGTTCTACTTACTTAGCTAATAGCTACATGTTGGCGTACACGTCAATCGGGATGGCGTGCACGCGTGACGATGCAGTACAATATACGTCTTGAAACCATATACTGTGCTGGAACGTCACAGCATTTGACCCTGATGTCAATGCATCCTTTACTGCTACTGTTTCTCTATGGGCTATGCAATGGACACCTTTAATTTCTGGATTCCTTGCTTGAAATCTAGTTACCAATCCTGTGCGACACCCTAACATAGTAGATGCGCCATCAATGGCAATAGCAACAATTTTATCTTCATTCAAATCCATATCAATAATACTTGGGCGGCATCATAAGCAGCTTCAGCAGTACCATTTTCAAGCGATAAAAGCCTTACAAATGTGCATTTGGGTTTGCCCTTCCCGTCCTCCCCCCGCGACTCAGGCTGCGCATACCATCCCTACTGACAAATAGGAATTGTGCCTCCGGGTGGTCTCATGGAATTGTCGAGGCTTCCCTTGGCAGAAGGGGGACAGTCTGAACTCCGTGGCAGCCGGTATGGATCTCATCTTCCTCATGGAGACATGGGAGCATGCTGGGCACAGGCTACCTGATTTGCCGGGTTACCAACATTTCTCGGTCTTCAATACATGCAGACAGCGGGGTCATGGTGGAGTGGCTTGCTACTGGGACAACCTTGGCACCGGTTACCCTCCGAAAGACAGACAGACACAACCGGTACTTCGGGTTCGTGTGCATAATACCGGTGGCAACCCTCTTTTTACGGCGCTTTGTTATTTCCCTCACGCAGACAAAGACACCTTCTATCGCAGCCACCCCCGATGCGGATAGGATGGACCCAGATGTCGATCTATATGATGACATACGGCGACATCGCTAGATTGGGTAGGGTCGTCCTTCTTGGAGATTTCAATGCGGACGGGGAGTAGAGCAGCCCATGCGACTTGACCCCCTCGGCCGACGATGTCTGCGGCTTCGCTGCAGAAGTAGCCCCGCCACGCTGGTCGGATGACAGCGTGTCACTTCGCTTTGTGACGGTTGCTCTGCTATGTGGCATTTTTGACTTGATAATTTGCAATGGCCTTTCACAGTGGCCCGATTCTCGCAAGTGCACATGCAGACAGGACAATCAGGGGGGAGGGTCTAGTGTGGTGGACTATGTGCTTGTAGTTGCGCAAGATATGCATCTCATCACAAGCGTTTAGGGTGGGCACTGAGGCGGTCGGGATGAGGAGGTCGACTTTCGGATCACCTCCCACTTTATTTGGACTGGTTTGGCGAGCCGCGGGAACCCCCTATATGACCCCCGCCGCCCTCGGTTGAGACTCGATTATGGCGAAGGTGAGAGGACTACGCCGAGATGCTCATGGACGCCCTCCCGGTAATTTGCAGACCTCCACACTAGAAGCGCCAGCGGACCGGACTTCGCTATTACGGGATGCGGCCGGGCGGAGTGCTTTGGCACTTCGCCCCCCGCGTCGCCGCTCAGGGTCAGCAACATTCCCTCAGAACCGATGGTTTGATGCGACTGTAAAGAACGCATAGCGGCAGCTTCGGTCACATTGCGGATCCGGTACCAGCTTGCGGCCACCACGCGATCGCGCCCATCCGAAGGACACAAAGGCGCGGTACCTTGCCAAGCATCGAGGGGAGATGTTCGCTCTTTGGACACTCATCCTCGAACCTTTTGGGCTGAGAGTGCTTCAAGGCCGGCCCGACCCTCGGGGGACATCACACCCGGCGGTGGGAACAGTACTTGCAAGACTCTATGACCCGCCCGAGGGGCAGCGTGCGCCCATACCCCCACGGGATGGCCCCATTGGTTCTCGTGGGCGAGGATGTTGAGGAGGGGGCACGCAGCGGCTAGCTAATGGGAAGGCGGTGACCGACCCCGATGGTATGCGGCCGAGTTACTCAAAGTGGGGCGGGGGCAGCGCTTGTGCCGGTCCTCACTACCCCGTTCATGAGCATTGCGGGGAGGGTTCCCCGACAATGGACCTAAGCGGTGGTTGTTCCCATTCACAAGGCGGGCGACCCACCTTTGTCCGGCCATTACCGGACGATCATGGTCGGGATTCGATTATTTGCCAAACTGTTATCGGCATTCTCGAAGCAGCGGTTGACCCACCGAAGGCGGCGCCGGATGTGCGAGCCCTCACACAGTGAGCTTTCGACCCGCCACTCAACGATTGACCATATCTTTCGCCTGCGGCACCGCGATTGAAGACGGTAGGAATCATCTTTTGGACTTGTATTCTTGCTTTGTGGACTTCGCAAAGGCTTTTGATCGGCCCCCCGAAAGTCGTGGGCTAAGCTGCGTCAATTGGGGGGCTCCGTACGCCTGCGAGAATGCCATATCACGGTGGTATGAGAGTTGTTTTGGCAGGATCACCGATGGGCCAAGCATTCACCGGTAGTATCGGTCCGGCGGGGGTTGCCCCTCTCGCCAACACTTTTTGGCCTCTACATTGTCGGTTAGAGCCCGGCTTATCGAGCATGGGGGGATGGCATACGGCTTTTGCACGGGTCATCCGCCGGCTCATCTATGCGGGGCGATGTTGGCCTGGCGGCCCCACACCGAAGCTATGCGGTCTCACACGGATGCCCTAGACACATTTTGTCGGGGCTACGGACATGCTGGCGTCAATCGGCCAAGACCAGGGGGTGGTTCTCATATCCTCTTCACGTCACCCCATGCCTCCTGCACTCACATATCGGGGGCGGCACTGTGGGACGCCACGCCCACCTACAAGTACCTAGGGGTGGAGTTCCCCTCCTCGCTTCTGGCGGGAGGCGCGTCTATCCGCTTGCGGGTGACAAGAGGCCGGAAAGCCATCTATGCCATGCGTAACAACAAATACCACGCAGAGCTATATGATTGGGGCCATCGGTACATCTGTTCGCACCGGTCGAAACGCCCTTCCTTCCAGACGGTCGAGGTTTGGGGCCCTGGCCGCCTCTTTGGCGACACGGAATGACTTGGAGCAGTGCGTAAGGCATTTTTGGCACTGCACTTGGGTGAAACCTTCACCCCCTATCGATTCCGCTGCAGAAATCGATTCTTGCCGCCTGGCAGCCTTTGATAGACACATCGCCTATTTTCGTAAAGTGGTTACTATGGGTGATGCTCGGCTCCCCGCGACTGGGCTTACACTGTGGCCATGAGTCCGCAGCCGCTTAGGGCCCTGCTGGAGGGGTAAGAGAGATGCTGGTTCGCCAGATGGAACGGCAGTGAGCACGATGCGCGCATACCGGGGCGCCGGGCCGATCGTGGATACTGCGGGAGTACCTAGATGCTTGTTTCCTTGGCAAGCTCGGGACCCCATTGCTCTAGAGCAGGTCAAAATGGCCCATTACAAGGAGCACATCAACCCCGTGTTAGGCCGGGGCCCACTGCCTCTACTGCGTTCCCATTTGCCCACAGAAAAAGCGCAGACTCATTGCCTCCATTCGCGCTGGGTGCCCACCATCTTCGCATCGAGGCAGGCGGGTGGATTGGGGAGCCCCCGGGACAAAGGCTGTCAGTCTTTGTCAAACGGGTGCCATTGAGGATGAGTCTCACACTTTCCGAGTTGCCCGGCGTTCGGTCGGATCCGGGCGGATCACGCTCCCCTTAATGCCACGGGACGTGCCCTTGCATTTCTTTGATGAACACACCGCCGATGCGTGCCACGGGTCATACATCCGAGAGGCTTGGACTTGCGAGGTCACCTTTGCCCCCTTTGGTTTCATTCCGTGACTAGGCACTACGGGGTGGTGCATGATTTGTATATATTGGGATGTTTACGCATTTTATATGATTAGCACGCGGTTTGTCCAAGGTGATTGTCGCCCGCGGTTTTCCTCTCGAAAACCCGCCGAGTGGGGGTTTTTAATCCGGGCGAGAATCCGCTTCTTTGCGTTTTTGTATTGGGTCCCATAGACCGATTGGTCTCCGTGGACGATAAAAGTTCCTTCCTTCCTTCCTTCCTTCCCATTTTCAGTTAGATATTGCATATAAAAAATAAGATGTCTTTCAAGCGTTCGATCTGTAGACTCATCAATGAGAATGGAAAAGTAAGGGGAGAAGCTCACCTCATCAAGCAACTTGGCCCTGAAAATATTGAGTATACTTAAAAGAAACTCTCGTGCTGCCATATTATTGGTGTACATGCCATACTCATCAGTAGCAGGAATATCAGGTGTTCGTAGGCGCCGCATATGAAGAGAAAGATCATAAAATCTGTGCAATGGAAAGGTACATTTAGCCATAAAATGTACATTTTGAATGCACGCAATAACCCTGGACATTTCTAAAAGGTGAGCTGCATCAATTTGATATTTAATTGGGCCTTTTGTATTTTCACCTTTCAATTTAGGCATATGTTTAGTGGCTGCAAATTTATGATCCTCTGATTTTTCATGATCATTTAAAGCTATAGGTGGCCACCCTCCCCTATAAGACGAACAAATGTAATATATGATATTTTCAAGGCGATGAGGACCGCATTTTATCGTCAGTCATAGTACCATCAGGAGTCAGGGCATAGGAGAGTAAGCACTATTGAAGCATCATCAAGGCGACGCCACATATCTTTGGGCACCACTGGAGAATCTTGTAGTAGTGTCAGGCAAGTGCCTCTACTTTTGAGGCCACTGATCCCATCTATCGAGAATATTTAATGGAATAGCCCATGCCATATGACACATTGGAGTAACTCACAATGGTGCCAGGCAAGGACTGAGCCATGCAACTTGATAGACCCTACACTAGGCATACCTACATTACACTAGGCATAGGACACTACACTACACTAGAGCACTCACCATTTTTGGGTAAGTGCTACCTTGTAATGTATCTGCGGCCTTCTACAGAACTATGCAGATGCAAAAATTTTAGTGCAGCGTAACGGTTGCAGATACAAAGTCACGGGTGTGCACCACGTATATGTTGCTGGCGTTTGCTATCGCAAATTTTTGCGGGCACAGAAAATTATAGCGTTCGCAAACTCGGGCTTTGCAAATGCGTCGCGATTTTTTTCTGGTTCCACGTATAAAGTGCCAAAAACTACGCTTTATACGTGAAATTTTGTTTTTCATTTTTGCAAAACTATGTATAAAATTTTTCAATTATACGTACAAAACCAATCCTTGCTAAAACCTAAGAGTTGATGCTGAAAATTATGAAAAAGCAAATATAATGGACAAATATAATCACATACCTACCGAATCTAGCTTCATCTACAATCTGCTAGCATAGCTAATAGCAAACAATCCTGATAAGAGGTCCTGTAATAAACAGAGCTTAAGTACTATATGATTTACTAAGAGTTCTTTTATATTAATTGAAACTTTTTCTACACAAAGAAACGGACAGACAGGCAAATGTTCATCAAATGTTTTGGAGCCTAAGCTTGTTCAAAAAAGAAAATGAGAAAATAGAGATATAGTAAACCACGAGCAAGACCTCACAACAACAATTGAATTCATGTATTGTAGTTTAGATCCACCCATCTATCCACCTAGCTTTCTTCCTAGTCAATCTGATATGGCCTGGGTGCCTGGCGTATGGGATAAAGCCTCGTAGAGTTTGGGGCTCATGAAGGATCCGCCCTTTTGGTGTGTTAGTTATCACTAGGGATAGTAGTGTGTAACATTTGGTATCAGAGCCAAGGTTCAATTCCTCGTGGCAGCATTGGTGTGTTCCACATGATTGAGGACAAGCATCTCGAGGAAGGGGAGGAATTGATACGGTCTTCCGTTCCACATGCTTGAGGACAAGCATCTCGAGGAAGGGGAGGAATTGATATAGTCTTCCACATGCTTGAGGACAAGCATCTCGAGGAAGGAAAGGAATTGATATGGCTTGGGTGCCTGGGGGTATGGGATAAAGCCTCGTAAAGGTGACTCATGCCATAATCTTGATGGGGAGAAACTATATCCTAGATTTCCTTATGGCCCTTGTAAAATTTGTCCGGTTCATGGCCCTGATCACTTTCAATTGTATGCACTTCGAAGGGCTACTTCAGAATGCCTTTGCTTGAAGAGCTTCCACCACTTGCTTCTTGATACACCTTCAAACTAAGAATTGCCCTCCTTAGCCATTTCTGCTGCCCTCTATTTAACAACAGTCAATGTAGCATCCATTCCATGCTCTACTTGCCAGTTGCGAAATTAATTCCTTTTCTTGGTTGGGTGTTAAGATTCGTTTCTGGTGTGTTATGGGGGTGTTATCCTCTCATACAACTAATTCCTGATGGTCGATTCAAATATTCTAGACCGTCTAGATGCCTCTCTAATTGAAATGCCTTCTTACTGGTCTCATCAAGAGCGTCTTGCATCTCATCTTCCATCCATTAGTTGGCTTTTTCGAATTCCTTTCTCATTTAGTTTACTGAATAGCTTGCTTGCGGAGGTTTCTTCTTTGCCTTGGGTGCACACACTCTCATATTGGCCGTTGGTCTAACATGCTATTCTGCTCTTCATCTTGTCGACACCATTACTCTCGTGTGAGAAGAAAATAGGAATTGATGTGTCCTTGTGAGCGAAGTGCTGTTTTTTTATCCAACTTTTCGAATTCAATGTATGTAAGATGTTCTTCAATCTTGTTCAAAGTGACTGAGAGTGGATTCTGGATGTCAATTGAAGCCACCATCATTGAATTTGGCCTCGATCAGGCCTTTCTTGGTGGTTCCTCCATGCGTGGTAGGTGGACTCCTGGTACCGGCCGCTCGAAAAAGCATACATTGAAGACATGGACACATGATTACCAAAAAGGAGGATAGCTCCCATGGCTGCACAACATCCGGAGCCACTAGGCATCACGAGGGGGAAGGGGGTGGGGAGGGAGGCAACCATACTCGATTTACTTCATATAAATAATCTCACCAACTATTCTATTTCAAAATCATTTATATTGTCCTTATCAGGCCAGCTATCCCATACAACTGGTTTTAAATCAACGTAAAGTCAAGGTGCTGTCAATTCAGCCCGCAGGACCAATGGCATCCTGCCACGTGTCAATTCTTCTTTTTCTGAATGTTGGGCTAAACTTTTCCACCGGACATTCTGCAATCCCCCTTAACATTCTACATTATCACCTGACATTCTTAATGGCGCCCATTGGATATGTGACATGTGACAGCCCGTGACTTCACGTTGCACGAATGGCTCTGCGCCTTGAATTCTGGCATGTCAGAAGTGCCTCCGTGCTCCGCACGTCAGCACTTCTTCCATGCCGTAATTCAAGGCGCAGAGCCATTCCTGTTTACGTAGCTTTGTAATATCCTTTGGGCCATTTATAGTGCTGATGTTGACTATATAATAAAAAAACTATGTGGCTGTTGACCCTCTTTAAGGTATCTAGCATTGAGGTACAAAGGTTGGGATCCACTATTAAATGAATTGGTGGAATACTTTACCTAATGAGTGAAACATGATTTTAACATAGCAACCATAAATTAGTAATAGAAAAATTTAAGTGAATTAACAATTGAATTAACTTTTATCATCTATAGAGGGCCTAACGGAGCCTAAAACACATGGAAGTTGTAGATTTTGTGAGTGTGCAACATAAGAACAAATGTCAACAAGATTGACACAAGGGTTCAATAATGCTTTTTTGTAGAACATTTCTCGACTTTCCTTTTGCTGTATGTTTTAACGCTAGCAATTTATATCACCTGAATTTTTTCTTGCCAGAATTTATTGTATTTGACAAGTAAAATACCCCAGCGTATTCGACGCAACAATTCTTGGAATCGAGGCACCAAGGTTATAAATAGTTCAACTCGCTAGTTCTACTCAACATCATTTGTAATTGTACTTATACACATTAATTATGCCATTTCATTTGGTTTTAGGTCAATAATTCAATTGTGATATCGTTTGGGCCATTTATAGTGGTGATGTTGATTGTATAATAAATGATGTGCTTTTTTACTGGCTCAAGCAGGTTATTTTCATCACAGTTGTAAGATCTGAATATCAACGGCTAGATTTCATGCAGTGGATAATAGTGATAATCTTCTAGAGGATTATCGTGATAATTTTTTGCGGCAGGAGTTCTTGATTTTAAGAGCATTTGATCGGATGGCCAGGAGCAATTGATAACCTGCAACAGCTATTGAGTAATAGAAATTGAACATAGCCATAAACGAGTAATAGAAATTGAATTGAATTAACTTTTATCGTCTTTTACATGGACTAATGGACACAAAATACTTGAAAGTTGTAGTTGCTTAGTCAGAATGTTCTCTCTCACATAAAGATCAAGATGAGGATGAGTGTTGTGCAACAAAGGAACAGATGTCAACAAGGATCTTCTTGTAAAGCCTGAAATAAGGAAATATGTGGAAGGCATGGACCGCACCCCTATAAAAAATGAGCCCAACATGATGGCCACCCTTTCTCATACATTCAGCATAACGAATTTGCCAATCTTGAAGAGGATCATGTTCACCCACTATAACCAGCGAAGGAGGTAACTCAACCGCCGGTACCCCGTCAGATCTGGGCCCGAACACATTGCAAACCGGGTGGTCCCGGTTTTCATGCTCCCCGAGATACGCCTTCCAGTGCCAGTCGGCGGCCTGCACCGATACGATGGGGACACGTGTCAGCCGGATTTCCGCCAGAGTTCGTTCTTCTCCTCCGAAATACGGCTGGATCAAAACATGCCCTTTTATCGAAATAGGCTTCAGATCTTCCGCTGCAGCTCTGCATCCCACAAAATGAACCAGATTTCCTCCGGCAGAATCGCCCATCAAAAAAACCCTTGACAGATCTGCCTTTTCCGGCAGCCCCTCCCCCCGCTGCAGCCATTTTAGCACCTTATACCCGTCCTCGTGAGCCGCCGGATATTTGTTTTCCGGCGCCTTCCTGTAATCCGCAGAAACCACCACACAATTTGCTTTCCTTGCTAGCCTTCTGCAGAATTTATCATACAGGACAAACGCCGGAGAGAGGGCTGTAAATGCCCCTCCAGGGTAGTACAGAATTACAGGCAATTTGGAGGATTCTGAAACCGGGGTGAAGATCCGAACCCAGGTGCCTGTTGAATTATCCACTGTTATATCTGTGGAGCAGACCCTTTTTGATTTGGGTTTCGCTGCAACTTTCAATTCGACAAGCTTGGAGACCAGAGCGCGATTTAGGGTGTAATCCTTTCGCCGGAATAGTTCGGTGACGAGAGTTGGAAGCTTGAGCATGAGGGTGAGCCCAAGTGGCGGAGGAATTGAACTCTTCACTTTGCCCTTGCTCCTCGCCGGATTTGAACCCCTGGTTTTGTCTTTCGTGGCCGGCATCATTCTTTGGAGATTTTGGACCTTGCAACAAACTTTTATAGCTGAAGGCCTAATGGAGCATTTTTGCTAGGCTTTCTAATGGATGCTTGCCAGCAATTTCTCTAGCAATTACCCTAGCAATTTTTGCTAGGCTTTCTCTGGGTGTTTTGCTATGCTTTCTAATGGATGCGCCGGAAAGCTCTATGATCACGCGCTGCATGCCATCATGGAATTTGATATTCTAGAAGAGGCCTGCGCACATGGGCTACTTCTACTTACTTGCATAGAGGATTTATCCTAAGAAGTAACCTTTTGCTTGGGTGGTTGAGTCTCAATAAATGATTGAAACTTTAGTCCGGGGTAGTGTTATAATCTAAAGTGGAAATTTATTGATGCGGTGAGTATAGGGCAATTGGATTATTGGATACATGTCTTTATCCTAAAGAAGGAAATTTGTGCAAGGTTCTTATAAAACAAGATGCACGCAAATATTTGCAATAAAAAGAACTAGTAATGGTGCCCGGCTTTGCCGGGCTTTAGCTACAACATATGAAATGAGATAGAAATAGCAAAGGAAACATTTGTTAGATTTGTTTGTTGGTGCTATACGGAAGAAGTGATCATAGATTTGAATTAAATTGCTTGTTTGCTTACAAAAGTAGTCAAAATTTTCTTTCTTAAATGTGTGCAACTTGCAATATGGGAGCCCTTTGGGTTGAGCCCAGCCTTATAAGTCAATGTCTTGCTTGTTTGTTGGTAAAAGTAGTCCAAATTTTCTTTCTTAAATTTGTGCTATGAATATATTCTGTTGCATAAATACCAACCCATGGGATTACAAAGGATGTTATTACCTTGAGTTGGACAATGAGTTTGACAGTCTTTGTGCCACTTGCAATATGGGGGCCCTTTGGATTAATGATTTATCACCAATGCATGAAAGGGAAGGTATGAATTGACCTAGGCAATGTAGTTTGATAGTCTTTGTGGCACACTTGCTATACGAAAGTCCTTTGGACATGCATATTGTATTTAGTGTTCGGCTACTTTATTCAGGGATCAACGCGGATTCATCTTTGGATTCAACTAATAAACCCTACCCTTGGCCTAGGAAAGCATGATCAAGTGCCTAGGAATTAGTTTTTATGTCTTGTAAGAACATGCCATGATTAATAGACTATTGTTTAGATGCCATAACTAATAGATTTATTTGCATGAGACAGATCCTCCATTTCAATAGAATAAAAATTTTATTTGTAAGAACTGATCAAGCAAGTTCCTTTTAAAATGTTAGGAAGTCATTACAACCCAAGATGCAATGGTCCATATAAGAGCATTTCATTACCTTTTCACAGCTAGATCACGATTCTAGAAGCTGAGTTAGTTGCCATGGACGAGCCACATGCGGGGGAACCTACAAGTGTGGCCCTGATTTTTTTTTTTTTTTTTGGGGACCCCCATCGGTATCCTTCTAGTATCTAGATAATAAGATCTTCCTGCTAGATCTTATGTGAATTGCATTAGGGAGAAACACGTGGCTTGAAAAACGAAAAAATATTCCAAATGTTTTCCGTAGATATGTTTTAAATTGCAGCTCCAACATGAGAACTAAGCCAGCTTAGATTTCATGCACGATCCAAATACAAAAATATCCAGCCTTTCACGCCTGCCCAAGTTGAGGGTACGCATTTGATTGTGTATGAGACAACTCCTTTCCTTGTATGAGAGGGCTTCTCAACCTCATCTACCTACAGACCTGAATAAAGATAAACTCAGCATTAAAAGTTTAGTCAGATAAATTTATGCTGTAAGATAGGTTGGACAACAACGTATGCACTTTAGACCTAGCATATGCAGGTCATCTGATTAAATAACGTCCCTCATACTTCAAAGCATTGAACTGCTTTATATAGATGGCATAAGGCAATATCAACATTTGCACAGACTTACCTAAACTGAGAACTTGGCAGTGAGCGCAAGGAGTTTGAGAGCTTTCAAATAAATTGGTTATTTCTCTTGTGCCATCAAATTGTGGTAAGAATCTTGAGCTATACGATCAGATCAAGCCATGTCTAAGATGTGTCCATTGAAATGCATATCATTGAAGTGCATCTATGGTGAAGTTCCGGTGATATGTCTAGGCTCATGAATATGGTCGGTAGGCAGTTTGCCTCTATTGCTTCTTCTTCTGGGCGGACTAGTGGGGGTACTCTTATTGCTTGGAGGATGGATGTGCAGGTCACGTACTCTGCAGCAGACAGGTTTGGTCGGTGGGCAATCATTAAGTCGTTGGAGGGAGGGCAAGAGTGGGGGATTGTTAATGTTTATGCCCCTAATCAGCCTTCTCAGCGGGGTGCTTTATGGGCCACAGTTCGGAATAAGTTGGCGAGCCTTTGGTGGGTTGGGTGTCGCTTGGTTGTTGTTAGGGGACTTCAATATGGTAGAAGCGAGTAGAGGATCGCTCTAGTTCGGAACCCAAGTTGTGCATGGGTTTGAGAGGGGACCGATGGTCTCGTTTGTTGCGTGATTTGGCCTTGGTTGAGGTCCACGGGGACTTGTCTTTCACCTATTGTAATGGGGTTAGATTGCGGGTCGGGCGTATGCTAGGCATGACCGGTGTTATGCTTCCCCATGCTTTGGATGGTGTGCCCTCTTTTTGCCCGGAGTAACATTTTGTCTACCTCCATTTCGATCATTACCCTCGGGTTTTGTGTCGGTCGTGGTGCGATTGCCTCTCGGCCCTCTAGGGCGGTGTTCCGTTTGAACACCGGGCTTCGGCCGATGCGGATTTCTCGCCCAAATGCGCCGAGTTGTGGCTTGATACCTTTTCATCTCCGAAGGGTATGTGCGGTATGGTGGACCGCCTTGGCGAGGGGTGAAGCGTTTTGCCAAAGGTCTTTGGTAGGCGGCGTGTGCTGGCAGGGAGGCGGCGGGAGTTGCATGGTCTCTATCGGGAGTTGGAGAGGATTGGCCAGATCTTCGATGGCATTAGGGGAGAATGCGGTGTTGCGTATTGTTGCTCTGGAGCAGGTTAAAGTCGCGGGAGGCACGCGTGTGAAGGCGACCCTTACCCGGTTGAAGGAGGGGGACACAAGTTCGTCGGTGTTCTTTGAGCGGCTAGGCGTGGCGATATGCAACATCTATGGCGTCCCTTGCTTTGCCTGATGGCCGGACTTTGGAGGATCCCGCTGATTTGCAGAGGTATGTGCATGCCCATTTCTCAGGGTTTTTCGCACAGCGCACTCTTCCCTATGAGCGGGGAGATGCAGGGGAGCTTGTTTTGGGGGGGGTTAAGCCATCTATTCCGCCTCACCAGTGAGAGCTTGGAGGAAGAGCTCTCCGAGAGGATTTAGATTTAGCGGGCATGTATGTGCATGGCCAAGGATAAATGTCCCGGGCTGGATGGCATCCCCTGGGTGGAGTTCTTCGGACTTATTGGGAGTGGGCTGGTGAGTGGGTGTACCAGGTGTACTTTGAGTTGCTGCAGTCTTCTTCAATGGATAGGATCTTGAATACCGCATGCATTTCCTTGATTCCTAAGGTTAAGCAGCCTTCTATTGGAGGCCTATGTCCTTGTTGTCCTCTGTGTATAAGATTATTGCGAAAGCCCTGGCGAGAATAAGTTGAAGCCGATGTTGACTTCTTCCATTAGTAAGGTGCGATGCGGATTTGTCCCCGGGAGGAACATTTTGACTAATGTTGCGCGGCTTATGAGGGCCTTTATTGGGCGGAAAAGAAGGGGCAAGGCATTGCCTATCTTAAGCTTGACTTTGCCAAAGCTTACGATAGTGTCCGTTGGGAGTTCTTGTCTGCCATGATGTTAGCGTTGGGCTGTGATCCATGCTTTACAGAGACAGTCATGAAGCTGCATAGGTCAGCACGGGACTACGGTGGTGTGCGGGGTGAACCCTTCGCCTTTTTCTCCTTGGCGAGAGGGTGCGTCGGGGGTGCCCCTTTGGCAACCGTTTTTTGTTTACGATTGTGGCGGAGGCACCTTGTCTCGATTGTTTTGGCTGCAGTGGAGGAGGGAGTGGTGGATGGGCTTCGGATGCGGGATGGTAGCCGGCCAGATTATTAACCGGTTTGCGATGACACTTTCCTCTTCTTGGTGGCGAAGAGAGGAATTTGCGAGAATGTGAAGGGTTTGTTGGATACTTTCTCCTTGGCCTCGGGCATTCTTCCTCGAATTGGGGTAAGTGCTCCGCATTATGGGCCCGGTGACTCGCCTCCCCCTTGTTTGGCTCTATTCCCTTGGAAGATGCTTCGGGTGATGTGTGTACTAAAGGCTGTTGGGTATTCCCTTTGGAGGGATGTTTCCATGGGGAGGGTGTGGGATGAGATTTTTGCGGGGTTGCGTAAAACACCTCAATTGGTGGAAGGGTAGCAAGTTGTCCATGGCGGGTAGGATCACTATTGCCAAGTAATTACTTTGTAGCACTCATGTGTATCTGACATCTGCGATGCTAGCTCTGAGGGTAAGATACGGGCTTTGGATAAGATTGTTGAAATTTTGTGTGGGGCGGGGATGATGAAGGGGTTGTTGTTAAAGTGGCTTGGTGGAAGTGTCTCCGCCAGGGGAGGATGGGGGCTTGCACATTCTGGATTTAGCGTGCATAGTAAGGTGTTGGTCTCAAGTTTGTTTGGAGCATTCTGAGGATGAAGCATCTTCTCCTGGTGCTTGCTGTTGTTGCGATCTCTTCGCCATTGTGTGGCATTTGGGAAGCTATGCATTGCATGTGGAGTTGCCACGGCCTTTGTTGTATGGTCTCGGCCTTTCCCACATGCATCCCCTTTTCTCCACGTGAGTGTTGCGGGCTTGGGATCATGTGTGTGTGCTCTTCCGGCTAGATTATGCCTCGGTTTATCTCCACTCTTCTCCTTTCTTGTGGGTTCTTTTACCCCTCGCCGCACTTGCCCTTGGTCGCCTTTGTGCATGCTTTCGGGCCAGCGAGGCCGTTGGAGGCGAGCTCTTTGTGCTCACCTTGGAGGATTGGTATTGGGGTGGTCAGCTAGCCGTGGGAGTTCTTCGAGCTCGCTTTTGCACGAGGGGTGGCGGGGCTATCACGGGAGCACGTGGCGGGGAGTATTCGCTACACATACCTATAGTCCCTCGAGGATGATGTGGTGGTGCAGGTTTGGAAGGTTCATCCGGATGTTGTGTCTTCTTGCTTTTGTGGTCTTCTTCTTAGGGTCTTTGGCTATTCATGACACATTGCCCCTTCGGGCAAGTGGTCTCTGCGACTTCCGGGTTCTCGATGGGCTTCGGTTTGGGCGTGGACATGGAGCTCACTTCCCCATCGAAGGTTAGGGTGCTTATGTGGCGGTGGTGCACCGGCTGTATCGGGGTGAATGCCCTTGTGAGTCGGTTTAGGCGGGTGTGAGCCCCTCTGCCCTTGTTGTGGCCTTCATCGTGAGGCTGTGGAGCATTATGCGGTTTTATGTCCTCACTTGCGGCTGCACGGGATTGGGTTAGGGCTCTGTTTTTAGGTGAGATTGACTAGCCATCGATTCTTTGCTTCATGTGCGGTGCTTGGCGCTCTTGCGGCAAACAAGCCTTGCATCTGTCGCGTGGCTTGGTTGGTGTGGCTGATTTGGAAGGCGGCGTGATTTGTGGATCTTCCGGGGGATTGGCTGACTGCGGCCTCTCTAATTCCTCGACTCAGGTACAAGCTATTTCAAAGCTTTCTGGTGTTCCCGGGAGTAGTAGAGCGGAAGTTTGCCATTTGGCGGGACTTCTTGGGTGTTGTAGATGGTGATGGTCGGTTTGTACAGCAGTAGAGTTGCAGTTTTTGTGTGAGTTTGTTGTGGAGTGTCGAGGTATCGCTGTCTCTTTGGGGCAGTTCTCCTTCCTCCTCACTTGCTTTGTAACATTACCATTCTTTTAATATATTGATGACACAGTTCTTCAAAAAAAAAAACAATCATAAAATAGAAATGGGCATAATTAATGCTTGTGGAAGGAGCAACTCAGATCTAATCTAGAAAATAGACTTTCCAGATTGTGCATCTAACCAATTCTATTCAAAATCAAATTTTCTGGCATGTTGGCAAGTATGATGTACCAACATTTGTAATAAACATAAATAGATAATAAAAATTATATACTTACTTTGGAGAAAATGAATCAGCTCTTTATCTACTGGCAATGTGGTTGAAGTTGCATCTATCTGGTCATTCCTGCAGAAAAAGATCCAAATAACAACCAACATATGTTACTGTTAGTTATATGTTGGTAGTTTAAAAAAAAATTTGGGCCCTTCGGGCCCTAACAAAATCAAACAAAGAAAACAAGATAAATGCATTGAAAAAAAACTATGGTGCTGCACCACATACTCAAGTTATAAAAAGTATTTCAGAATTTGCCAAATCACATACTCAAGTTATAGGGAGTATTTTAAAATATGGAAAATAGTTAAAGAAGTACCTGTTTCTTATGGTTTCAAAACATGGACACTGCATCTGGTCTCAATCTTTCGTCCCGCATTTTCCCAAAGCATTCTAAAGCATGGAAGGTGTCACCATGCTGGACATACCCAGAAATGATTGTATTCCACAATCCAACATCCCGCATTGGCAATGTCTGAAAGACTTTATGTGCCTCTTCCAAGCAACCACGTTTTGCATACATGTCCACAAGAGCATTTGCTACTGCTGCATCAAACTGGAAACCCTTCTTGATAATTTGCAAACACTTGTGCATGTCATCCAATTACATGAGACAAGCCTAGGATGATAAAACTGCCTTGTTTTAATATAAATACAATGATGTGCAATGGTTGCATGATGGGATGCTGCTACGAGCAAACACAAATCATAAATAATGACATATGCTGAATTATAGGTTCCCAAGCCTATGGCAGAAATTATCCACCAAAGATAATATAAATATCCATGGGAGAATAGTCTTGTGAATAAAAATTGCAGCATTGTGTTCATCTATAGCATCTTCTCCTAACGAGAAATAGTCTTGTTTGGAGAAATAGTAAAGAGAACATGTGCAACAGACAATACTATTTCAATCTCCATATGATAATATAAAATCACTGAAGAAGCATCATTTGTTCATCCAACCATGCTAAGGAGTGAAACCGTGACTGAGAGCAAACACCAGTTGCTCCTTCAGGCAATTTGAAAAAACTCGCATGATATCATGAGAACACAGGGCCCTGTCCTGACGTGTTTACTACAAGGCCTTGTCCTGACGTGTTTACTACAAGTCCTGCGATTATGCATAGGACATGCAGAATAAAAGCAGGCTTATGGCTGCAAATCTCCACCAAATCCTGTCCAAGCAAGCAAAGCAGTCTTGCATTTTTTTTTTTCAGATTCAAGATTAGGACAAAGAACTCACCTCTTCTGCTTCAAAGCTCCAGCTAGAGTGAGCAAAAGTAAGCCACAAAATAACCATTTGTATTATGTATTATATTTCCATGATGAATAACCAAGGCCATACTTGTATCACAGCAGGAACAAGATTAGATGCTTGCACTAGCAACCTATATTTCGGCATATCGGTATTTTTTTACTTCCTTTGCTTCCTTTCCCGCACCACAGACACCCGAGTTCAAGAAACACAATCTGAAAAGGCGACTTTCTTCTACTGGAAGTGAAGAGCCTTGCAACATAAATCTCTCCTGCGAATCATCAACATCTTTGAGCTTATACTGGGCAAACTTCTGATGGTTAAGCTCTTTCTGAAGGATCTTTTGAAGGCCAATACAACCACAAACATTGCAAACCCTTGCCAAGTCTTGCATATCCTCTACTGCCACATCCAATCTATCTGTATAGAAGAAGTTAACAAGACTGAAGAAAGCAGAGAAGGTTAGCTTCTTATTAGCGAATCTAATCTCTTTCCTTGATTTCCATTCTTTTCCAAATTTGCTTTTGAAGAAAGGAGATCTTGCTGCCAGAAGCCATCGGTGTGCAGATAACGACTTTCCCTCCAAGTAAAATGTTATATCATAACCTACAGATTCCGCGCCATAAGACTCCTTGCCAGACTCTATCATACTGCCCTCAAAGTATTGCCAATTCTGACCAGAGCTTATGAACAAATCCCTCAAAGAGCTAGACAGAGGATCAAGAGGAGGAGGCCGAGTGTCAAAAGACTTAAGCAGCCTTCTGACTCTGAGGTTAAGGGCAGCATAATGGCATCTATCTCCATCAAACGTATGCTCACTACAAATTGCACCACTTTGAAGAAGCATTTGGGCAGCATCTAAATGACCAGCTAAACAAGCATAATAAAGGGCAACAGAATCCCATGCATCGGGAATTTATGTTAACACCTTGTTCTAGTAAGATTTCGGACAGTGGACATCACCTGCTCTAGTTGCTTCATAAACATCTCCAACGGTACCTTTTTGCGAGGCAGGGGTTCGTCCTCTGGCTCGTCAGTGTAGTAGGCGACGGCAGACATCATCTCGAATTAGCACTTGGCCATGAATAGTGAATCTTAGACCATGAATAGTGAATCTTAGACCAACTGCCACATCTACTATCAATATTCTGTCCTAAGGATGTCCTCAATCGGCCATGTATTTTCAGCTTCTGCGACTGGCTCTACAGAATCGGAATTTGCTTCTGAAACCGCGTCCATCACCAAGAATCCCTGACTTTCTATCCCAACCTTGTGTCCCAGTAGACAAACACCATGAATGCTGCATATTGTTGCCCTGATGCCATGCACAAGGGAGAAACAGTGTGGACAAAAAAGCCCTTAAAGCTAACCTTTCTGGCGAAATACTGAAGAATCAGAGTAGTAGAAGTTGGATTCGCCTCGGAGCTTCTGCTGCTTCGAAAGAAGTCGGATTCAGAGAAGTAAAAGAAGTCGGATTTGCCTCAGAGTGTCTGTTGCTTCGAAATCAAAGGACAGACCCTAATCAACACAACCCTAAAGTACAGGTTCTCGAGCCCTTCGTGCCATTGTTTGTTTTTATTTATTTATTTATTTATTTATTTATTTATTTATTTATTTATTTATTTGTGGAGGGTATGGGGGTAAACCATTGGTGATATGGAATTTAGACAATAAAATGTGGAGTGCACTCTAGATATACTGATTAGTATGCCTCATGCAATACGCCCATGAAATCATATGAAAACCATGCCAAAAAGTGTATAAAATCACAAAAAAAACCCCTGTTATAATGCTAGATATTCAAGCATAGACCAGGACCTGTTCAAGAAACAACAAGTTTAAAGGATGTACATAAATACAGTGCAAGCATTGCGTAATGGAATAATGTCTTCAATTGCTGATTGCAACCACCATGAAGTGAACGCAAGGCCTAGAGGTAAGAAAGGAAATAGAAAAATACATATTGGTAGAGCCATACAATAATCTCGCAAAATCAGAATTGAAACCTGTGCATGCAACATAAATGTGAACACGTTCAAACCTGTGCATGCAACACAAATATGAAGACTATGAACCATTTGCTTCCAACTTAGACACTACAAACAAATGTGAAGACTATGAACCATTTGCTTCCAAGTTAGGCACTACAGACATTTTCTATGCTTTACTAAGAATCATTCATGATATGTGCTTCATCTTTCTTCCATCAAATGAATCAAAGGAACTTAGCAACATGGGCCTGTAACATGGGAGTCAGACGTGCCAATGCTGTCTGTTTTTATTTGTAATGCAGTGATTGAGATATTGAGTTATGATAAAAGTTAAAATGATATACTATGCTCGCTCCAGTCTGCTTTTGTTGTTCATGTTGCATTGCTTTTCTTGTTGGACTGACAGAACCAACATTTTTGTATAGCATATAGGCAACAAAAGGAAACAAAAATGTCTAATCGAATGAAATAAATCAATGCAAAAAAATGTTCTGAGCAAATATTGCACATTGAGGATTCCAAGAATGGACACACTAATCCATATGCTTGGTTCCTTGGGACCTTAATAGGAGCAATGGCTTAGTGGTTGATACACATAAATAGTCACTCAGATGAGGAAAAACATTCTGCATGTGAACAATTTATATTTTGTCAGTAAGAGAAGGTCAACAATTTAGATTTTGTCACCCAATATTATCTAAGGTTAAGTGTTTTCTATGACATGTTCAAAGTTAGCATTGTAAGTGGGACCTGGATTACAATTGGTAGTGTTTTGTTGTCTTTGTATTTAGACCTATAAAAATTAGTCAATTTAACTTGTGAACATCTATACACATGTTTCAAGCATCAGAATGAGAACCAAGTAGGCCTCTAGTAGGCTATGCCTTCATAGTTATCAGCAATTATTATCAAATTATGATTTTGAATAATAACAAAGAATATGGCCATAACAAAGAATAATAAAAGATAGCCAGATTTCATCATATTGACCTTTGGGAAGGAAGAAAAATGAAATACATTTAAGCTTACAAGTTTTCTATCTTACCTTTCAACTAAGACATTATCTCCAGAAGTTGTTTTGATAGATCCACAGTCTGGAAGACATACAAAACAGAGTCAATATCTTAGAAATGATATTTACAACATGATGCAAACATAAAGTTTGAAAAAATGAACAGCAAGTCTTGAACTCTGTCCACTATGATACCATGCGGATAACATAAGATGTATTAGACGGATACAGAAATACATCTAACAGACTTATAATGCCGAGAGAAAACAATGACAAATCAAGAACATTCAATCATCATTTTTGGGATTGAAGCTATATCTTCTTTCTACAGTGTCATACACCCTAATAGAAAGTAGATCTACATACAATGTTATGTGCTAGAAATAATATAGACTATGTTAGATATAATGGAGTTGCTAGATTATTCATCCAAGACTGTAGTTTACAATATCTATGACCTCTCTAGAACAATATGTGACCATCTCTGTGATAATAGGCAACTCTGATAAATCTGGATAAATTAGGGACTGAGGTTCCAGCCAGCATTAAATGATGCTTTAAAGAGAAGATAGCTTAAAAATAGAAATTGGAAGAAATTGCAATGAATGCTAACATATTCCATGAATATAATAGAATAGAATAGTTTTTTTAACGTCCACGGAGACCAATAGGTCATGGGACCCATACAATGGGCTAGTACAATCATTACTACTAGGATTAAAAAACCCCTGCCTCGAAAGGTTTTCAAGGGAAAAACCTTTGCAGTAATGATGATACTAGACAAGCGGAGATAATGACTACTGAGGACTCAGTAATTGCTGATGTGTATCTAGAACCTCAAGTATGTATAATGCCAAGTCATGCACCGATGGTGCTCTGAGAAGTTGTGGAAGCGTGGAATGGAATGCTAAGGTCAAAAAATGATTCCGGACTATCTCAAAAGCAGGGCAACTCAGAAGAGTATGGCTTTCATCTTCAATAACCTGTAACTGGCAACAGGCACATAGTCTCGCTTCTCGCGGCAATTGCGGCCGCTCCCATCTACCTGTCTCAATCCGTAGCCTGTGGGACCCCGTGCGAATTGATGCAATAGCTACAAACTTGTTCCTGGACAATGAAGCAAGCAAAAAAGCTTGGGGCCCTGGTGCCAAGGTGGGATTTATGTGTGCATGATAATGACCAGTTTTCACTTGGGCCAATGAACATAACAATATACATTTCAGAACAAAATGCATAGTATACCTTATTATTCTATTGCTCAAGCTGCATTAAAGGAAGGCTTTAAATGTGCATTGTTCTATTACCATCCAAATAGAATGCCTTTATCAAAGTGTAGAATGAGGTACAAATATAAACTTACTCACTAATCACTGCATTGGAGAAACACCTTGCATTCATTGTAGGCAAATGGCTGGACCTGAGCAACATGGAACCAAACATTTAAGAAATGCAAACAAAAAGACCCATCCAATAAAATTCACTCATCTGATACCAAGGAGATTATTCTATTATAGAATAGTCCAATTTGAATTATAAAATGGAGACATGTAACAAACCTAAATATTAAGCCCAAAAAAATGACAGGGCAAGCATGTATAACACAAAATCTTAAGGTGCAAAAAAAAATGGTAGCTAGAAGGCCTTGTATATGGCTGCTTGAAGGACCAAACAGAGTGGTATGAGCAATCTGAAGACAATGCTTAGCTTGATCATAATCCTGCAAGGTATATCTAGAGCAGGAGCTTTTTTAAAGAAGCTAGACACATCAACCCTTTTAATTTAGGATTTTCCGGTTTGGTTATAAACTTTTTTTGGAATTTTATTAGGTTAATTTCATAAGGTTTAGGCTATTTTGGATACCTGAAAAAATTTCCGATTTTCCAAAAATCGCAGAATTCTTTTTTCTTCTTGCATTTCATTTTGTTGCGCCCTTATCTGGTTGGTTGAGAGCAACACAATGCTACAGAACCTGCATGCATCTGGCTGGCATGCATCTAGATAGAGGATGATTAATCCGGTGCCCTTTCAAATGGCATGCCCGGCATGTGGAGGCCATGCAATCTATGCGAAAGGCTTGCTTAGGGTTTTGAAGTAGGTTAGGCTTTTGATGCCACTTTGGAGTTTCAAATGTAGAACCGATTAGCCGATTCTTCATTGGAACACTCATTCACACTGGCTATCAAAGAGGTTCATTAGGTTCGTTAGATTGCTCTTTGTCTGTTAGACGTATTAATGCATACAGTTTGGCTTATCCACAATATTTGTATTTAACTTGAGTTTTATATGCAGGGCGCGATGGGTTACAAATTACACTTCTTGAACAATTCTGACGGCAATGTGGAGGTCAATTTCATCAAGATTTCATCTGGAGCCGCATGTTGCAAGACTATCAAGTTAAAATGATTTGTCGAGCCCTTTCCTGCATATGCTATAATGTATTTTAAGTTTCTAGAGGTATGATCTCTTATCTATGTCCTTTGTAAGCTTGGAATATTGAATGTGTGGTTTATGAGCAAGAGGCAAACTTTACTGCATGTGGCTAATAAAGCTGGCTCCTTAGAAATTTTAAGCTCCCTTGGACTTGAAAATAATCTGTAGTAAATGGATCATCCATTTTGCTTGCACATCGTCTAATTTGCAAAGATGCAATTATGGTTTAGGTACATGAGATCATCATGTGTATGGTGTTTATACATTTGGCCATCATGGAGAACTGAAGAAGATTCCAACCAAGATTAAAGGTAGCTTACTTTGCCTCTTCCCATCAGTTGCTATTGTGTATACAAGACATCTTTGCCTTTGTAGATATGATATGCTAATATGAAGCCTTTGTATTTGTTGATTGTGTTCTTATGGCCTCATATTTGTCGTTCTATATGCTGAATATATCATATCCGCTGCATCAGCCTTCAACATCTTGATGGTCACCAATTGCTCATTAACTCTATACTTCAAACTCAATTGGGTCACTTTCTTCATGTGAATGCAGGTTAGGTCTGCAATATGTTGAATTTGGGTCGGCATTATTTTCTTGCTATTTGTGATATTGATAGTTATGAATATGGAAAATCTTATCTAACTAGGTTTTTCGAGTAACAGTTTAGTTCAGTATTGTTGTAGCTGTATGCTCTATGGTAATATCTTGGGCAAGTTTGAAGTCATTTCAGATAATGCAAGCCCACTGTCCATGGCGATTCCAAAACAATATGCTTATGTGCTTTGCATTTGTATTGTTAGGTCTTCTTGGCATGCATACTATACTTCAGCCCTCATCATAGGTATAGCCACCCTTATTTGCTTTGTATAGATTGCACAGTGTAAATTCCTAATGCCTTAGCTCTCTTTGATTATTCTTTTAAGTATTCTTTTTTGTATTGTTAATATTTTATTGTAAGTCTGACAAGATGCATATGGTCTGTTAAACTCAAGTTGCAAAGATGTTGTTTGGTTACTCTTCTAAATTGTTCAGAAAACACAGATGCATATTATCTTATTTACACTGCTTACTGCATAACTAACTCTGCTCAGTGATCATTATATATACTACGATGCAAAGAACCTCATGTTTGCACTGCTTTTTCATTGCATCTATATCAGGAGTTTGCAAGACATTTAGACATTGGAGGAGCTAGAAAACCAAAACTACATGAAAGAACCAAAAGGTTCAGGCAAGCAATATTTGACACAAAGCAAAGAAGAATGACTATAGGCAAGCTTGAGATACACAAATAGTAGGGAACCAAAATCACCATATGCACAAGTATTCAGGTACATCACATATACCAATTCTCTGTCGAAGCTGTTAACATCATGTTTAAGTATAAGAATGACCCTATAACTCACGCTCAATGTCAGTGGTTATTTTCTCGTTTCTGAGTTCTCCTCTTAACTGGAATGGAGTACGGTCATCCCTTTCTGATGTATAGTTGCTAAATGCAAGCATCTCTAGGATTTTGCAGTGCCATGTGCAAATTGTAATCCTTTAGCTGAGAGTCAACACATTCATATCCTTTGTCTTGATGCTCTGAATTACATGCAGTAGCAGCAGCAGAGTAGCAGCCTATTTTGAAGTAATTACTTGCTGCTAATATCAAGTATGGATACAGTCTGGAGAATATGATATCCACACCATCAAGATATAATAAGTATGCCCTTAACCCACGCCTGACATTTTGTTTCAGAGGCATTGAACATAGATATTCATGCACTCAGGACTGAAGCTAGATCAATGTCTTTCCCAATGTGCACACGAGCCTCCAACAAGAGACCTGAACAACGCATTACATCACACTCTGTATATCTTCTTAATACATTTGTTCCAGCATGAAATATCAGATAGATAGGTATGCGCTCATGCATTACTAGCATTGCCTTTCTAATCTGAAGCTTAATAAAAATGCCTTCAAACATGGATCAACATGTCTTTTCCAATCCAAATACCATCCATAAGGCATGTCTTAGAATGTTTTCCTTTGCAAATTTCTATATTGAGGGTTTAGTTCATTACTTTGCTAATATTTGATTAACTCTCACTTTTCGCAATGGTGCACATTTCATGTTTGATTAATGGCAAATGCAAGTCATAATAAGCCTCCATAGCTGATTTCTTACAGAGTCTAGCAACTATTGCGGGAGAATTTTGATTAGAAATGGTAGGCACTATCCTTTGATTGCTTGAAACTCAAGGGTGAAAGGAAGGAAAGACATCTCCCATTGCCCCTCAATAATAACAGGTTTCAATGCTTTTTATTTCTTCTAGCATTTATTTATAATGTATAGTTCATTCAATGTTCATTTTTCTCATCCAGAGTTGGTTAGAGAAACAATGTTCATGATCTGTTAATAACAAGTAATTTGCATTAGACGAATGATGGGTATGCAAAGGCCTTAAATGGAGGCTTTAGGAACACGGAAATAGCACGCTGCTACAAATTGTTTGATAGGGGCTGACATGCGATGATGTCAAAATAGTTAGTGTGCTTCAATGTTTATTTTACTTTGGAGTATCCATTCCCACCAATAGGATCTTTGGTTCCCATGACTGCTTCTCTTGGCTCTGTACTTGGAACAGTAATTGTGATATAAGCCTTGCTAGATCTTTGGCGGCCATGAGTGATTATCTTGGCTCTGTACTTAGCATAGTAATTGTGATTTTTAACTTTGTTCAAAATGCATGCGTATTTACTGTAGACAAGAACACGTTTTAAATGTGCATCCAAAAGAAATATTTTGTTCATAGATGTTGTTGTGTCAAGCTGTTAATTCTGCAATGCACAAACACAGTATTTAAAAGTTGATTAAAATATTGAATGGCCTGGCTGTGATATCATTCCGTTATTGAATAAATTGCTGCCAATGTTGAGCTTATATAGTGCACCTTATACGAAGTTTTGTTCTAGGAACAAAACTATTTGAAGCTTACGTTGACAGATATGAATGCACATTAACTTGCCTCAGTTGCCAATAAACTATTTAGCAGAATAGAACAATACTAGAATTCAACATCGAGTCCCACTCCATGTTAAATCTTATCTTCCTCTTTAGGCATAGTCATATAATACTAAAAGGTTCTGCATCCTCAATCATGACTTACATCACTTGCATCCCTTATACCAAAAGGTTTTGCATCCTCACTCATCACTTACATCACTTGCATCCCCTACATCACTTCTACTGTTTTAATTCATAATAATTATTGCCAAGCCCATCAATCTCCAACTACAATAGTATTGCTTCTTTAACATTACACCATAAAAGACCTCCTAAACAAACATAATACGCAGCCACCCCTACAAAAACCCACTAAAGCCCGGCAACGCCGAGCACCATAACTAGTTTCTATTAAGGGCAAATTATAAAAATGCCCTAGTATTTTACTTAAATTATAAAAATACCCCTGTATTCTCATAAATTATAGAAATGCCCTTGCCTGCCATTTCCTCCGTACCAGACCCAGCCCAAATTCTGTGGAGCTTTCGCCAAAATCGTTGGCAGCCATGGATCACTTTCTTTTAAGTTCAGGCTTTCTGCAACGGGCCATGAATCGTTTTTATATGAATGGAACAGAATTGCATGTTTTATATGAATTGAATGCTTTGGATTCTGAAATGTTATTCTTTCAGATTTCATGCTTTGGATTGTGATTTGAATTATGCCAAGCCATAGAAGCCCTTCAAATCGATATGACAGAGTCCCCAAATTGTGGTGAGAATGCAATCGAAACTACAGAAATGTTGCCCGAATCCATGCTTCAATGCTTGTATGATGACTTCAATGCTACACAATTTACCAGTGATGCATTGCATCGTGGGTCTGCCGCAACTTCTATAGAGAAGCTTCTATACGAAAGCTTGCAGAGGGAATTCAGCTGGCTGATAAATGAGATCTTTCTCAGGCACAATGAGCTTTTACCAGCAGCTTTTGCTGCTAAAGGATATGGAAGATGCAAGGCAATGGTCTTTGAAAATACTTAAGCCTATATAAGCAAAGCAAAGCAAACTCAAGCTTCTATGGCGAATCACAAATTCCTGGCTATGTGGTTCACTGTATTTTCGGGAATAGGAGCTCGACATAGGGGCATTTCTATAATTTATGAGAATACTGGGGTATTTTCATAATTTAGATAAAATAGAAGGGCTTTTTTTATAAATTGCCCTTTTATTAACCACATTTTTATTACGCTAGACACATTTTTAAAGAAGCTAGGCAATAATTGTTTGATAGCTTTTGGTTATGTGTTCATAGACGATTATAGATTTCCTAGGATAGCATAGGCAAGAAACACTTTCTTTAAAGTATGTTTCCCTCTCATTGTGATGGCTCCACATTGTTTAATGTAGTCACATTCTCCGCTACAACACAACAACACGATGGATAAAAAATGTTTTCCAGCATCCAACAGCCGTGCAGTTTTGCAAAAGCTTACAAAATGGTCAATTGTTCCCAGGTCCAGAGGTCCAAAAGTCTTAATGTTTATAATTAATACTTTCATGGAATGCCAACTAGGGGATTGGGTAGTCAATGCATTTTAGTTCTATGACAACTACAGCATGCGCACATGCCTTTTGGAAAGGGAAGAACTGTTTTGTTAATAGACTCCGTGACTTTCATTATTGGTTTTCTATAGAGTACGTCTATGAGAACCAAGAACTTGGTGCTGATGGTACTACAAGCCAACAAGATCTGGGGTTCAACCGCCATTGACAAGCAATCTTCTTTTTTATTTTGTGAGGGTGTTGGGGTGCGCGCCAAGGAACGCCGCATGCGGTGTTCCCTCCCTGCTTGCGGGTCCCCTTGCGGGTCACATGCTGGCAGCATTGATTGCCAGTTTGAATCGATCTCTTTCATTATTCCTCTCTCTCTGCGCTTCATTTTATGTTCAGAAGGAAGGAAGGAATTCATTTTTTGAATCAGGGGGATACATTGTATTCTCATCTTCTCAAGCCTTGCTTTTAGAAGAACGGGGCACATCCGCCATAGCCCTCTCCCTTGCGGGTCAGTTTTAGTGGGAGCAACGAAGTGTTAGTCGGCTTTGAGCGGAGGAGTGGCGTAGCGAACAAGAAGAAGCTCCAACCACTTTAGCTGTGCATGCTCTGCGCCAGCATATTTCCCAACAACATCGACAGGTCCATTGTCCATCATTCCTCTGTTTTTCTTCATTTCTATCTTCTTTATTTAGTTTTGATCCAAAATGCTGAAAAATCTATTTTGCCTTGGTGCAACTCAGAGACGCCACAATCTGTGTTCATACACATGGAGTCTGGCAGCCAGAGTAGCGACATGCTCCACTTTTTTAGTGCTTCCAATTCCATCTCCTTTTCTCAATGTCTGCAGAGAATTCCTGTATCCATTTGCAAGGAACAGAAAGAATTTGATTAGTAAGTATTTACGGTTTAGTGTTCCCGTTTTCATTAGTTTGATCTTCATTTTCAGTTAGAGTTATCAAGTCAACATGGGATTATCTGCACCATCAAGTTGAAATAAAGGTCTTTATCTTTTGCTAAGTATATTCGGATGAATGAGTTCAAAATGGAATTTGCAATAATGGTTATCTAAGATGACATGAGTCTGGAAACTTATCTTTTAAAAACTTGCCCAGGTTAACGTGGAGGATTCCTCGATTTGCTGCTGGCCAGCCAATAGGTATTTATCACCTTCCTAGATATAATCTTTATACATTTTAAAGCGGAGTAAAGAAGATAATGTTCTTCTGTAGTGGCAGGGCTAGAATCCTTAGAGCTTGAAATATTCGTACCATGGTTCAAGATATTAGCTAAATGTAAACATTGCATTATTTTCACACGGCATTTCATTTTTTGCCCAAGCTTATGAAGCTCATCATGCAGTGATACCTAACAGCCTTTTCTTTCACAGCTTCCTCAAATGAATGGATGGATGCAAGAGCATGGCACTAAGGATCCATAATGAAGTAGATTTCTAGAATTGTTGATACTTCATTGTGAGTACTATTGACATTTTGTTGGAAGGCCAGACTGACAGCAAAAAGACCTCTGCTAAAAAAAGAGGTAACACGTCCTCTCTGGCGTTTATTAGCATTTTTATTTGTAGTTCTTAATCTCAAGCATGTCATTTTGCACTGCTTATCATGTTTTCGGTGAAGTATTTTTGCTCTGGAACACGTCATTTTAGATGCGTTTAGTTTCTTCTTATGAAGCCCCTTCTTTTAAAAATGTTATCTTTTGAAACACATTATTTTGGAGCAGTTTCTCATTCTTCTCTAAAGTTTTGTTTAATAGATCTTAATTCATCGTATGCTCATGTTTATGCAGAAGCAATTGAAATCTGCCCATGTGTGTTCATAGCTCAAAATCTACTTTGGTCTGGTGCTTAGAAAATAATATCAACTTTTGTTTAGCATTTTCCTTTAAAGACCTTTACTTTGGGGCATGTTTTTTTTTTTTTTTTTTTTTTTTTTTGTTGAAGGACGTCAGACTTTATTCAATCAAAGAGTCAAATACAAGTATAAATGCAGAGACAGGAATAAAATCTCAGCGGATAAGCGGAGACCCACCGAGTGAAGCAACCTGCCTAAGCATAAGAGTGCACATCCAAAAACTCCTCAAAAATCAATCGCCTCTTGCGAGGAGCAAGTGAAGAACAATGATACGACTTTACAATGTAACCTTGAGCTTCTTGGAGAACACGATTATCTGCCACATCCAGACCTTTGAAGATTACCAATCTTCGTCTTTTCCAGATAGTCCAAAGCAACCATCCTGGCTGCTAGATGAAAAGCCGGCCTTGTAACTCTGTCCGTGTACTTGGGTAAATTGCCAAAAGCGGTTGTTGACTTGTTAGTGAAACCACGAAAAAGGAAAACAACCAGTCCCCCATACTGTCTAAGGTGTTCACACATGAAAAAGCAATGCTCAATGGTCTCGGATCCACGCTTGCATCTTTGGACGATTTGATATTCTAGGGTTAAACTTATGGACAAGCACATTAACCCATGCAGACACCTATGAAGAATCGCCACCAAAGAAGCGCCACTTTAGGATGAAGTAGCTTGTCCCATGCCCAAGACCACACCTTACGCCATTGAAGAGGAGGAAGTTGAAGAGACCACTTATTAGACGGAGGAAGAATATCAGTATCAAGCAACAACTGATACATAGAGTTCACAAGTTTGCACTCCTTAATTTCTTCATGACAAACCCATACCAAAATATCTTCTTGGTGTGGCAGAATAGGCTGTAGAAAATCAGCAACTTTTTGCCAAAGAACTCTATCCCATCGCCCCAATAGAAACTTTAACTGAAAAGCCTCCCATGTCAGCAACTGGCCTGAGTCATACCATGCTGCAATAGTTAAGATTCCAGCACTTTTCCAACGTCTTTGAGTCAATGGGTGCACTGTAAATCAAAGTGGTCGATTGTCTACCAGAGGGATCCACCAACAAGGTGCAGTCAACTGTACACAAGCAGTTGTACTTTGGGGCATGTTGTTTTGTACTGTTTGGCATACCCTTTCCCTGAGGGGTATGACAATATCTTTTTCTTACCAAGCATCTAACATTAATCAACATATTAGTTTTGATTTATGGCATGGCTTGAATTATATGGATTCAGTTATGATAAAAAAGGAGTCTTTATTTATCTGGTACCCAATGCCATAGATTGGCTTAATTAAGTTCATGTATTCATCTCTATATGCCTTCATATCCATTAAAAGTCTCGGATAAAGGAGCTAAATAGCAGAATTGTTTTGAAGGATAATAGCAGATCCATTTTTCTTCTCTATAGTGTCATTGTCTTTCTTCTTTATCCATGCACTGCCCATTGAGTTGTTTATTTTTGCCATTAGGATATTATATCTTAGGCAAATCAAGGCAAATATTTTGCTACTTTTCTTCAAAAGGGCCGACTTGAAGCTTTGCCTTCTAAGATGTAGAGTATCAGCATGGCCACTCATATCTTTACATTGCTGCATCAATTAATCTGTGTCATCTGTTCATGTTGACAATGTGCACCTGCACATGCTGCCATAATCATAGCCATAGCATAGACATGGTCATTTCAGCCTTCCTTAATGGACAAGAAGGTCATGCCATTTCTCTGGGAAGATTTAGATGCAACAGGCATGCAAGAGAAAAATAGACAAAGATAGAAAAAAATGAGGTAAGATAAAAATGATGGAAGTTGAAAGAAGAATAATTTTTTTCATATGCTTCCGCATACTGTTCAAACTTATGCCAATGGAGTTTATAAACTGTCTTTTGTTTTCTTGAACGTCTAAAAGCATGTAGACATGATTGTTGATTGACATTATGTTGTTCATGCATGCCTATTTTGTGTATACTACATGGTCGTTTTATCTGTAAGGAGGTCGTTTTATCTGTAAGGATTTCAACTGGATGATTTATGGTAGTCAGGATTAGTCAAGCATGCATTACAACTTAGTTTAAGCAGTGGAATATTTATAAAGCTTGGCATGACTTACTGGAAGTTCTTTCCTTTTTTTTTTCATATTTATATTTGTTCAAAGCAGTTACAGGTTTAGTGTGGAGCTTTGGAGTTTTGTGAAGCAGATTCAAGAGACACTGCATGCTGGTACTTTTGTCTCTCAAGCCAAATAAGTATGTCATTTCGTCAATAAAATGTTTATGAAGCTTGATAACTGCAGCAAGCACAAGTTCATATGTCAATTTTAATTAGGAGTAAAAATATGTTGTTTATGCAAGCAAATTCTGGTCTATAGTGTTCACTTAGAAAAATGGAAAAAATTGACGAACATGGAAGCATCTACTACTTTTTTGATCTTTTAGTTGTGGAGCTTAGTGCCAACTTGCTTGATAGCACAGATTCAAGAGTTCCATCTCATGATGAATAAAGTCGTTAATTTTTACTTATGGTCTATGGTACTGCAAAATTTGGCTATGAGCCAGTTTGCTTCCTAAATGTTTGGCTAAGAGTTATATGTGTCTGACATACTCATATTTCCATGTTCAATCCCTCTGCAGGTCAACTTTAATGGATTAGATGCGTCCTATATAGTTTTGGCTTCCATGCTTGCATGTGTGTCATACTAGCTCTACTATAATTTGACCATGTTGTGCCTATGTAGCTCACTTTCATGCTTGCATGTGTGTGTCATACTAGCTGTGCCATGTCCTGAACATGTCGTGATGGGAAGTTGTAGAATGTAGCAATCAGGACAACATGGTGAGTAATTTTTATAGCATGATTGCCAGTATATTCTTGATTATTATAGTCACCATGTTTGTAAACATGACATGCAGAATGCTCAACATAGAATTCCAGTCTGTATGAACTTCGAAGTTTGCTTTTTTGGGTTTTTGTTGGTGAGGTGCAATAACTTTAGCTGTTTAGATATGATGTCTTAACTATGGAGTATGGAACACCAAGTTATAACAATTTGGTTTGTCTTTTAGTTTTGGGCAAATATTTGCTTATGCAAGAGTTACGGTGCAGGGATTTTTTAACTTTATTGTATTCTGCACAAGTTTAGAGCAGCAGACAAAGTGTGATCAACAAATTGAATTTTAAACATTTGTGCTCTTTATCGACATTTTTATTACAGACAATAAAAGAAAATGTATGTAATCCAAGAAAGATATAACATAAAACGACTTCAATCATAATAATGGCATGTACTTTTACCCTTGAACGGTTAAATGTGTGCATTCGAAACCATTTTAAGTGTGAAAGTATATGGATATCTCAAACCTGGAAAAAACATGAGGTAATTGATGTGCGTAACTGCATATTTGTTATTGGACATTAAAAGAACTTTATGAGCAATTTGAAATTCATGTCACACAAATTTTGTACACTTCCTTGATAGGTTCTTTCTTTAATCGATGCTAATGGTTTAAAGCTCCAATTCTTTTATCCTTTTTTGTACAACAATCACAAAGATATTTGCCAATAGTAAGACCATTCTGATGAGCTCGAGACAACCATTATTTTTTCTCAACCCTTTTCGATGCGGTAAAAACCATTAGGAAACTACACACCCCAACGCCAAAGTGATGACTTTATGTGTACTTTGATCCTTGCTTGCTTACGATGACCAAGTGCATTGACCAACACCTCATCTATGCAGTTGGATGATAAAGTCAACATTCCATGTGTAGATAAGAAGCTACAACTATCACCTTTAGTTCACAAACATCAAATATACTCACTTCATCTACATACTCACTACAATTTCCTCCCCCCATCCCATTTCAGCAATCCATTCTATCCGCCTATGCATTCTATTGCACTTAAACATTTCATGCGGCCACAATTAATGCCCGACATTGTCGGGCACGCGTTTCTAGTATATATTAATCTTGCAGGTTCTCTTGATGAGAGAAGGAACTAGCGGAGCAAGAACCTATTCTTGCTAATTCTTGTATCATTGTAGATGTTGAAAAAGATGACGAAGAACCTTTGTTCATAAAGAGGTTCCTCTTGAACTTTTAAGTTTCTATGAGTGAGACTGAGACATGATACTTGCACTTGTTAAAAGTATAATTTTACTTGAGTTGAAAAATATATCTAATCTATTTGGGCCTTGGTCTTCGTGGATGTTAAATATTCTATTCTATTCTATTCTTTCTTTATATCTTTTTCCATTGTGTAAATTTTGTTTTACTACACATTGTATTTTATGATCGTTTTCAAAAAAATGCTTGTTTTATATTGCAATATATTATTTTTACAAACTCCAAAAAAGGCCAAAATTTCAGTTTTTAGAAAAGGAATCTGCAATTGCACTATAGGTCATTAGTGCATTTGCTAGATCACCTTGTTAAGAGAACGATGGGGGATTCCGGGCATAGTCTACAACCATGTAATAAAGGGATGGTATCTACAATGTGCGACGACCTTAACCCAGTTGTATCAAGGTGTGAAGCAGCTGAGGATACCAGATAAGGCAAGGCCGGTTTTGTTCTATTGATCTCCGTGGATGTTAAAAAATCTATTCTAATCTAATCTATTCTATTCCTTCCTCGGTAAGGATACCATGATAGCATCCAATTCAAGTTTGTCTTCCATTGTATCTACATGTATATCTTTACCTTCCACATCTGCAATCATCATGTATATTCTAAAAACAACAGCATAAACATAAACATCAATCTCATTGCTATCAGCTAACTAAATTCCTTTCTCAAATGCATTAATAATTTCCTTATTCTAAGCACCCCTGCCCCTATTTGTAAGTGCTCCCACATGTGTGATGTCTCAATGACACGCACACAACATGCTTCTTCGCAACACCATACAACCAATGCAAAGCACACTATCCACTAAGTTCTACAACCCAGAACACGCAAACCATGGAATAATGCAATAAACCCACCCTCTACAGAAACCATGAAAACATACTCTCGGGCCACCGGAAGGCAACCCCTCGCGCGTAGCACCTTGTTGCTTTACAAAACTTGTATTATTCCCTCCGCACAAAGCAACATAGAGTTGTTTGGAGAAAAACTATCCAATACACCTATAAGGTTCCGATCGCACTTTCAACATTGATTTTTCCCTGTTGACATTAATGTTTTCTTTGTGTTCGGGGTCACATGATCCTGTCAAACTAAGGCAAAGAAAGAATGGAAGCAAGACAATTTCGTGCGCCTGTCTGTAATCTGGTAGAGGATTGCTGCCAAATGCTATAAAATCATCCACCTGTCCTCATCTCTGAAATCCCTATTGATGGCAATGTTTCTAACCGCTGTAGGAGCCCGTTGAATGGATTGCTATCAACAAGGCTTCTTCCTTGTCAAAATTTGGTATGTCCTTCTGACCGAACCCTAAGGGAGATGAGACAACATTAACATTTAGAACAGAGATACAAAATAACAGAAATATAATATGCGATTGGACAACGACATCTCCTCTCATGAGGGACACTTCAATCATACAATGAAAGAGTAAGCATGAAAATATATTATTTTTGTGAAGCTCCACTAAGCTTTAATCATACGGTCTCCCTTACTCTATATTGCGCTAATGGTAAACTTTAGTTGAATTCAGCTAATATCTGCTCATATGGTCTCTTCCTTACTCTATATCGCGCTAATGAGAAACTTTAGTTGAATTCAGCTAGTATCCCCTCATATGGTCTCCATTACTCTGTGTTACTCAATAGCAAACGTCAACAAGCTGGATTTGGCACTGCATAGTAAGGTGTTGGTCTCCAAGTTTGTTTGGAGCATTCTGCAGGATGGAGCATCTTCTCCTGGTGCGGCGCTGTTGTTGCAGTCTCTTTGCCATTGTGTGGCGTTTGGGAAGCCGTCTGTGCATGTGGAGTTGCCCTGGGCACTGTTGTATGGTCTCCGGCCTTTCCCACATGCATCCCCTTTTCTCACGAGAGTGTTGCAGGCTTGGGATCATGTGCCTGTGCTCTTCCAGCTAGATTATGCCTCAGTTTACCATCACTCTTCTCCTTTCTTGTGTGTTCCTCTACCCCCTGCGCACTTGCCCTTGGCTGCCACCGTGCATGCTGGACCTTAGACCCGTTGGAGGCGAACTCTTTGTGCTCACCTTGGAGGATTGGTATTGGGATGGTCGGCTAGCCGTGGGAGTTCTTTCGAGCTCGCTTTACGCTGAGGCGTGGCCAGGGCTATCACGGGAACAAGTGGCGGGGAGTATTCCGTTACACATACCTATAGTCCCTTAGGATGATGTGGTGGTGCAGGTTTGGAAGGTTCATCCAGATGTTGTGTCTTCTTGTTTTGTGCGGTCTTGTTAGGGTCGCGGCTATTCATGACACTGCTTTGCCCCCTTCAAGCAAGTGGTCTCTGCGGCTTAGGGTTCTTGATGGCGCTTCGGTTTGGGCGTGGACATGGAGCTCACTTCCCCACCAGAAGGTTAGGGTGCTTCGTGGCGGGTGGTGCACCGCCATGATCGTGGTGAGTGCCCTTGTGAGTCGGTTTAGGGTAGGGTGTGAGCCCTCTACGCCCTTGTTGTGGCCTTCATCGTGAGATTGTGGAGCATTATGCGTTTTATGCCCTCACTTGCGGGATGCACAGGATTGGGTTAGGGCTCTGTTTTGGTGAGATTGACTAGCCGCCAGATTCCGCTTCATGTGTATCTGGTGCTTGGCTCTTGCGGCACCAAGCCTTGCATCTGTGGCGTGGCTTGGTTGGTGTGGCTGATTTGGAAGCGGCGGCGGTTGTGGATCTTCGGGGATTCGATGCCTGCGGCCCTCTCGATTCCTCGACTTCGGTACAAGCTATTTCAAAGCTTTACGGTGTTCCGGGATTAGTAGAGCGGAAGTTTGCCATTTGGAGGGACTTCTTGGGTGTTGTAAATGGTGATGGTCGGTTTGTACAATGGGGAGAGTTGATTTTTACGTGAGTTTGTTGTGGAGTGTCGAGGTATCGCCGTCTCTTTGGGGCAGTTCTCCTTCCTCCTCACTTGCTTTGTAACATTATCATTCTTTTAATATATTGATGACACAGTTCTTCAAAAAAAAAAAAAAAAAAAAGCTGACGTATGTTTTGAGTTGAGCTAGTAGATACGATTTGGGCAAAACATATAGGGGAGGGTGCCATTCTTCCACCCACTCCCCTTAAATGGCCCATTTTTTGCCCCTTAATTGTTCACTTTTTACCCTTTAATAGCCCACTTTGCTTTAATAGCCCACCTTAAGAAGTAATTGAAATTGCACTAGATGCATGGTCTATTAATGGACACTTGTGAGCCAACGAAGGTCAAGTGTGAACATTTGATGGTCCATTAATGGGCATTTGGTGATATTGGGGTTAAAATAATGATAGAATTAAAGTCTTCATAGTGCGCTTCCAATTTATCAAAATAATTCGTGTTTAGCATCATTTAAAAGCTAAAATTTGAGCTTTTATTATGTTCTTTCTATCAACATAGGAGATTAAAAAAATTTAAATCCATCATAATAGAATTTTTACCCTTAAGTGGGAGCTTTGGGAGCTTTATGGGCACCCTCCCCTATGCATAATGCCAAGATTATTCTTAAGAAGAATGTTGAGCAATGAAGGAGCAGATATCAAAGAGGACCTGTCTAGAAAGCTCGAAGTGATAAAATAAGTGGAATGCATGGACAGCACCTTGGTAAAATTTCACAGCAACACAATGGCCACCTTTTACAAGGCCCTCGCTATAACGCATCTGCCAATCCTGAAGGGTATCAAGTTCACCCACTATAACCAGCGATGGAGGTAAACCAACGGCCGGTAGCCCGTCGGATCGGGGCCCAAACACATTGCAAACCGGATGATCCCGGTTTTCATGCTCTCCCAGGTAAGCCTTCCAGTACCAATCTGATGCATCCACCGATATGATAGGGACATCTGTCAGTCTAATTTCCGCCGGAGTTCGTTCCTCTCCTCCAAAATATGGCTGGATCAAAACATGCCCTTTTATCGAAATAGGCTTCAGATCTTCCTCTGCAGCTCTGCATCCCACAAAATGCACCAGATTTCCTCCGGCGGAATCTCCCATTAGAAAACACCTCGACAGATCTGCATTTTCTGGCAGCTCTGCCGTTTCTTGCAGCCATTTTAGAACCCTAAAACTGTCCTCATGCGCTGCCGGATACCTGTTCTCCGGCGCTTTTCTATAATCCACTGAAACCACAACACAGCGCCCCTTTCTTGCTAGCCTTCTGCAGAATATATCATACATAAAAAAAGCTGCAGATAGAGATGCAAATCCTCCTCCGTGGTAATACACAACCACAGGCAGTTTCTTTTGAATCTTTGAAATAGGGGAAAAGATCCTAACCATTATGCCTGTGTTTTGATCCACAGTTACATCCCTGCTGCTTACTCCTTTCACGGCTTTCGGATTTGCAGCAGCCTTAAACTCGAAAAGCTCTGACAAGAAGCGATTTAGGGTGAAATCTTTCCGGCGGGCCAGAGTGTTGAGATACAGAGGGATTTTTGTAACGAGCCTGACGGCTAAAATGTTGAGAAATAGAATGATCTTGGTGATGAAATGGAGCCCAGCAGGCATTGCGGATTCATGTGAACCAATTTTAGACATTCTGCGCCAAGTTGCTCAGAAAAAACAAAGTGTGATCTAGCACTCTAAAAGATTGTTCTTCAAAAGATTTGGTTCGAGGCTTTGCCAGAACTGAACGTTGAACTTGACTTGCGAGCTGTATGTAAACTAGTGGTGTTATGTAAACTAGTGGTGTATTTATAACAGGGTAATATAACACCTTTAGGGTTCACATGCACCTTCACGACCCTCAACCATCACGTAAAAGGGCTCACCGTTTTACGCCCACCATCGATAATTTGCACTCTGCAAAACAGACCCCCTCTCCAGCAATGGTTGCACGTGAACTGGCCCTTAAGAGGGTGACCTTTATTTTGCATTATATTACCCAGATACATACGTAGAAATACCCTTGGTATAAAAGGTGGTAATTCCAATATAAAAGGTGGTAATTCCATCTTGCAGATCTCCAATGGTCATGATTATGCGAGGACAATACATTACTGGTAAACTTAATTTCACCCGTATAAACGTATAAATGGTTCACCCCCTTCATGAAAAGGTGACTTCTTTAATACACTAGGGGCCGAACCGCGTAATTATTGACCAACGTCGTGATTGAACCACGCTAAAATTGAAAAAAATGCTAAGCACCCAAAAAATGCTGGTCTATTTTTTGTGGTTCAAACACGGTACCGAATAAATCGTGGATATATGCCTGATATATCTATATAACACTCGTGTTGGGGGTTGAATAATATATCTCAGCCGTAAGGAGCTTGCTTAAATCCACTTGTAAAGGAGTATATTCCATAACACATGGGTGGCGTCAATTGATGACAGAAGGCGGTTAAACATTCAGAACGGTCGACAAGTTTTTCTTAAATGATTTCTAGGTTTACATCTTTGTGGCAACATACAATTCGTCGCACATAGGGCTGAAAAATTCGGTGGACGGTCTTTTCCATTCTATGAAAGTTGACATGCCTTTTCATGTCAATTTTTGGGGCTTCCATGCCTTTTAGTTGGGGAAGCCTTTTCAAACAAACTAGTGAGCCGCACTTTAAACCTAAAAAGGTACTAGTAAACAGGTCGCACATAAATAGTTCTTTGTTAACTCGAATCATCCATCTTAGAGTGTTCAAAATGGTTGGGGTTGTTTGCCAATATTGGTTGTCGAGATGCCAATTGGCACGGTAGTGTGCTAAGAAGTTGGCAGAGTACCAAGTCTCATTTTTGTGAAACTAGGGTGATGCTAGTGGTTCCCTTTGTAAATATAGGATTTAGCCTTAAGACTTTGGCTTTTATATGCCACTACTGCATAGTCCTTCCACGGAAGTGCATCAACGTGTTGGGCAGTACTTGGGTAATAGTATGTGCAATATGTATGCAATGCTATACCTTGCTTTTACTATACAATACCGAACCTTTTATTTTGATATGAATGTCATCTTCATTTATTTCTCCATATGCAAGAAAACCCGCTTCTTCATTTTAGTATTTCTTTCGATTTTGTATTGTCCTCTTTATTTTGAGATGCGATTTTTCCCATGCGATCAAAGAAATAAGAAATGTCCACCTTTCAAACTAAGAAATTTATCGCGGCAGCCAAGGCCGCCGCGAACATTTCTCTTTTCCAAAATCATCATAAGAATTTTTTGTGTTAATTCGAAAATGGTGTGAAAGAAGTCCAAAAAAAAAAACCCCAAATTTCCCTCATGTTGTAGGATTCTTTGACTATAAGGAATGTGGTTTTTGAAAGAGAGTGATTGGCCATATGACATTTCTCATCCAAATCGTTCAGTTCGTGTAAGATACGCGTACCTAATTTTCCTTTAGATTTCTTTTTTTTTTTTTTTTTTTTTTTGAAGAACTGTGTCATCAGTATATTAAAAGAATGGTAATGTTACAAAGCAAGTGAGGAGGAAGGAGAACTGCCACAATTTACATTTCTCTTTTCCAAAATCATCATAAGGATTTTTTGTGTTGATTCTAAAATGGTGTGAAAGAAGTTAAAAAAAAAACCTAAATTTCCCTCATGTTGTAGGATTCTTTGACTATAAGGAATGTGATTTATGAAAGAGAGTGATTGGCCATATGCCATTTTTCATCCAAATCGTTTAGTTCATGTAAGATAACTGTACCTAATTTTCCTTTATATATAGCATACATTGAAATAATGGTTAGATTTACGCAAGGATAATTTGGCAAAGTGGAAAGAGACAAATATATTCATGATTTATCAAGACTGCCACATTTGGGGAGCATCACATTAACCATCTGATTGCCCAGACGTGGTGCATATAAAATTATGCAGCTCTCTATAGTACATGTTGCATAGCAACAGTGAGACCCAAGGATATTCCTTCTGCAGAAGCCACATAGAAAATGCATTTTTTGAATTCGATAGGGATTGCCACAACTAAATTTGATAGATTTGCCGTCCTTAAATGGTCTATAGATTGCCCAAAATTAGTTGTTTATTGCATATCTGCGGAATTCATTTTTTTCAAAATCCAACATGAAATCCATTGCATTGGAACAGATTCAACATAAGGCTTATCTTCTACTAGAACTTGCTAATCAGCACACTAGATTTGCTCAACACGGGTGCTTGGGAAAATTCGCTAAGTAGCATATGCCGAAGTCGCAAGGCTACGTAAGAAGAAACTCTAGTGGCTTTTATGCACATTGGATGTGCATAGATAGGAGAAATGCATTAAACAAACAAAAACTTAAGCAGAATCTAAAAAAACGATGATAAGTTTTTTAGATTTACCAGATAGCTCCATGATCTCATGATCTGGTGAAGATAGTAGGACCGTTCTTCAATAAATTCCAAATTGCATACTCTAAAATAATGCACAAACACAAATTACAATCACACTCAAATGTTTGCATGCTTTACAACTTGTTACCTTTGTAAAAGTTTGTTTGCAGAAAGATATTTGGACTCGGATGCAAAACTTGTTGTGAATTAGCTCAGATTATAATAGAACCTACCCTGTTAAAACCGAAATAGCCTCCCTCATAAACAAATCTGATAATTTAAACAGAAAACTAATCTACAGTACCATTTCTAAGATGCACTGCTTCCCATGCTAGTTTCATATGCACCATAGTCGAGAATTGGATGAGAGGATCAAATTGAGAACATGCAAGATTTTGAACCCACACTACTGCCATGTGTTATCATCATGCCCATAGGATAGATGGGTGCTGTAATTGACAATCACGCGATTCCCACTATTGTACTCGTTATTTTCAATTTGATTGATGTGCATTTTTTGCACTACCCAGTGGTAGTCAATGGGTTTTGAGCCCATAACTAATAGCTTGACCACTAGACTGACACCGCGGTGGACTGCGATTACTATGTATTTTTTGGACCACCCGATGGTAGTAAGTGGGTTTTGCGTCTGGGTGGGGATGCCCATAACCAATGGCTTGACCACTAGACTGCCATCTCAATGAACATTTTCCAATCACTTCTCTCATTCTTTTCCCCTTGCTTCTCTCTCCCCATTGCATCACCCGATGGTAGTCAGTGGGTTTTGAGCTTGGGTGGGGGTCACCCATAACCAATGGTTTGACGACTAGACAACCACCGCGATGGGATATTTTTTCCTTTTTCTCTTCCCTTTCATTCACATGATAATCTCATGTATAAGGGGAATCTCATGATAATCAAACAACAGGCCATCTATCATATGGGCTGGAGAGGGGCCAGGCTGGGGTCAGGGGAAGGGTAAATACCTTATCAGTAAATAGTGGTTGAAGTGCTTTTGGTAGTATTCCTCATGGTACTTGTCAAAGGCAAAGGACATACCTTACTTGAAGTTCAATTCGTTATAGATGATATGTTGCAACATTTTCTCGTGTGACTTGTACAAAGAAGGGCTAAAAAAAGTACCTTATTCGCAGACCAGCTCCTTATAGATGATATTTCTAGTATGCCTCAATGTATTCTTTTATTAGAGGAGGATGGGCGCGTTTCCATGGTACCTATAAAATGCAAAGGATATACCTTACTTGAAGTTAAACTCCTTGTAGACGATACCCTGCTAGACTTTCTTGTGTGACCTATACAAACTCAAAAATAGTACCTTATCAGTAGAGAAACTCCTTATAGACAATATTTTTAGTACGCCTTAATGTATTCTTTGGTGAGAGGAGGATGAGCACGTCCTCTCTCTTCTGCATGTGAGTAAGAGCTGACATTGGTATGAAGGTCAATGACGGCGCGATCCAATGTCAGCCTCTGGCAACTATTAAAGGTGGTCGAATAAGATAATTGAACGGGCAATTATCATCTGTGAATGGTCCAGGACCGGTTCTCTTGTTGATAGAAGAAGTCAATTCTGGAGATCGGGTATGTACATGCATCATCCTGGGATGCCTCATCTAATACTTTCACCATGACAAATTTTGCATGCGTTGACGACCATTACGCTTTCATTTTTCACCCAACCCTTTTCCATGTCTAAGCATTTCATGATGTGGCATATGGCGCTTACCTTAAGCTTTAGCTCTTGGTTGGGTATTCCAGAATGCGTGAAGCTATTAAGGAAATCTGAGGTTGCATAAGGGTGGGCATGTATGATTTCATCTTGCTCGGTGATGTGGTCATGACTATAATACGATTTGTCCTGATTAGGAACTCTACCAAGAATGCGATCATTGAAGCTATTAACACTCTTATTGATTGTCGACAAAATATTTCGTTTCCTGCATGAAGTTGAATCTCGAAGTACGTTGGAAGGATACAAAAATTCAACGCTATCTTCTATGCTAGTAGTTGTATTGAAGACTTTTTCTTTACTTTTCTTTTTTTATGAACGTAGACCTTTATTACTCAAAAGAATACAAAGAGTACATGGGGGACTCAAAACCCAGTGGAGAAGATATCCACTAGAGCAACACTACCCACCACATACATAACACAGAAAAGCAGAGAATACATATCACCATGAGCACAACTGTTTGCTATGAGTAAGCATGAATCTGAAGATATCGCTCCCAAATGACACTCTTGACATCATCCTTTAAGGAAGAACACTTGTACGCCTTTACAATGCGACTATAAACATCACTAAGCACTTGCATATCTGAAAAGACCTGTCCCTTGAAAATGAGGAGATTTCGTCTCTTCCAGATAGACCAGATGATCCAAGCAGATGCTAAGTGGAAAGCTCTCTTTGACAACTTGTCCCAAGAACTAGGATAGACTGACAATAGGACCTGTTGACTATTCAAATCATGGAAAAGGCTCAAAGCCCCAAGCAAGTCGAACATGATGACACAAGAAAAAGCAGTGCTCAATTGTCTCATTCCTCTGCATGCAAAATGGGCAGATCACAGAGACTTCTGGACGAAATCTATGAACAATAGTGTTTACCTGCACGTATCTATGAATGATCTGCCACCACAAGATAGATAGCTTAGGATCAGTGATGATTTTAGTGGAACCATATTGGAACATGACTATAGCTAGTCTGGCGACTAATCTAAGGTCAAACAAATTCGTCAAGGCGATAAAATATCCCCATGAACCCAATTTCATAGTACCCGCGGCGATGAAGTTTATCCATAAATTTTTTTTTTTTATTCATTGTGGCGAAAAAGTTCACCCATAAATGTTTTTTCGTAATCATGTTGTCAAATATCTATGCAAGTCCTGGCTATGAAGAACAAATACGGCAAATCTACTTGTACATACAAGCCGGTGAACAGAAGATCAAATTTTACAAGATCAAATTTCAATGTTAAAGATGATATTTAACATCTTAATATCAATGTGCAATCTTAATATTTGACATCTCCATGTGCAATATTGAACCATTAAATAAAGCAAACAATATTAAACTGGTTCAACCATTGAAACAAAATTCCAAAAAATACTGTTCATCCAGTGCACTGTTCACGCAGTGCACTGTAGCATTACCTACTAACTCGAATCTCTAACTACTAACTCAAATGCAGGTTTCAACTCAGCCGACTACTATCCGGGATGTTTTATCATGAAATATCTGTGAACGACTACATCCCGGCATGAAATATCTGTGAACGACTACATCCCGGGATGCTTGTCTTACTGCATGCAAAGGAACTTAGGTCAACCTTAATCCATTAGCTGCTTGCGGGACCTACAGGCTGCTCCAAACATGCATTATGTGTGAACTGCTGCAATAAAAAGTCCAAACATCAAGGATTACAGTCATAACCTTTCACAGAAAATTCGAAACCTGTAAAATTAATCTGCATACGCATGTGCCATAATTATTGTTTAGCAAGCAATTACATTATCTCTGAACATATTCTATGGAGCTATAGAACTCTCAAACATTTAAATCAGGGATTTCTAGTTTCAGATTAGCATATCAAGAACAAGAATATATCTGAACAATAAAATATGGAGCTATAGAACTCTCTCAAACATTTAAATCAGGGCTTTCTTTCTACATTCAGAACAACATATTAAGAACACCTATGTAAGGTAAGCACGTATAGATAAGACAAACAATTCTAAACAATTAAGAAGATAGACTTAGAACTAATTTTACAGATAAAAGACCATGAATGTATAAAATTACCTATATGCTTTCCACTCTCTCTTTTTTCCTTTTTTCTCTTTCTTATCACTGGTTGTGTCATCTTGTCCATTGCCTGTACTGTTAACCACTTCCTTGTCTACCCCTACAACATTTTCCCCATCTCCAACAACCAAATCCCTGTCTACTCCTACAAGATTTTCTCCATCTCCAACATTATCTAGTAAAATAGGACCAGACATATGCATACCAGAATTTGAATGGGAGATAAATCCGGTAGCATCATTAAATGAAGCATTAGGTGAACTTGTACTTGGAATGTCTTCTCGTTGGGATGAAAAATAGGTATCAATGCTCTTCATATCTGCAAAAAGAGTCAACCAGCAAGTTCACTTTCTGGAAATCTACATTTACATAATATTGACTCAGAGACACGCTCTTTTGGTACTAATATATATCTCCCAACCAAAAATTATTTACTCTCTAGCGTACATCGTTAAGAGCACATGAGGAAGTCCGGCTTTAGAGCCAAGCTTCTAGCTAGCAAGGTGCTTCTTTATTAAAGTACAAGGGAATGGCAAATTAACAAAAGATTAATAAGACAGATAAGATTAATAACAAGTTGAACACAGACAGATTCTGGCAGCAGGGAAGGCACAGCTGTGTGGTGATCTGGATATGGCCTGTAACCTCAAAAGCATCTCCATTTTCTGGAAGTTCAGCAAGTTCACTTTCTGGAAATCTGCATTTCCAGTCACTGTGACAGGGTTTCTGAATATTAGAATACAAATTCAATAATAGCAGCAACCACAGCTTTGGCATTGCCATGTTTGCCTTGTACAACCACAAAAAGTGTAACATGGAAGCCCTCAGACTTTAAACACATGCAGCAGGGCCACGTTTGTTAGTTTGCTTGATGCATGTGCGTGTCTAACAACCTTAGAAGAAGGGAAGTACTTGCATGCATTTGTTATGGACAGTGGTTATGAATTGGATGTTGTTGTTGCCACATCGTTTGTTAACCTGTATGGTAAATGTGGCAGAGTTGATACTGCAAGAAAATGTATTTGCAAAACTACTAGAACAGGATATAATATCCTGGACTGCCATGATTGCAGCTTGCTCCCAAATGAGTTCACATATGTCAGCATATTAGAAGCGTGTGCAGGCTTGGGAGCCATAGCTAAAGGGCAAGAGCTGCATGCTTCGGTAGTAGCCAAAGGTATAGATAATATGGTCATGCGTGATGTAATAGCATGGAAAGCAATGATTGCAGTGATGTAATAGCTCTAAAATTATTTACACAATTTCTTTCTGAAAGAACCATTCCAGATCGAATCACATTTGTTGCCATTCTGTCAGCATGTAGCCATGCAGGTTTAATCATGAGGGGTTTCACCATTTCCTTTACATCAGTAACCATAAGAATGTGTCACCAACAACTGACTGATCACAACTGACTGATTCCTTTACATCAGCTAATCAGTCACTCTGTTCCATTCCTGCAGAGATTGGAGGCCTGACAGAGCTCGAGCAAACAACCTCACTGGACATATACCAGAAGAGATTGGCAATTTATCCAAGTTGATCATTGTAGATATTTCACACAAAGGATTGACTGGACAAATACCAAGATCATTGGGTGGGCTTGTGAATTTGAGCTGGGCACTTCTTTTGAATGGAAATTTTCTTACAGGCAGGTTTCCAGTGGAACTTACAAGACTAATCAATGTGCAATTCCTATGGTTGCATGACAACATGCTAACAGGTCCAATTCCTGCTGAAATAGGGAGGATGAACAAGATGACATCACTTCAGCTAGGATCGAATTGTTATCTACATTATCCTAGTTCTTTGAAAGAGGGGTAAATATACCACATACCTGAGGTAGAGGCACCACAGCAACTAAATCAAATAAAAATCAGCCTTTCAAATAGTTGAGAAGAATCTGTTTGGGATCTGCAATAAGGTCTCCAGCTTCTATTGACAACCCCTTGGGAACATAAGCAAGCCTAGACTGCAATTCATTACAATATTCCTCTTCCATTAGCACACATGTACAAAGAAATAAAGAAAGGTTTATTAGCATCTATAGAATCTATAGAGACCGAGACCAATAATACAATCGCAAAGTATAAACATCTAAAGGCAAGCAGTAGCGTTTAAGCATCTCCATAGCTAATTTCTGTAATAAAGATAAATAGAATACAAAATTTAATTACCCGGTACTTGAAACACATGAAAGGTACTTGAATCACATGTAAGGCCAGTGCATTCCCAGAAACTGCAAAATTAATGTCCAAGAAATGCTTTTAGTTGAAAATTTGCAAAGATCATGTAGAAAAGAATACTGTTACATGAATTAGCAGGCTATGGCTATGAAATGACCACATCTGTTGAAGGATTTCTAATTTGGCGAATGAATGGAAATGAGAAAGAAATTCAATAGAACGGAGGGCGAAAATACTCCTCCCTGGACTAACAGACTTCGGCGAAGAATGCTCGAGCGGGAACCGACCTCCAAAAAATTTGGGCTAAAAAAGAAAAAAATTAATGAAGAGAACCTACTTCACCATCGTGGGGTTTTTTTTTTTAATTCAAAAATTTCGCTCATTTGCGAAAAATCGCCCCTAAAATCATCACTGCTTAGGATGGAGCAATTTATCCCATACCCATCACCAGACTGCTTTCCTATGAGGCTCAGGAATAACTAAAGGCCACTTTGGCGATGGAGGCAACACTTCAGGATGAAGCAGGACCACATATATCGAGTGTACCAGGTGCTCCTCCTTAACACTACCATGAACTACCCAGAGCTGGGGAGCCACATCTTGTGGATGTGGAGAAAGAGTAGCAGCTACTTTTTCCCAAATGTCACGGTCCCAACGAAGGAGGAGGAACTTCAATCTGAACTCATTCCATGTCAACAATCTTGTCTCATTATACCATATAGATACTGTGAGCACACCCGCTGCTCGCCATCGACGTTGCTTCAAGCAGAAGAGACCAGAGAACAATCTGCCTGGCCGTCACCCAAAGGGATCCACCAGCAACAAAGTGTGAGCCATTGGATGGAACTGAAACAAAGTGTACACACTCTTCCAAGCAGCTAGCAACCCCTTGAGGAAAGGAGAGGCATTAGGATATGGAGAAAGTGGATAGAATAATGCCCATGGGAGGAATGGCTTAACGGATGGAGAGCCACAGGAAATGCACATCTGTAAAGACTGGTGAATGAGATGCACCCCTGGGGAATTATCAGCATTATTTAGAATCTGCCATATGAACTTAGAAATCAGCACCTTGCTCTGGAGAAGAAAGTGAATCATCCCCAGCCGCCCACAAAATTTAGGCATAATGCACTTCGCCGAACTAATTTTAACATTAGCTTCTTCTTCAGTACCACCCCAGATAAAGTTCCTGACAGTACGAACAATGAGCTGCATCTTTGTCTGTGGTGCCAGCAAGATGGATGCCATATAGACATGTGTACTACTCAGAACTGACTTTGCCACAGTTACGCGGCCAGCCATGGATAACTTAGCCGTAGACCACCAAAACGAATGTCTTTCCAATCCCTTAATAATAACATCCCACGCGTCTCCAGATGAAAGGTGTATACCAACTGGAATGCCCAGAAGCCTAGTTGCCTTCCCATGAGGAAGAACCTTCCATGGAAATGCAACCACATAATGGCACTGGAGAGTCTAGGGCCCACGAGGCAGTACACTTTTGCCATCCCACAAAGATACCAGAAGCCAAAGAGAAACTGTCCAACAAGGAAATGTCATTCTGAAATTCTGCTCATCAGCCATTAAGAACAAGAAAGTATCATCTGCGTACTGATTACAAATCTCCTGTGAACCACTATTCATGGAAAGACCATGTAAGATGCCTTCCTGCACTGCAAGAGAGAACACCTGAGAATGCCACAATTGTAAAAAGCAGCAGTGCCAAAGGATAGCCCTGGCGAATGCCACGACTCACCTGAAAAAATGCTGATGGTTCCCCTTGAAAAAGAACTGAAGAATGATCAGAATAATGAAGTTTCATAACGTTTGTTGCAAATTGGGTACCAAAACCAAGACGTAGGAAGCACTGCTCCAAGAAACTCCAATCAACACTGTCATATACTTTTGCAAAATCCAGCTTCAAGTATACAATGGGATAACCATGCATTCTAGCCCAATAGAGACCCACATATGCTGCTGCCACATTATTCAAGATACACCGGCGAGGCAAGAACCCTGACTGTGTGGAAGAGATAGACTCAGTAAGCACTCCACAAAGCTTCTGAGCAAAAGCTTTAGCAAAGATCTTGTACACTGAGGACAACAAGGTAATGGGGCGCCAGTCTGAAATGGAAGAGGGATCTTTACATTTTGGAATAAGGGACGAGCCAATCCCAGTACTCCTGGAAACATTCCACCGGAATGCCATCAAGACCAGACACTTGCCCCTCTTGAGAGAAAGTGTGGCCTCAGTTAAATCATTCAAGCTGATCTCAGCCTCTAAAGCGGCCCTTTGCTCATTGGTGACTATAGGATGAACCTTAGCAAGCAAAGCCTCTTGAAAATCTGACTAAAAGGGAAGACGCCGAGCAGTGAAGAAAGCAGAAAAGTGATTGTGCAAAAAGCCTCTAAGCTCAATTGGATCTGAAACAACAAGCCCATCCTGAATCTGCAGAGACATCTGCAGAGACTGGCTATGTGGGACTCAGACTTCATATGTTTGCAAGAGCATAAATGCAAGAAAGAGGATGCCTACAAAGTTGCTGCGGTAATCAATAGGTAGTACAATGTTCTTGTGGCGGCCTCAGACTCGGCAAAGGCTGATGTCCTTACAACATGGAGGAGGACTATTGCAGTGTCATATTTACTCAGATTGACAGATTTGGTCGGTGGATCATAATCAAGTGGTTTGATAAGGGGCAAAAATGGGGATTGGTTAATGTGTATGTGCATAATCAACCACATCAGAGAGGCGCATTGTGGGCTTCTTTGCGATCCAAATTACTGAGGTTAGGCTGTCCTGTGGCGTGGATCATGGTGGGTGATTTTAACATGGTTGAGCTTCAGCAAGACAGATGTGGCAGAGGTGCAGAGATAGTGCAGGGTTTTGAACGGGAGCAATGGCACCGCTTAATGCAAGATTGTGGCTTCATAGAAGTTGATGGTCCTTCACGTTTTACTTGGTATAATGGCTGGTTGGGTGGTGTTAGAGAATATGCAAGACATGATAGAGGCTACTATAATGCTTTGGTAGCAACCCTGTTGCCTGATTTTCATCGTGATAACCTGTTGAGTACTGCGATTTCTGGCCATAATCCATAGTATTTCTCTTGCTCTCATACTGTGGCGCATGCTGCATCTAAGATATATTTCAAGCTGAATATATTTTTCTTGAAGGATGAGGAATTTCAGGCAGGATATAGACAGGCGTGGTTCACTGCTTTCTCTCGACGCCGGGGCATGGCAGGTATTGTTGATGCTCTCGCTGCTGTAAAGTCTTTTGCTAAAGGTTGGGGTCGTGAGCGGGCTTCTGCTAACCGGAGCCTTCTGTTGGCTCTTTATCAACAACTTGAGGCGTGCAGGTCTGTTGCCCTGTCAGATGGTCATGTGGAGAGCAAAATTTGTATAGCATTAGGTAGATGGAGTCTGAGCAGGTTCACTTTGCTCGCATTAAAGCTGGGTTGCAATGGTTCAAGAAGGGAGACCGGTTCACAGTTGTTTTCTTCAGAGCTGTATTGAAGGTATCTAGTGAGATTGTAGATTCCTCCCAATTTTTTGCTATACGATCGACAAAACGCACTGCATTAGTATCGGTTCTTCCAATCTCAGTACACGAAAAGTTTGCCATAGCGGCGAAGATTTTATGGATGCGTTATATGCTGCATTTCTCCCTCCTCCCTTGACGACAAGCGCGACTTGTCTAAAATCTCCAGATCCAATGAAATGTTTGCCTCCAAAAGGAAGATTTTTCTTGCACAGTCGTTGCAATAAATGATGGGCGCTTTCTATGACAGCTTTATTGGCCATTATGGATTCATCCCAGATGATGGCCTTAGTGGCAATAAGAAGATCTGCTGCTCTAGAATCATGTTCTATCATCGAATAAAACCTTGAATTATTTTCTTCCATGTAGATTTGGAACAGTGAGTGGGTCGTTCATCCTCCTGGGTATTGGAGACCCGCTAATGCTGTCGTACCGCATGGAAGAACCATACCTCGTTTTCCTTATATAGACAGGCATATGCAACTTAATAGGAAAGTTTTACCTCTACCAGCCTTTCCATCGATGAATAAAGGTTGGTTGCTTTCTAAGGATTTAAGCCATTCTTGAACGAAGTTGCATATCTTTTGTTGGTTATTTTTTCATTATGCTCGTCATTTGCATTACCTCATCTAAGTACTGTCCATGGTCGGGATTTTTTTGCAACTCATTCATGACATTTCTTCCAAGAGGAGGCTGCTGTTGGAAACCAAATGCCATGATATTATTAGTACTATGTTGAGTTAGAATATTATTGATTAAATGAAGGGATTTATTTGTCTCATCATTTCGGTACTCGTCTAATATATCGATACTCATTGGCACTTTGAACCTGCTCCATAGCTCAATTGTTGGATCTTGATCTACCAATAGCATGGCAAAAAGAAAGTGCAGTTGTGTGGGATTCAATAATAGGGAAACGGCTTCTTCCATCACTAATACAGCCTTTTTATGTGCTGCAAGCAACCCTTCTGCCTCCGTAACCTGTTGGTATGTTTCATATTGCTGTCAATTGACAATTTTTAGCTCATACCATGTCCTTGCAGGGTAGTGCAGCAAAATTTGTCTCAAGTACAATGCCTCTCCCACTCGAGGCAATAGCAATCGTATCCAGCATACAGCTAGCTGCCTTTTTTGCTTCTTCATTATGTTCCTCGTGAATCTCTCCCGCTCTTGTTCCATATAAGTTCCAGAATCGACTCCCAATGTTGGATTTGTGTGTGGTTAATTTTTTTGTTCATGATATTGAATGTATGTGAAGGTATCAAACTCGAGATCCAGAGGACGCAAGAAGTATTGATCCAACAACGACCTCGTGTTAAGATGTGGATGCAGAGGCAGGCGTTTGATGACAGGAGACTTATTTTTTATGTCATATAACATTGTTCACCATGGCGCTTTTGTCGCTGATAGATAACGTGCCCTTAGGTAATCTTGTATTTCATTCCTAGGAGGTCATCTAGTGGTTTCTTCGGATAGTGTATATCCTAATGGTTGACATGTAGCACTTTCTCTTTGATCATTGTTCCTTGTGTTGAACTTTTCTAGTTTACTATGAAAACAAGTGAAAGAAATATTTGACCACAAAAGAAGATACTTTTATTGAATGAATCGTGTACAATATATAATCCATAAAAGGTATTTTTATGGTAAAAGGTAAAGACTAATAGTAGCTCGTTGCCTTTTAATAAAGGCACGCTGCCTAAGAATAGGCAGCCTCGCTAACACCCCACCTGCGACTTTAGTCTTTCACCTTTTAAAATATAGAAAAATATTGTGTCTAAGAAAGAAGACCAAATATTGCAACTCATAGATAATCTCCCCACCTGCAAATTTGGTCTCGCACTCGGATGAAAAAAACCTTTGGTGGTCACAAAGGAAAAAACCCGAGTGCTACAATCTTCTAATATTTATGCTTATTCTCAAGGACACCAAGAGCTTTAACATTGTCTTGTTGTCTCTTTTCACCTAGAGGCTTAGTGAAAATGTCTGCAACCATAGCTGTAGTTGGACAATATTCCAACTTAAGTACGCGCTTTGCAACTTCAAGTTTAACATAATGATAATGTAACTCAATGTGCTTGGATTTGGAATGCAGAACTTCGTCTTTTGATAAAGCTATAGCACTTTGATTATCACACATAAGTATACTTGGTCCATCCTGAACCTGTCTTAAGCATTCTAACAAGCGTCGCAACCAAACAAGTTCGCGGCTCGCCAAAGATGCAGCAACATATTCTGCTTCAGCAGTAGAAAGTGAAACACATCGTTGTTTCTTACTCATCCAAGACACCAGAGATTTTCCTAAAAAGAAACAACAACCACTTGTTGATCTATATGTGTCTGGACAACCACCCCAATCTGCATCTGTGTATCCAAGCAACCTGAAAGCATTCAAACCTGTCTGCTTACTATATGTGATACCATAATGAATAGTGCTCTTAAGATATCTCAAAACACGCTTAGCATTATGCCAATGTTCTTTGCCAGGATTAGTCATGAATTGGCCAAGAGTATTGGCAGCGTAACTAATATCTGGTCTAGTTGCATTTGCAAGATACATAAGAGCTCCTACAAGACTTGCATAAGGGCACTTCTGCATTTCTAGCTGATCCTCATAAGCCACTGGACACTGCCTCTTTGACATTCTTGTTTTCGTGGAACCAACCGGCAATGGAGTAGGTTGCTCTTTAGCAGAAAGTAACCCAAATTTCTCAAGAAGTGTCTCAATGTACTTAGACTGTGAGAGTTGAAGCAAACCTTTGTCTTTATCTCGCTTGACCTGAATACCTAAACATGAGTGTATTTCCCCCATGTCAACCATCTCAAATGCAGAAGATAGTCTCATCTTGGCTGCTTGCAAATATTCAAAGTTATTAGATACCAAGATAGTATCATCCACATAAAGCGCAATCACTACAAAGTGTTCTTGATTTCGCTTAAGATACACATTGGAATCTGCAGAACTTGGTAGAAATCCGTCAGAAATAAGATAAGAATTCATTTTCACATACCAGGCTCTAGAGGCTTGTCGTAGACCATATAAAGCCTTCCGCAAGCGACAAACCAGTCTTTCATTGCCACGTACTTCAAAACCTTCTGGTTGACTCATGTAGATTTCTTCACTAAGATCTCCATTGAGAAATGCAGTTTTGACATCCATTTGATGTACAAACAAACCATATTGAGTAGCAAATGCTAACAAAACTCTCAAACTAGTGAGACGAACAACAGGTGAGAAAGTTTCCTCATAATCGATTCCAGCCACTTGCGAGTATCCTTTCGCAACTAATCGTGCTTTGAACTTATCAAACGAGCCATCTGCTTTGTACTTGGAGCGAAAGACCCATTTACATTTAATTGGCTTTCGTCCTTCAGGAATTTCAACAAGCTCCCAAGTACCTTTGTTGATAAGAGATTCAAACTCTGCTTCCATGGCCATACGCCAATTCTCAGCTTGTGGCGAAGACATAGCCTCTTTTACTGTAACTGGATCTGCACTAGTAGCTAAAGCAGCATGATATTCCAAGATCCGTTTAGTAGGCTTCCATGGCCGTCGTATTGGAGTCTCATCATCAGGAACCCCAACTTCTACATCAAGTAGACCATCATGATCCTCATCATCACCATCATATAAATCAAACTCCTGTACAAAATCATCTTCTACTTCAGGATTTACAAGTCCATTTTCAACATGAGGATCCACATTAGGATTTACAGCATCCACATTAGGATTTAATTCACTATCAAGTAGCTGAAAATCACGAAGAATAACGTTAGGGTCATGACGAGAAGTAATCACGTTAGCCATAGTAGACTCATCAAAAACTGCATCACGACTAGTAATGACTCTTCGCGTAATATCATAAAATCGATATCCCTGTGCCTCGACAGCATAGCCTACAAAGATGGCTTTGAGGCCGACTGGGTCAAGCTTCTTTCTCTTCTCTTTTGGAATATGAACATAGGCTAAACAACCAAAAACTCGCAAATTTTGAACATTTGGTTTTACTCCTGACCATAATTGCAAAGGAGTCACACCTTTTAGAGAAGAGTTTATCGTTCGATTTTGCACATAAACGCTAGAGTAGCCACTTACGCCCAAAATGACTTATCCAAACCAAAGATGAATAAGCATACATCGAACGGCATTGATTATCGCATGCGATTCTTGCGCTTTAGCAACACCATTTTCTTTGAGGAGAATAAGGAATGGTATGCTCACGAACTATACCATGCTCTTCACAAAAACACTTGAATTGAGCAGAAGTAAATTCTCCACCATTGTCAGTACGTAATCTCTGGATCACTTTGCCAGTCTGAGTTTCCACCATATTTTTAAACACTTGAAATTTGGTGAATACTTGGGACTTCGTAGAGATAAAATACACAAAAGCTCTACGAGAAAAATCATCCACAAATAAAATGAAATATCGCGCACCACTCAAAGCATAAGGTAGTGGGCCACATATATCAGCATGCACAAGCTCCAAAAGCTGTGTTGCACGTTTGCCTTTCACATTGAAAGGACGGCGATGTTGCTTTCCAACAGCACATGCCTCACATACACCCATAGATGCAGTGCTACTCAATGATAGACCATCCACGATTCTATCAGAGGCCATGTCCAATAAATATTGAAAATTTACATGTGCAAAACGACGATGCCACAATGTACTCGATTCATCTCCACTGGCAGTCATAAGATTCACAAAATCATCGGTCAATCTAAATTCATAAAGATGACCTTCTCGTGGAGCAACTCCAAGAACACAGCCATCTTGAATAAATTTACACCACCGTCTATCAAACTGTATGATCAAGCCAAGATCTGCAAGTCTAGAGACTGAAACAAGATTGCGGCGCAAACCAGGAACATGCAAAATACCACGCAAAACTTGTATCCCATTAGGAGTATCAATATGAAGATCTCCAATGCCTTTGACCTCATGACTTGTGTTATCACCAAGAAATACAAGCTTTTGAACTGAAAGTGGCTGATAATTCTTTAACCAGTGCTTATGGAATGTCATATGTTGTGTGGCACCTGAATCAACAGTCATAGAAACAACAGTTCCTGTAGAGAAAGCAGCTTCAGAAGCTTCATCACATGCAATACTAGCATGTTCATCTCGAATAGGAGGTCCATCTCGAATTGCTTGAAGTAAAGCTTTATGCTCATTCACAAAACGTTTGTAATAACATCCGCTTTCCACATGATTTGGCTTTTTACAATAGGTACAAACAGTCTCTGATTTAGGTTGCTCAAATCTAGCCAACTGCTGATTACCACCACCACGGCCTCGGCTGCGACCACGGCCACGACTCCGCCTAGTATCAGTGACAAGAGCCTTTTCATCATCTCGACCTCGTTTCTTATTATCAACAATTAAAGCTTGATCATCTTGCATAGATTGCCTTTGTAATTTTTGTACTCCATCTTTTAAAGATTCACAAGCCCGATCTAAGGTCATAGATTTCTTGTTGGCTAAAACTATCGTAAGAGTCTGAAGCTCTTCCGGCATGGATTCCAGAAAATGAACAACATGTTGATCATGCGGAATACTAGCACCAGCTGCGGACAGTGCTTCTAGAAGCGCTTTAAATTTATCCACATGTTTGTCAAATGAATCACTCAAACGATACTGCAATGATGTAAGATCCTTGCGGAGACTAAGCACTTCATGCATAGTCTTCTTCATATAAGTTTTTTCCAAATACTTCCATACTTCACTAGAAGTAACAAAATCCTTAGCATCCATTAAAATAGATTCTTTGAGTGCATAGAGAATCAAAGCCCGAGCGGTTTGATCCTTTTCATTCCATTCTTCTACCTCTTTAATCCAAGCATCATATTCAACGCCGTTCTGAATAAGATTACCGGTAATTATATCAACCGGCTGCACCGGAAGAATATTAGTTCCGGTCACGATTCCAAAGAGTTTTTCACTTTGGAGAACAAGCTCCATCTTAATTTTCCAGGCTGGATATCCAGCTCCGGAAAAAACATACAAAGTTTTTGTGCCTGTGAGTCCTCTAAAATTCACAACTCCACCAGAACCAGATGCAGGCTCTGATACCATGTTGAACTTTTCTAGTTTACTATGAAAACAAGTGAAAGAAATATTTGACCACAAAAGAAGATACTTTCATTGAATGAATCGTGTACAATATATAATCCATAAAAGGTATTTTTATGGTAAAAGGTAAAGACTAATAGTAGCTCGTTGCCTTTTAATAAAGGCACGCTGCCTAAGAATAGGCAGCCTCGCTAACACCTTGACTAAGATTCCATAGCCACTTCATGTTGATTATGTAACGTCGACAATATGCTAGATGTGACGATTAACCATCAGGTCTGGAATGTGTAATTCGGTTTCATCAAATCAGCGTGGCCTTTTTTATTAGGATGCACAGCTACTACTCTAGAGGTAGTGGGTTCAAGTCCCGTTCAAAACCTTAGATGTGACAGTATGATTTTAATAACTCATGCCCTGGTGATGTGGGCAACCTGTAATAGGGTTGGGGGTCCAGATGGTTGTCGTCACACTTCTTGGTTTCAGTCCCTTGTGACACTAGCCGAATGTCTTTTTGGGTTACTCGAAAATTAATGTAACCATAGAGGTAGGAGAATGTCTTTTTGGATTACTCGAAAATTAATGTAACCATAGGTAGGAGAATACATGGACTGTGGATGCAATGTCTAGCATAATGTGACAATCCAACTCATGCAAGAGGAAGAAATTGTATAGAACCACCCACACATCGTCTATACTCCTCCTCCTATATTGCACGTAACCCTTAGAATCAAGGTGTGTTGTTGGATTGATGTCTGTTGGATATTTGTAACGACATGGTTTGTCATTTGGAGAGCACCTTTCTGAATGCCTGTATATCATGAATTTTTGGACTTGTCCTCGGAGGACTGGATCTGTAGACAATTCAACAAAGATGATCTCATCTTCGATTGGTATGTCGGGTTCAGTACACAAGATGAGATGTGCATGTGGCAATCTACGTTTCTGAAATTCTATATCTGTTATCACATATGATATGCATTGGAAGAATTTACGAAGAAGCTCTTTTAATCGTTGCAATTTTCCAGGTTATTTAACGATGTGTGCAAAGGGAGTAGTAATTGCAATAACCATTTTGCCTTATTGCTAAAGAACCCATCTTCCTCAATGTTGAGCAATGGGATATGACAATATGTGCATCTCTTATTCCATGCACACATCATATAAGTGCGACGCATCGCCAAATTTATATGATGCGCTCGACATTGTCAATGAGTTGAAGCTCTCATTCCTGAATCGATAATAATATCCTTTTGCTGATGTATATGACTTTGGAAATCCCTTAAAGATGCTACTTTCGACCTAGTTCTAAATACTCTCGAGGATCTCTTTCTTGTGACTGTAGACATTCCATAAGTTGGGGCGGAACCGAATTGCCAATTTCATCAAGATAAATTGGTGCAATGTCTACATTTCTTTCTTCTACTATTCTACATCGTCGTTGCCTTGCTTGCTCTCTCTCTCATTCTTTGTCTATCATGCTCAGCTAAATTTACATAGCGCTCTCTATCTCTATCTCATTTTTTTTGTCTTGCTTCATCACGTAAATTTCCATAATGCTCTCTATCTTTTTGATGCCTTTTCTCTCTTTCTCTTTGAACCAAATTTGCATCATGATCTATCATATTTTATTCAATTATCTCTACATCTGCTTCATGTGCGACCACCATGGAGCTTGCACCTATAACCCTACCTCCATCTGTTACTCTCGCATAATTATCTCTTTCTTGAGATTCCAATGATTCTGTCACTTGATATGGCACCTCATCAACCACACCCAGTACAGATATTGGTGATTGTTCTTGTCCTGAAGAGTCCTTGTTTCCTTGTCTCATCTCTCTTTTCTTGTCATGTAAATTTGCATAGCGCTCTCTTTTTCTTTGTCGTGCTCTCTCTCTTTCATCCTCCCTTATTTGCATGGCGCTCTCTATTTTTTTCCTCAGATAAATTTGCATACCATTGCTAGTATGGTCTTCTTTGCTTAGAACTTCCATTATCCCCCTTGAATTTTAATCTAAGCGAAATCTTTTACTTAAATATAGCACTATAACAAATGTTGAACTGTGTCTAAAATTAAATGTCGACGCAGAATAAGAACTTACTTCATTTTATCTTCTTGCTCACGTTTTATCCTTTTGTTGTCCCACATTCTCCTCTATCTTTGTCTCAATTAATAGACATCATGTCTTTGGCACGTTTACTAGGCACACCTCACTAAAGGAACACGATACCCTGCAATGTAAAAATGCCAACTATCATGGAGATTTATTAAAAACCAATAAGCATATCAGTCACAAAATACAACAATAGTCTAGTTTACTTGGTGCCAATACTAAAAAATGGGTTTGCAAATATTATTACTAGTTCAAGGATGGCAAGCATATTAATGGCAAAATGAAGCAATAGTCTAAGTCGCTCATAGTGACATCTTTATGTTGGTAACACTTTACCCTTATTGTTTCTCAAGAATCTCTGGTAATTCCTATAGCATTTCATTTAAGTTTTTTATTGATCCCATCATTTGTACTATCGATCAATATTTTGGCTGTTTGCATTGTTTCTTTCAAACGTATTTATTGATGTAGTCTTGATCTAAGTCCAATGAAAATGCCCTTTTTAATTTAGTTTCTGTTTTAAGAACAATTTATACTTAAAAGGCTTAGGGAGACTAATCTAGTTCAAAGAAGTTTGAGGTATGCAAAACATCATGAATACAGACGCTAGAACGATCAATCCTTTGGTGATATACATTTAACACCAAGGAGACCCGATAATACACGTGACATCTGGGCATGGGCATCAAACTGCTTCGCCAGCATGTTGCATTGGCATATGGGTCCAAAAATATGTTTCGAAGGTTTATTGTGACAGAAGTATGTTTCGAAGGATTTATTGTTGTGACACATGTTTTTTCCATTTTAGTCTTTTAAAATGTTCTTTTCGAGCCTATCTAGGATATACATAATTTTCTTTATCTATATATCTTGTTCATCACATTAAGTACATCATGGCCGAGAAAAGGATAACATTCATGTCTCTCATCATTTCCCATTAAAGATGCAATATCTATATCTATATATTTTTTTTTATTGAAGGCCGATGTGTATATTTATATATAAATAAAGTTACAAAAGTTTGCTTTTTACAGGGAAGTATAACCCATCAATATCTATATTTTGTTCATCACTTTAAGTATGACCTACAAAATGGCCAAGAAAGGGATAACATTAATGTCTCTCATCATTTCTCATTGAAGGTGCAAAGATACAATGAGTATAGATAGACTATAGAATGAGAATGAGAATGATTTTTTATCGTCCACTGAGGCCAATCGGCCTATGGGACCCATAAGGAGCGCAGCAAACTTATTACTGTCCGGGTTAAAAAACCCCCGCCCCGAAGGGTTTTCGAGGGAAAAACCGTGGCAGTAATAAGAATGCTATACATCAATGTATATATACATGTCAAGTGTGTGCTCGAGGACATAGCTGATCTCGCATGTCCATAACCTCCTGAAGGTATGATCCTAGCACCCATACGGATGCTGTGCTCAATGTCACATGTAACGGTTGGCCAGGCCTGACCAACTCAGCATAGCGCATCCAACTTTGATCATATGTTGGGCAACTTTGAAGGGTATGAGATTCATCCTCAATGACTCCCATTTGGCAGCATTGACAGAGCCTGTCCTGGCGTGGCTCACCAATCCATCTGCCCGTCTCAATTCGAAGATGATGTGCCCCTGTGCAAATGGAGGCAATGAGTCTGCGCCTTTTCATGGGCAAGTGGGTACGCAGGTAGCATTGCGGGCCTCGTTCCAATGTGGGATTTATGTGGCGCTGGTAGTGTGCTGTCTTGACATGTTCAAGGGCATTGGCATCCCAAAGCTTGCTGAGGAGATGTTTTTACACACTATCTTTTTCTCTTTTATTTAAGATCTTTAGTTAATGGTGGAACCTTTATTAGTCTAGCTGCAATGATTGGACTTTTCTAAATGTATAGGTATTTCAATGTACGTGAGGGAGATGATTGAACTTTTTTGTAACACTAGGTATTTCAATGTATCGGTATTTCAACATATGTGAGGGAGGCAATAAAAAATACAGTAAGGAAAGTAGAAAGGGAAACATAACAGAAGAGAATAGAAAGGGATAAAAATATGATGGACCAAAAGCACGATCTCGTTTCCGAATAAAGAAAGGAAATACCTGTGTTCTTATACACAAAGGTCGCCGCAGAGTATCTGGATGAACATAGGTATCCATCAGTTCTCTATTTATTCATTTGGATATCTTATTGCATTCAAACAGGTTGCTTGTTCTTGCAATCAGACACGTTTCCTTAATCGTGTCTATTTTGGATAAAGTCACATTATGATACAGCTTATTTGATACATCCAACTGGCGCAATGTTTGTTAGCATATCCTTTTGATTTATGAAGGGAAAAAATCTTGTTTTAAAATCTGATAATATTGGCTTACATTCTTGATTTGGCCAGATTTGGCATATAGAGGATGTCGAATCTGCCTAATACCATCCCAACTAGAATCTGCATGAAACTGGCACATGGTAAAACACTGCTGCTATGGCAAAAATAAGTCAAAGATTTCGCTTCTAACCTTTACCCAGGCTATTGTCTTTCTGCCATCTTCTCTGCCATTGCAACCAAGAAATTCCACGACCAGAAGCTATGGCTTGTGTGATTATCACTAGGTGTGGAACGATCTTTCTAAAACCCTGCAATAGCCTATGATCCATAAATACTTCATGCAAGCTCAAACCAACATGCAAGCTTCAAGCAAATTTTTTTTTTCCGCACGTTTGCACAAACACAAGTTGACACTTTCAAGCAATTTTAGAGTGTCCACGTTGCTGCCAACTAAGACTTTTGTGCACGTGGATACATCTACAACCGTTGGATTTCATCTAGGGCTGTGAAAATTCAAGAAAATTCCAGGTGGGTTGGGTTGTCCGTTACCGTCGGCCATGTCTAGCGTTTCCGCTGAGGAATGCTTGAATGGGGCATCGCTGGTTGCATTCATTTATACAAAGCATGCCCGAACTCTTGCATTCATACATGAAGCATTAGATTCGCAGCTCCTTCAAGAAGCTCGGGGATGCGAGGAAGCAGAAATACCTCTTCCTCAACAGAAGATCATTGACTATGCTGGGCTTTCTGAGCATCATCTTCTCCGGTGGAAGGAGTTCGAGGATCTCATAAGACGGGCAAGTTGGCATTTGGGTTAGGTATGCTCATTGAGAAGAAACTCAGAAAGATTTTGCTAGGGCTTGTTCGGTTTGGAAGAGAGCTTTGAAGATTGACTACACAAACCGCACTTTACGGTTGTTTGTGCCTTTGCCTTAGCATTTTGTTCTGTTGGAGACCGATAATGTCACCCCTTCTGGATTAGGACATTTTTGGATAGAGCTAGGGTGCTTGTTTCCATCTTCTAGATGTTATCCTCTATTTCTCCCATAGAAAGGAGTTAGGACAATCTCATGAACTGATATTTTATCATGTTTTTCGAATAAAATCTTCGAACGCTTCCTGCACTGAGGTGGTAACAGTGCCGTAGACTACATTATTAGTTTGTCGGTTTATTTCCAATCCAATCTTACTAAAAGGAACCATGACTGTTCAGTTTGCAGTCAGCAGCAAAGCCGAAGGCAATGAGCTACCATTTGAGTTTGACTGTTCAATGAATCTGCTTTTTAATGGTCACCGCAGTCACACCGGCAGGGTATAGAGAGTTAGGGACATGATGCTGGCTTAGTTAGCCTCTATTTTATATGGTTGGTCAAAAAGGAGCAAAAAGCTACGACAAACACCAAATGCTTGTTTTAGGGTGACCAAAATGATGAATGTGACATCTTCACAGGGTATACTTTCTCTAGCCATTCTTCAAAGATGTTTTTTAGGCCAAGTCTATTGCATGCATTGTTCTTATAGACCCTGCAGGTGTCAACGGGCTTAAAGTTACTTAAATGAATATTTCTTTCTTGCTTTATATGGTGATTTGAACTTCCATATTACTTTATGCCTGCTGCAATTGATGGGCTTGTTTTAACGTCTCTCTCCAACCGTACTCCATTTTGCAGGTGGTAGAGCAGAAAATGTCGAATGAAATTCGAGATGAAGTATGTATCCTTCACCTATCGGCTTCCATTCTTGCAGAGGCTTTGGTTTGTTGGTAAAAAGTGGACATGCATTCCAGGGGAAACTTGTTAATGTCATGCTGAATGAGAAAGTGAACACAAATGGAGAATGTTCTGTTCAGGTACTTCAATTGTGAGGGGATTAGCAAGTTTCTCATAATTGTGTTGCAGATTATTACTGATATTGAAACGAATAAAGTGGAATCTGAGTGCATGGAATTCTTAATATGAATCCAACAGTGGTGTCCATAAATTAACCATAAACAGAGAAATAAACCTCATAGGACATGTAATTTCATCCATAAATAGCCTAGGCACATTAAAGAAGGAACTATATAAAGCCTTGCATGCATGTGGTTCTACCTAAACAGATTACATTGTTGCAATGGTGAGTTTTTTTTTCTTGTGATTGCATTGCAATATGCTGTTGAATTTTTAAAAATACATTTTTTTCTACATTATTTAGCTTGATTGATTCATTTCTAGCGTCTACCATGCCTCCTCTATTCCATTGTTGGAAATATAAATACGTTTTTCTGAGACATCCTGATTTTTAACTTGTCAGGCTGTATGATAGTATTATCTTAAGTTAACACTTGGTGCATGCTATGATATTGATTTCTGGACAGTGTCTTTGAACCCATAATCTGTACCTTTGAACTTGTAATTCTTTGACTTGTGCTTCATTTTAATGGATTAGTTTAAGTGATTTAGCTTTCTGTATTACTGAATGTTCTTTTACGTTTATTGTTAGATTGATTTACAGTCTTCTCAAGAAAAACTGCAATTCATTTTTGTCTCAAGATGAGATCATTTCACACATGTTGAAGTTAGAAATATTTTGGAATTGCATGTAGTTTTCTGCATCACTCATGGCTATTCCGGCTTTATAATTTATGCTATCCAAACAAATCCCTAAAGTTCACTTTATTTTTTCCTTGATTCTATAAGTAATGACGACTATGTAAAGCACAGATAGCCAGTGCCTTTCTAGCCCGACAGAAGAATAGTATGTATGATTACTTGTTGTATCACCTTTGTGGACTTGGGAGTTAACCAGACGTTGTGCATTATTGGAGTCTCTATATCATTGTGCTTCTAAGATTTAGCTATTGATATTTTGTCAAGTGTGCATATGGCCTGATTTGTGGAACGCTCAATGAAAGGACACAGTAATGACATTAGTTATATGACCTTTGTGCACCTAACAACATTGCCACGGGAGGCTATGATGGAAAGGTTACATGCAAGTTCGATTTTTAAAGAACTTGTTGCTGCTTTCACATTTCGTATTGCCACGATATATTTCTTGTCTCAATTCATGGAAAAGGAAAGGATACTTCTAACAACATCCCTCTTTTAAACATGGTCAGTAATTATCTCATGACACTCCAATCTTGGACTTTACTTCTCCTCTATATATGTTGACTGCTTTAACAGTTTCCTAGTTTTCATTGCAGCCTACTATGGACAGATAAGGGGACAATAATAAGTCAGTTTGGACAGTTAGAAAGAAGTGCAAGACAACTTTGGCAGCAACACTCTTATGAGAATCAGTTAAATGTATACTGTAGGATGAAAGACTTCAGGGATAAGCAAATATAATATTCTATTTAGTTGGCCCAATAAGAGGTCACAGGTTCTGTTGTGCTTCCTTTTAGCAGATCTCTGCTATCGGAGCTGCACTAGCCTAACTTTAGCCGAACTATTTATTCAGACATTTTTATTCTTGTTCCACTCATGCAGTAGAGATCAAACAACTAAAAAAGGAATAGATTAGTCAGCAAAACTTGATGACAAAGGAAATTATTAATCAATACTGCAGACGTAACTATGCACTGGTTCTTCTCTGCCCTCTTGCTATATTCAAGCCTCTGGGAAAAAAGGGACTAAGAGAGATCGATGTGTTGCTTCCTGTAGTTTAGACTGATATCTATCAATTCATCTGATATTCTATGTTCTTACATTTGGTAGAGATTTTCTGTAAAGCAACACATGTAGGCCCATGCCCGTTGAAGTGGCATGGCCTCAAGCATTATACACCTTTATTTTATATCCTACAACAACTCCTCATAGAACATTTCTAGGCGTTATACCCCCCTCGAGTGCAAAAACCATAAAAATGGACACCTACGATGGCTATGGCTTTGGATGAGAATCTCTATGAATAATCCAACGATTCATTACATGCACGTGGCACCATTGATATTTCCGTACTTGCATTTGTTAATGTTATAAAAGCAACACCCATTCCAAATCTTGCAATTTGCTATGCAAAGTAATCAAACGTACTTTTGACTAGTTTTTTTTTTTTTTTTTTTTTATTAACTAGCCATGCTTTAGTGCGTAGAAAATAGACCCATTCTGGATTTGCTTTTAAATAAATGACCCAAACGTCTGGCTCTATGAAGTCTTTGAAAATATCTCAAGGATTAATGGTAGATTCACGTGGTAGATATCTGGCTGTTTTTCAACGGTTTTTTTATCTTCACTGCCACGCTAGCTGCTCGACAGATTCACATGGAAATTTTAGCAATGGCAAAATTTTAGCTAAAAATAGTTGATAGAAGTTAGATTATATTTGCAAGTTCTATCCAATACAATCTTGTGCAAACACCCTTAGAATTATCTACCACTTAACTTATAACACAAGTCTATTATTTATTCTTAACCATTAAAACAATCATAGATATTACTGTTCAAATGGTATTGATTGAATCACTGTAGCGGTATAAAGCTTGAAGAACTCGGGCATCCATTATTTCATGGATCCATACAATTCCGGCACACCAAACAACTGCAATCCCCACTCACTGTTCATCTGCATCTATATATCTAAGTTTCTTGTAGAATCCGATCGGCAAGGCTTAACCATCGGACTTCTATATGAGTCAAACTTATCTCAAGAAATATCCCATATTTCTTGAGTCTATAAATATCCCACAGGCATTTCGGCATATCGGCTCCAACCATTGAACTTCGATTTCTCAACAATAATTTTAATGTTAAAAGTTAAGACTTAACTTTTAACCATACTTCACGACAAAGGTTTTGTGCATACCTAGGTTTGAGCTTCAACCCATGCAGACATCATTCATACCTAGTATGTGATGATGCTCACTGCTCCAACAACTTGTCTTGACCTAGGTGTTACAGCTTCAATAATTTATCCTGAACTGTATATTAACACTATAACTCAAGTTTTCTGAGGAGAAATAACATGACACTTCTAACACTTTCCCTTCATGTTACTTTCTCTCAGAATCGATCATTTGTCTCGACTTCTTGAATTTTATCTCGGTCAATGCCTTAGTCTTAGAATATCGCTAGTTTGCAACTCTGTTTGTATATAACGTACTTCAATAATTTTCTTACTTACGGATCCCTTATGAAATGCATCTCACTCAATATGCTTGGTTCTTTTTCGTCTTTGTATGGGATTCTTAGTCATTGCTATGCATTTGGAGCTATCGTGAGAATAAGCGCAAAGGTTTTCTTTGTTCTATCCCTATTTCCTTCAACAATCTTTCACTCCATACCATTTCTTTTGCAGCAAGAGTTGTAGCTGCATATTCTGCTTCTGCAGAAGAAAGTGCTATAGCCTTTTGTTTTCTACATTTCCAAGAGATAGGTCCTCCACCTAGCATGCAAATAATTCCTGAGGTTGACTTTCTCTCATCGGGGTCTCCACCCCAGTCTGAATCACAGTAGGACAAGAGTTCCATGTTGTTAGAATTGAATTGAATGCCAAAATCTACAGTACCTTTCAAATATCTAAGGACTCTCTTAGCAGCCTGCCAATGCGTCCTTCCAAAATTATGACAATACCTGCTCAAAATGTTCACTGCAAATGAAATATCAGGTCTGGTGCAGTTGGATAAATATAACAAACATCCAACTAATTCTTGATATGGTATCTTCTCCAATTCTAACTTTTCTTTATCAGATTGTTCACCAACATTAGCAGTAAGTTTATTACCAGGAACCATGGGAGTTTGAACTACCTTAGAATCTTCCATGTAGAACCTTTTGAGCATGCCTGCAATGTTCTGACCCTGTGTTAGAGTTAGAATTTGTTTACTTCGATCTCTAAAAACTTCAATACCCAAGAACTTCTTGAGTTCTCCCAAATCAACCATCTTAAACCTACTTTTGAGAATATCTTTACACTTTTGTAGCACCTCAAGACTGCTACTAACCATGACATTGTCATCCACATACAATGCAATATAGCAAACTTCATTTCCATCTCTGAACAGATAAATATTACCATCATCTTTCAATTTTAAAAAACCTTGTTCTCTCAGATATGTATCCATGCACAGGTACCACTGTCTTGGTGATTGCTTAAGTCCATAGACAGCTTTCTTAAGCTTCCATACTTTGGCTTTCCCTTGCTCAAAACCAGGAGGTTGCACCATAAATATTTCTTCTTCTAATTCTGCATTTAAAAATGCAGTAGACACATCCATGTGATGTATCTCAAAGTTTTTTGCATTGGCTATAGCCAATAGCATTCTGATACTTGTCATTTTGACTATGGGAGAAAAAGTTTCCTCATAGTCAATCCCCTTTCTCTGAGTATAACCCTGTGCTACTAATCGAGCTTTATACTTTACTGAATTGGGTTGAGCACCTTGCTTTATTTTAAATATCCATTTACATCCCACTGCATGTCTATTTTTGGGCAAATCCACAAGCTCATACGTCCCTGTTCTTTTGAAGGCATCTAGTTCATCATTCATGGCAACTTTCCATTTTTCTCCATCAACTGCATTTATAGCCTCCTTAAATGACTTGGGTACTTCAGTATCCAATAGAGCAAGAATCTCAACCAGGTTTATATCAGCTATTTAATTTTGCAACCTTTTGCTTCTCCCTGTGCTATCTCTTCCAAAGATTCCATAATCTACATTAGCCTCTTGCTGTAGAATTTGTGCTGCTGTCCTTCTACTAGGTTTTGATCTTTTGTCAGTAATATCTGCAGGGATATCTACATCACTTTCAGACCTATCTTGCTGAGTATGCACATCATCTGCAGACCTAACTTGCTGGTTATCAACCTTAATAATGTCTTTTTCATCATCATCCATAATGTTGACATCTTGCAGCTGTGGCAACTTCTGAGTTTGCTTATCTTTGACATTAATAGAGGAGAATTCAATATTTTTATAACATTGAGACTCGTCAAATGTGACATCTCTGCTGATTAAAATTCTCTTACTTTGTGGATCAAATAGTCTATAAGCTTTTGACTCTTTGTCATACCCTATTAGAAAAGCTATTCTAGCTTGATCATCCAACTTGAGTCTCTTCTGTTTTGGCACATGAACAAAGCTTAAGCAACCAAAAGCTCTTAGGTGTTCATAGTTTGGTTTGGCTCCTGACCACATTTCATTTGGTGTCATCCCATTAAGACTTTTGTTTGGCAATAAATTCTGAACTTCTACTGCAGTCAAAACAGCCTCTTCCCACAAGTAATTAGGTAGCCCTGTATGCTTTATCATAGTTCTAACTGCATTCAAGATTGTTCTATTTTTCCTTTCTGCAATTCCATTAGTTTGAGGTGAGTAACTACATGTAAATTGCCTTTTAACTCCCCTGACTTTACAAAACTTGATAAATTCAGTTGACATGAATTCTCCACCACGGTCTGAATGAATGCATTTGATCTTTTTCCCTGTCTCCAACTCTACTTCTGCAGCAAATAATTTATAAGCCTCAAAGGCTTGATCTTTAGTTCTAAGACACATGCACACGGTCTTTCTACTAAAGTCATCAATGAAGGTAATAAAATACCTTTTCCCTGATATTCCTCGAACATTAAGTGGACCACAAATGTCAGAGTGCACTATTTCCAACACTTCTTTGGTTTTCCTTTTTGCCCTTTTAAAAGGCAGTCTTGCATGTTTTCCTAACATGCACCCCAAACAGACTTTTGGTCTTTTGACTCCATCTTTTGCTTTAATTAATTTTCCTTTGACCAAAGCATCTATGATGCTGTGATTAGCATGACATAGCCTCTGATGCCAAATGTCTAGATCAGCAATCTCAATAGAATTAACAGAGAGTATACAACTGCCATCCAATGCAAACAAGTTTCCAAATCTTTTTGCAAGAAACTTAATTTCATTATCATAGAACACTTTACATTGATATTTGTCAAACACAACAATGTACTACCTGTGCTACTGAAATTAGATTCTTCACAAGTGAAGGTACACATAAAATGTCCTTTAAGTTCACTACTTTCCCTTGAAGATCAAAAATTCTAGCATCCCTGTACATTGAACATCTTGTAACTTCCCATTTCCCAGCTTGATGTGCTTAATTCTTCCTTCTTTTCCCTCCTTGAACAATTTAGTTGAGCTGGTCACGGATTTTTCTACTCCACTATCTAATATTAGCATTTCATCAATGTTGTTAGAACTTTCCTTTGAAATAACTAAAATATTTTGGTTACTTACCTCCACATCTTCATCTTCTTCACTAGAGTCCTCCTCTTCAATATCCTGAACCAAATTTACAGCTGATTTTTGGCTATCAAGCTTCCTTCCACGTCCTCTAGAAACATTTCTCCCTCTGCTGGATCTGACCCTGTTTATATTGCTGCTAGAACACCTTTGCCTCCACAATTGAAGCACTCAACCTCTTTTAACTTGGGACAGCTTGCCTTCAAATGACCTTTGGCCTTACAATGAAAACAGGGACCAATATCACTTTTATCCTTCACACTTTTGCCTATGAACTTGCCCTTCCCTTTCCCTGCATACAATACCTCAACATTATCTTCAACATCATCTTCATACATTACCTTGTTCTGCTCAAACTCTGTACGTATTATTTCTTCAGCAGTTTCTCTGGTTTTAGCCACATTCCTAATCAAGGTGGACAACTGCTTATTCCCCTCAACAGCTCTTGCCACATGTAATAATTTTTGCTGTTTAGTAAGCAGGACCCCAGCTCCCTCTAAATCTGCAACAATATTATCAAATTTAGAGAAAAACTTTTGCAAGTCATCACCTTCTTTAACCCTTAGCATCCTGAGTGCCTTGTCAAGAACATCAATTTGAGATGATGTTTTTTCCTCATAGTTCTTAAGCAAGAACTTCCAAATTTCATTAGGAGACTTTCCCCTTATCTTCAGTAAAATCGAAGCCCCAACTTTGCTGGTTAGAATACCATAAGCTTCTCTAAGCTTAATAACGCTTGATTCTACTTCACCAGATTCTTCAGAGGCTTCACTAGATTTTCCAGAGGTGGAACTTCTTCTTGCAACTACAGAGATTGCATCTCCACTTGTATTAGTTGCTTGAACTAATTCCCAAAGCCCTTCATTAACTAGAACATTCTTGATTTGTTCCTTCCAAATCTGAAAGCCCGGCCCCCCTTCATACACTGTAACTGAGTTCAATAACCCTGCTCCAAACCTGCTTGACATGGCTCTGATACCACTGATAGAAGTTAGATTATATTTGCAAGTTCTATCCAATACAATCTTGTGCAAACACCCTTAGAATTATCTAGCACTTAACTTATAACACAAGTCTATTATTTATTCTTAACCATTAAAACAATCATAGATATTACTGTTCAAATGGTATTGATTGAATCACTGTAGCGGTATAAAGCTTGAAGAACTCGGGCATCCATTATTTCATGGATCCATACAATTCCGGCACACCAAACAACTGCAATCCCCACTCACTGTTCATCTGCATCTATATATCTAAGTTTCTTGTAGAATCCGATCGGCAAGGCTTAACCATCGGACTTCTATATGAGTCAAACTTATCTCAAGAAATATCCCATATTTCTTGAGTCTATAAATATCCCACAGGCATTTCGGCATATCGGCTCCAACCATTGAACTTCGATTTCTCAACAATAATTTTAATGTTAAAAGTTAAGACTTAACTTTTAACCATACTTCACGACAAAGGTTTTGTGCATACCTAGGTTTGAGCTTCAACCCATGCAGACATCATTCATACCTAGTATGTGATGATGCTCACTGCTCCAACAACTTGTCTTGACCTAGGTGTTACAGCTTCAATAATTTATCCTGAACTGTATATTAACACTGTAACTCAAGTTCTGCACTACAGAGAAATAACATGACACTTCTAACAATAGTAGGCACCAAATAGTAGACAATAACGTAGGTGGAAGCGTTAGGAAATGCCCACATAGCCAGATCTGTGTGCCAGAACAAGTGTGGACTACATTTTTTGATGTGGAAAAATAGCAATGGGGCAGCACTGCTTCCGCGTTGTATGTTTGAGAGAGCATGTGAATTCCCCATAAGTTTACATAAGTATTGAGCTGATGAACAAAGCTGGAAAAGTTATTCTACTTGATGTAATTGAGGAGCAGATCTCGAGCAAACTCTGGGGGTCGCCACACTATAAAAGTAGTTCTATCATCTCCCCAAGAAACTATTTCTCTAAAAGATGGCTCATCAACTAGATGATATATTTCTGTAAGAAAGGCTGTCGAAATAACCCAGTGAGAAATAGATTCTTCTTTCTGAATCCAAACAGAAGCTTCTCTTCTCTTTGCTCGATGTCTGTTGCAGTCAAATTATTAGGTCCCCCATATTTTTTGGCTTGGCTCCTCCGTCTCGTTTTTGGACACCACGTTTTACGTGGGCATTGTCACGATTGCTGCCACTCATGGCAGCATAGAAGAGCCTAGACATATCTGACATTTGGCTCATTGATTGCATGAGGAAATATGAAGACCATTGGCTTTCAGAAGCACTTGAAGACTCAGTCAAACAGCAAAAGGAACAAATGTTTAGAAGAACCAAAGAAGGACATTCACTTGGTTATCTCAAAATTGGAGGATGGACAAGGTTTTTGATTATCATCCAAAGTACTAGAGATCACTCCTACAAGATTTGAAGTCACTTGTTGAAGAACTGCGAGGCATGAGCAGGGTATGAAGTCTATTTCATGATTTGAGCATTTGAAGTTTGGATTCTTGATGTTGTAAGAGTTTTGCCTAGCCAATTTCCCATTTTAATAGCCACTTGACTCATATTCCACCTTCCTATCTCTTGTCATCTCTACACTTTCTGCTATCATTTCCCATACACCTATATTTCATCATACCATACCTTGGGATTGTTCAAATCACTTTTCCCTAGTCAAAATGACCCACACACTCATGATCCATCCATACATTCATAAGTTTATCAAAAGAAACTAAAAAAGTTGAGGCTTTACCCTACTTTCTCTCACTTCAAAAAACCTAGGGTTAAAATGATCACTAGGTTGAGGAAAGGTTGTCACCTATGTCTAGTTGGCAAAAGAATTCTTTTTATGCCCACATCATCACTCACAAGTCCACATCACTATTCATTACACACGTGTCAACCCACATCATTTTCATTCCATATCCACCTCATTAAAACATTTTTGACTAGGGAAAAGTTTTTTTGTCATCCAATGGCACCACATCAGCAGTACATTTGCCACCTCACCAAAATTTATGCCTAGTCACCCCCTTCACTCTTTTGACAAAAAAATCAAAGTGCTCCAAATCATCTTTTGACAAAACCACCTGGTAGCCCTTGTGAAAATATGCCACCTGGCACAAAAGATTTTCAAATTGAGTTTGTTTGGATCTCCTTAAGCTACTTCTTGGGAAACGTGCCTTCTTTGAAAAAAATGGCAAAACCTACCTACATCTACCCCCCCCCATCTATATACCCTCTCATTTCCCGCCAAGTGGCGTCCCCCCTGGCGTGCCAGGTCGAAACACGAGCCGACGCTGGCGTGGGAGGAGACCACGCAATTAGTTAAAACGACTTGAGAAGTCTATTTATATCCTTGTTTAACTTTTTGCTCTTGGCACGTGGGATATATCCATTTGAAGAAAGCAAGAACCCTAAATTTTTGCCAACCAAGAAACGGAATTTTTTGGCTGTATCCGACCACAAATTCACATCATTACCTTCCGAATCCATCTCTGCAACATCAAGAAAACCAAATAGAAGCTAAAAGACAAAGGATCTGGCCGTAGATTCAAGAATTGCAACAGGACCGGGGCCTTTTAAAGAGGGCAAATCTCTATGCGAAAGTTAGGGGCTTTTACGCTAAATTGAAGACTCTTGGTGTGAAGTACATGCAAAAGTGATCTCTGCTCTGGATTCGACCCTCCTTTTTGGTCAAATTGATCGTTGATCGATAAAAGGCGACCATAAACTGTCCGCTTTTTTCGAAATATGCTTTGCTCATTAAGCGTGGGCATCGAAAATGATGTGATTCCTCAGATTTGATATATCAAGTGAATGAAAATCCAATTTGGTAATATCTCTCCCTTTGAAATTGTTGAAATTCCAAAAAATAGCTCTGAAATCGCTTCTATATTGCATAAAGACTAAAGAAAATTCAAAAAATAGCTTATTTTGTTTCCTTCAACTAGTATGTATATCAGTCAATACTGTTCTATGGTTAATATAGAAGAAACTCGCTCATCATAATACCATTCCGTTTCTCATCACTTTAAGCGCACCTTTGTATGCTCTATAGTTGAACTCCACGAAGCTCTAGTGGTATAAATAACAAGGGTTGACTTAGGATATCTCCAATGTTCCTTTTACATAGATTTCCTATTTAAATAACGACAAAATTTGAAAAAGCATTCTCTCGTGGCAAAAGATCTGATCAATGGGTTCATAAAACCCCATAGTTCGAATATCTTTATCTACGATTTGTATTTGCGTTTGCATGTGACCCTTTAGACCCTTTAATACCTTCCCGGTGGTTTCATTCAAAAAGATATTCCTAGAGAATTACGCAAGCGAAGCTCTCTTAGAGGGCATTGACCAAATCTTGACCCGGTCGGTTGTGTGATTTTAAAGTACCAAATGATATCGACTTACGAATATATTTTGCACATATATCACATCAATTGTCTAGTATACTATTGCATTGATTTCAGAAAAAAATTCAATTTATATTGCTTTCGAGAATCTAAAGGTTAGCACTTTGTGCATTTTTTTTCCAATTTGGGAAACCGGTTCTATGATTCCTTGAGGGTTGTTTCGCAAATTTTATGCCTAGAGTGGTTGCCTAAAGCAACACGGAGGTCCTATACCATTCCGGTTGAGGGATTGCCGGGAATACCCTCAACATCTTGGAGGTCCCACCGAGATCCACCACGGTTCTTGGGAACTATGGCTCCTAGGCGAAATCTTTGAGACATCCGAACATCTTTGAGGTACAAGATAATGCGAGGAGGTACAAGCTACACCCCAAGGTATAATACGTACATCTCAACAAATCTGTGAATCTAAACACCTTTGTACTGCTCAATACTTTGAACTAAATGTTCCCATTCTGTTCCTACATTTGACTCTACTATGAGTGCTAACAACTTTCTCAAGGTTTTTGATGAGTATTATCAAGAATATGGCCACAAGAAAGGTACCAAGTTCTTTGAATTCAAGAAGTGCTTCAAAAATGATGAAGTAAGAGCTTGGTTGGAATATGTGATAAGTGATGGAACTAACACATGGGATGAGATTATCAAAAGATTCCTAGCAAGGTTTGGAAAGGTTTATGATCCTCAAGATCTTGTTTTTGAATTACAAACCTTCCATATTAGAAATGGTGATACTATTCATCAATATGTAGAAAGATTTCATGTGTATCTCACCAAATGTCAAACTAATCAAGTGCCTCACCATACCTTGCATCTTGTTGCATCTTTTATAAGAGGTTTGATTTGGGGCCAGAGAGTACAGGGAAAATGCTTAAGATTTACAAGGGGGAGGGATTTGCTACCATTCACAAGGCTTTTAACAAGGCTATTGAAATTGCTGATGTGCTTTCTTCCTTGCGGATGATGTTTATGCCACTAATGATCCTTTCTTCCCAGATTTTGAACAAGAGCATATGGGTCGGATGCCATACCGGTTTATCTTTGTTCGAGAAAGACAAAAGAAATTCAAGACAAGCGAAGAATCGAGATAGCTTGCTTTGCTAATACCAAAATAGATGTTGACAAGGTTCTTTGAGGCCCTACTTGAAGTGACCAAACAACTCCAGGAATTGAAGGCTTCAAGACCAGAAAGAAGAACTTATCCTCCATGTGCACATTGCATGAGAGACACTCATTCTTCTGAGATTTGTTGGTACAGGCTTTGTCTTAAATGCAATAAGAGAGGCCATTATGGTAAAGAGTGCCCTGTCGTATTTTTGCAAAGCCACGGGGACACTATGAAGATAGATGTAGTGTTAAAGAGTATTTTGCTAGACAAGAAAAAGCAAAAGCTACTTTGAAGCCACCCTTTATACTTGTTAAATATTTGTCCGAAAACTTCTTATCCTATAAGGTTTGTGCAGGAATCTGAAGAGCAGGAAGAAATTATGGCTGTGCACACTAGAGCTATGATGAAAGACAAGGAGGCAACTCGAGAAGAAACAGAAACAAGTGCTCCAGAAGGTAGAGGGAATAAAAACAAACCTACAGAAGAAGGTAAACAACCGATACCTCCTGCCTTACATCAAAAGTTTCAGAAAAGATAAAGACAATGATGAATTTGAGACTCTTATGAAAAGTTCAAAAATCGGTGTAGACCTACTCACATTGTTGAGAATTGCTCCTACTTTGAGAAAAAAGATGCTTAGTTTGACTCGGGAGGAACAAGTTAACCTCACACAAGAGGAGCGATTGCTTTTACAAACCACATTGAAGAACAAATCTGATACAAGATGAGCATGACCCGGTGCCTTCACTTGTCTTGCTGCCAACATTGGTAAAAAGAGCCTTGTCCAAGGTATTACTAGATGGTGGTTCACCTTTAAATGTCATGCCACATCATGTGATGAGACAATGTGGCCTAGAAGTTGACAAAAAAGCCCCAATGGTACTTAAGTCCTTCTCCAATTCGAAAATAAACCCCATAGGGATTGTAAGCAAGGTACCTATAGATATTGAAGGGATTGTAGTGGCTGCTAATTTTGTAGTGGTTGCTTTTGAAGGTATGAATGAAAAATCAGATATTTATGACCTCCTTTTAGGAAGAAGATGGTTGTCCACGAGGCGCTAGGCCTATATGGTCAAAAGGTGAGTGTACCATTACTGATGGCAAAAGGACAGTCACTATTTACAACAAGTTGGGGGAAATTGAATCTTTTAACTATATTGAAGAAGATTTGTTGATGTCTAACCAACCTGGTGAGTATGAAGTAATTATGGCTCAGCTTGATATAGCAAAGAGACCATCTGACAAGTGCGAGACACTCAAGGAAAGTAGTAGTGCTTACTTATGGTTTGATGGTGGTGTTTCTAAGAAACTAAGCATAGCATCATCTGCTGCTATTCTCAAAGACAAGTCCAGCAAATTAATGGCAAAAGTAGGCAGAATCCATTTGAATTCCACTTCTAACATGGCAGAGTATAAAGCATTGATTGCAGGATTGCAGGAGGCTAAGCACCTTGGTATTACTGACATTATTGTGTTTGGTGATTCCCAACTTGTGTGTAGACAGATCCTAGGAGATTATCAGACCAAGAACAAGGATATGCTCATACTTAGAGATCAAGCTTTAGAAGAATTATCAGGATTTTCAACTTGGGAGCTGCATCATATAACTAGGGAGTTCAATGAGGAGGCAGATGCCTTATGCAAGAGTGTCTTGCTTGAACATCTAGCAGAAGGTGCTATTAAAGAAGAAGAGCTTGAAGAAGAGGAACTCAAACAACTTCATCCTATTCTGGTAATCAATGCTAGTACTGAAAAACAAGTAAGAGAAATCCAAATAGAGAAAAATGGTCAGAATAGAGTCTTGTATGTGGGAGATATGTTTAGAGAAGAAGATGAATGCACATTAACTAAATTTTTTAATGAATGGAAGGATGTGTTTGCTTGGGACTATGATGAATTAGTTGGTGTAGATAAGAACATTTGTGAGTTTGAGATAAAAGTTAAGGAGGGTATCAAACCTGTGATGCAAAAACTCAGAAGAATCAATGTATCCTTGCTTGACTTAATCAGAGAAGAATTACTTAGAATGAAAGATGCAGGTGTGATCACTGAAATATCAAATCTAGAATGGTTGTCATGCATTGTGCCTGTTGAAAAAAAAAACAAAACTATTAGAATTTGCATTGACTATAGGGATCTGAACAAAGCCACTGTTAAAGATTGCTATCCTTTGCCTTTTTTGGAAGAAGTTTTACATGCAGTTGCAGGGAAGGAGATCTACTCTTTCTTAGATGGATTCTCGGGGTTTAATCGGATCTCTGTCAAGCTAGAAGACCGACCAAAGACAGCTTTCATTACACCATGGGGAACTTTTGCCATGAAAAGAATGCCTTTTGGTTTGATGAATGCTCAAAGCAACTTTTCAAAGAACAATGGACGCTATATTCAAGGACATGCCTTCAACTGCATTCAGGGTTTTCCTAGATGATCTTTGCTTGGGATCAGCCTTAAGGGATCATTTTAACTATCTAACTAAAATATGTGTTATGTGCAGAAAAGGAGGTGTGAGTTTAAATCCCAAAAAATGCGTGTTTCTCTGCTCCAAGGGAGGATTGCTGGGCCATGAAGTATCTTCCAAAGGGATTCAAGTAGCTGAAAGTAAGGTGGATGCCCTGAAAAAATTAGCACCACCTAAAACTGTTAGGGAAGTAAAAAGTTTTTTGGGGATGGTAAGTTTTCTGAGGATGTATGTCCCACATTTCTCTATCTTTGTGGCTCTATATCTGATCTCACCAAGGTTGGCAAGTATACCAAACATGAGAGCAAGCTAATTATGGTTGAATGGACTCGGACATGCCGGCTTGCTTTTGATAATATTATACAAGCCATCTCAATTGCATTACTTAACCCTCGATACATCCAAATCCTTTGAGGCTTATATCGGTATAACCAAAAGGGTTTGTAGGATTAGTTCTCACTGCAAAGAAGATGAGGTGGTAACTTTTGCCAAACAAAATTTGGTCTAACACTTGAAATGAGATATCCAAGACTTGAAAAAAGTCACGGTGACCCTTATGTTCTTGATTGATAGGCGGGGACATCTCATTCAAAAGAGCCATACTCAAGTGTACATGAAACAAAATCCTTTATCCTTGATGTTCTCAAAGAAGCAGCCTAAGGCTAAGATATGTAGATGGGCTTGTAAAATCCAAGCTTATGATATTGTTGTCAAAGTGATCACTTTAGTTAATGATCCTAGTTCATACTTGACTAATATCTTGTTCGGACGGGGAAGATGAAGAAGGTTTGGCTAATGATGTTCAAGAAGATCACGGATCTGAGATGTAAATCTTGTGCGAGGAGGAAGATTGGCAAGAAGAGATAAGAAGGTTTCTGGAGCTGAATGAAGTACCAGAAGGCCTCAATTCTAGCCAAAAAAGAAGGTTCAAAGAAAAATGCAACAAGTATAGACTAATTGGAGATGTGTTATGCAGGTATGACAAGGAAGGCATTATTCTAAGGTGTGTTGACAAAGAAGAAGCTAGATTAGTGGTGGAAGCGTGCCATGAAGGGGTATGTGGTGGACACTTTTTGCCGAGATACCACAAACAAAGAAGATTTTGAGGTCCTGGTTATTATTGGCCAACTCTTTTCAAGGACTGTTATGAGACAATCAAGCACTGTCATAAATGTCAGGTTTTTGGCAGAAGGATTCTTCAGCCAGCTGCATTAATAACTTCCCCAGGACCCTTCCAGACCTGGGGGCTTGATTTTATAGGACCTGTAGATCCACCTTCTTCTGCACAACATCAGTACATCCTTGTGGCCACTGATTACTTTACAAAGTGGGCTGAAGCTGTTCCCCTGAGACAAGCCAATGCATATACCACTGCCAGATTTATCCATGAGAATATATGTGCCAGGTTTGGCATACCTTTCAAACTCATATCTGATAGGGGTAGTCAGTTTTTAAATGATGTCATAGCCACATTGCTAGCAACTCTCAAAGTGAGACACTCCAAGAGCTCGTCTTATTATCCTCAAGGTAATGGCCAAGCAGAATCTACAAACAAAGTGCTCAAGACTATTCTCAAGAAGACTATTAGTGTTTCAAAGAAAGATTGGCACATGAAGTTACATGATGCTTTATGGGCTTATAGAGTTACTACCAAAATCTCAACCAAGCATACACCTTTCAGCCTGGTTTATGGAGTAGAATCTATTGTCCCAATAGAATTAGAACTTCCCTCCCTGAGGATGGCCTTGAAACTAAATTTGGAAATGGAGGAAGCACTCAAAGAAAGATGTATACGACTTATGCAGTTGGAAGAGCACAGACATGAAGCTGAAAATGCAATATTATTAAAAAAAGCCAAAGATCTGGCAGCATTCAAGGCTGCACATAAATTACAAGGTACATTGAGAGATGGGGAATTAGTTTTAAAATGGAATAAAGCAAAAGAGGATTGTGCCAGCAAATTTGAAGAGCTGTGGGAAGGTCCTTTTGAGGTTGCAGGAACAGCAGGCCAGGATTCTTACTGGCTGAGGTCCATATCAGAAGGGAGGGTCTTACCAAATCCTATCAATATTCTGCATTTGAAGAGGTACTGGCAACAACATGTTGCCCTTAGTTTGTTTGAATAAGAATTAGTAGCTATATTTAGAGTATGAGTTATTAGGGTAGAAACAGAGTCATGAAATATTTCAAAAGACAAAAAAAACAAATTGCATTGCATTAGATATAAATTGTCCTGAAGATTAGTAAGTTAGAGCTTGAATTATTTATAAGTCTTAAAAAATGTGTGAAGTATGTCATGAGAAGTTAAATTTTCAAGTTAGATAAGTAAGTTGTAGGATTGCACCTTGTTGTCATAACCTTTTGCAGAGATAACTATTCTATGAGCTAAACGATTCTTGAAGAACAGGTATGTGGTGCTAATGATTAATTAAGCTTCCATGCAGGAACATCCACTGGCCATACATCATTCATTTCATCTTTTCACTCTCCATTATCTTCACCTCACATATGTGTCTTTGCTATCATCCTCACCATCCCAACAAGCACACTTTCCTAACATGTTTGTTTATATAATCGTATGCGGGTGCGGGTTCATCCTTGACTCATTCGGCTCCATCCGCTCATTCATTCTCTTCACTTCACAAATGTGTGCTGCCATCATCTTTACCACCCAGCAAGCACACTCAGCTAATATGGTTGTTATATACTGTATGCAGGTGCAGGTTCATCCTTGACTCATTCGCTCCATCTGCTCATTCATTCTCTTCACTTCACACATGTGTGCTGCCATCATCTTTACCACCCAGCAAGCACACTCAGCTAACATGCTTTTACATACTGTATGCAGGTTCACCCTCAATATCATTCATCATCATCTGCTCCATGCTTGGCCTGATTTCCATGAAGAACTCTGTTTCTCAAACATATGCATCATATCCACATTGCCATTCTTTTTTCCATCATGGCAATCTTACTGACTTTTGAAGTCATCGTGGGTCCGGCAAACCGGTCTCCCTCTTTTTTTTTAGCATGATGCTGCCACTCATTCATGGCATAGAAGAGCCTAGACATATCTGACATTTGGCTCATTGATTGCATGAGGAAATATGAAGACCATTGGCTTTCAGAAGCACTTGAAGACTCAGTCAAACAGCAAAAGGAACAAATGTTTAGAAGAACCAAAGAAGGACATTCACTTGGTTATCTCAAAATTGGAGGATGGACAAGGTTTTTGATTATCATCCAAAGTACTAGAGATCACTCCTACAAGATTTGAAGTCACTTGTTGAAGAACTGCGAGGCATGAGCAGGGTATGAAGTCTATTTCATGATTTGAGCATTTGAAGTTTGGATTCTTGATGTTGTAAGAGTTTTGCCTAGCCAATTTCCCATTTTAATAGCCACTTGACTCATATTCCACCTTCCTATCTCTTGTCATCTCTACACTTCATGCTATCATTTTCCATACACCTATATTTCATCATACCATACCTTGGGATTGTTCAAATCACTTTTCCCTAGTCAAAATGACCCACACACTCATGATCCATCCATACATTCATAAGTTTATCAAAAGAAACTAAAAAAGTTGAGGCTTTACCCTACTTTCTCTCACTTCAAAAAACCTAGGGTTAAAATGATCACTAGGTTGAGGAAAGGTTGTCACCTATGTCTAGTTGGCAAAAGAATTCTTTTTATGCCCACATCATCACTCACAAGTCCACATCACTATTCATTACACACGTGTCAACCCACATCATTTTCATTCCATATCCACCTCATTAAAACATTTTTGACTAGGGAAAAGTTTTTTGTCATCCAATGGCACCACATCGTTGATACATTTGCCACCTCACCAAAATTTATGCCTAGTCACCCCCTTCACTCTTTTGACAAAAAATCAAAGTGCTCCAAATCATCTTTTGACAAAACCACCTGGTAGCCCTTGTGAAAATATGCCACCTGGCACAAAAGATTTTCAAATTGAGTTTGTTTGGACCTCCTTAAGCTACTTCTTGGGAAACGTGCCTTCTTTGAAAAAAATGGCAAAACCTACCTACATCTATCCCCCCATCTATATACCCTCTCATTTCCCGCCAAGTGGCGTCCCCCCTGGCGTGCAGTCGAAACACGAAGCCGACTATTTGGCGTGGGAGGAGACCACGCAATTAGTTAAAACGGCTTGAGAAGTCTATTTATATCCTTGTTTAACTTTTTGCTCTTGGCCTGTGGGATATATCCGCTGAAGAAAGCAAGAACCCTAAATTTTTGCCAACCAAGAAACGGAATTTTTTGGCTGTATCCGACCACAAATTCACATCATTACCTTCCGAATCCATCTCTGCAACATCAAGAAAACCAAATAGAAGCTAAAAGACAAAGGATCTGGCCGTAGATTCAAGAATTGCAACAGAACAGGGCCTTTTTAAAGAGGGCAAATCTCTATGCGAAAGTTAGGGGCTTTTACGCTAAATTGAAGACTACTGGTGTGAAGTACATGCAAAAGTGATCTCCGCTGCCGGATTCGACCCTCCTTGCTGGTCAAATTGATCGTTGATCAGTAAAGCTGACCATAAACCTGTCCGTTTTTTCGGAAATATGCTTTGCTCATTAACTGTGGGCATCGAAAATGATGTGATTCCTCAGATTTGATATATCAAGTGAATGAAAATCCAATTTGGTAATATCTCTCCCTTTGAAATTGTTGAAATTCCAAAAAATAGCTCTGAAATCGCTTCTATATTGCATAAAGACTAAAGAAAATTCAAAAAATAGCTTATTTTGTTTCCTTCAACTAGTATGTATATCAATCTGTTTCTATGGTTAATATAGAAGAAACTCTGCTCATCATAATACCATTCCGTTTCTCATCACTTTAACTGCACCTTTGTATGCTCTATAGTTGAACTCCTGAAGCTCTAGTGGTATAAATAACAAGGGTTGACTTAGGATATCTCCAATGTTCCTTTTACATAGATTTCCTATTTAAATAACGACAAAATTTGAAAAAGCATTCTCTGTGGCAAAAGATACAGTCTGTCAGTTCATAAAACCCCATAGTTCCAGAATATCTTTATCTCTGGACTGTATTTGCGTTTGCATGTGACCCTTTAGACCCTTTAATACCTTCCCAGGTGGTTTCATTCAAAAAAGATATTCCTAGAGAATTTCGCAAGCGAAGCTCTCACGAGGGCATTGACCAAATCTTGACCCAGTCAGTTGTGTGATTTTAAAGTACCAAATGATATCTGACTTCTGAATATATTTTGCACATATATCACATCAATTGTCTAGTATACTATTGCATTGATTTCAGAAAAAAATTCAATTTATATTGCTCAGAATCTAAAGGTTAGCACTGTGCATTTTTTTCCAATTTGGGAAACTGGTTCTAACAGATTCCTTGAGGGTTGTTTCTGCAAATTTTATGCCTAGAGTGGTTGCCTAAAGCAACCTGGAGGTCCTATACCATTCCAGTTGAGGGATTGCCAGGAATACCCTCAACAACGATCCTTGGAATTAATGATCCAGATTCATAGGCAGTAAATCCACTGTCATGAATAACAAAATGGCCGTTTTTTGTGGCAAAAAATTTATGGCTGAACCCATAGTCAAGTTTTGTTGATGACGGGGAGAAAATCTATTTTTTAATTTCGGTGAACAGAAAAGACCTAACTACCTTATATATGTTATCCCTCCCTTGTCAATTTATCCAAGAAAATCTACCCTTTCCAATGGTATGTCCCTCCCGACTTAGACTTGCTTCTCATTCATCTCAGCAGATTTTCTACAATGGAGGATAGTGGGTAGCCGCACACATGCGAACTACCCACAAAAAATAAAGGGCAAATCCAATTATATCATTTGGACCCCAACAAAATACAATGCTAATAGAGATTGGGCTAGTGTACCTGCCGAAAGCTTATCACCGGGATTAAAAAACCCCGCCCTTTCGGGTTTTCGAGGAAAAACCCTAGTGATAAGCCTTCGGCAAGGGGCTTGGACAAACGTAAGGCATAAAAATCGCTCCCAAAACCCACGAATGGAAAAGTCGAAACAGATGCCGCTCGCTAACCTGTACCTGCACATCACCAACAAAACAACAAGACAAAAACAAACCTCCCAGAGTGGAGGGGCTGATTCTGTAGCGTGCCACGCGATAAAAATACAACAACAAAGAAGGGGGGGAGGGTGGGTTCAAAGAGAATAAGGTACTGCTGAGAGAGAAGAGGAAGCGCCGATGAGAAGTCGATGCAGAAACGCGCCTAAAATAGTGAACTCCCAACCAGAACGGGCATGCGCCGCCCGCATGCATGCAAAACATGCATGCTCGTCCCATTCTAGAATGGCGATCCGATGTCTCGGATCGATGGGATTCTAGAATGGGACTCGCATGAAACCAACAAACCGCCCGAATACCAAAGGACTTCCTTAACAAACTAGGATCGAGGACGAAGGTCACAGGATGAAGGCTAAAGGCCGAGAAAGGACAGCATGAAGAGACGCCAAATTGGCCAAACCAGGCAGGAAGAAGCCCCTCCCCTGCCTGGAAACAATTCAAAGAGAATAAGGTACTGCTGAGAGAGAAGAGGAAGCGCCGATGAGAAGTCGATGCAGAAACGCGCCTAAAATAGTGAACTCCCAACCAGAACGGGCATGCGCCGCCCGCATGCATGCAAAACATGCATGCTCGTCCCATTCTAGAATGGCGATCCGATGTCTCGGATCGATGGGATTATAGTTTTATATTCTCGAATACGGGCTCGCATGAAAACGGACAAAAGCTCCCCTAGCTAGGCTTTTCATTCATCTCAGCAATTTTTCTACAATGGTATAGAGTGGGTAGCTGCACATCGCAGGTTACCCAAAAAATGAAAAACATAGGTAATATCCAGTTATAACACCTAGACCCCAAATAAAATTGTGTACTACAGATGTTGGCTAGTGTACCTGCCGAGAGCTTATTGCCGGGATTAAAAAACCCCGTCCTTTTGGGTTTCTAGCGATAAAATCTCGGCAAGGGGCTTGGACAACGCAAGGCTGCTAAACGTTCCCGCGAAAATAAACCCATGCTCTACAGAGAATACTGAAGTCACACATCACCCCTGGACCTGCACATCACCAACAAAAAAAAAAACCAATAGAGAAAAAACCTCGAAAAGCGAGGGGCTGGTCACGTATGCCACGCGACAAAAAACAACATGTACACCTCGAAAGAGCAAGGGGCTAGTTACACGTGCCACGCGACAAAAAACAACATTTACAATAATATACACATTAAGGGAGGGTGGGTGGAAGTCAAGGGAACTGTTGAGAGAGGAGAAAACGCCGATGAGAAGTCAATGAAGAACCTGCAAGAAATAGCGATCCCCAAACAAACCAGAGCCCCAGAAAATGCATGCATGGGAGAGATGTATGCTCGCCCATTCGAGAATACCGATTCGATGGCTCGGATCGATGGCATTCTCGAATAAGGGCTCGCATAAAAACAGACAAAAGCTCCCGACAAAAAGAGAACTTCCTTATCAAAAAGGGATCGAGGTCGAAGGTTGAAGGATGGCCAAAAAGGGGACAAGATTGGGGAAGAACATGTCACAAAAAACAAGAGAGAAAAAACCTCGAAAATCGAGGGGCTGGTCACGCGTGCTACGCGACAAAAAACAACATTTACAATGATATACACATTAAGAGAGTGTGGGTGGGAGTCAAGGGAACTACTGAAAGAGGAGAAAATGCCGATGAGAAGTCGATGAAGAACCTGCAAGAAATAGCGATCCCCAAACAAACCAGAGCCCCAGACAATGGATGCAATGCATGCATGCATGCTTGTATGGGAGAGATGCATGCTCGCCCATTCGAGAATACCGATCCGATGGCTCGGATCGATGGCATTCTCGAATAAGGGCTCGCATAAAAACAGACAAAAGCTCCCGACAAAAAGAGAACTTCCTTATCAAAAAGAGATCGAGGTCGAAGGTTGAAGGATGGCCAAAAAGGGGACAAGATTGGGGAAGAACATGTCACAAAAAACAAGAGAGAAAAAACCTCGAAAATCGAGGGGCTGGTCACGCGTGCCACACGACAAAAAACAACATTTACAATAATATACACATTAAGAGAGTGTGGGTGGGAGTCAAGGGAACTACTGAAAGAGGAGAAAATGCCGATGAGAAGTCGATGAAGAACCTGCAAGAAATAGCGATCCCCAAACAAACCAGAGCCCCAGACAATGGATGCAATGCATGCATGCATGCTTGTATGGGAGAGATGCATGCTCGCCCATTCGAGAATACCGATCCGATGGCTCGGATCGATGGCATTCTCGAATAAGGGCTCGCATGAAAACAGACAAAAGCTCTCGACAAAAAGAGAACTTTTTTATCAAAACGGGATCAAGGGCAAAGGTTGAAGGATGGCCAAAAAGGGAGAAGATCGGGAAAGAACATGTCACAACATGGAAAAAGGCGCCAAACTGGGAAACCAAGCAGGGAGAAGCCCCTCCCCTGCCTGGTATCAAAGAAAGAGAGTCAAGAGAACTGCTGAGAGAGGAGAAAACGCCGATGAGAAGTCGATAAAGAACTTGCAAGAAATAGAGATCCCCAAACAAACCAAAGCCCCAGAAAATACATGCAATGCATGCATGCATGGGAGAGATGAATGCTTGCCCATAATACCGATCTGATAGCTCAGATCGATGGCACAGATTTGGTTCTTATTGGAACAGAATATGTCTTGTCTAGAGACAGAAGAAAAAATTGCTTAAGGCATTTTATCAAGAGACTTTCATATCTAGTTCTCATTTAAAAACCAATTGGTGTATATTTCTATGCCCGAACATAGCAGATGCATGAATCAACCCTCATGAACATGTGATAATGGTTTTCTCGAATGCAAATTAAGGTTTTTTCATTTATTGTTTATAAACTATCCTCCGAGGGGAGATATATTTGTTTGAGATTATTCTGAGCTTATTGGTATCAAGGAGGAGGTATGCCAATTTGAAATTAAGATAAAGGAAGGATCAGGGTAAATTTTAACGGCCCTAAATGTTTTTCTATTCAAATTAAGGTTGGCTAAACCTATGAAAAACAAAAGTTCTTAGATTTTTTTCTTGGCGAAATTTGATAAAATAAAGCCCTTTAATTATCTTCCCACTTGGCTAAAATGTAAAATTTATATGACATGAAATTCTAATGTTGGCGAATTTTTCTTGGTCCCCAGCTAAAGTGCAACTATTTAACTTCAAACTTTGAGCACTGATTAGTACATGAATGACATTGATTCAATATGCTTCTTTTACAAAACGATAACAAAGTTGTTCAAAGTACAATTCATAAGGAACAAACAATATCGTTTGAAGGAACATGCATGTTTACGTTGGGGCCAAATGCATCCAAATGGTGAATTTGGTGATAAAACCCTTTAGGGTCAACAATTGCAAGAAGAGATCATTACTATTTAAAGCTTAAAATGCACATCATGTAACATTCTTCATAGCATTTAACCTAAACAACTTATAAATACAAATTCAAAATATGATTGAGGTAGCTAATGGCAATTCCTAAATGAAAGAGGTCCCTGAATAGAATTGGCATGGCTATTTGAATTCATCAGGGTTCTCCTAATCAGCTTTAGAGAAGGCGATTCAGTACACCATGCAACCAAACAATCCGGCTAAACTCTAAGCATTCAGAATTTACCCCCTTTTGGAGTGGCTAAATTATGCTTTTTCTAAAAAAATTGCCTTTATAAACTTTAGCCATGAAATTTGACTAAAGGTCTAAAACATCGCCATTTGGCGAAGTTTAGCCACTCTTTATTACCCTGGGAAGGATGCAAACCTATTTTCCAGAGATTGAGAAGGATTTATGCTTCACTAATGGAATGATCGAAGAGTAGTTGCATAAAATGTTGGATGCAGGGCCACTTTCCTGGGGACATCACTGCGAAGAAAAACTTAAGGTTAGGACATTATTGGCCTACTATCTTTAAAGGTTGCTATGATGTCATAAAAACTTGCCACCAAAATCTTTGGCAAAATGATTCTTCTTCTAGCTGCCTTGAATCTCATTATTTCTCCAAGGCCTCCAGATATGGAGACTTGATTATATTAGTTCCATTAACACTCCTTCTGAATGCCAACATTATCACATTATTGTGGCTACAGATTACTTCACAAAGTGGGCAGAAGCCATACCTTTGAGACAAGCAAATGCAATCACAACAGCAAGGTTCTTGCATGAACATGTGTGTGTCAGGTTTAGTATTCCTTGACTGGCATCTCTTGGTTCTCATCCTCCGATTTGGCTCGGCGCCAATCGAATACCTAAGTGAGAACACTTCAATAGGGCACGCTCACACAAGTGTCTGTCCCTTACGGGATTCGAACCCATGTCTTCAACATGAAAAGACGATGTCCTAACCCCTAGACGAAAGGGACTCTGGCTAGTATCAACTAGACTATAATGATATTCTATTATAAATGATATATTCTATATAACATAATATCGAGGATGCACCAAGTTGCATTCTGATAGGGGTACACCTTTTGTTAATGGAGTTACCTCCAATCTGTTGAGCATTCTTAAAGGGAAATACAGAAAAAGTTCTTCTTGCTATCCTCAAGGTAATGGCCAGGCTATGCTACTAACAAGGTTTTGAAGAATATTTTGCAGAAAACAGTTGAATTCAACAAGAAAGATTGGCGTCTCAATTTGACAGATGCGCTTTGGGCCTATAGGATCTCTATTAAAGCATGTACAAATTATACTCCATTCAACCTAGTCTATGGCATTAAGGTTGTGCTAGCAATTGAACTTGAGCTGCCATCTTTATGGTTAGCACATCAGTTATGCTTACCTTTTGAATTTGCCTTGCAGGAAAGGTTGGATGCCTTGTTACACATGGTTGAGTATAGGTTGGAGGCTGAAAATGCCAATCTACTAAAGAAAACCAAGGATCTAACAACATTTAAGGCTGCTCACAAGATACAAGATACCTTCAGAGAAGGAAAACTGGTTTTTAAGTGGAACAAGCCAAGAGACGACTCAGATAATAAGTTTGAGAATCTTTGGGGAAGACCTTATGAGATCTTGGAACTAGTAGGCTTCAACTGTTATTGGTTGAAGGACACCATTGCCAAATCCTATCAATACCCTACATTTGAAAAGGTATTGGGACCAGCATGTATGCCTGACCCTTTTTATAGTAGCAGAACTCTAGTAAGCTTTGCCAGCAATAGATTAGATAGTTTAGTTTTTATTTGAGATCTATTTATAAGTTATTTGCCTTTATGAGTTAGCTCTATGTTTGCAGTAAGCAAGACTGATGTGAAGAATAGTATTAAACAAGTCAAGACAAAAAACGATTACTAATGCTCTCACCAAGTGTCATAGGCAGGTTAATTTGCTGATACATCTACTTATTAAGTGAATTGGCCCACCATCAAGCCTTTGCTCCTTCATTTGCCGATATGCAGGACCTAACCAGCCTTTATATTCCACAAAAGTAGCTGCTGGGACTGTTGTCTAATGAGTTTCTATGTTTTCATGGCAAGTGCACCCTTGATCCATCTCTAATCACCTGTCTTAAGTAGTCCTACCATCCATTTTAGCCTCTTTCATTCATACTCATTCCCTAAAGCACTCTGCTCTTCAGCTTTACCATCATAGCAGAGTGGCACTTCCAAGTGATCAAGCAAAAATGCATACATTTCTTGTTTTGGCAAATTCATAACACCAACACACTTTTCCCACCTCATTTGCACACTTGCATTCTCCATCTCCCATCTCATACACACCACACACTTCATCATTGCACTTGTACTTGCTCCTTCACTTACATACTATATCTCCATCATATTCATGCTCATTTCATCACACATGCACCTTACATCCATCCTCATGCATCCATTCCATCACTTTTTCACTCAAAGGCATTAATTCATTTAAAAACCTTTGTAGTTGCTCATCTTGTTACCTTATGGCTGAGGGGACCAACCATGTTCTTGTTTTGGTGAGATGTTGACCCAAAGGGCAACATACTAACTATTTGGTCTATGCTTGAAGACTAGGTCAAAGTCCTTAAGATACTAGGTCAAAGTCTGGAAGAGTTTGGAAGCCAACATTGATGTGAGGGTCAAAGAAAACCAACCTTCAGGGTCAACTTAAGGCATCTCAGGTCAAACTCCATAACAGGTATTCTATTTGTGGTCAAATATTTGGTCAAAGTCATGTTTTAGAAGACATTGGGTTATGAAGATTGGAAGACACTTATTTGAAGCTTGGAAGTAAAAGTTTGGAAGACCCCATGGTATATGGTTCCTAGCTTTTGCCATTTTTCTTATTTCCACATCCACATTTTATTCCATTATGCCTATCTTTGCTTTTTATCCAGCATTGCTTTTTTCTTAGCCATTCTTTCTTCTATGTGCACTTTCATTCTCACTATGCCTATTTGCCATATTTGCCCCCTTTGAATTATTCCTAGCCCATGTTTTCTATTTGTTTTCATGAACTACCATTGGCTATATCTCTCACCACTCTTTTGCAAATGCCCTTAGCTCAACCTCTCATTTTTTTCTTCATTACCCTTATTTTCTAATTTCCCTTGCTCCATTTTCTTTTTTGCTATGTGCTCTCATATTCATACGTATCTACATGGTATAGCCTAAATAATAAAACCAAATATGCTCTTAAAAGATTCCATATCTCTTCTTGTTAATAAACTTGAGACACTTGAATTGTTTGCCTTAGATCAACTAGATATTCAAATTAGAGACTTAGTAAACCATTGAATATAAGGTCATAATCTTATTCAATTAAACCTTATAAAAACAACGAGTTACTGTAGCAATGGTCTATAGAACCAAATGAACAGTAAACACAAGAAAATGCATTCAAACTTCCTTCTTTATTTGCCTCCTTTATCACAGATCCGGCATGCTTTCTAATCGTCTAATGAATGGTTATGTACAGGGTTATCTACAGAGTTCAGTTTCGGCCGATCCGGCATCGGTTTAGCTTGATCTGATCATATTTAGACTGTCAACTTTCCTTCCATATTTTCGGCCATCACCTCTTGCATATCCTTCGATCAATATATCATTACCCCTTTAATAATAAAATATCAACCTTTAAGACCTAATATATAAGTCCCTTTTAAACAACCATTAACCTTCACCTTTGAACTTGGCCATGGTGCTCTTTGAACCCTTTCTTTATGAACTTAACTATGAAGATCTGTTCATGCCTTATTATTGCACTGTGTAGATACTTGATGATGAACTATGTATCTATACTGCATAATGTTCTTGCCCTTTTTCTTGAACTGTTCCATAAGCCTACAGGAATATGTGATGACTCATGATAATATTCTAACATGCCTCCTTCATCATATATTCCTGTACATTTAAGCTGTCTCTGAAATATGTAAACTTCCTTTCAACCAAAGCTTTTGTAAATGTGACGCTCCCCGCACAATATACGGCATCTGCCGTATACTCCACGGAAAATCCCCCACCCAGTGTCGTCTACTGGATGGGCCCTCCATCTATCCCGTTCTGGGGATGGCCAAAACGGTAAGGGACACGGAGGTGTCTCGCGCGCCCGTCCCCTATGGGCTCCTAACACCAGCGGAAGCATATAAACTAAATGTCAGTACTAGTAATAATACGTCTGTAGCTCAATCCATCCATCCATAGAATCGTCAGAAGGATCAATATACCATAAAACAGGAAAGCTTCTACCCAAGCTCTGACTCATGGGGAAAGTATACTGACGGCTAGGGTCTCAAGATAGATACAGACGGAAGTATAAACAATGGCGGGGCTGGCTATAAGACAATGGCTAAGGGTTGACCACTCCATCCGCCCCTCCTGTGCATACTTTGCAGATGGGCTAAATCGAGCTATAGCGTGACTGTAGCTGCCGGATACGCAATCTCTTGGATTCACCCTAAGAGACTACTCCAGGTTGCATCTCCCTGGTCCGATGAGGCAAGGTCGGGTTACATCTCCCCTTCCCAGAAATCAGTGATTCGATGGGCGACTAGAGGATCGTGGCGGCACACGTCCGTTCACGTCTTTAACCCCCCAAAAGCAAGAACCAGGCCGGCACCTGCAGCTCTTCAGGACCAGGGCGGCACCATTGATCCAGGGGGTGACGAACCCATGCCCGGCCCACACGAAGTGACCGACCATAGGCCTAGTGCACTCCAAGTCCCCAGTAGCCGCGCTCAGCAGGGACTATTCCTCCATCTAGTCACTGATCCCGTTATATGGTGCTCAGTCATTCCATAACTCCCTTAGTCCGGTGGGCTCTATGCACAGGCCGCATATAATAGGTATTATGGGTCTATCTAGAAGCATCATACATAAGGCTGCTAGGTCTCTACCCCCCTTCCCAATACATGAGGAGCATAACAAGAGATCAACCATATCATATCCATAACATATGAACAATAAGAATAAGATCTAACCTAATCACATGAATCTAACTAGGGAGTTAGGGTTCATTGATTCGGCTCATGAGGTGAAATAGTGATTCTAGGAAGGCTCTACTAGAATACATGACTCTACTTCATCCCTATATAGCTGAAACTGCTTCAAAATACCTTCTCCTGACGCATTGCCTCCTGCTCCCAGAGTCTCCATCGATTCTTCAAGGTTCGAGATCACTGCAACTGAATCTAACACGTCCACGCTACTTGGGCCGCTAAACCGTGCTATGCTGCAGCTTCTGGATCTTGATTCTGAACTTCGGGCGTGACAATAGCCTCAAGAGTGGGAGGAGCAAAAGTGTCTTCCGGTTTAGGTTTAGGTATTTATAGGCTAAGTTAGGGTTAGGGTTGACACCTTGCCCAATGGGATGCGAACACGTGGTCGGTTACCCCAATCAGGTAGTGCCACGTGGAGATATCCTTTCCTAAGGTTAATCAAGTTACATTTTAATGTGACTTGAACCTACCTAATTGTCATATAAATCTAAATACAATGGATTTGTATGGTGACGTGGCCCAAAATATACGTATACATACCGTATATTTTAGGGGAACGTCACATTCTCCCTCCTTAGAATAATCTTTGTCCGCAAAGATTAGAGTAAGGTTTTTCGAACCTGCATGAACTTATAAAAAACAATTATTACATTGAGATATTAGTGCTTATTTGAAATGATAACCTTCCATATATTTCATAAAGGTAGTTGTAAGAATATTCTTACAACTTATACAAAAACATTTATAAAGTTTATTATAAAGCATTATGAATTGGACACATCAATTCATAATTTAAGTTTAGGAGTTTATAGCTAGCTACAAAAATTTTAACTCCTAACTTCTCGTAATGCGCTCCCTCGATTGCTTGAATTCATTTCCTTGCAATGAGTAGCACATTACGTTAGTTTAGTTTATAATTTGTGGTTTTTAAGGGGACCACCCCCCTATTTACCTATTATACTTATACTATTTGCATACAATCATGGTCATACGGTTTAAGCTAAGAATCATTTAAGATGATTCTATCATTGCCCATGATAGTAGCGACCTTGTGCATGGCCTCCCCCACGTTGATCATGCACCCCCACTGTGCTTCATGGTTTCATGGTTTAAGCTTAGGAAACATGCAGTTGAATCCTTCATCGCCCATGATCACGTTTATTTTACATGACCCCCACTATATGGTCATGTGCACTTGCAGTGCGTGATGGCGTAGAGAACGTCATTTTGAAGATCTCATCATCGCCACACTCTCTTCTAGACTTATCTAAACCGCGATAATACATACATGCATACTTCTACATGACCCCCCTATGGTCATGCGCACTCACGGTGCGAGATGGCATAGAGAACACATAAGGTGATCCCATCATCGCCATAATACAATGCTTAAGCGTATGCATCTTAGCTAATCTAGGGTGCATACGCTTTACCTTTTAAGCGATAACATACCAAGACATCCACTATCTAATGGACCGCTGGCGTCGACCGATTCGAAGATGACTTGGCCTTCAAATTGGTCCATAAATTGTGGATACTACCTTACTAATCTTGTTTCAACACCCCCGTTTCGTTTTCCACCGTCAAGTGTTTCCACTTGACTCTGTACTAAAGGAACTGAGACTTTCTTGTTTCTCACGTGGAAGACCTTGTGAATTTTTCAGATGAGCGGGTAAGTCGAGTTTATAAGACTGATTCCCAAGTCGCTCGATAATCTTAAATGCCCGCGCCCATCCTGGAGCAAGTTTCTTACGATTGCTAATTCTGAGCTTGGCTTGCTTCAGTTTGACCTTGAGCCAAACTATATCTCGCAACAAACTCCCGAGGAGTTCTATGTCTATCAGCTAGACTCTTCTGACGTGCCCTTGTTAGTGGAAGATATCGTCACACTTCCTCTTCAAGCTGCTACATATCTACCAGAAGTTGTTGAGAAACGTCCACCTTGGACACCGGATTGTGCCACATGTCTAGGGACAAGTATTGCTATACGCAATTGATCATGAAGGGAGACATCTTTGATGACTCCTGCTTCGTACTATTCTAGGCAATTCGAGTAGGTGGATATAATCGGTCCCTTTGAATTGCTTATTCTGAATTTAGTTTCTCAACATGACCTCCCATACTTGCTCCCATATTCTGTTGGTCCATTGCATTGCTCATTTGTTTGCTGAACTCATCCATCACTTGAAGTTCATCACTTGGCGCTGATGAACTTCGAATCTTTATCGGAGACGATCGCCCTGGGCATTTCATGCAATCTAAAAAATTTCGCTTGCAATTTAGCAAGGGTGTATCTAGATCTGTGTTCATGGTTCGACATGGTGGACAATGTGCCATCTTTGATAACTTGTCGATCACTGCCATTAAGGCATGATGCCCCTAGCCGTTCGAGGAAGACTCGTAATGGAATCCATACTTACCGCTTTCCACTTGGCGTCTGGCACCGCCAAAGGCTCCAAAAGCTCCCGGGATTCGGAGTTGTTCTGTTTTTGTTGCTGGCACAACTGACCTGCCGAATAGATGGCGATGGCATTCTTCATACCGGGCCAAAAGTAGATACTTCTACTCATGAAATCGGTTTGCAAAAAGATTGCATGGCCGACAGTAGGCTTATTATACGTGACATGTAAGATTGGCTTTCTTACTCTTGATGCTTCAGGTACATATGACTTATTCTTATGGTCTAGAAGATTGCCTTCCTTTTAAAAATTATTGAAGGTCTCTCTTTCTTATATATCCTTGCGCTCTTGCAAAGAGTAGCCCACTCATGGTTGAATTCCATGCTAGATGGTGTAGCTTCTTGTATCTTCTTGCCACAATCGCTTGATAATGTAAATAAGTCATTGCAGCACACTTTGATCTCCAATGGTCGGTGAGGAAGTGCATAAGCAGCTACAGTCATTCCACCCTTGATGTTGCAAAAATGGCACTTCAAAACTTGATAAACAAGTGGTGCCATCTTTTAACTTCTTTAGGACTTTCCTCAAATGGAGTGCATGCTCCTCCATTGATTTGATATAGCTGAACTCGTCTAAGTCTCTGAAGTTGTTGTTCTTCAATTGCTTGTAAGTCGATGTAGCATTAGATAGACCAAAAGAGCATTACTTGTAAAATCATGGTGCCCATACCGCGTTCTAAAAGCGGTGTTATGAATATCTTTCTCCACGATTCTTATTTGATGATAGCCCTCGCTTATGTCAATTTTTGGAGAAGAATCTTGTTCCTTGGAGCTGATCCATTATATCGTCTACTTGCTAACCTGCCGGTGGTTGATATACATCTTTTGACTTCCATCCTGGCCGAATGGATTCTAGCTCAAGCCACTTCTACAATTTCTTCTTGAGCACTGCTAACTCTTAAGTGCTCATTCTATAACAAGCTTTACTGGTTGACTCTGCATCTGGTGCAAGAGTATTTGGACACCTCCGTCTATAGGCCAAAAGCTCTCAAATCATCCGGTAATATATTATGGACTTTTGATTAGTTTTGCAATCGGCCTAAGCAACTGTTTGTAAATAGCTTCTTCCTTCTTACTCTTGTTGTCGGGGTGGACGGTTTCTAGCTGACGTATGTATGCGATCTCATCCCTCTTGATGCACTTAAGTAATTGCTTCTTCGACATACATTAGATGTCAGAATTTACTTGACTTAATTATGAAGTACTTGCCATTTGGTGCTAAGATAGACATGTCTTGCTTATGGTAATCACTTATTGCCTTGGCCGGCTTTAAATAATCCATGTCTATTATGAGGTTGTAGTTGCCGATGTCTCTAACTTTGGTGCCGATGCTTAACTTTTCTCTGCTTAAAGTTGACGTCGAACTTGACCCTTGTTCATTCGCTGTTGCTACTTGCTCAGCCTTGCCATAATTACTGGCCTAGATTTAGACTTAAGAGTCTTGATCTTAAAGATGTACGTCATCTAGGTAGTGCAAGGTTGCATATAAAGAATTATTTATATAAATTCGATAGTCACAAGCTTTTGTCGAGAGGACATTTCCTTTGGACACAAAAGACTATGCAATTAAATTGTTATTCCTGTTTTAGATTTAATCTATACTCTAGAATTCCCTCTTTCTTAATCATTACACTCTTGAAATAGTCCCACCTTTGAGTTGATGTCATCTAAGAAGTTGGCAGACTTGTTAGATTGCTTCTTGTCATCGGGTCGGATTATTCCTTATAGTGTGGAGGTACTCGTCATATACATGGTCAATGGTTATCCTATTATTGAATCCTTCTTAGCAAGGTGATCATGCTCACAAAGAGGTTTCAATATGTTGGATACCTATCAACAATTGTATATAATTTAAGTTACTCCATACGTTTTCCTTTCCAATCTTTGAGGCTCTGCTCAATTCTTGGGCCCATCCTTTCGAAAATGACAAAAGTCTACACGAAATTTCGTCCCAATCCCATCATGGATGCTATCATCCATAAGTCTAAGATATTCACTATTTGACTCTAGGTCCCCCCCAGCTTGTTAAAAAGCTGGTGTACTCGTTAGCCGTTGGAGTAGCAAATTGATGTTTCCTGATGTCGTTGGAAGGTCTGATCTCCTTGATTTTGCTGCATAATTCTTTCCTTGGCATTTCCCTTTTGTCAAACATCTTCTATTTGTGCTCCCTTCGATGTTGATGTTGACTTTTCTGATTTGGGGAGGTATGCATGCTCGTGAACTTGATGACGTAGTTGACGACGTAAGGTCCTGATGTGTCATCCCAAAATTTGAAGGTTATGTTCTCCCTTCTTTTCTTTTCAAGATTTAAATGTTTCCGCATCCATGTGCGAGATCTATGACATTGCAGTAGTCAATTATTTGTGGCGGTCTTTGGTCCCTCGTGGTGCTTCTTCTTGTTGCTACTTGGTCTCCAAGATTCTGAGGCTAGAAGAACTTCTTGATCTTTCCATACAGAGATGATGTTGTCGAGGTTGGTGTAACAACTTTGGATAATCGAAGCTGATGACGAAGAAGTCGGTTGCATTGTGGTCGTACTGCTATCCTTGGGCAGTTTGGCCTTAATGGCTTGTAATTCTTGATTACTCATAGCATCTCTGCTTGGAAACTAGATCAGACACTGGCATCGGCCTGAATGTCTGAGATTGATGCCCTTCCTAAGAGATGTATTCAGTCTTATCTTCTTAAAATCTCATTTTGTAACCAGTCGATGAAGTTATCTACTTGCTGGTGGCGGGACTGTAACAATAGTCGTCGATGTGGAGCCCTTTTCCAAGACAATATGACACATTGGAGAATATTTTTAACTAGGAAATATTCATCCCTTCTAATGTGATCAATGGTAATATTGCCCTGCTGCCCATTGGCTGTTGAATAGCCCTTTTTGGCAGCTCATTTGTTTACTCTTGATGTCTCAATCATCCTTCCTGTAGTCTGGCTCTCCTATTTTTCGACTTGATCTTTGGCCTGTGGAAGTTTCCTCCCTAATGTTGCCCTCTGCTTTCAATTCCTCGATGTTAATGAGCGACTCTCATGTTGAGGGGTCGAGGATCTGCAACAAGGGTTTACCTGGCCTATTTGTCTGCCCTAAGGTGCACTGAGCAATTGATACTACTACCAATAGTAATTATTTATGTCTACTGACTTTAGCGTTCTTGTATTTGTGATGCCCTGTATCTAATCTAAGCTCAAATAAACATCCTAGCATTTGGCACTAGGGTAATTTACTTATTTACTGTCATCGGTGACGGAGAATTATGTTTATGACCATACTTGGTGTGTTGAGCTGAAATACCTATGTAGAATGAATTTCTGGACAATTATCTATGATATCAAAGGTATGGCAGAAGACACTTGTTAATGGTGCATCTATAATGTGTGTTGGTGTGTCAGACCAGCGTATGGCACAATTTCTAAGCTGGGTTGCTACAAAAAAAGTTAATTATACTATCATTGTAGACAAGAAGACACTTAGCAAGATAACATCGATCACTAAGCTTAGATGAATGCAAATGCGGTCTCTATCTGGCTTTAGGATCTTGGTTGTAACTCTAAAAGACCTTGGATATCACTATTTTCTAAGATATTTAACTTAAATATAACTAAGGTTTACAATTTAAACATAAACGATGCCCGCCCTCAGTGGTTGGCACGGGGGGGTTTGGAGGGGTTCATCCCTGTGGGTGGGAGGTTCGATTCTGGATAACGCGGGAATTCTTTTAAGATGAGGTTCAAATGGATTGGAAAACTAGAATGGAGTGATTCAAGCTACTAGAATGCAGAGAAGATAGCTAGAATATGCATAGCAAACTTTTTACGTTTTCAAGCTCAAACTCGGTATGCCAGTCACACCGCGCGGATGGCTCTTCCGAGCCCCTCAGAACCCCATTTGGCGCGGTGTGCCCAGAATGGACTTTCTTGCCATAGTTGACTTTTCAAATTTTCATAAAATTTTAATTTTAACAAGTAATAAGACATCTTTATATAGTTTTAGAATCAAAATCACAAAATTTTTTAGATAATTATGTAACTACCTAGAACTTTGCCTCTCTAATTTTTCTTCTCGTACTCGATGTTTTGCTTCAGCTTATACAACTTCTCGCCTGTCTTGAAGTTCTTTGGTGGCTTGGGCCACATCAAGTATGGTGGCAGAGCATTTGGGTCCGACTGATATTCGGCTTCCTCACCCTATTTTTCTTCCTTCAGCCTCCTGCTCTAGGTCTTGTCGGTGTGGTTCTACCTTCTCCAACTCGTTTTCCTCCGGTTCGTCGTGTTGTGGTTCTCTAATGATCACGTTCTCCCTCTGCCGATCTGACGCCTTTTTGTGTGCTTCTCCCTTGCTTGCCTCTCTTCTTCCCATTCGGCAATTTTCTGCTTGCCTTTACTTTTCTTCTCTTTCGTACTCTTGCTTCTCCTGATGCTCTTCTTGCTGGAGTTGCACCTCTTGCTGCTGGAATTGCTTCTGCTGCTGCTGGGATCGCTCCTGCTGCTGAGATTGCTCCTCCTGCTGGGGTTGCACTGCTGCTGCTGGTCATCTTCAGAAGGGGACCGTACGATCTCCTTTTTCTTCCAAGTTTCGTGAGGATTCACATGAAGTGGTAAGCAGCTGCTCCTCCATAGAGTGACATGATTTGTCTGAAGAGCTGGAGTCGGCGCGAGTGCTTTAACATTGAGTCACAAGATGGGGCTTCCATTCTTCTTGGCTGCCTATTCGGTCCTCCCAAGAACTTGGATTCTTTGGTGGTGCCCTCTTCGAGAGTTCTTGATTGTTGACGATGTCTATTCGTCGATCTTAGAGACTGTTTATTCGGTGCGCACTCTCTGGCAGCTTCGAAGATTACTGCTAAAACGCCTTATAAGGGCAAAGGAGAGGTTTGGACTACAATTTGGGAGCTTCTAAGGAATAGGGGTTCTTCTTTAAACTTTTAAACTTCAATGATTATAACTATTAGTTATTAGTTAAAGTAGTTTCTCTAATTATTTAGCTACCTTTCAATATGTTTCTATTTCTTTTTGGCTAAATATTGATCATTTCGCGCCATTTTCTTTGCAAGTTTCGTATTGAGCGATTCCTCGTTCAATTTTTACTTGTAAGATGGGGCTCATGAACAACTTTGAGCTTAAATTTACTAGAAGGTTTCTTTTTACTCTGTCTTCAAATTTAGCTTACCCTAACAACTAGATCTAACTTGCTAACGACCTTCTAACAGTGGGGGAAAAAAAATCTCCCACCTTTTTTTGTTCATATTTGGGAATTACCCCCAATTTTTCTATTAGGCTAGTTAGCTACTTAGGGTAATGGTTAGCTCCTTGGTTGGTAAATTATGAGTCTACGCCATTTTTCACTGGGATCTTGGAATTGGTCGATTCTTCGACCCATTTTATGTGAAATTTGATGTAGATGCATAATTTCCACTCCAATTTTACTAGAAGATTCATTAGACTCATTCTTTATCCCCTTATCCAAAACTTAATCTAACTCTATGACCCTCCTATTGGGGAAAAAAATTTCTCCCACTATTCGAGGTTCCAGGTTGGAATTCCCATTCCATTCTTTTTTCTAGGTCAATTAGTCTATTAATTCAGGGATATGGTCAGTGCTAGTTCTTGGTCAACCAAGAACATGGCTCTGATACCATTGTGACACTCCCCGCACAATATACGGCATCTGCCGTATACTCCACGGAAAATCCCCCACCCAGTGTCGTCTACTGGATGGGCCCTCCATCTATCCCGTTCTGGGGATGGCCAAAACGGTAAGGGACACGGAGGTGTCTCGCGCGCCCGTCCCCTATGGGCTCCTAACACCAGCGGAAGCATATAAACTAAATGTCAGTACTAGCAACTAACAACAATAATAATACGTCTACCTCGAAGGGTAGCTCAATCCATCCATCCATAGAATCGTCAGAAGGATCAATATACCATAAAACAGGAAAGCTTCTACCCAAGCTCTGACTCATGGGGAAAGTATACTGACGGCTAGGGTCTCAAGATAGATACAGACGGAAGTATAAACAATGGCGGGGCTGGCTATAAGACAATGGCTAAGGGTTGACCACTCCATCCGCCCCTCCTGTGCATACTTTGCAGATGGGCTAAATCGAGCTATAGCGTGACTGTAGCCGCCGGATACGCAATCTCTTCGATTCACCCTAAGAGACTACTCCAGGTTGCATCTCCCTAGTCCGATGAGGCAAGGTCGGGTTACATCTTCCCTTCCCGGAAATCAATGATTTGATGGGCGACTAGAGGATCGTGGCGGCACACGTCCGTTCACGTCTTTAACCCCCCAAAAGCAAGAACCAGGCCGGCACCTGCAGCTCTTCAGGACCAGGGCGGCACCATTGATCCAGGGGGTGACGAACCCATGCCCGGCCCACACGAAGTGACCGACCATAGGCCTAGTGCGCTCCAAGTCCCCAGTAGCCGCGCTCAGCAGGGACTATTCCTCCATCTAGTCACTGATCCCGTTATATGGTGCTCAGTCATTCCATAACTCCCTTAGTCCGGTGGGCTCTATGCACAGGCCGCATATAATAGGTATTATGGGTCTATCTAGAAGCATCATACATAAGGCTGCTAGGTCTCTACCAAGGTGGTTAAAAAACCCGTTTTTTATTCATAAAAATCTTCTATAAACAATCCGTACGTACTCTAAAAGATTTTTATGGAATGAGATAGCCAAAAAAAAATAAAAAATAAAAAAATGCCCCTAATTTTTTTGTGCACATTAAGGTTTAGGGTTTGAATGTTTAGAATTAAGGTTTACAGGGGTTAGAATGTTTAGGTTTAGGGTTAGAATGTTTAAATTTAGGTTTAGAATGTTTAGGCTTACATTGTGTACACTTAGGTTTAGGGTTAGAATGTTGAGAATTTAGGATTACAGGTTTAGAATTTAGGTTTAGGGTTAGAATTGTAGGCTTACAGGTTTAGAATTTCATATTGTAATAATTTCTATAAAATTTGTATTCTAAGGATTTTTATATTTTTTTAAAAAACCTTTAAAAAATCTTTGCATACGGATTTTTAAGGTACGGATTTCTAAGTACTCAACTACCTTCTCTACCCCCCTTCCCAATACATGAGGAGCATAACAAGAGATCAACCATATCATATCCATAACATATGAACAATAAGAATAAGATCTAACCTAATCACATGAATCTAACTAGGGAGTTAGGGTTCATTGATTCGGCTCATGAGGTGAAATAGTGATTCTAGGAAGGCTCTACTAGAATACATGACTCTACTTCATCCCTATATAGCTGAAACTGCTTCAAAATACCTGCTCCTGACGCATTGCCTCCTGCTCCCAGAGTCTCCATCGATTCTTCAAGGTTCGAGATCACTGCAACTGAATCTAACACGTCCACGCTGCTTGGGCCGCTAAACCGTGCTATGCTGCAGCTTCTGGATCTTGATTCTGAACTTCGGGCGTGACAATAGCCTCAAGAGTGGGAGGAGCAAAAGTGTCTTCCGGTTTAGGTTTAGGTATTTATAGGCTAAGTTAGGGTTATGGTTGACACCTTGCCCAATGGGATGCGAACACGTGGTCGGTTACCCCAATCAGGTAGTGCCACGTGGAGATATCCTTTCCTAAGGTTAATCAAGTTACATTTTAATGTGACTTGAACCTACCTAATTGTCATATAAATCTAAATACAATGGATTTGTATGGTGACGTGGCCCAAAATATACGTATACATACCGTATATTTTAGGGGAACGTCACATTCTCCCCTCCTTAGAATAATGCTGTCCGCAGCATTAGAGTAAGGTTTTTCGAACCTGCATGAACTTATAAAAAACAATTATTACATTGAGATATTAGTGCTTATTTGAAATGATAACCTTCCATATATTTCATAAAGGTAGTTGTAAGAATATTCTTACAACTTATACAAAAACATTTATAAAGTTTATTATAAAGCATTATGAATTGGACACATCAATTCATAATTTAAGTTTAGGAGTTTATAGCTAGCTACAAAAATTTTAACTCCTAACTTCTCGTAATGCGCTCCCTCGATTGCTTGAATTCATTTCCTTGCAATGAGTAGCATATTACGTTAGTTTAGTTTATAATTTGTGGTTTTTAAGGGGACCACCCCCCTATTTACCTATTATACTTATACTATTTGCATACGATCATGGTCATACAGTTTAAGCTAAGAATCATTTAAGATGATTCTATCATTGCCCATGATAGTAGCGACCTTGTGCATGGCCTCCCCCACGTTGATCATGCACCCCCACTGTGCTTCATGGTTTCATGGTTTAAGCTTAGGAAACATGCAGTTGAATCCTTCATCGCCCATGATCACATTTATTTTACATGACCCCCACTATATGGTCATGTGCACTTGCAGTGCATGATGGCGTAGAGAACGTCATTTTGAAGATCTCATCATCGCCACACTCTCTTCTAGACTTATCTAAACCGCGATAATACATACATGCATACTTCTACATGACCCCCCTATGGTTATGCGCACTCACGGTGCGAGATGGCATAGAGAACACATAAGGTGATCCCATCATCGCCATAATACAATGCTTAAGCGTATGCATCTTAGCTAATCTAGGGTGCATACGCTTTACCTTTTAAGCGATAACATACCAAGACATCCACTATCTAATGGACCACTGGCGTCGACCGATTCGAAGATGACTTGGCCTTCAAATTGGTCCATAAATTGTGGATACTACCTTACTAATCTTGTTTCAACACCCCCGTTTCGTTTTCCACCGTCAAGTGTTTCCACTTGACTCTGTACTAAAGGAACTGAGACTTTCTTGTTTCTTAAGGTCTTTGACAAGAATATCTCGGAATTATTTCACTTTGTTCCTCAGTCATCTCTACTAAGGTTGAAGTCTCCAAAACCTCCTCTAGGTTTGGATTATGCCTCTTAAGTAGCCTCACGTGGAAGACCTTGTGAATTTTTCAGATGAGCGGGTAAGTCGAGTTTATAAGACTGATTCCCAAGTCGCTCGATAATCTTAAATGCCCGCGCCCATCCTGGAGCAAGTTTCTTACGATTGCTAATTCTGAGCTTGGCTTGCTTCAGTTTGACCTTGAGCCAAACTATATCTCGCAACAAACTCCCGAGGAGTTCTATGTCTATCAGCTAGACTCTTCTGACGTGCCCTTGTTAGTGGAAGATATCGTCACACTTCCTCTTCAAGCTGCTACATATCTACCAGAAGTTGTTGAGAAACGTCCACCTTGGACACCGGATTGTGCCACATGTCTAGGGACAAGTATTGCTATCGCTAATTGATCATGAAGGGAGACATCTTTGATGACTCCCGCCAGACTATTCTAGGCAATTCGGTAGGTGGATATAATCGGTCCCTTTGAATTGCTTATTCTGAATTTAGTTTCTCAACATGACCTCCCATACTTGCTCCCATATTTCGTTGGTCCATTGCATTGCTCATTTGTTTGCTGAACTCATCCATCACTTGAAGTTCATCACTTGGTACCGATGAACTTGAATCTTTATCGGAGACGATCGCCCGGGCATTTCATGCAATCTAAAAATTTCGCTTGCAATTTAGCAAGGCTGTATCTAGATCTGTGTTCATGGTTCGACATGGTGGACAATGTGCCATCTTTGATAACTTGTCGATCACTGCCATTAAGGCATGATGCCCCTAGCCGTTCGAGGAAGACTCGTAATGGAATCTATACTTACCGCTTTCCACTTGGCGCCCGGGCACCGCCAAAGGCTCCAAAAGCTCACGGATTGGAGTTGTTTCGCTTTTTGTTCTTTGGCACAACCGACTGCCGAATAGATGGCGATGGCATTCTTCATACCGGGCCAAAAGTAGATACTTCTACTCATGAAATCGGTTTGCAAAAAGATTGCATGGCCGACAGTAGGCTTATTATACGTGACATGTAAGATTGGCTTTCTTACTCTTGATGCTTCAGGTACATATGACTTATTCTTATGGTCTAGAAGATTGCCTTCCTTTTAAAAATTATTGAAGGTCTCTCTTTCTTATATATCCTTGCGCTCTTGCAAAGAGTAGCCCACTCATGGTTGAATTCCATGCTAGATGGTGTAGCTTCTTGTATCTTCTTGCCACAATCGCTTGATAATGTAAATAAGTCATTGCAAGCACACTTTGATCTCCAATGGTGGTGAGGAAGTGCATAAGCAGCCTCTGATCATTCCACCCTTGATGTTGCAAAAATGGCACTTCAAAACTTGATAAACAAGTGGTGCCATCTTTTAACTTCTTTAGGACTTTCCTCAAATGGAGTGCATGCTCCTCCATTGATTTGATGTAGCTGAACTCGTCTAAGTCTCTGAAGTTGTTGTTCTTCAATTGCTTGTAAGTCGATGTAGCATTAGATAGACCAAAAGAGCATTACTTGTAAAATCATGGTGCCCATACCGCGTTCTAAAAGCGGTGTTATGAATATCTTTCTCCACGATTCTTATTTGATGATAGCCCCTCGCTATGTCAATTTTTGGAGAAGAATCTTGTTCCTTGGAGCTGATCCATTATATCGTCTACTTGCTAACCTGCCGGTGGTTGATATACATCTTTTGACTTCCATCCTGGCCGAATGGATTCTAGCTCAAGCCACTTCTACAATTTCTTCTTGAGCACTGCTAACTCTTAAGTGCTCATTCTATAACAAGCTTTACTGGTTGACTCTGCATCTGGTGCAAGAGTATTTGGACACCTCCGTCTATAGGCCAAAAGCTCTCAAATCATCCGGTAATATATTATGGACTTTTGATTAGTTTTGCAATCGGCCTAAGCAACTATTTGTAAATAGCTTCTTCCTTCTTACTCTTGTTGTCGGGGTGGACGGTTTCTAGCTGACGTATGTATGCGATCTCATCCCTCTTGATGCACTTAAGTAATTGCTTCTTCGACATACATTAGATGTCAGAATTTACTTGACTTAATTATGAAGTGCTTGCCATTTGGTGCTAAGATAGACATGTCTTGCTTATGGTAATCACTTATTGCCTTGGTCGACTTTAAATAATCCATGTCTATTATGAGGTTGTAGTTGCCGATGTCTCTAACTTTGGTGCCGATGCTTAACTTTTCTCTGCTTAAAGTTGACGTCGAACTTGACCCTTGTTCATTCGTTGTTGCTACTTGCTCAGCCTTGCCATAATTACTGGCCTAGATTTAGACTTAAGAGTCTTGATCTTAAAGATGTACGTCATCTAGGTAGTGCAAGGTTGCATATAAAAAATTATTTATATAAATTCGATAGTCACAAGCTTTTGTCGAGAGGACATTTCCTTTGGACACAAAAGACTATGCAATTAAATTGTTATTCCTGTTTTAGATTTAATCTATACTCTAGAATTCCCTCTTTCTTAATCATTACACTCTTGAAATAGTCCCACCTTTAAGTTGATGTCATCTAAGAAGTTGGCAGACTTGTTAGATTGCTTCTTGTCATCGGGTCGGATTATTCCTTATAGTGTGGAGGTACTCGTCATATACATGGTCAATGGTTATCCTATTATTGAATCCTTCTTAGCAAGGTGATCATGCTCACAAAGAGGTTTCAATATGTTGGATATCTATCAACAATTGTATATAATTTAAGTTACTCCATACGTTTTCCTTTCCAATCTTTGAGGCTCTGCTCAATTCTTGGGCCCATCCTTTCGAAAATGACAAAAGTCTACACGAAATTTCGTCCCAATCCGCTATCATCCATAAGTCTAAGATATTCACTATTTGACTCTAGATCCCCCCCAGCTTGTTAAAAAGCTGGTGTACTCGTTAGCCGTTGGAGTAGCAAATTGATGTTTCCTGATGTCGTTGGAAGGTCTGATCTCCTTGATTTTGCTGCATAATTCTTTCCTTGGCATTTCCCTTTTGTCAAACATCTTCTATTTGTGCTCCCTTCGATGTTGATGTTGACTTTTCTGATTTGGGGAGGTATGACTTGATGACGTAGTTGACGACGTAAGGTCCTGATGTGTCATCCCAAAATTTGAAGGTTATGTTCTCCCTTCTTTTCTTTTCAAGATTTAAATGTTTCCGCATCCATGTGCGAGATCTATGACATTGCAGTAGTCAATTATTTGTGGCGGTCTTTGGTCCCTCGTGGTGCTTCTTCTTGTTGCTACTTGGTCTCCAAGATTCTGAGGCTAGAAGAACTTCTTGATCTTTCCATACAGAGATGATGTTGTCGAGGTGGTGTAACAACTTTGGATAATCGAAGCTGATGACGAAGAAGTCGGTTGCATTGTGGTCGTACTGCTATCCTTGGGCAGTTTGGCCTTAATGGCTTGTAATTCTTGATTACTCATAGCATCTCTGCTTGGAAACTAGATCAGACACTGGCATCGGCCTGAATGTCTGAGATTGATGCCCTTCCTAAGAGATGTATTCAGTCTTATCTTCTTAAAATCTCATTTTGTAACCAGTCGATGAAGTTATCTACTTGCTGGTGGCGGGACTGTAACAATAGTCGTCGATGTGGAGCCCTTTTCCAAGACAATATGACACATTGGAGAATATTTTTAACTAGGAAATATTCATCCCTTCTAATGTGATCAATGGTAATATTGCCCTGCTGCCCATTGGCTGTTGAATAGCCCTTTTTGGCAGCTCATTTGTTTACTCTTGATGTCTCAATCATCCTTCCTGTAGTCTGGCTCTCCTATTTTTCGACTTGATCTTTGGCCTGTGGAAGTTTCCTCCCTAATGTTGCCCTCTGCTTTCAATTCCTCGATGTTAATGAGCGACTCTCATGTTGAGGGGTCGAGGATCTGCAACAAGGGTTTACCTGGCCTATTTGTCTGCCCTAAGGTGCACTGAGCAATTGATACTACTACCAATAGTAATTATTTATGTCTACTGACTTTAGCGTTCTTGTATTTGTGATGCCCTCTCTGATCTAATCTAAGCTCAAATAAACATCCTAGCATTTGGCACTAGGGTAATTTACTTATTTACTGTCATCGGTGACGGAGAATTATGTTTATGACCATACTTGGTGTGTTGAGCTGAAATACCTATGTAGAATGAATTTCTGGACAATTATCTATGATATCAAAGGTATGGCAGAAGACACTTGTTAATGGTGCATCTATAATGTGTGTTGGTGTGTGTCGGACAGCAGATGGCACAATTTCTAATTTGGGTTGCTACAAAAAAGTTAATTATACTATCATTGTAGACAAGAAGACACTTAGCAAGATAACATCGATCCCACTAAGCTTAGATGAATGCAAATGCGGTCTCTATCGGCTTTAGGATCTTGGTTGTAACTCTAAAAGACCTTGGATATCACTATTTTCTAAGATATTTAACTTAAATATAACTAAGGTTTACAATTTAAACATAAACGATGCCCGCCCTCAGTGGTTGGCACGGGGGGGGGTTTGGAGGGGTTCATCCCTGTGGGTGGGAGGTTCGATTCTGGATAACGCGGGAATTCTTTTAAGATGAGGTTCAAATGGATTGGAAAACTAGAATGGAGTGATTCAAGCTACTAGAATGCAGAGAAGATAGCTAGAATATGCATAGCAAACTTTTTACTTTTTCAAGCTCAAACTCGGTATGCCAGTCACACCGCGCGGATGGCTCTTCCGAGCCCCTCAGAACCCCATTTGGCGCGGTGTGCCCAGAATGGACTTTCTTGCCATAGTTGACTTTTCAAATTTTCATAAAATTTTAATTTTAACAAGTAATAAGACATCTTTATATAGTTTTAGAATCAAAATCACAAAATTTTTTAGATAATTATGTAACTACCTAGAACTTTGCCTCTCTAATTTTTCTTCTCGTACTCGATGTTTTGCTTCAGCTTATACAACTTCTCGCCTGTCTTGAAGTTCTTTGGTGGCTTGGGCCACATCAAGTATGGTGGCTGAGCATTTGGGTCCGGCCTGATATTGGCTTCCTCACCCTATTTTTCTTCCTTGACCTCCTGCTCTAGGTCTTGTCGGTGTGGTTCTACCTTCTCCAACTCGTTTTTTCCTCCCGGTTCGTCGTGTTGTGGTTCTCTAATGATCATGTTCCCCCTCTGCCTAATCGGCTTTTTTGTGTGCTTCTCCCTTGCTTGCCTCTCTTCTTCCCATTCGGCAATTTTCTGCTTGCCTTTACTTTTCTTCTCTTTCGTACTCTTGCTTCTCCTGATGCTCTTCTTGCTGGAGTCGCACCTCTTCTTCTTTGGAATTGCTTCGGCTTCTTCTTCTTTGGGATCTCCTCCTTCTGATTGCTCCTCCTCCTTTGGGGTTGCACTGCTTTGCTCCGGGCTTCTTTGGTCATCTTCAGAAGGGGACCATACGATCTCCTTTTTCTTCCAAGTTTCGTGAGGATTCACATGAAGTGGTAAGCAGCTGCTCCTCCATAGAGTGACATGATTTGTCCTCAAGAGCATTGGAGTCGCAAGGAAAAGTGCTTCAACATTGAGTCACAAGATGGGGCTTCCATTCTTCTTGGCTGCCTATTCGGTCCTCCCAAGAACTTGGATTCTTTGGTGGTGCCCTCTTCGAGAGTTCTTGATTGTTGACGATGTCTATTCGTCAATCTTAGAGACTGTTTATTCGGTGCGCACTCTCTGGCAGCTTCGAAGATTACTGCTAAAACGCCTTATAAGGGCAAAGGAGAGGTTTGGACTACAATTTGGGAGCTTCTAAGGAATAGGGGTTCTTCTTTAAACTTTTAAACTTCAATGATTATAACTATTAGTTATTAGTTAAAGTAGTTTCTCTAATTATTTAGCTACCTTTCAATATGTTTCTATTTCTTTTTGGCTAAATATTGATCATTTAGCCATTTTCTTTGCAAGTTTAGGTATTGAGCGATTCCTCGTTCAATTTTTACTTGTAAGATGGGGCTCATGAACAACTTTGAGCTTAAATTTACTAGAAGGTTTTTTTTTACTCTGTCTTCAAATTTAGCTTACCCTAACAACTAGATCTAACTTGCTAACGACCTTCTAACGATTGGGGAAAAAAAAAAATCTCCCAATTTTTTTTGTTCATATTTGGGAATTACCCCCAATTTTTCTATTAGGCTAGTTAGCTACTTAGGGTAATGGTTAGCTCCTTGGTTGGTAAATTATGAGTCTACGCCATTTTTCACTGGGATCTTGGAATTGGTCGATTCTTGACCCATTTTATGTGAAATTTGATGTAGATGCATAATTTCCACTCCAATTTTACTAGAAGATTCATTAGACTCATTCTTTATCCCCTTATCCAAAACTTAATCTAAACTCTATGACCCTCCTATTGGGGAAAAAATTTCTCCCACTATTCGAGGTTCCAGGTTGGAATTCCCATTCCATTCTTTTTTCTAGGTCAATTAGTCTATTAATTCAGGGATATGGTCAGTGCTAGTTCTTGGTCAACCAAGAACATGGCTCTGATACCATTGTGACGCTCCCCGCACAATATACGGCATCTGCCGTATACTCCACGGAAAATCCCCACCCAAAGGTCGTCTCTTTGGATGGGCCCTCCATCTATCCCGATTACGGGGATGGCCAAAAGCGGTAAAGGGACACGGAGGTGTCTCGCGCGCCCGTCCCCTATGGGCTCCTAACACCAGCGGAAGCATATAAACTAAATGTCAGTACTAGCAACTAACAACAATAATAATACGTCTACCTCGAAGGGTAGCTCAATCCATCCATCCATAGAATCGTCAGAAGGATCAATATACCATAAAACAGGAAAGCTTCTACCCAAGCTCTGACTCATGGGGAAAGTATACTGACGGCTAGGGTCTCAAGATAGATCTGAGACGGAAGTATAAACAATGGCGGGGCTGGCTATAAGACAATGGCTAAGGGTTGACCACTCCATCCGCCCCTCCATGCATACTTTGCGGATGGGCTAAATCGAGCTATAAGCGTGGATCAGAGCTGCCGGATACATAATCTCTTGGATTCACCCTAAGAGACTACTCCAGGTTGCATCTCCCTGGTCCGATGAGGCAAGGTCGGGTTACATCTCCCCTTCCCAGAAATCAGTGATTCGATGGGCGACTAGAGGATCGTGGCGGCACACGTCCGTTCACGTCTTTAACCCCCAAAAGCAAGAAGGATCGAAGAACTGCAGACTCTTCGGGACCGGGCGGCACCATTGATCCAGGGTGGCGAACCCATGCCCGCCCACATGAAGTGACCGACCATAGGCCTAGTGCGCCCAAGTCCCCAAGATTATGACTTTCGGCGGGGACTATTCCTCCATCTAGTCATCGATCCCGTTATATGGTGCTCGGTCATTCCATAACTCCATTTAGTCCGGTCCGTTGGGCTCTATGCACAGCCGCATATAATAGGTATTATGGGTCTATCTAGAAGCATCATACATAAGGTGCTAGGTCTCTACCCCCCTTCCCAATACATGAGGAGCATAACAAGAGATCAACCATATCATATCCATAACATATGAACAATAAGAATAAGATCTAACCTAATCACATGAATCTAACTAGGGAGTTAGGGTTCATTGATTCGCTCATGAGGTGAAATAGTGATTCTAGGAAGGCTCTACTAGAATACATGACTCTACTTCATCCCTATATAGCTGAAAATCGCTTCAAAATACCGCCTCCCCGACGCATTGCCTCCCCGCTCCCGAGTCTCCATCGATTCTTCAAGGTTCGAGATCCAGAATTGAATCTAACATGTCCACGCTGCTTGGGCCGCTAAACCGTGCTATGCTGCAGCTTCTGGATCTTGATTCTGAACTTCGGGCGTGACAATAGCCTCAAGAGTGGGAGGAGCAAAAGTGTCTTCCGGTTTAGGTTTAGGTATTTATAGGCTAAGTTAGGGTTAGGGTTGACACCTTGCCCAATGGGATGCGAACACGTGGTCGGTTACCCCAATCAGGTAGTGCCACGTGGAGATATCCTTTCCTAAGGTTAATCAAGTTACATTTTAATGTGACTTGAACCTACCTAATTGTCATACAAATCTAAATACAATGGATTTGTATGGTGACGTGGCCCAAAATATACGTATACATACCGTATATTTTAGGGGAATGTCACATTCTCCCCTCCTTAGAATAATGCTGTCCGCAGCATTAGAGTAAGGTTTTTCGAACCTGCATGAACTTATAAAAAACAATTATTACATTGAGAGTGCTTATTTGAAATGATAACCTTCCATATATTTCATAAAGGTAGTTGTAAGAATATTCTTACAACTTATACAAAAACATTTATAAAGTTTATTATAAAGCATTATGAATTGGACACATCAATTCATAATTTAAGTTTAGGAGTTTATAGCTAGCTACAAAAATTTTAACTCCTAACTTCTCGTAATGCGCTCCCTCGATTGCTTGAATTCATTTCCTTGCAATGAGTAGCACATTACGTTAGTTTAATTTATAATTTGTGGTTTTTAAGGGGACCACCCCCCTATTTACCTATTATACTTATACTATTTGCATACAATCATGGTCATACGGTTTAAGCTAAGAATCATTTAAGATGATTCTATCATTGCCCATGATAGTAGCGACCTTGTGCATGGCCTCCCCCACGTTGATCATGCGCCCCCACTGTGCTTCATGGTTTCATGGTTTAAGCTTAGGAAACATGCAGTTGAATCCTTCATCTCCCATGATCACGTTTATTTTACATGACCCCCACTATATGGTCATGTGCACTTGCAGTGCGTGATGGCGTAGAGAACGTCATTTTGAAGATCTCATCATCGCCACACTCTCTTCTAGACTTATCTAAACCGCGATAATACATACATGCATACTTCTACATGACCCCCCTATGGTCATGCGCACTCACGGTGCGAGATGGCATAGAGAACACATAAGGTGATCCCATCATCGCCATAATACAATGCTTAAGCGTATGCATCTTAGCTAATCTAGGGTGCATACGCTTTACCTTTTAAGCGATAACATACCAAGACATCCACTATCTAATGGACCGCTGGCGTCGACCGATTCGAAGATGACTTGGCCTTCAAATTGGTCCATAAATTGTGGATACTACCTTACTAATCTTGTTTCAACACCCCCGTTTAGTTTTCCAATCCAAGTGTTTCCACTTGACTCGTACTAAAGGGCGAGACTTTCTTGTTTCTTAAGGTCTTTGACAAGAATATCGGAATTATTTCACTTTGTTCCTCGGTCATCTCTACTAAGGTTGAAGTCTCCAAAACCTCCTCCGGGTTTTGGATTATGCCTCTTAAGTAGCCTCACGTGGAAGACCTTGTGAATTTTTCAGATGAGCGGGTAAGTCGAGTTTATAAGACTGATTCCCAAGTCGCTCGATAATCTTAAATGCCCGCGCCCATCCTGGAGCAAGTTTCTTACGATTGCTAATTCTCGAAGCTTGGCTTGCTTGGTTTGACCTTGAGCCAAACTATATCTCGCAACAAAACTCCGAGGAGTTCTATGTCTATCAGCTAGACTCTTCGGACGTGCCCTTGTTAGTGGAAGATATCGTCACACTTCCTCTTCAAGTCGCTACATATCTACCGAAGTTGTTGAGAAGCGTCCACCTTGGACACCGGATTGTGCCACATGTCTAGGGACAAGTATTGCTATCGCATAATTGATCATGAAGGAGACATCTTTGATGACTCCTGCCAGACTATTCTAGGCAATTCGGTAGGTGGATATAATCGGTCCCTTTGAATTGCTTATTCTGAATTTAGTTTCTCAACATGACCTCCCATACTTGCTCCCATATTCTGTTGGTCCATTGCATTGCTCATTTGTTTGCTGAACTCATCCATCACTTGAAGTTCATCACTTGGCTACTGATGAACTTGAATCTTTATCGGAGACGACGCATACGGGCATTTCATGCAATCTAAAAAATTTCGCTTGCAATTTAGCAAGGCTGTATCTAGATCTGTGTTCATGGTTCGACATGGTGGACAATGTGCCATCTTTGATAACTTGTCGATCACTGCCATTAAGGCATGATGCCCCTAGCCGTTCGAGGAAGACTCGTAATGGAATCCATACTTACCGCTTTCCACTTGGCGTCTGGCACCGCCAAAGGCTCTAAAAGCTCCCGGGATTCGGAGTTGTTTTGTTTTTGTTGCTGGCACAACTGACCTGCCGAATAGATGGCGATGGCATTCTTCATACCGGGCCAAAAGTAGATACTTCTACTCATGAAATCGGTTTGCAAAAAGATTGCATGGCCGACAGTAGGCTTATTATACGTGACATGTAAGATTGGCTTTCTTACTCTTGATGCTTCAGGTACATATGACTTATTCTTATGGTCTAGAAGATTGCCTTCCTTTTAAAAATTATTGAAGGTCTCTCTTTCTTATATATCCTTGCGCTCTTGCAAAGAGTAGCCCACTCATGGTTGAATTCCATGCTAGATGGTATAGCTTCTTGTATCTTCTTGCCACAATCGCTTGATAATGTAAATAAGTCATTGCAGCACACTTTGATCTCCAATGGTCGGTGAGGAAGTGCATAAGTAGCTACAGTCATTCCACCCTTGATGTTGCAAAAATGGCACTTCGAGGTTCCAGGTTGGAATTCCCATTCCATTCTTTTTTCTAGGTCAATTAGTCTATTAATTTAGGGATATGGTCAGTGCTAGTTCTTGGTCAACCAAGAACATGGCTCTGATACCATTGTGACGCTCCCCGCACAATATACGGCATCTGCCGTATACTCCACGGAAAATCCCCCACCCAGTGTCGTCTACTGGATGGGCCCTCCATCTATCCCATTCTGGGGATGGCCAAAACGGTAAGGGACACGGAGGTGTCTCGCGCGCCCGTCCCCTATGGGCTCCTAACACCAGCGGAAGCATATAAACTAAATGTCAGTACTAGCAACTAACAACAATAATAATACGTCTGTAGCTCAATCCATCCATCCATAGAATTGTCAGAAGGATCAATATACCATAAAACAGGAAAGCTTCTACCCAAGCTCTGACTCATGGGGAAAGTATACTGACGGCTAGGGTCTCAAGATAGATACAGACGGAAGTATAAACAATGGCGGGGCTGGCTATAAGACAATGGCTAAGGGTTGACCACTCCATCCGCCCCTCCTGTGCATACTTTGCAGATGGGCTAAATCGAGCTATAGCGTGACTGTAGCCGCCGGATACGCAATCTCTTGGATTCACCCTAAGAGACTACTCCAGGTTGCATCTCCCTGGTCCGATGAGGCAAGGTCGGGTTACATCTCCCCTTCCCGGAAATCAGTGATTCGATGGACGACTAGAGGATCGTGGCGGCACACGTCCGTTCACGTCTTTAACCCCCCAAAAGCAAGAACCAGGCCGGCACCTGCAGCTCTTCAGGACCAGGGCGGCACCATTGATCCAGGGGGTGACGAACCCATGCCCGGCCCACACGAAGTGACCGACCATAGGCCTAGTGCGCTCCAAGTCCCCAGTAGCCACGCTCAGTAGGGACTATTCCTCCATCTAGTCACTGATCCCGTTATATGGTGCTCAGTCATTCCATAACTCCCTTAGTCCGGTGGGCTCTATGCACAGGCCGCATATAATAGGTATTATGGGTCTATCTAGAAGCATCATACATAAGGCTGCTAGGTCTCTACCCCCCTTCCCAATACATGAGGAGCATAACAAGAGATCAACCATATCATATCCATAACATATGAACAATAAGAATAAGATCTAACCTAATCACATGAATCTAACTAGGGAGTTAGGGTTCATTGATTCGGCTCATGAGGTGAAATAGTGATTCTAGGAAGGCTCTACTAGAATACATGACTCTACTTCATCCCTATATAGCTGAAACTGCTTCAAAATACCTGCTCCTGACGCATTGCCTCCTGCTCCCAGAGTCTCCATCGATTCTTCAAGGTTCGAGATCACTGCAACTGAATCTAACACGTCCACGCTGCTTGGGCCGCTAAACCGTGCTATGCTGCAGCTTCTGGATCTTGATTCTGAACTTCGGGCGTGACAATAGCTTCAAGAGTGGGAGGAGCAAAAGTGTCTTCCGGTTTAGGTTTAGGTATTTATAGGCTAAGTTAGGGTTAGGGTTGACACCTTGCCCAATGGGATGCGAACACGTGGTCGGTTACCCCAATCAGGTAGTGCCACGTGGAGATATCCTTTTCTAAGGTTAATCAAGTTACATTTTAATGTGACTTGAACCTACCTAATTGTCATACAAATCTAAATACAATGGATTTGTATGGTGACGTGGCCCAAAATATACGTATACATACCGTATATTTTAGGGGAACGTCACAGTAAAGATGTCTGCAACCTGATCATTAGTGCTAATGTACTTCATTTCAATATATTCCTTAGCTGCCAAATCCCTGATAAAATGCATATTCAACTCAATGTGCTTGGTCCTCTCGTGCTCTACTGGATTTTTAACAATGGCTATGCAACTTTGGCTATCAGTTAGAATAATTGTTGGCTTAACTTGGGTGCACTTTATTTCTTCAAGCAATCTTATAAGCCAAATTACTTCTTTAGCCACTAAAGATGCTCAGCATATTCAGCCTCTGCAGATGACATGGCTACTGCATTTTGCTTTTTGCATTTCCAGCTGATAACTCCTCCTCCCAAATAAATTACAAACCCTGAAGTGGATCTTCTTGCACTTAAGTCACCTCCCCAATCTGCATCACTGTATGCATGTAGATTGAGATCACTAGAATTAAACATAATTCCATGATGTTTTGTACCCTTAAGATACCTTAAGACTGGCTGCGAACCAATGAATTTGGCTGGGATTATGATTCCTCCTACTCAAAATATTCACAATATAAGCAATGTCTGGTCTCGTATTATTTGCAGGTACAACAAACACCCTACTAGTGATCTGTAAGGCACCTTTTCCATTTCTTCTTTCTCATATGCATTTGATATCTATGCTTTCGCAAATTTTTGCAATGATTCAAGCATTCCATGCTGCTAGCAGCCATGATGCAATCATCAACATATAGGGCTATTATGCAATAAGCATTGGCATACTGATATTTATACATGTTTCCATCATTTTTAAAATTTTCAAATCCTTGCTCCCTTAAAAAGTTATCAATACAGAGGTACCATTCCCTTGGTAACCGTTTCAGCCCCATAAACTGCCTTGTTCAGTTTCCAAACCTTATTGGTTCCAACTTCAAATCCAAGAGCTTGCCTCATAAAGATGTCTTCTTCTAATTTAGCATTCAAGAAGGCAGTTTTTACATCCATGTGATGTAATTCCAAGTTTAAAGCATTAGCTAAATCACTAAAAGTCTTAAACTGGTAAGCTTGACAATAGGAGAGTATGTCTCATCATAATCAATTCTTTTTTTCTGAGTAAACCCTTGTGCCACAAGTCTTGCCTTAAATTTTTTACTTCCATCTGCATTGTTCTTCACCTTAAATAGCCATTTGCTTCCAATAACATTATGATTAGCAGGATAATCTACTATATCATAGGTCTGAGTTTGTTTGAAAGATTCTAGCTCATCTTTCATTGCAGCTATCCATTTGTCCTTGTCTCCACAAACTAGAGCATCCTCAAATCTTTGAGGAGTTTCTACATCTTCCATTATTGCCAAGATCTGATCATTTACATGACATAATTGTTCCAATCTTTTGGTTTTTCCAGCTTCAGTTCTTCCATATTCATTGCTGTCAATTCTGGCCTCCTCAATTAATTTTTCTGTTTGAGTCTTTCTTCTTTTGATGACTTGCTCAGTTTGCACACGGTCCTCTTTCTCATGTTCAGTTAATGGTTCTTGGTTTGCTATATTTTCTTGTCTCAAATTATTATCCTCTGTGATCTGCCCTTCACTCCCATCATTGGATTCTAGATCAACATCAAATGTTACCCTTTTGATACCCTGTAGACCATTTACCTTTTCTTCCTTTTTCCTTAGTCTGTCCTTGTAAAGAGTCTCCTCATCAAAAATTACATCCCTACTAATGATGATCTGCTTTGTACTTGGTACAAAAAGTCTATACCCCTTTGATTCACTATCATACCCTACAAGATAACCAATTTCAGATTTGCTGTCTAATTTCTTCCTTAGCTCTGATGGAATATGTGAGTATGCCAAGCAACCATAGGCTCTGAGCCAACTAAAATCGATTTTTCCCTTTGAATTTGACCAGAGGAGTTGAGGCACATTACCCTTTAAAGCAGCACAAGGCAATTTATTTTGTATTATTATAGTTGTTTTGAGAGCTTCCTCCCAGAGATAGTTTGGCAAGCCACTGTGTTTAATCATAACTCTTACTGCATCCATTATGGTCCTATTCTTTCTCTCTGCTACTCCATTCTGCTGAGGACTATACCTGCATGTAAGTTGCCTTTTGATACCATTGGCAATGCAAAAAAGTTTGAATTTGGTAGACAAATATTCTCCTCCTCGATCTGACCTTATACACTTCACTTTTAGACCTGTTTCTCTCTCAACCTCTGATACATAGTGTTTCAAAGCAGTCAAAGCCTGAGATTTTCTTTCAAGACAATAGCTTCTACACATCCTACTATAACCATCTATAAATGTTATAAAGTATCTCTTGTTAGATCTGCCCCTCACACTTAGTGGACCACACAAATCAGTATGAACCAATTCCAAAACTTGACTTGCTCTACTTTTAGTCTTCTTGAAAGGTAGCCTATTTAATTTCCCCAACATGCATCCTTCACATATGATTTTTCTGTTTGCAAGTTTTTACAATCAATACATCCTTGCTTTGCCAATACTTTTAGATTATTGCAGTTTGTATATCCCAACCTATTGTGCCACAGTTCAGTTTCAGACATACTAACACAATTCACACTATTATAACACTGATTTTCCATTTAGAATAAATTGCCACATCTTTTTGCAAAGAACTTCAATTCATTGTCAAGATAGATTCTACATCCTTTTGAGTCAAAGTTGACTCTATATCCTAAGTCAACAAGCTGACTTACAGAAATTAAATTCTTGACTATGCAAGGCACACACAAAACATTCTCAATATCTACTATCTTTCCTTCTAAATCCAGCAACTGCAATAGGCCTTTTCCTTCTATTTGCAATAATTCTCCACTTCCAACTTGAATATTTTTTGAACTTGCTTTGGAAACATTCTTGAGCAGGGTAGATGAATGCACTACTGATCTCTCAGCTCCACATCAGGGTTTTTGTTAGGCTCTATTTTCTTATCTATAATAGATAATTCAAGTTTTACCTCATTTTCATCTTCAACCTCTGATTTTTCTCCTTCATTATGCTCTCGGGCCATGTGTACTCCAGCTGGTCTTCTGCCTCCTCTTCCCCTGTTTATATTTCTTCCACCTCCACTTTCCCTTCCCTTGCCTCTGCCTCTGCCATACTCCTTTGGTGTTGCACATTTAGATGCTATGTGACCTTTGCCTCCACAATGATAGCAGATCAACTCATTCTTGAGCTTAGGACAATCTCCCTTAAAATGGCCAGGTTCATGACAATGAAAACAATTTCCTTTTGTTTGTTTAGCTTTGCTAGTAGCATATAAAATCTCACTGGTATGACCTGGCAATTTTTCTCTGCTCAAATTCTGTTCTTAGAACATTTTCTGCATCCTCTCTGTTTTTACTCATGTTCCTTATGAAAAGAGCTAGATTTTGATTTTCACGGATTGCTCTAGATATTTGTAGTACTTGACTTCTTTCTCATACATGTACCCCTGCTCATGCGAGGTCAGCTATTATATTATCAAATTTATTGAAGAATTCGGATACATCTTCATCTTCTTGAAGTTTAAGACCTCTCAACTCATTTTCAAGAAGATCTATTTGGGATGATGTTTTCTGTTCGTAATGCAATAAGAGAAAAGACCACATTTCCTTAGGAGACTTATTTCTAAGTTTGAGTCTTATTATTGGACTCACCTTGCAAGTTATAATTCCTTGGGCTTCCTTCACTTTGGCATTCACTGACCTTCCTGCTGCATCTAGACCAGATGTCTCTCTTGCTAAGCCTTCACCTGCATCATTAGTTCCAGCATTAACAGACATCTCTGATACAGACCTTATCTGTGCACTTCTGACAATCCCCATGCCTTCAACAACTCCTTCAGGATCAACAAGATCCCATAAATCCTCGACTTCCAATACATGCTTAATGGAGTCCTTCCATATTTGGAATCCAGGACCTCCCTGATACACCTCTACTGTGGCAAGCAAACTTGCTCCAAACCTGCTAGACATTGCAACAACCTTGTTCTGCAATCACATTAGCTCTGATACCAATGTTAATAAACTTGAGACACTTGAATTGTTTGCCTTAGATCAACTAGATATTCAAATTAGAGACTTAGTAAACCATTGAATATAAGGTCATAATCTTATTCAATTAAACCTTATAAAAACAACGAGTTACTGTAGCAATGGTCTATAGAACCAAATGAACAGTAAACACAAGAAAATGCATTCAAACTTCCTTCTTTATTTGCCTCCTTTATCACAGATCCGGCATGCTTTCTAATCGTCTAATGAATGGTTATGTACAGGGTTATTTCCAGAGTTCAGTTTCGGCCGATCCGGTGTCGGTTTAGCTTGATCTGATCATATTTAGACTGTCAACTTTCCTTCTATATTTTCGGCCATCACCTCTTGCATATCCTTCGATCAATATATCATTATCCCTTAAATAATAAAATATCAACCTTTAAGACCTAATATATAAGTCCCTTTTAAACAACCATTAACCTTCACCTTTAAACTTGGCCATGGTGCTCTTTGAACCCTTTCTTTATGAACTTAACTATGAAGATCTGTTCATGCCTTATTATTGCACTGTGTAGATACTTGACGATGAACTGTATATCTATACTGCATAATGTTCTTGCCCTTTTTCTTGAATAGTTCCATAAGCCTACAGGAATATGTGATGACTCATGATAATATTCTAACACTTCTTAAGCATGTTGGTGCTAGGTTGCTAGGTCCGTTACAGGTTAAGACGAAAGCAATGCCACACCACAGTGTGAGAGCTTATTCGCATGAGACAGAGTTTGTGGCTATTTTTTCCCTAATGCTCAGAGTTTGAATTAGCAAAAGCACCAAGTTAGAAGCTTCCGACATGTCTAGAAAGACGACTTTTTACTTTTTGTATTTCACTTCAGAAAATTTCAACATTGTCTATATGGGCAAGCTCGGATTTCTTTGTGCAATAAGTGACGTTAAGACGAAAGCAAACCAGCTCCATGCTGATACAGGGCCCTCCACATATCACTGCACCCGTAACGAGTCCCAGTGGGAAGAGTGAAGGGGTCATTTTACCCCGTCTCCCTCAGGGTCTACCTAGCTGCGGAAGCGTAAACATACATGTCAGTACATAACATCATCACATATCCACCTCGAAGGGTGGTACATCAACATCTGCATAGACAAAGATCAGCACAATACATATGGGTTCCTACCCAAGGCTCAGACTCCAGGGAATGACTGACGGCTTGGGTTTTTCCATTGTTCTAATTATCGAAGCTTTTCAACTATTTTATGGAAAACCCTCGAAACCCTGTTCAAAATCTTTAAAGAGGAAAATACAGCATGTTCTCAGTTTATACCTTCAAAAATATGGCGAACGTATCGCTCCAAAACTACAAAGATATTGTTGAAGAAACCTAAAATAGAAAATTGGCTCGAATCATGCAATTCCGCACTCCATTTGCTTTGTCATTCCCCTATTCTTGGATTCGGGCCCTTAAGGAATAATTTAAGCCTAAATTCAAAGCCTAAGATGTTGGAACTACAATTTTGAAAATATATACAGGGATTATCATGTTGCAGACTTTTTGAAGGCCTAGGCGATCAAGACCCTCCTACTTATTTGTTGAACAGGAAGATCTCTGAAGCATCTAGAGCATTCCTCAGTTAGGTCTACAAAGATCTGATTGAAATTCTCATTATTTTGACATTCTGTGACATGTTTATGACCTTTGATGTTGTTTGACGTACTGATTAACCTCGCAACAAAGATATTATGATCCTATTACCTTCATATCAATGAAAATTGGCTTTTAAGTTGCAAAAAATGATCTCTGATACAAATTCTACCATCTTGTCTTCACAAAACATTTACAGTAAAATCCCCCTTATTCCCAACCAATTTTAGACTAGTTGCCATCTTTTGTTACACCATCTAGCACCTGTGTGCTTTAAAAAGACCAAAAAAGATCCCTTGCAAACTCGAGTTGCAAATTTGAGCATTCTGTCTGTGAGCATTCTTGACCTTACTTCCCAAGGTTCAAATCAATGTTTGATCACTTGCCCCTATCAAGATTAATTTTGCCACACAATAGCTTTGATATTTCTCAAAAAGCTCTTCTGCAACTCCAAAAACCTTTTTTCTGATCACTGTTTTGATCATTGACTGTTATTGACCAAATTTTGGCCGAGTTTGAACTCGAATAACTCCCAGATCAGAGGTATGACTTCGTCAAAGATTTCACCATATCCTTCTTGCAATGTTTCTCTGCAAGTCTAAGAAGTCAAATCTAAAAAATCAATCCATTTATGCAAACCACCTCGACTTGAGTACTGCTACCAGTTTCTAGAAATGGGAAAGGTATGAACGCTTGATTATTTTGTTGAAATTTTCTTGTATCAACTAATCACCTCAAGTGATCTGGAGATTTTAACCTCAACTTGAACATAGTTTCAAGTTGGCTTCTTGTGTTCGACTCTTCAAGCTAGGTTGAGGGTCAATAGTCTGGTCGAAATCAATTCCAGAAATTTGTCTAACCCCTTTGGCTACAAAATGGGCTTTCAAGTATGATATTTCTCCAATAGAGTTATATTTAAGCTTGAACACCCATCTGGATCCAAAAATGATGATTTCCAGGCCTGAAAAACAACACTCCAAGTATTGGCCTCAAGAATTAAATCATATTCTTTTCTCATGGCTTCCAACTATTGTGACTTTTTGGGTGTGAGCATAGCTATTTCATATGATATTGGCTCAATATATTACTCAGAAATGTGGAATATATCATCCTCTTCCCATACAGATAGTCTTCGAGCTCGAAGAGGTCTACATGGAACTGCAATAGACTGAGATACAACAGGGGGTTCAATACTAGAGTTTGAGGGCAAAGGATCTTCAACATGGCACAGGATCTTCAGGGTTTGAAGGTTCAGGTACAGTAGCATTGACTCATGAGGGAGTTTCTTCTTCAATCATAATAAATGAAGGTGGTGGAGTAGTGACAGAGAAACATGACTCAAACTCATTGAAGGATGCATGAGCAGTGATCAATAGGGTCTTTGATGTAGATCACCTATAGGCTTTTCGAGTAGCATAGTATCCAATGAACATGAAGCCATTGATTTGGCAGAAAGTTTTGCCTAATGGAGGACAAGTGCAAAAGCAAGGCATCCAAAAACTTATAAATGCTTTAGACTTACAGATCTTCTTGACCAAGCTTCTTCTGGTAGCCGATTGTTGATGCCACTGTGAGATGCTCTATTTATAAGATATACTGCAGTAAGAACAGCTTCTGCCCAAAATTCTGCTAGAATTTGTCGAGCACTGAGCATAGTTCTTGCCATCTCAATGATAGTCCTATTTGCATGCTCAACTCTGCCATTTTATTCAGGAGTATAGGGAGTTGTGATCCGATGTTCAATCTCTTCTCTTATGCAGAAGTTTCTGAATGCATTTGATGTGAATTCACCTCCGTCATCACTTTTCAGAACACCTAGTTTGTTACATGTAAACCTCTCTGCTTACAAAAGAAAAGTTGTGGATTTTGTGAAGGCCTGAGTCTTGTTTTGAAGCATATGTACAAAATGTTTTCTAGAGTAATCAACTAGGATCAATATGAAATATCAAACTCATTGCATAGTTGAAGGCTTGAACTCCTTGCAGAGTTGAATTCTTGATTGAGCCGCACAAGTCAACATGAAGTAACTCAAGAATTCTAGAGGCTCTAGCAAAGGCAGAAAAAGAGGCTCGAGTAATTTTGTTTTCAAGACAATGGTTGCATGGCAAGGTAGAGGAGGACTTATTAGGTAAGTACCTTTTATGAATCAAATGGTCCATTCGTGCAGACGAGATATGACCAATTCTAGAGTGCCACAAGGCTTGGGGAGTATTCAATACCGCAAGATTCACGTCTTCAAAAATATTTGCAATTTGGTAGAGGTGCAGCAGGCGTATTACTACCCAGATTAACCCCCTCTCCCCACCCTGAAGGGCTTTCAAGAGAAAACCGTGGCAACAATAAGATTGCTGACAAGCTGTAAAAATATATGAAAAGTAGGGATGGCTAAGGCATGTCGCCTTCTACTACTGCAACAAGTCTCTGCAGCATTTTCGGCCTTTTTGAACAAGGGACTAGTAACAGGAAAGGCTATACATCCAACATTCATGTTCCGATGGTCACCCGTCAAGTTTGCATGCTCCTCTCCAACTAGTCTCTATATTCTTGCCAATATGGAAAATCCTAATCCATTTGCTCCATATTTTAGAGATGGTTCCATGCCGCTAGTTCCTTACACATTGCTGCATAATCCAGTTGCTCCATATCTTAAAGATGGTTACATGCCTCTACTTCTTCTCACATTGTTAGAATGCAAATGCCAAGTTCCAGTCCAGAACATCCTGTTAAAATGGAAAAAACTTGTTTAACCCCTCTCTCTTCATCTTCAACAACTATCGAGATGCGCCCGTGGTTCTGGCAAAATATTAGGGACCATAATTTTTTTATAAAATTTTGCCTAAAATTAACCATTGTTAGTGTTTTTTTTTTTGAAGAATTGTGTGATCAATATATTAAAAGAATGGTAATGTTACAAAGCAAGTGAGGAGGAAGGAGAACTGCCCCAAAGAGACAGCGATATCTCGACACTCCACAACAACCTCACAGAAAAACTGCAACTCTACTGCTGTACAAACTGACCATCACCATCTACAACACCCAAGAAGTCCCGCCAAATGGCAAACTTCCGCTCTACTAATCCCGTGAACACCAGAAAGCTTTGAAATAGCTTGTATCTGAGTCGAGGAATCAGAGAGGCTCGGTCTTTGAATCCCCCGAAAGATCCACAGCCGCCGCTTCCAAATCAGCCACACCAACCAAGCCACGATAGATGCAAGGCTTTGCTGCCGCAAGCGGCCAAGCACCGAGGATACACATGAAGCAAAGAATCGGTGGCTAGTCAATCTCACCTGAAACAGAGCCCTAACCCAATCCCAGACAGCATGCAAATGAGGGCATAAAACCAGACAATGCTCCACAGTCTCACGATGAAGGCCACAACAAGGGCAAAGAGGGCTCACACCCAGCCTAAACTGACTCCCAAGGGCATTCACCACGATCTGGCGGTGCACCACCGCCACGAAGCACCCTAACCCGGTGGGGAAGTGAGCTCCATGTCCACGTCTAAACCGAAAGCCATCGAGAACCGGAAGCTGCGAGAGACCACTTGCACGAAGGGGGATTATGTGTCATGAATAGCCAGCATCCGATAACAAGACCGCACAAAACAAGAAGACACAACATCCGGATGAACCTTCCAAACCTGCACCACCACATCATCCTGAGGGACTATAGGTATGTGTAGCGGAATACTCCCCGCCACTTGTTTCCTAGATAGCGGTCCACGCGCCTCAGCGAAAAGCGAGCTCGAAGAACTCCCACGAAGCTAGCTGACCACCCCAATACCAATCCTCCAAGGTGAGCCACAGCAGCTCGCCTCCAACGGGCTCAAGCGTCCAGAGCATGCACGGTGGCAGCCAAGAGCAAGTGCGCAGGGGGTAGAGGAACCCACAAGAAAGGAGAAGAGTGGTGATAAATTGAGGCATAATCTAGCTGGAAGAGCACACGCACATGATCCCAAGCCCGCAGCACCCCCGTGAGAAAAGGGGATGCATGTGGGAAGGGCCGGAGACCATACAACTGTGCCCAGGGCAACTCCACATGCATAGACGGCTTCCCAAACGCCACACAATGGCGAAAAGACTGCAACAACAACGCCGCACCAGGAGAAGATGCTCCATCCTGCAAAATGCTCCAAACAAACTTGGAGACCAACACCTTATAACTATGCAGTGCCAAATCCAGAATGGCCAAGCCCCCATCCTCCCGGGGGCGGAGACACTTCCACCAAGCCACTTTAACAACCGCCCCTTCATCATCCCCGCCCCACACAAAATTTGAACAATCTTATCCAAAGCACGTATCTTACTCTCGGGAGCTAACATCGCGAGATCTTTGTATACACATGAGTGCTACAAAGCACCGACTTGGCAACGGTGATCCTACCGCCATGGACAACTTGCTACCCTTCCACCAATTGAGGTGTTTCTGCAACCCCTGCAAAATCTCATCCCACACCCTCCCCATGGAAACATCCCCTCCAAAGGGAATACCCAACATCTTAGTACACACATTACCTGGAAGCACCTTCCAAGGGAATAGAGCCAAACAAGGGGGAGGTCGAGTCACTGGGCCCATAATGCGGAGCACTTACCCCAATTCGGAAGAATGCCCGAGGCCAAGGAGAAAGTAATCCAAACCAAACCCTTCACATTCATAAATTCCTCTCTTACGCCACCAAGAAGAGGAAAGTGTCATCGGCAAACTGGTTAATAATCTGCTGGCTACCATCCTGCATCGAAGCCCATCCACCACCCCCTCCTCCCTGCGGACTAAAACAAGCGAGGCGGTGCCTCGCCACAATCGTAAACAAAAGCGGCGCCAAAGGGCACCCCCGACGCACCCTACGCCTAAGGAAAAAGGCGGAGGGTTCACCCCGCACACCACCGTAGCCCGTGGCTGACCTATGCGACTTCATGATATCTCAGTAAAAGCGTGGACCCATGTTTCAACGCTAACATCATGGCAGACAAGAACTCCCAACGGACACTATCGTAAGCTTTGGCAAAGTCAAGCTTAAGATAGGCAATGGCTTGACCTGTTCTCCTGGCCCAATAAAGGCCCTCATAAGTTGCGGCAACATTAGTCAAAATGTTCCTCCGGGGACAAACCGGTGATCGCACCTTACTAATGGAAGAAATCAACACCGGCTTCAACTTCTCGCGGGGCTTTCGCAATAATCTTATACACAGAGGACAAGAAGGAGATAGGCCTCCAATCATTAATAGTAGAAGGCTTCTTAACTTAGGAATCAAGGAAATGCATGCGGTATTCAAGATCTTATCCATTTGAGAAGATTGCAGCAACTCAAGATACACCTGGTACACAGACTCGCCAGCCCACTCCCAATAAGTCCGAAAGAACTCCACGGGGAATGCCATCCAGCCGGGACATTTATCCTTGCCCATGCACATACATGCCTCGCTAAATCCTCTCGGGAGAGCTCACGCTCCAAGCTCTCCCCGATTTGGTGAGGCAGAATAGATGGCTTACTGGGCCCCAAAACAAGCTCCTGCATCTCCCGCTCATAGGGAAGAGTGCTTGTGCCACGAAAAACTCGAGAAATGAGCATGCACATACCCTCTGCAAATCAGCGGGATCCTCCAAAGTCCGGCCATCGAGGGCAAAGCAAGGAACGCCATAGATCTTTCATGATAGTATTTGCCCTAGCCGCTCTGAAGAACACCGAGCGAACTTGTGTCCCCTTCTTCAACTGGGTAAGGGGGCCGCCTTCACACGCGCCTCGCACTTTAACCTGCTCTAGAGCAACAATGTCTTTGCAACACCGCATTCTCCCTAATGCCATCGAAGGTCTGGCGGCGAATCTTCTCAACTCGATAGAGACCATGCAACTCCTGCCGCTCTGGCACTGCGCGGCGCCTACCAAAGACCTTGGCAAAGCGGCTTCACCACGGCAACGCGGTCACCATACCGGACATACCCGCCGGAGATGAAAAGGTATCAAGCCACAACTCGGCACTGGGCGAGAAATGCGCATCGGCCGGCCGGGTGTTCAAGCGGAACACCGATCCTAGAGGGCGAGAGCAAACCGCACCTTTGGACACAACACGAGGGTAATGATCAGAAATGGAGGTAGACAGAATGTTACTCCGGCGCAAAGAGGGCACACCATCCAGTGCGCATGGGGAAGCATAGCACCGGTCATGCCTATCATACGCCCGGCCCGCACCAACCACGCCTATTACAATAGGTGAAAGACAAGTCCCGGGGACCTCAACCAAGGCCAAATCACGCAACAAACGAGACCATCGGGTCCCTCTCAAACCCATGCACAACACGGGTTCCGAACCGCAGGCGATCCTCTACTGGCTCTACCATATTGAAGTACCCTAACGGCAACCAAGCGACACGCAACCCACCAAGGGCTCGCCCAACTTATTCCTGGACTGTGGCCCACAAAGCACCCCGCTGAGAAGGCTGATTAGAGGCATAAACATTAACAATCCCCCACTCTTGCCCTCCCTCCAACCACTTAATTATTGCCCACCGACCAAACACATGCTGGCTGCAGTGCGTGACACGCACATCCATCCTCCAAGCAATAAGAGTACCCCCACTAGTCGCCCGGAAGAAGAAGCAATAGAGGCAAGCGCCTACCAACCATATTCATGAGCACTGGACATATCACCCCTGTGACACTTATGCTCCTGAATGCAAACAATATCGGGCCGCAAGCGCGAAGTGCCAAAGAAACCGCAGGCCCTCTTACTACTAGAGGACCGCACCCCACACATTCCAACTAAGGATCGACCTATTCATCCCGGAAGGAGAAGTGTCAACCCCACATGCCTACCCACCGGGCCATCAGCCCACTCCACGAGTCATCATCTAGAGCCGGAGGATTAATCACGGCAATGTGACCCACAGTCGCGCTACGTGACATTCCACTTCCAACACGTGTTGGAAGTCCCCCCGGCACCTCCATAGAGTCATGGGCCACACTAGTCTCTACCTCCAACCGGGCTGCTCCCGCCACCTCATGCTCAAAGACATACCGCCTTCTGGGACATCCCCAGCGGGGAGCCCCGGCCCCTCCCACGCCCGCCCCTCGGACCTAGCCACAACCAAATCATCCGAGCCCTCCCCGAGCCATCACGCCCCTAGCCCCGCCATCCAATGGGCAGCCAGCAGCAAGCCTGCCCCGCCCTCGTCCCACACCACCTCTCCCAACCACACCACCTCGTCCAACTCCACTCACCGCACCACGGAGTCCTCTACCTGTTGCCTCAGGAACAGAGGAATCCTGGGCTCCTGCATAAGCACCCGCAACCCCTACCACATCACAAGCACCAACAGGATCCTCAACAGGGTCAGATGGTAGCACAATAGATGGAAACATCCGCCTGATCTCAGAGCCATTCAAAAGCTTCAATCGGAAGAGAAAATGCCAAGGACCACTACGCACTGGAAGAGAAGTGGGCACAGGCTGCAAAGCAGGCAGAGCAACACAGATCTTGGGGACCTGCACAATAGAATGAGCCAAATATACACCCAGGCCATTAGCCATAGAAACCAAGAAATCAGGCACCATCAGATCAGGAGGAAGATCTTGAATCTGGAATCAACACGGGATTTTAACCGCTGTCAAAGAACTGGTGGACATTGCCGGAGTATAATACTGATACAACACATAAGATTCACCCAAAGTATCCACCCCCCGACTAACCAATTGCCGCACGTAAGACTCAGCCTCAAACATGATTATGAAGAAATTATTTGGTAGGAATTTCAGAGACTGATACCTGGGCAAACCAATCCGTCTCAGATGTCCGGCAAGCCAAGAGCTAAACCTCCTCGTGTCCAATATGTAACCCGTGAAGTAGCCCAATACTGCAAATGAAACTAGATTCTCAACCATTGTTAGTGTTTTCAATATCCTTTCCTTTTAAATTGTAGGCTGATGTTGCAACCTTAAGTCTCATCAAGAGATTATAACAAATGGAAAATTAGGTACAAAAACGTAAATGTCACATGACCAATAACCTTTTTTCACCATGCAAATTTTCAAGAGTTTAAGAGAATCTAAAAAACTCCAGGGAAACTTGAAGTGGTATCTTTCACTTTGGCTCATTTTCCATCTAAAGCACAAACTCCTTTATAATGATTTAGAAAAGTGAAATGTAAGGCTTCTGCGATAAATTTCTTCTAGCTAGTAAACGTGTGTCTGGCATTGCCTCACTAATCTAGGAGCTTGTGTCTCTTTTCTTACCTTTAACCCTAAGTGTGTTAGTCTTCCGACACATCATGTGTGATGTCGGATGTTATTATTGGGCACATGTTGATGTTTGCAAGGGTGGACTTGCCCTTGTTGAAGTTGCAGACACATAATACCAAATGCATTATACATATAGTAGACAAATTACATCCCATCTTATTTAAGCAAATTTCATTCGAAATGCGCTTTTGTCAAACATTTCCAAGTCGAAATTGAGCCCCATCAGGTGAACACTTCCTTCTATCCACAATAGAATACATTAAGAGTGACCACAACCTTCCTAATTTGGCAAAGGAGGAGAGCCCCCCTCCCCAAGCTTGATCTGGCAAAAATTGGAGGCCTGGAGTGGAACACTCCAAATGAACTAGCCTTGGAAGTCACCATCTCCCTTTTCAAATCACAAAATGACATGTAGACGCCTTATTGAAGTACTACTACTATCTACGAATATAAAACCTACCTTGCCTCCTTTAAAAAAAAAAAAAAAAAAAAAAAAAAATACTACTACTACAAAAAAAGAAACAAGTTTTAAATAATTGGAATCCTAGTGGATGGCTATATAGCGAAAATATTTTCATGAGTTAAAACAAAGAAGACAAAACCAATAAACAAGCCCTAATCACATCATCGACCAAACCATCAAGCACCGAACCCAAGTCTAAACAAAAGTGTAGCCATTCTTGCATAACTTAAATCTAATGGCATGGTGGGATAAGCTAGAATTGTACAAACAGAAGCCATGGGTGTGATAGGTAAAAGCATGCTAGGGTGTGTCTTAAGAGTGTCATTTAGAAACTATAGAAGTACCCAAAAAAGTAGTCAGCACTAGGTACTGAGTACCTGTGTAATAAAAAGCAACTTTTTAAATTGATATATAAATTTTCGACCTTTGATAGTATTGCTTTTATCTTAACTTTGAATATTAACGTGTTTTTAACGTTTATTTGGAAATTTGAATTAGTTTGGATGAAAAGAAAGAGAAAAAAATAATCAATCTTGAAGTACCTAGTATAGGTACTTTGGCAAGTTCCAAAAGTGGTACACTCTAACATGCTTTTACCCTCATACCAAAGAATATTTGAGCATAGTCTACAAAACTTTAGTTTACAGTTTACATGGCCAGTCGTTTACTTTGTTGGTTAAAGAGTTCTTTTGCTATCCTGGGAATAGCCTCAAATGTATTTACAATGCAACATGATTTCTACCACACCTGAAACTTGAAGATGACTTTGCATGAAGTTCAAATCCCAATGTTCAAAAATTGTATTGCTTCCTTCCTCAATTTTTGGATACAAGTTCAGGTGCAAAGCTTTGATGACAGCAGAACCTTATTCCTGTGTCTTCTGCCTTGTTGAGGAATTTACATCACTCTAGCTCGACCTATTTTTTGGTCCTTCAATTTTATATTTACAAACATGTTGCACTGAATAATCAGGCAATACTTTGTATTCTAACACAACCTTGAGTTCATGCAGTCTGGGGTTTTGCTTTCTTCTTTTGCCTTTTCCTCTTGGTTTCTTGTTTCCTTTGATATTCTGCATTCAGATGTTCTACTATTTCTCGCTCTTCTTCATCTTTATCAACTACCTGCCAATCTCCCAAGAAGTCAGGATGCACAATAAAGCAAGTTTTATGTGATTACAGAAAGAGAAAAGAGGACAAGGGGATCAATCAACACCATGAAATGACATCGAAAAAGTTCATTGGTTTGATTATACAAGGTGGTGCTTTTTACAACTAGAGATCCTAAGAAACCATACAAATTATCCAGAATGCTTTGTTTAAAAATCTGCAGTTCCAGAGCGAGAAGAACCAGTACTGCATTATGAGGCTAGGAAATCCACACCTCTTTCAACTTCAAAAAATCTCTCCAAATATTTTCTCCAGCTATACGTGGTTTGGGTCTGCATCAAACTAGAAAACCTCAGCACCATGGGTGTAAAAGGAGAATACCATTTGATTGTTCAGGATACCAAGAAAAACAATTTTAATAAGTGGTCAAAGTGGAAAATGATTAGCATGTAGCAGAAAATGATCAGCATGTTGTGGAGGTCAGCATAAGAAACATAAATGAATTGTAAACTAGTCAATAATTAAAAGAAAGGCATTCTTAATAATTCTTATTGTTGTTCATAACCACATTTAAGGGCATGGAACATAATAGGTAGCATGAATTTTCTTTTCCATTTTCAATCTTAGTCAGAAAAGCCTTTCATAATGTTTCTCGTTTTCTGCTTTAGCATTTGTGACTAATAAATAGTAATCAATTCGGAGACTGTGGCCAACTAATAGGTTATATTTTAAGCTTCTTTTCTACTAGATGTAGTTCGCAAAGTAGGAGACTGAAACGAAATAAATTCACAATAAGGACTTTACTCACCCATGAAGCTCTGTATCAAGCGGTGATTGAAATCCAGATCTGTACTGAACCCACAAACAGCCAGAAGTTTTATCTTCCAAATTGGCATATCTAATTAGAGGAGAATTTTAGTACTTTATATCCAAAGTCAAGCACAAATATTATACTTGCAATAAAGCTATAAAGCTTATAAGATCTACAATATGCTTCTCATTAACAGTGTAAAGATACATGAAGCATGGTTCACTGACTAAAAATAAATGATGTATCAGGAAGTGGATTTTGATGGAAATCTAAAGCACATCACTAACATAGAATTTTAGGACCCCAGTAAATAATTTTTAATTCAAATGATAGTCTATGCTTTTAAATGCCACTTGAATATGAGCTCTTACAAATATCTGTAGATTTACTGTCCGTAGATTTATTCAATGAAATAGCCTAACTTCTGTTGTCTGAAAGGTCATCTACTGGGATACATAAGTATTTGGACTAATGAAGTTGGTTTTCAATTACCCTTTCCTGGTCTTCACAAAAATTTATGTTCATTGACACTACCTTGTTAAAATCTAAGGCATGTTGGACCTTCATAAATTCCCCTATAACAATAAGCTATATAATATTTGTTTTCAAAGAACAGGTTCTAGCAAACAATAGGAATTATGCAACATCAAATTCCTTGTTGTCAACAATAGGTTAAGAAATTACTTTACTCCAAGCACAGTAACAACCACACCAAGGGAAGTTGTAACCAACTCATTTGCCTGTAGGGAGATGCAGATATGGGTCAATTTAATTCAATAACCATATTCCAACACAAGCAGTAAACTGGATGAAATTCCTCACTTGTCTAACACCAAATGGTAAAAGATCATCAACGCTGGTATAAAAAGCAGGAGGCTTCTTCTTTTTTTTCTTCTTTTCTTTCTTAGGTCTAGAAGCAGCATTCGTCCTTAATGGCTCTACCATCGCTGAAAGATAGTTCCTGATCCATACAATTGAGGCGACGAACTTACTAAAATACACGCGATGGCATGTGCCTGCATCGCATTGATAGATATTAAGTTTCAGAAAGAAATATAGGATGGAAGACATAGGCTTATTTGTCCATGGTTAAAAGATCACTACGTACCAATTTCAGTTCCGGTGGATTCCTCCTAAATTTGTGAATGCAGCATTGGATAGGGCCACCATAGCCACCGCCTAAGATCTTTGGACGCAGAGATGCATTGTGCTAGTTTTCTGCTTGCATTTCTCGTAATTTCAACATTTCTTTAAGCAATTTGACGTGTCATTCCCTCATTCGCTTGCATTTTACATTTGGCATTTAATTTGACCTTGGCCACGTTTCATCTAAACCTAGGCCATGCAAAGTTTATCATGAATGGAAATGATATGTTCTAATGAAAGGAGGAACTGGCAAAGAGGCGTAACAAAAAGTTTTAAGCCTTAAGCACAATGTGACACAACCAGATGTAATAAAAATAACATTAAGTGCACATATCATATATTATATAACTTAAACAGCAAATGCATCTGACATTAATTATACAATTTTGAAATGTGGTATGGTTTATGTCATATGGTGCTACTCATTTTTATCTCCTGAATTAAGAAACTTATGACATGTTCATGTTTGGCATGCCATTAGTCTCACTTGTCATAGAAGTGTTGAATTGCTCTATCTTCCTTCACAAATTTCGAATTGAGGTGCGGTTTTTTGTCCCTTGCTCTATATCTCAAGTAGAAAAATAACATTATAATCAAAAATATCTTTCATCAAGACAGTTTTATTTTGTGTGAACATGAAGCTTCTGGTACTTGACCCCTTTGGGTTTGCTAGAGCATAACTCACAAAAATGGAAGCTGATACATTTTTATGTATATTTCATGCAAAGCTTGACTGCCATATATGTGAAGCTTGTCTTTGGTTTTATATGATTTATTTTGTTAACCTTCAAAATGCACTTTAATGGTCCATCACGGGACAGGTCTAGTGTTAGGGACTACATCATGATACATATAAGCTTAATGTTAGCAAGCACATGCTTATATTATGAACTTCTAGAAAAAAAGTTTGGCTAATTTTTGTGTCTTTGATTTTATATGATTTATTTTGTTAACCTTCAAAATGCCCTTTGATGGTCCATCACGAGACAAGTCTAGTGTTAAAGACTACATCATGATACATATAAGCTTAATGCTAACAAGCACATGCTTATATTATGATCCGAAATGGTAGTAATCTTGACAAAGCATTGTCTACAGTAATTATATTCAGTCATATTTTGCTGGATGTTTGGTGAGAATGTTGCAATACTAGAGCTTTCAAGTCAAGTTCTTCAAGTCGAGTTATTCAGTCATATTTTGCTGGATGTTTGGTGAGAATGTTGCAATACTAGAGCTTTCAAGTCAAGTTCTTCAAATCAAGTTCTTCCGACAGGTTGACGCAATAATTTTTATTCATTCTCTTCTGTAGTTCAATATGGTATCTTAGGATATAAGTTGAAGTGAGATGTACGAGATCTAGAATGGAGAACCATAGATGAATCACCAACAAGTAAAATATGTTCTAGTAGAATATGTTATGATATGGTGGCATGTCAAAATATGGGATGTCCTTGCATCCAAATTGTACCAAAGTTTAGGAAATCCATGAGACCATATCCATCAGGCACAAAATAAAAGAGATTGGAGAATTGAACCCCAAGCCCCAAAAGACATAATTTTTTCCTCATTCACATAATTTCCCTTCAAAAAGAGAGAGTTTAGCTTGTTTAAAATAGAATTTTCAAGCTCTAGATCGACCTATATGAGCATTAAAGTCTCCAACAAGATTCTTACATATTCTTGTAATGATTTCATGAAATGATTTGACACCCCAAAATTTAAATATCAAACCGTAATGCCCATGTTATGAGAGATCCAACATAATACTTGACTAAGAATTCTAAAAAGGAAGGAGGTTCTTATTTGCCACAGTTGGCAGTCGGATTATGCAATCTTATTTCTGGATATTCCTTGTGCTGGAAATACAACCACTAAAAAAATAGCACAGCCTAATATCTGTTCTTAATTTTTTGAAACAAGCCTGACTTCCATAAGCAGCAAGCATCTAGTCTTACCTGGAGATGATCATTAATTGACTGAATCCGTTTCCATTTTTTTATCATAGAACTCCAATTAATTCATGATAATTGTTTTTTATCTATCCAGAATTCATCAAACATATGATCTAAGGGTAATTTTTCTCTTCAAAACATCCCAAGAATTCAGCCCAACTCAACAAATCAGGCTCTATTGGTATTTTATTAAAAAAATCCTTAACCTCATCTATTTAGTATGCCCTGGCTAAAAGAAAGCATGCATCTGCAATGATCTGCTAGTGGTCTAAATAGATAATCTTGTAACATAGAATCAAAACAATGATAACCTTCATCAATTAAACCCCTACAACAATGAATTCTTACTTCTTAGTTTTTGTAAGCTTCCAGCAATGGCAGGTCGCTCCATGCTCAAGTTCTGTAAAAAGCACAAGCTAAAAGTTAAATATAAATAATCTTTAGGCATCTCCCTCACAAAGCATTGATGTTCTTATTGTATTGTTGGACTGTATGGCCTGAGAGGCCCTTTCTCTCGACCGTTTCTGAACTAATGAGTGGCAGTTTATTCTCTCTGCCAACTAGAAACCAGCATCTCAATCTCATCTACATAAATGTGTACCATTGATTGTAGTAAAGTGTGTGCAAGCATATCACCATATCTGGGACTGTGTGCAGTTGTACTATGTAGTTGTACTGGGCCCTCAATTTTTGTTGTTTTCACCATATATCATGGTTATTTAAAAGCAAAAGTTTGTAGAATCTGGTAGTTGGTTTCTTTTCTTCCTAAAATTTCAATTTAAATCATGTTTTGGATTCAATGGCCAGTTTTACCAAGTAAGAAAACACAGGATGTTCGAACCAGCAATTGAACTAAAATTCTCTGGAAATATTTTAAGTAGCTTCTGCTTGACAGGTTCTTACACACTCAATTAGTTAGTCAAGTTCAATTGCCTCCAGGCATAGGATGTAAGCCCCCTCTGCATCCCTGATGGAATCGCATTCCCCTGTGCCAGCTATGATCCTTTACTTCCTACCAAGTTCTAAGGGCATAAATAACTTCATTTAGGGTCCTCCTTCTCTGTGCCCCCTTCCCTTGCATTCATGCTTGAACAATTCGAGCACAATATGGTGCATTAGTAAACCTTCTTGTCATACGCACCAAAACTTCATACAGATATGGATGTTCTTAGCAGTCCTAACAATTGTTTGCTTTGTTTCATAAGCTGTCTAAAATATTATGATTCTTCATACGGTCATGCCTTTGATACAAAGTGAAACAGAGTTTTCTATGAAAATCTATAACCTATAAATAAACAAGAAAGCACTTACGGTAGAACTCCAGCAAGGTTTTCATTTAAACCAGAATAAAGACCCTTGAAAGATAATCCTTCCACCCAATTGATCTGCCTGCAAAAATCTACATATGCATAACGCGATATCGTCCATACGCGTAATGAGAAATCCTCAAACAGGTATCCTAAAAATGAAAGTTACAATGAAAAAGAACTAGATAGTTAGGCATTACCCACCAAACAAAATATGAAGAAGTTAGTGGACAAGACTGCAGCAGGTTAAGGCAGGCTGAGGGTCCGCTACAGGACTCATGCACTTTTTGAAGTTGGAAACGACAAGACTTTCTTGAAAGGACACGCGCAACTAATTTTCAATGTCATTTAGCTAAACCACACTAAGCCTAAACCGAGAAAATAATTTCAACCAAACAAATTAGTAATGCCAAATTGATAGTTAACTGTTCCAAAAGGGAATTATCAATTCTATTGCATCCGTACTCCTTGGGAAGCTTAGCCAATAGTTTAAAGATCCCTATGCAGAGGTATCCTATTATACTGAGCATATGCACAGCCCTAAATATGACAAATATATTCTGATGCAATTGCTTGGAATTGGGGAGCTGCCAAACTATAATACTGCGTCTAGCCACTAGTTCAGAGCATGCCTATGCAGAGGTACCCTATAATTAATCACAGACCCATAATCCAAGAAAAGATAGAAGGCTCCGCGTCATATTTCAAAAACGAGCCAAGAATGATCTTGTGCCAGCACATATACGCTGTTTATCAGTTTCCAACATTATGAGCTGGTAATAATTGATTAATGTAAACCTAGGAAGGAAATGGCAGGCTGAAGGAGCGATGAGTAGCCACATTAAAGATACAGAATGCTGCATTTTCATATAAGATTTTTGGGTTCTGCAACACATCAGCAGCAAGATATGCAGATCAAAATGTGGATTGACTATCACCTCGAATTCTCACTAGAGCACTATACTATACAATGTGTCAGTGCCCAACATCATAACAAAGGGGTTTGGTCCTTCAGATTCCAATACCTAATGTAAAAGAGTCATAGCCATATGCTGGTGCATTGAGTTCAAACTGTTGAAGCATTGAAGGCAGCCAGTATTTAAGAGACATACAGGCTGGCATACCTGTTGACGAATTAAAAGCCATAGACTGTATAACTGTCATATAAAGGCTAGCACCAGAGAAATCATCACTCAGGCCCTGTTCATCAGATAAAACTTTTAATCATGTCATGCAGAGGTTCTCACTAAAGAATGCATTGCGCATGCCTTTGCAACCAGAGGTTTTTACTAAATAATGCATTGCGCAGCTAGAACTGATGTCACCACATCTAAGCAACAATTTGCACTGGCAAATAGAAATGTCGGTCCATACCAAAGTGAGAACCCGAAATGCAAATGGCATGGCAAGGTAAATCACGTCTCAAATGCCAGAACGTCATTATTCCGTGATGCCAGGAACTATGGTCTTGAATATGATCTTAATTAAGGCTGGATAAATCTACGATAAATAGGAGCTAAGAAAACCCCGATTTACCTTTGTTGAGCATCATAAGACGTCGATCCATATCTTTGTGGAGCATCTTCTGCTCTAACCTAGGCGACGGTCCAGAACGGCCATCGAATATCGAATTTTGAAGACCGTCTTTAAGCCATAACCAATTCAAATTTCTTGACACGTAGATAGGCTAGGCTAGGCTGTTGCCTAAAAATATAATATGTCACGCTTTAACTCGTATGATCGGCATTTCATATTTCATGGACAAAAGCTTTCCTCCCTTTGATGTTCTCTTAACAAAGAAAAAAAAAACTAGCAAAAAAGCGCAACAAAGGGCTTGGGTAGTCTTATGCTTGGATTCAGCTTTGCATTTGATTGATTTAGTTTTGCATTTGATTGGGTTAACTTATTGGAGAAAAAATTCACCAGAATCTTGAAAACCATGAAAATCGATATGTTAGCCATTAAATAAAATATGCATTTAGACTTGATAATTTTAGGTCACGCTACTGATCTGAATGTGGGCTTTTGTAATGTGATCTCTCGGCGTCTCAACTGTGATCTCTTGGCATCTGCTGAGACGATAGCCTTACTATTGCCATCTCCAGCCAGCACGAAGAATTGAAAGATTCATTTATGACTCCACACCCCACAACGAAGAATTGAAAGAAAAAGTGGGTATTTTGCATAGTGAATGAAAACTACAGCTTTAGGATCAACTAATGGCTGTGTTTGAGAAACGTCTTGTGGAGATAGATTGACCACTCCATTGGAGCTAATAATTTTCAAGGGACAGAACAAGATAAGATTAAGATAAACTTTACTGCACAAATTAAACATCAATTTTGCATTGAAAAGCACCATCATTCCCTCAAGCTTCCTGTGACAACCGCTTCTGGATCAATAGCAATCGAAAGTCTGGGACTCATGTCGGCCAACACAACATTTCACAGTTAGCAAGGTAGAATAGATATTTTCATTTCCTTTCTTCTCTCTTTCACAAATTTTATATTACATAGGGTACTTCATCTATATATACACACTAGGAGCCAAAATCCAGCTTTATGTGTATACCATAATAAACAAGAATGACTAGTTCTCATATGACCACGGGTCAGGAAGTACTTGGAACTGCCCAACGGCATTTTTATCTATATTCACAAAAAATTCAAAAGCAACAAGTAGAAGGTAAGTTATGAGTAAGATACAAATTCAATGGCATAAACCAAAGATTTGCTATGAAGATAAAAAGGTTATAAAAAGAAAGATATCATCCTTATGTAGTGTCAACCAAGGCAAAAGTCTGTCATCTTCATCGTTTGCCAGATCCACTTTAACATATCAACCAAGTGATGAGGGTTGCCCGAGCACAGCCGGTCACGATTGCTATCATCGTTTCTGGACATTGATTTCACAGAAGCAATATCTTTATACTATGAAATATATATGCATGAAAAAAGAGATATCCATTATATCTCTAAATCACACAGTACATCATGCTAAAAAAATCTTTAGATCTGTAGCAAGTTTAGAAAGAATTTGAACTGATAGTCATCTGCATGCACTCACAAAGGCCCCTTGTATTAGTCATATAGAACATGGAGTCAAACACAACCGCATCTTCTAAATGACTACATTCTTCTGAGCTATTTCTATAAAGTGCTGCGGAGCTTCCTTAAATGTCTTGTATTGGCATGCATAACAGGAAATAAGATGATATTTAAGATATCCAAACTTTTTGGCAAATTATCATTCAACTTAATTCCTACTAATCAGTGCCAGAGATTTCTGCTCATGGATAAGCTTATAGTTAATTGACCTATAAACGTAACCAAAGTCCCAATGATGTTTGCATCAAACCTGCTGCCATGACATAATAATAATAGAAACAAAAGCCAAACATTTCATGTTTATAAATTTCTATAAAGACAGTGAAGTAAGCACATTATAGCGGACTATTGAAAACACACAGATTGAACGACACCATTGTGGGCCATTCAACAGGGAATGCGTGCATTGTGGGGCATTAGTATTCAAGGATGATGGTACAAATTGTTGTCATGATGGGCAAATCAAGTTGGAGCCTCTACAACCAATGCCCCATCTCATTCAGATGTTACTAAGCCGCCAACACCCAAAAGCCAATAATTTCTTCCAGCACATTAGGACCTACAATAGTGCACTGGCCTTTGCTTCCTTTGGCGCACATATCGAGCAGTTCGAAGGCCCCGGCCCGTACTGTTTCAAGATCCAAGGGCAAACTTATCATAGAGTAGGGCCAGCTTATGCTGATGATTCTCAAGCTGCAACTTATTCCCAGCTTTATATTTTGGATGCCGACTGCGCCCATGAAACACGAGCTCAGAACCCCCAGAATGCAAATTGTGACAGTCACCTCCTCAAAGAACTAGATGTTGAGCTGCGCAACGTCAGCCCTTATGCATCAACTTTTATGATGATGCATGAGGTAGAAGATCAGGCACAACGTTCGGGCGAAGGTGTAATGGATATTAGGATGTAATTTAACACTGACCGGAGCCTGGACCATAGGAGGTACAACCCATCATACTCAAACGAAGTTGCAATTATATTTGTAAACCCAGATGGTGAACCGCCATTTGATAGAGACATCTGCATACACCAAAAGGGTGGCGGTCTCAAGAAGATCCAAATCACAGACCCAAATCTTGATCCCTTGGTTTATCCCATTCTCTTTCCGAATGGTGATCAGGGCTGGAGAATAGGAATGAAGAAGGCAGAAACATCTTTTGGTTCAACATCATCAAGGAAGCAGGAGAATATAAGTATGCTTCAATTCTACAATTATCGGCTGGCAATAAGGAGCCCAACTTGCAATCCACTGCTTTGTGCAGGCAAGCTAACGCAACAATTCATTGTTGATATCTACTCCAGAGTGGAGGCAAACAATTTGAACTGGATCAAGCAAAACCAAAGGAAGCTGCGAGTTGAGCTGTATCAAGGCCTCATCGACTATGTAGACCATGAAGCAGAGTGAAGAGGCTTAAGATCTGGCAAGCTGGTCATCCTGCCTTCTTCGTTCAATGGAAGCCCAAGAGCAATGCAACAAAACTACCAGGACTCAATGGTCTTGATACAAAGATTTGGCAAAGCAGACCTTTTTGTGACATTTACCTGCAACCCAAATTGGATAGAGATTAGACACAACCTGCTCCATGGACAACAACCACATGATAGGCCCGACTTCATTGCACGCGTATATCACACAAAGCTCAAGGCGTTCTTCCACGACCTCTTTGATAACGATATCTTGGGCAAAGTGAAGGCGCACACGTACACGATAGAGTTTCAGAAGCGAGGACTTCCACATTGCCACCTCCTCATGATTCTCGAGCAAGAAGACAAAATTCGGGATAGTGATGCCATTGACAGCATCACGAGTGCTGAGGTGCCATGTCTAGAAAACCCTGATCTGCGAGAGATCGTCATCAAGCATATGGTCCATGGACCATGTGTCCCACTCAACCCTAAAGCTCCTTGCATGGAAGCCAAGGAAGGAAGCTCGACAAAGGAATGCACAAAGGGATTTCCAAAACCATTTAATGAGCACACTAGAGTCAACACAAATGGCTATCCAGAGTACAGAAGACGAGACACAGGCCACTTTATGAGAGGTGACACGCCTATTGACAATAGGTGGATAGTACCCCACAATCGATGGCTAACTCAAAAGTACGAAGCACATATCAATGTGGAGCAATGTTTCAGTGTCGGCAACGTCAAGCACATCTACAAGTACATCCACAAAGGGCATGATCGAGCATCTATAAAGGTCACTGTAGAGCCAACAGATGAACCCACATCCACATTCAATTGGGACGAGATCGAGCAATACCTTGACACGAGATATGTGTCTGCACCTGAAGCCATGTGGAGGCTATTCGGCTACAAGATGCATGGCAACTCTCATTCAATATATAGGCTACCTGTTCACCTGCCTAACAACCAAGCCATCTACTACCAAGAAGGCCACGAAAGAGAAGCCATCGAATGAGAGATGCAGAAACAAACAATGCTGACAGCATGGTTTTCTAATTGGCGAACTTGGGGTGAAGATCCAAACACCTTATTGTATGTTATTAGCGGAAGCAGGTTTGTTGCCTCTTGAAGCCGAAGCTCTATGTAGAACCATTACTTATGTAAATCGCGTTCTATCCATGGAATCAACAAGGTTCCCCTTGCAAGCATTGGAACAATCTAATAGGAAGGGCTGGTATGTTGATGTCCGTAAGTGGGCAGCTAGATGGCTTGGTCAAGATACGTGGCCGACTTCATTGAACTTTAAGGAAGTTCACGAATTTGTGACAAAGAAGGCAATCTGCAAGTTGTGGACATTGGAGGATGGAAAAGATACCAAGAAGCGGTTTTACTTGGCTGATATAAATGATTTAGATGACTATCAAGAGCAATCTTACCTAATGGCGAACACCAGTCGCAAGAATCGCATGGTGATCTCTCAGTTAAGACTGTCATCTCATAATCTATGTATTGAAACGGGCAGATGGAACAATACTCCTCGCAATGAAAGATTATGTTTGGGATGCTTTGATATTGTAGTAGAAACTGAGCAGCATACTTTTTTGGAATGCTCAGCTTATGAGCACATAAGGGCAAACTATGCAGTTACTGCTACCTCATTGAAAGAACTTCTACAACTTCCGGCACATATTCTTAGCTCATATCTGTGTAGTATATGGAAAGAGAGAGATGAGATAATTGCTTTATTCACTCTCATGAATAATTTTGACATTGGTGGCGCTTTGGATTAAGTGCTATTATTATACTGTACTTTTTTGCCATAGAGGCCTGGGGGCCTAAATGGCTTGATCAATACACTAAATTAAATTAAATTAAATTAAATTATAACAGGGATTTCGTAGTAGCTTGAGTCACACGACGCGAAGGATGCCGTCGGTCAGGAAAATGGACCGTTACTTCTCGCGTCGTGTGAGGAAAAAGGACCGTTACTTCTTCTCACGTCTTTTCTTCCAGAGAAAGCTCGTGTGATAATTTTTATTGATAATTTCGGTGATACAATCTATACATAAGTAATTTTACTGATACATAACTAAAGATAGAACTTCTCATTGAAGCAAAATAGAACGGCATGGAGATCACACGACGCGAAATCCATTGATTGCTACCTAATTGCAAGCAAGGCATTTCGCGTCGTGTGATCTTTTAATAAAACAGAACATACATTGGAACAAGAGGATAGATAGAAGCAAAAAATAGAGAAAACTTTTCTTTGAAGCAAAAAATAGATAGATACAATGGCTAGGGATCTTCATGACCCTCTAGCTGATTTTCATGTCCCGGCATTTTGTAGCCGTAGTAAGGCATTCTCGTTCTCATCCTCGTAGCTCGGAGCTTCTTCTCCATATCTTCTAAGGCTGCGAAATGCGTGGCGGTTTGAACTACCTCCGCCCTGCGGCTCGTCGCCTCTTGGTACATGGCGAATGTTTCCCTTGAGCTCAATGTCTCGCTTCGTCTGCGGCGACTCCCTCGTGAAGGCTAATCATGCCGACCACCTCCATATTCTTGGCGGCCGAGGCGGTTGTTTTCATCATGGATCTCCTTGAATCTCTTCATCACCTGCGCAAGGGTGATGTCCATGGGCAGCTAAGGGTGGGGAGTGCTATCTTGGCGTGGTAAACTTGCTAGAGGAAGATGATGATGCCATCGGGGCGAGAAGGTGGAAGGCGGAAGCGGAAGTAGAAGATGGCGAAGGCGGAAGGCGGTCGGAGGTCGAGTGGACATCGGTCTTCTATTTATAACATGAGTCACACGAGTTGCTTCGGCGTCGGCGTGAGGAATAAATAAATTAATTGTTTTTTTTTCCAATAATATTTCATTTCTTGAGATAAATATTACACGGTAGCGAAAAACCTAGATATGATGTAAAAATCGACCGATGTATTTAAGCGTGATGTGAATAAATACAAATAAAATAATTTTTATTAGGAATTTTGGAAGGACAATCTGTACATAAATAATTTTACCGATACAAGTTGGAAAATATATAACTTTCAATTTTTCAAGCTTCGTCGTCAATTTCATGCTCTTTCAATCCGGCCAAGACCGATCCAACAAGGCAATGACTTCCATGTTATCGACCCGGCTTCCAACCTTGGGTGAGTCAAAAGCCAGACTAAAAATTTAACATATTGCTCGCCGCCAGACCGCTTGCTTTGTCGTCAAAATATTGTAGCACAACATCCCGCCGAATTGCTATCACCCTTCCAGTGTTTGATGCCAATTGGGAATGGTTCCCGAACATGCATAATGCACGGATGTAATAGACAAACTCTGCACCTTTTGGACTGAAAGTTCTGCTGAAGACGATTATCTCCCCATTAATGAATCTTGAGATATGTCGTAACAATGTAGAGTCCTTCAATCTTTCCTGTCCCCCGCGTGCATGTCGGCAAGAAAAATCATCTACTTCCCACAAATAAGAACCCTCAAGCTTATCTTCTTCACATTTCTCCTCATCTAAGCACAATTTCATTAAAATGAGAAATTTCGTGATTCCAATTAGGAACGAAAATCCTTTTTAGTCACATTTATGCCAATTTTTTGAGCAATTATGGCGCCATTTAAAAAAAATATGCATCTAAAGTGCCATTTATTGGCGCCATTAAAAATTCTAGCATTGCATATAATGAAGCTGGAGAAACATAACATCACAAAAATAGTTAAAAATTCCGAATTCATAGATTTGCATATTAAAAAATTTGCCAAAACAGGCAAGGACTCGGAAGAGGTAGTCTGTATACAAGAGTATTAGTGTACAATTTACATTATTTTCATACAAAATTCAGGGTTCCTCATCGAGAACAGGCTCCACAATAGGATCGGGGTTCGTATGGCGGGGCCATGGCTAGAAGAAGCAACCATAGGATCTCAGAAAGCTCTCGAGCATTTGTGGCGGTGAAATTGGGATCATCAAGAATGTCCATATTGAATTGTGTATTCTTGATCACATCATAGTCCACATCGGGTGGAGCCGGGCATCTCGGATTTGGTGGATCTCTGACTTCTTCAACTACGCCCGGTGGTCTCTCGTCACGAGAGGCATTTGCGATGGTAGGACCGATGGCGGTCAAGCCTATCAAGAATCCCCTTTAGGCACTCATGCTTAAGCGGGTCACTTTCGAATACAATGCAAAATCTCTTATTCAGCAATGAAGCCCGGCCAAAAGAACCACGGGGAGAAGTAATCAAACACCCCTGTTCTGGCGGTACCATTTTACGCACGAGGAATGCGAGCATGTAGCGAGCCCCGGTGGTTTCTCATAATTATGTCCCCCGGCAAGCCTTGCCGGTATTACTGAATCTGGCGTTTGCGAGCTTCCCGACCATAGCCTCGGTCTCCCCGTCTTCGTCTTCTTTCGTTAGGCACGAGGCGGGGTGGCGGTTCTTGAGGATGATCGTTGAAGGGGAACTTGAGGTCAATAACTTCGACGGGAGGACCTTCGGTGGCTGAATCTTTGTGGCATACACTAGTGAATGGGCCTCGAACTCACAGGGGAGGCGGATTCTTGTATTCGTCCTCATACATGCCAATATAAACTCACGGATGCGGAATCCGGATCATCCAATCTGAGATGAAATCAAAAGTTGTGCTCAGGCCTTGCAAAGACCACTATCAAAAGAATCGGTATTTGTGGTGTTCTTTTACGGTACCGTATTAAAGAAATTTGTTAGTGTGGTTTTGTCCCACATTGCAAATATGCCTCTAGTGTCGGGGCAATCAAGGATCTTGATGCGGGGAGTGCAAACAACTTGTCCCTTATTTGCATCTGTTAGTTCAACCGCGAACTAAGTCTTCATTATCCTCTCTTCAAGACAAAGATTGCGTATGAATCTTGCCAAGGCAGGTGGCACGTTACCGAAAATGCCTTCCTTGCCCACTCCGGTTTCAACCCACTTACTATGCAAGGTGGCCATGGAAATCAGGTCGGTATCCTCGAAGCCCGACGCCTAAAGATCGAGATCGGTGAAGGACTTGAACTTCCTCGGAAAATTATCCTTCACGATGCAAAAATCTCCTTCTTCAAGAAAGATATGGATCTTAGTGTCTTTGCCCTTGCCTTGAAGAATTGCTTACTGTATAATCACCGGTGACCTTGACGAAGGTCTTCCCATCGGCACTTCACGGAGCAGAACCCGGCCGATCTTAAGTAGTCCATACCCCTCATGCACCTCAGGTAGGTCTGACTGAAGTAGTCAGATTCTTTTGCCCAGTTACAGGTAATAGTTTGTCCCTTGTTGTCTTTTAGCTTGCAAGATTTCCACAAGTTCCATAGGGACACGAATAAGCTAAAAAATATCCTCGGCATGAAGACCCACCGGTTGAAATCTTTAGGATGCTTACCACGCATGGTAACTTCAGCCAAAGCGGATATAATTTGGAAACAACAAGAAGTTAGACTTGAACATTTAATGAGCAAATGGCGCCCGTGCGCCATTTTTTAGTGAAAATGGAATTTGTGGGCGCCGTTTGGTGAACAAATGGCCCGCGGCGCCATTTCATAATCTTGAAAAAATTAAAACATGTACCTTGTATGGTTACGGCGAGATTGCCCGGCGTCCCGATGGATCAGGCTTCCCGCGATAGAGCATATTGCTGCCCTTGGTGGGTTATGTTATCAATGAATGGCTCTTTGAAAATAGTCTTCGCAGTGATATCATTGACTTCACAACCCGAGCTGCAAGCATTCTGATCGTTATTTGTGCGGACAACACTTTCGGCAATTCCGTTGAAGATAAATCTTTGACATTTGCTCTTGGGACTTTGGTGTGCGAGTCTTCTACATACAAGTTGAGCAGCCATAAGCTGAATGATTACCATTCACTATATAATAGTGCATCCCCATGAGGTCATCCTCGGTTTTCCAAGGGACCGGTTTGTTTGTGAGGGGATTGAATGGAATCACATCGGGAGTGAAGGCGGATGTGGGTCTCTGAAAGGACTCCACCAAAGTTTTGGCGTGCTCCATATTCCTTGGTCTAGATGTCGATTTGCTGGTCCTTGATATAATTTGAACACGTCTATTCTTTTAATGAATGTGACACCGAGAGGAAACAGATGCCGGTGATCGTAAATTTTTGCGGTGTATTCTCTGGCCGTCTTTTCCTCTTGACCTTTCCACCGAAGATTTGCAGGCACCTCTAGCAAGTCTTTGAGCTATTCTTAATGTGAGCTTCTTTGGCTCTAGCTTCTTAATGGGGACCCTTTTGGCGGTGTGTCCCGGGATCCTCGCTATGCCTTGGGCTCGGGAGGTTCACCACCACTTCTAGGACTTCAGAAGGGACTTGGAGTCCCAGGCTCTCCTTTGTTTTTAGGTGTCCTCTCCTTCTCAAGGGTCTCCTCTGTGCTTCTTCTTCTTTTTCCCATCCGTTTCCTCTGTCTCCACTTCCTTTCCCCTCCGTTTTCTGTGTCGCCTTTCCTTCCTTACGCCCCTTGCCTTCCCTATCCTTTTCTTTCCTTGCCCTTTTCTTTTCCTTCTTTTCCCTCTTTTCTTTATCTTCCTTCTCTTTCTTTTCCTTCTCTTCCTTTTCTTTCTCTTCCTTTTCTTTAGATTGTTTCTTTTCCTTCTTTTCCATATCACGGATCTTTGTGATCCTTTCTCTTAACTTTCCTCTTGCCGCCGCCTTTCCTTCCTCCGGTTCTGGACATCCTCGGTAGAAGATGAGGAGTCTTTGTGTTAAATTTGCGGAGGTGTATCCCTAGGTTGTCTTGTCTTCTTCTTGCTCACTGTTTTTAGCCAGGCCGTGTCCACAATGGCGGGTAGTTTCTGCTGGGCTATTGCCTTGACAACGAATGAAGGCGAGTTTTTCGACTCGTTCATCCGATTGCGAAGAATCATAAAGCCCCTCAAGATTTCTTGTGGACCTTTGATGTCAGCTTCTTCAAAGGCATTTATGCGATGGCGGCCTTGACCTTGCTTCTTCCCGAACCGGCTACATTTGCAATGCTAGCGAGACATTCTGATGGGATCATAAAACTTCCAGTCCACATAGTACACAATTATTCTATGCTTCAAAGTATCTTCACAGACCACCCGGATCCAATCCTCGCGACCGCTCTTGGCAACCAACTTCATTTGGACCAAGATACCTGGCTGGTAAATGCCGGCTGTTTCTGTGTCTGTCTCCCTTATAAGGAGGCAGAGCTCTCTTCTGCAGTCTCCTTTAGAGCTGTAGCGATGAGAGGGGCTCACCCGCATTACTTCCATGCACCAAGCACTGTCTATCGGCATCATAGTCTGGTCGGATTGAAATTGTGTTTCCGCACGTAAGATAGCTGCAACAAAGAGGCATCAGCAACAAAGAGGCATCAGTAAATGGTTTGAACAAGCAGGCAGACAATAGGTTGTGGTTAGCAAATGGCGCCGTGGCGCCATTTGTATCAGTCCAGTGCATAAGCACGGAGGCTGATCGTATGCCTATCCCTGCGTTTGGTCGAAGAGGCCTCCACCCAGTCCAAACCACTCCCCTTCGCAATATTCGAGGAAGATGGTTCGAAGGAGAGTGGATCGGACTGGGTGGAGGCACCTGCGATTCGTAGGAGATACCACAACAGAACAAGCAGACAGACCAGATGACTAGGCAAATGGCGCCATTTGCATCCGAGTTCAGTGCATAAGCAAATGGAAGTAGTTCGAATGCATTTCCCTGCTTTTGGTCGCAGGTGCCTCGACCTAGTCCGAGGCCCTCCCCTTCCAAATATTCGCGGAAGATGGTTGGAAGGAGAGTGGCTGGTAGGAGGTTGGTAGGAGAATACATATGCCGCTCTCCATTAGTGTTAGACGACGCAGATAAAAATGGCGCCATGACGCCATTTGCAACAACAAGTCCCAAATGTATGCTAATACACATCAAATGGCGCCATGGCGCCATTTACCAACAACAAGACCCTATGGTAAGCTAAAAGACATCAAATGGCGCCATGGCGCCATTTGGTAGCAACAAGACCGTAGAGTAAGCTAATACACATCAAATGGCGCCATGGCGCCATTTGCCAACAACAAGTCCCAAATGTATGCTAATACACATCAAATGGCGCCATGGCGCCATTTGCCAACAACAAGACCCTATGGTAAGCTAAAAGACATCAAATGGCGCCATGGCGCCATTTGGTAGCAACAAGACCGTAGAGTAAACTACCAGGCATCCTAAAGTAAGCTAAGACTCCTAAAGTGTACTCAATCATCCAAATGGCGCCATGGCGCCATTTGTCAACTATAAGACCCTAAAGTGGTTACCAGGCATCTAAATAGCGCGGTGGCGCCATTTAGCCCAAACAAACAATGCAAGTAGACGACATACCTGTCCCTTGAGGCAAGCTAGCTTCTGTCTCCACATTTTGTTGAGCTCCAGAATTGTCCATTTCCATTTCGCGCGCCTTGAATTTGGTCCGAAAACCGGTGTGTATCTAGATGTGTTGAGTATTTGAATCTAGGGAAATGGCTTTAAATCACCGAAAAAAGGATGAAAAGGGTCGCTTTAGGGCTAGGGCGCTAAGGGCGCCGGCGGCTAAGGCCGGGCGCCGGGCGCTAAGGTCGAGTATTTGGGAGCTGGAATCAAAACGAATAAAGCGAATGAGAAGCTTCAGAAAAAGCAAGCGCCAACTAGGGCCCATCGGGCCGCCCAGCGCCCATGCCTGGGATCCAGCGCCCATGCCCGGGCCAGCCCGCCCACGCCGCGCTGCGTGCAGTGGCGGTCCAGCCTATGCCCGCCCGGCCGCCCACTCCCGCCCATGCCCGTGGCGGTCCAGCGCCCATGCCGCCACACACCAATTTTGAAATTAATATTTCCGCTTAAAACGCCCGCCCAAATTTGAACATAAAATTCAAAATTCCCCCACCGCCAATTAATATAAAAGTCAAAATTCCCCAGTATATTGAAATTTGACGCCACATCCAAATTTGAATCGTCCGTTTTGAAAATTGTGCTTTGCCTTTAAAGCTCCCTCTTTGCGCCGTGCTCCCACTTAATCACGACCATGCCACGGCCAGGCGTTTTTATGCCACCGCAGTTCAGCGCTTTTTGAATCCGCTTTGTTTCGTCTCGGTACTGCCTTCGCATAAAGGCGCTTCTTTTTCTCGGCGCCTAGGCGAGAAACTTTGCAAAGGCGCATGCGTCTTTGTCGGCGCTTTCTTCTTCAGCTCCACGAAATCCCAGGTGATTCTTGGCGCTTTCTTCTTGGCGCGTTCTTCTTGGCGAATCCTCCTTCTTCTTCTCGAATCTTTCTTGGCGCTTTCTTCTTGACGCTCTTCTTGGCGCATTCTTCTGCCAATATATCTGCTGGGATCAGCTTCACTATAACCCCAAATTTGGCTCTATGTGTAGTTTTATGGTGTCTTTTTTGCCAAAAAACAATGCTTGAAGACCACCCATAGTATTGTTCCGAAAATGCTAGAAACAACATGTAGTTTTTCTCTAAAAAGTCTATGCATAGAAAATTGACAATTTTTTTATAATATTTGATGTGTTGTTTTTTGGTGTTGTTTTTACTAAAAAATAACCTGTGGTTTAACAAAATATCCACATGTGATTTTTTAAAGTACTAGTTGTTTTACTGGTTGTTTTAAGTGTTGTTTTTGCAAAAAAAAAAAACAACATGTGGTTTAACAGAATATTCTATTCACATGGATAGTAGTTTTTAAGTGTTGTTTTTACTAAATAATAACATGCGATTTAACAAAATATCCATGTGTGGTTTTTTAAAACAGTTTTTAAATGTGGTGCTTCCCAAATAAAGACACATGGTTCTAAAGAATATCTACATGTGGTTTTCATTCCAAAATAAAATAGCATTACCAATTAAATATTGACACGCGGAATCTTTTTTAAATAACAAAATCACATTTTTCTTGTACTTGTTTGTTTTCTTTTAAGATAGCCTTTTGGGAATCGAACCCAAACAAGTCCATAAGGCATAATATTATTAAATTGCAATCCACATTCTGACATTAGATTAAAACATAATGTTCAAAATATTACCTAGGTTTTATTTAATGTTCAATCGTTAAGGTTTAAAACATTTTTCTTAATGTTCAAACATTAGACATTCATGATATCTGTTTAAACAGTTCTGCTCACAAGTTCCAGCCAGATTATTTGAAAAGTCGAGAAGGAGAGTACCATGGCATTATCTTTACATGCTTGATTAGCAGCTTCACCTCAAACTCTGCTCAAAATAGGGGAAATGTTCAGTTTCACATTCAAAATTCAGCTTGCAAGAAACAAAGTGGAGAAATTACCTTTATATTATTTATAGATGGTGACTAGCATTTGCTGCCATTCCAGATACTATATGCCACAAGTTGCTTGAGAAGTCTGTTTAAGGACTAACAGGATTCCAAATATTGACATTTCAAAACTTCTCAAGAATCAAGAAAAGTGAATGAAAAGAACGACAACCAAGAAGATACTAAAGAATCAGTAAATGCCCAGTGTTTACATCAAATCAAATGATTTCAAAAGTCTTTACCATTCCAGAATATGGTCCTGTGAATACTTTATAGCAAGTCTAATGAATTATTAGAACATGAGTCTACTTCTAATAAAGAATGCTTACCTAGTATCAGCAAGTCTGGTGAATTATTAGAACATGAGCCTACTTCTAATAAAGAATGCTTACCTAGTATCAGCAGTGCATCAGGTAGGCAACCAACAGCAGAAAGAACCAAGCCCCCATTAACTCCAGGGTCCTTATACTTCACGCTTCTGTGCTCTTAAGAAATCTGTGGCAAACATTACATTGCTCGATGCCTCCATGCTCGATCTGAGACCATTCATTTTGCCTCCAAACACTGCAGGCAAGCATTTTCATATCAGAGTCTGGATGAAAGATAAAAGAATGAAAATCGAAAGGGAAGGGAATTGAGACATCGGGCTAGTGCTGGCACACTAGGGGCAGGAAGCAGTGGTGCTATTTTTCAAGGAACATTTGGAACTGCTTTTCAAAATCAAGGGGTTAAGTCTAATGCCCCTTTTGAAGGAACAAAAAGAGATGAAGGAAAGGGGTTTCTTCCACAGTAAATGGGGTTTCATATTCTTCCTATGAAAGAAGAGCTGATATTGCAGCAGATTCAGAAGAGGCAAATTCTGATGGTAACCCTGAGAATTCTAATGAAGATCTAGAGCCTGGCGCTCGCACTCTTAAGCGCCCCAGATTGACTGAACACCACAGCTTCATAAACGTTTTGTAGATGCTGTAGCTCACCTTAGCATAAAAAATGCATTTTTGGGAGATACATCAGAGTTAACAACATTTAAAGAACTATTACACTGGGCAGGCATCTTGGAAATAGCCACGGTGCACCGCTGCTGGATTTGCCATCGTTGTAGCCAAATGCATGCCGGATTTGCCATCGCTGTAGCCATAGCTGAAATAGGAACTTCATGCTTCACCGGATCTTAAGGCAAGCGCCTTTATGTATTAGCGGATTTGGGAAGCCATGTTCTGGCCTCATTGCAGTGCAGCGCCATCGCCATAGCTAGAGGAGATAGGAAACACAGCTCCATAGCTGGAGCACAGAGGCAGACGGGCAAGAGTAGGCGGGAAAACACAGGAATTAGTCAGCCAATGGGATGACAGGACCTAGATTATAATCTTAGCCGTCCATCTTGGCTCATCTCGTCCGTTGAATGAGATGCACATAACACTATCATTTTACATTAACCATTAAATTATTAAACCACCAACCTTTATTAAAACATTAAAATATTAAACCATTAGATCATTAATCGCTTCTCCCGTGTTTGCTGATGTGGCATACGGGCACCCCGTATATATAATCCAACCACATCAATTTGTAAGTGTCCTTAAAGTCTTGCCAAACGGGAGTCGATCGACAGAGCACTAGGCCTAAAGATGAGTTAAACACGTTGGGAGCCATCTGTGATATGTCTTGGAATGCATAGAGAAAACAAGCAGTGTAGAGTCTTGGATAGAGTCTTGGAATGCATAGAGAAAACAAGCAGTGTAGAGTCAAGGAGATGAAGAAAGGTACCTAAAGGGGTGAGGAGGTCCTATATAAAATTACATGGCTCCTACCTAAATTATGTGGTTTTTGGAAGGGGAAACTTCCAGGACTAAGAAGTTTCCTGGAAAATACTTGCTGGCGGCAGACGCAACAAGTGGCGTTAGCCGCGAGCGGCGCCGCCGCTAGGAAGTATTTTCCAAGAAACTTCCTAGCCTTAAAAGTTGCCCTCCATAACCCTTCATCACCTGCCGATTACCCCATCCATCTTTTTCTTGCCTTTTTCTTCAATCTAACCACCGGATCTTGCAGTAGAAGCACCGGCTTTGATCGAATTAACATCTAAGCTCCATTTGGAGGCATTTCGAACTCAATTTGGTGGGTTTTTATCAGCATTTTTTAAGGACTTTATCAAGAGCAGAGCATCGCAATTTAAATGCTCGTCTAGAGTGCAGAGCCCTTTCGCCGAGGCAATCTGAATGCTCTTCCCGGCAAGGCATCGCAATCTGAATGCTCTTACGCTCTTCGAGAATGCTCTTATACGGAATGATCTTGTTTCTAACTGCTGTTGGTGCCGCCGTCGTAGCACTACCAAAACTAGAGACCCGAAAGTTACCTAAAATAAACAGGACCTGAAATCTTAGGTAATCGGCAGGTGATGAAGGTTACGATAGTTCCTAAATTACATGGGAAGCACAACATAGAAGTCATGGCCATGCCTCCTATACAAAGCAAGTCACAAGTACGGCGTTTTTAATGTCTCTAGCACAGACAAAAACTTACCTAATAACTCTCACCATATGAAAGATCATCAAGAGCACGGATGCAGGAAACACCAGCCCTGGCCATATTAAGATACAAAAGAGCAAATTCATGAGCAAATTCATTTACAACTCCTGTGTATCCAAGCAACGTGCCACTTAAAAACAATAGCACCTTTTTTTGCCAATCCTAAAGGCATATTAAGAGCCTAAAGTCAAAAGCATATCCTGCCAAAGTGCCATAGACATGTAGATGTGAACCAATTCTGGGTAGTTTCGTTAAATGTAGAACCCTATACTGCAAGTAACACAAGCACATGCCAAGGACCAGTAGGAACCAGCTTTGCAAGTTCCATGAATAATGTAACCTTCCAATCGCCACTACAATAGACAACTTAACAGACAATGCCATCTCCTCACAGACAACTTAGCATAATCTTAGTTACAATACTTTGATCCACAATCATGCAAACAAGAAATGTCTGCATAGTGTGTATTTATTTGCTTACCTATTTTGACTTTTGTAGATGCAAGCCTGAAGCCTCCATCTACAGTTATGCTCCAGAGGAACATGTAAATCTTATATGCCATATTATTTGTACTCTTCAAATTCCTTGTTCCTTTTAGCTATAAATTCTATTATGTTTATTCCTTTAAGCTATAAATTGTATTATGTGGGAATGTATTTTAAACCCTGATATGTTCATCTCATAAAACTCTGATACTTTCATCTATTTTCATCTTATAGAACTTTGATATTTTCATCTTATAAATGTTTTGCCAGACTTCATCTTGCCAAGAATGTCAAGCAAGGGCAATATGTCCTTTTTTAAGACCGTCATCAACGATTCAACCAATTGTGGCAGCAATATGGTGATTTAGAGAGTGAGGAAGCCTAGGTGGCATGCTGGAGCCCACGTGGCATGTTTGAGCCACTTGGAAGCCTAGGTGGCATGTTGGAGCCTAGGTGTCATGTTGGAACCCGCATGGCATGTTTGTGCCACCTTGGCATGTTTGGGCCTAGGTGGCATGTTGGAGCCTAGGTGGCATGTTTGAGCCTAGGTGGCATGATTGAGCCACCTTGGCATGTTGGAGCCCTAGGTGGCATATTTGAGCCATCTTGGCATGATGGAGCCTAGGTGGCATGTAGCCCACGTGGCATGTTTGAGCCACCTTGACATGTTGGAGACTAGGTGGCATGTTGGAGCCCACGTGTTTGAGCCACCTTGGCATGTTGGAGCCTAGATGGCATATTGGAGCCCGCATGGCATATTTGAGCCACCTTTGCATGTTTGGGCCACCTTGGCATGTTTGATTCTAGGTGTCATGTTGGAGCCTAGGTGGCATCTTGGAGCGATCTTGGCATGTTTGAGCCACCTTGGCATGTTTGAGCCACCTTGGTGGCATTTTTAGCGTCGTGGCATGTTTGAGCCTAGGTGGCATGTCGGGGACGAGGTGGCATGTTTGAGCCACCTTGGCATGTTTGATCTTAGGTGGCATGTCGGAGCCTAGGTGGCATGTTTGAGCCACCTTGGCATGCTGGAGCCTAGGTGGCATGTTGGAGCCCACATGTTTGAGCCACCTTGGCATGTTGGAGCCTAGATGGCATGTTGGAGCCCGCGTGGCATGTTTGAGCCACCTTGGCATGTTTGGGCTACCTTGGCATGTTTGATCCTAGGTGGCATGTTGGAGCCTAGGTGGCATTTTGGAGCGCGCATGGCATGTTTGAGCCATCTTGGCATGTTTGGGTAGAAACCCAAGTGTTTTGTCGTTCGAGCAGTACAAAGGCTCCGAAATGGAGATTCAACTTTGCCATGTCATCCAAAATGGTGACATTACCCTAGGAATCAAGATATACGGTCATTTTTAAACACGAACCCTCTACATGACAATATTCAGCAGCCATCTCTTACGCCAATTGACTAGGAACATATTGGACATGAGCTACTTTGGCGCTTCTTGGAGAAAGGGTGGTCTTCTGCCCACGAAACTTGATCGGAGGGTAATCTCGACGTTTTGAGTCTATTAGCATAGTCAGTTTACAATTTCGGAGTGGGAGAGTTGCCGGTCCGTGGCCAAGGACCTTTGGGAGAGGACCTCTTCTGGCGTCAACACCCTCCCTCTATGTGATGACATTGTGCAAGATCCTGGTCGAATCTGATTAGGATAAGGCCTCCGAAACGTAAACCCTGTGTGTTACTAGGTTATTGAAGGGTTTACGTTTTGGAGGCCGAGTTTTAGTCAGTTGCACTTGGCTGCAATTGAAAACGCGAAGCAATAGGAATTGACGGAATGGGGTTTGGATTTATCCTCCTTCCATAATGGCAAATAGAAGCCAAGAGCGCCTTTTGCAGTAGCAAAATTGTTTGGGATCATTCAGGATGGCCAATAGATCCAAACCCCATTCCTTGAGTTCCTATTGCTTCATGTTTTTAACTGCAGTTTCTTGACCATGTCCCAAGTTCAACCGACTAAATCGCGACCTCCATAACGTAAACCCTTCAATAACCTAGCAAACCACAGGGTTTACGTTTCGGAGGCCATATCCTCGTCAGATTCGACCAGGATCTTGCACAATGTGATCATGTAGAGGGAGGGTGTTGATGCCAGAAGACGGACCCTTAAAACCTTCCGGAAGCAGTTCGCCCCAAAGGTCCTCTCCCGAAGGCCCTTGGCCACGGATGGGCAACTCTCCCACTCCGGAACTATAAACTGACTCTGCCAATGCACTCAAAACATCGACATTACCCTCGAGACCAAGTTTCGTGGGCGGAAGACCACCTTTTTTCCAAGAAGCGCCAAGGTAGCTCATGTCCAACACGTTCGTAGTCAATTGGCCTAAGAGGTAGCTGTGGAATACTGCCATGTAGAGGTTCGTGTTTCTCTTGTTGCCAAAAATGACCGTGTAACTTGGTCCCTAGGGTAAATTTGCCATTCCGGATGACATGGCAAAGTCAAATCTCCATTCTGGAGTCTTTGTACTGCTCGAACGACAAAACACTTGGGTTTCTACACGGTCCACCGTAGGACGCTTCACGGTTTGATAAGTTCTTTCAGACAAATCTTGGATTTTTTTGAATTTACTTGAAGCAGGCAACTTGAACGGTGGATTCAACAGTCGGATAGGGAAACCGAGATCCGGAGGGGGAGGAGGGGCATTGGCATTTGCCCTCCCGGATCGTTGGCAGGAAAGGCTACCTCCGCAACCTTTTTGAGGTTCGTCTCACGGGTCTGCAGGCTCTCCCCCTCGGTGAGGAAGCTGTGCAAAGTCCTGGCCTGGTTCGATTTGGGGAAAGGTGTCAGCGTTTAAGTTGTTCAAGATCCCTCTATTCTATCCCTTGCCAAACTCCTCTACCAAAAAATTCTAAAGGTTATCATATTTCTTGCATGAAGTTCTAGTCATCATGTCCACATCACCACCATCTAGCCATGTCAACCAAAATTTGCCAACATCACCCAATGAAAAGACCAAAGATGGACATCTTTTTCATTTTGGCCTAGTAAAAATTGGCCTTGCTTAGTTGGCATGCCATGTCACCGCTTGGAATGCCTAGGTGGCATGCCTGAGCCACCTTGGCATGTTGGAGCCTAGGTGGCATGTTGGAGCCCACATGGCATGTTTCAACCACTTTGGCATGTTTGAGCCTAAGTGGCATATTTGGCACGTTGGAGCCTAAGTGGCACGTTGGAGTCTAGGTGGCATGTTGGAGCCCACGTGGCATATGTTGGAGCCTAAGTGGCATATTTGAGCCACCTTGCCATGTTTGTGCCTAGGTGGCATGTTGGAGCCACCTTGGCATGCTTGAGCCACCTTGGCATGTTGGAGCCTAGGTGGCATGTTTGAACCACCTTGACAAGTTGGATCCCGCATGGCATGTTTGATCCACCTTGGCATGTTTGAGCCACCTTGGCATGTCGAAGCCTAGGTGTCATGTTTGAGCCACCTTGGCATGTTTGAGTCACCTTGGCATGTTGGAGTCTATGTGGCATGTTTTAGCCACCTTGGCATGTTGAAGCCTAGTTGCCATGTTGGAGCCACCTTGGCATGTTTGAGCCACCTTGGCATGTTGAAGCCTAGTTGCCATGTTGGAGCCACCTTGGCATGTTTGAGCCACCTTGGCATGTTGGAGCCTAGGTAGCATGTTTGAAGTCAAATGCTAGTGAAGTGTGTCAAGCATATATAGCTCTTGTATGCTGCCATTTTGTGGCAATAATGGCATGTGGACAACTTGGTCATACATGGATTTTTAGAAAACCTTAAAAAACCACATCTCAAAAAAACACTACCTTAAAGAACAACACCTTTAAAAAAACATCCCTTCAAAAAACCATACTGCTTGAGAAAACAACACATCCTTAAAAAAGAGACTACACCTCCTTAAGAAACCACCCATTAAAAAAAAAAAAACTACATATTCTTAAGAAAAACTACAGTATATCCTTGGAAAACCACACCCCCATATAACTACGTGTAGGTTTTTTTCAAATCTTCAAAAAAACAACTCGTATTTTGTTTTTACTGTTGTTTTCAGCCGTGGACCAAATGTTGGGGTTAGTGTGCTTCATTTTCCTGTTCTATCTACTGCTCCAGGACATACCACTATGGATCTATCTAATATCAAGTAAGTCCACTGTTTCTGGTATAAATTCTGTTCTATTGCTGCCATGTGTATAGAGTGTTCAAATGCTGACATTAATGCTGCTAGGACACAGAACCTTGGTTTCAATTGCAAAGTTGGCATGGGGTGCCCATGTTATGCATGCCTGCTCTTATTGGCACATATACAGCAATGGGAGCAAGAATGCATAACATAGGCACCTCGTGTAGATTTTGTGATGGAGCTAAGCCATTTGGTCGAAATGGTGTTGGATCAAATGGCGCCATGGCGCCATTTGGTCGAAATGGTGTTTGGATCAAATGGCGCCATAGCGCCATTTGATCCAAATTCACACCTATGGCACATTCATAGGTGTGAATTTGGATCAAATAAGCCATGGCTCATTTGATCCAAACATTTCGACAAAAATGGCTTCATGGCGCCATTTGATCCAAGTGTTCACCGTTACACCAAATGGCCATGGCTCATTTAGCTCCAAATTTGGACCAAAATTTATACTTTTGTACTAAATAGCCATTTTTAACTTATTTTTTGCTTATTTTTCCTCTATTTCATATGTTAGAAAAGTATCGCCTTGCTTGATTGAAACAGGTTTAATTTTCCCCTGTACAACCTATTCGTCGGAAGGACAATTGTTGCCCGGGGACATATTTTGAATAGAACCACTCTTCATGGGAAGGAAATAGATCCTTCAAAGCGTAGCAATTGAGGTCACAGGTGAGTCCGTGATCCCATCGATGAAGCTTCGGTCCCTGCGGAGGGGGGCGGAGATAACATTGGTGAAGCAGTAGGCACATTCATTCAGTGGCCTAAGAGGGATGTAAAACCAAATGAGTGGCCCTCAAGTGAAGATACGTCTTCGAGATCCCTCAATTTGCCCTCTTCACAAGAGGATTCATCTAGTAGTCCATCTCGTCAAGAGTCCGTGGGACATCGGTTTCTTGCTCCTTTGTGGTGAACCAAGCAACACAGCAACAAATGAAGAAGACGAGATAGTAGAGGAGATTGGAGGTCATGAGAATCTAGCTGCCCGTCTTGGTCTCAGGTTGTTTAAGCCTGAAGATGAGACAGTCTACTACTCCAGAACAGATCTACTAGGTTTGCCATGCTACATTCTTCACTCCGCACGGATCTAAATATTAGGAGGCTTAATATAGTCTTTAGTGATCCTCGGGGATGCTATAGGCGATGAGTTCTTGGGTGTATCAAAGGTCGGGCTTCAAAGTGGGTAACATAATAGATCCAACGGGGAAACCAAAATATCAGGTCATGTCATGCTTGTCTTTGAGAGGTCTATAGCTAACAGCCTAGTAACACGGGAGACCCATCTTTGTTTTGCTTCATAATGGTAGGACAGTTTCACAACATTTACAAGCTCTTGCTGCTCTCGAACATGATGATTTAGAAGTTGAGTGCTTGGAAGGCGATGTTGAGAAGCAATTCAAGAGGAAAAGGAAATATACATATGTGAAGAGGGTGAGGGGAGGGAACCAAAGGGGGATGGCAAGGAGGAGAGGATGTGCTGCTTCCAAGGCAATCAAGAGTGCTCTAAAATCAACATCTTTGCAAGGACTAATGTGTCAAAAACTGAGCCGACAGCAAGTATGTGCCTTAAGAAAAGAATTTTATTCTCAATCAAGCAGTGCCAGGATTACGCTTGTTTTTGATGTGTTGAGTGTAACTTATACAGGGCAGTCGGAGGCGAAAGTAGTGGTCTGTGGAGTGGAGTGCTGTCAATTCGCATGGCGCGTGGCTTTAGGAGTTGCTCACCACGCTTTTATAGTTGGAGGAAGAGGTTCGAGTTAGGTGGAAAACGGGTGAAACATGGTAATATCTGAGCTCTAAGAAGCCTAGATCTGTGACACTAGCTACAGAAAGTGTGCTTGATACCTTCATTAGTGAGAATGCAGAGAGCATTCCACATAGAAGCAAAAAAGGAAAGGATGATATAAGGGAGAATGTTCGCAAACTTCCTTCCATCCTTAATAAGAAGAGCATACATAAGGAGGTGGGCGCCGTGGTGGAAGAATTGACGAGGAAAGAGTGTAACCTTGCCCTCTTTTTTACAATATTTGGAAGAAAGAGTTTCGGGCGTCGACATAGCAAAAATACAAGCATTCTCCAAGTGTAACATATGTGTAGTCATCAGCGAAATTGGAAAGAACAAAAGATATAAGGGAGAGGCGCAACCTTTCAATTCAACGGCGGGCACATATGTTGGAACAACGTTCTGTAGGAGTCAATATTGGCATTGGCGTGCATTATCACATCGTCACGAGAAAGTCACCCTTGCATAATACATGATAAGATGGATCAGGTCAAAACACTCACACCAAGAAGTCACCATCTCGCAAAGTCTGTTTGGAGAGGAGATCGCTTGAAGAGCAGCTTGACAGGAGCATTGACACATGGTCATGGTGGACGGGCTTATGGCCATTTCTCTCTTGATCTTTGGAAGGATGACTCGAACTTTCATGTTGGATCACTATCTAGGATCCTACACTATCTTGAGTTGCTTGGGAAGAAGACAAGTGTGGTGATTTGTGTGGAAGCAGAACTACAGATTGCAAATTGATGCAAGCCCTAAAAGATACTCGACCACTGCAACATAAGCTAGTGCAGACACAAGAGAAGATGCCTTCATCTTCTAGTGCCAACTTAGAAGGCTTCAATCCTCTTCCTCGAAATCTCTACTTACAGTTGGATAATGCATCGGGTCAAAATAAAAATAGATATGTGTTCTCCTACCTCTCTTATTTGACATGGCTTAAGGTATTCGATGAGATTCAGGTTGGCTTCATGATGGTTGGGCACACTCATGACGATATTGATGCATTGTTTGGGAACTTTTCGACGTTAATGAGTTCATCGGATGCTCTAACTTTGCCTGAGTTGCTTTACTTGTTTAGCAAGTGCAATGCAAAGTCTCTTGTTCCATATTTTGTGGATGAAGTTCCAGATTGGAAAGGCTTTGTCAAGGGATATATCCCTGATAAGGGCCAACGTCTAACAGGCCATACCGAGCCATTGCTATTCCGATTTAAAATGGATGGGAAATGGCCCATTATGCAATATAAGATGCGGCCAACCCATAAAGAGTGGATTCCAGAAAATGGAATAAGAATGTGGAAGGAGGATGAAAATGGTGAGCCAACGTTACCAACGGGGGTGCCTAAAAATATCCCTCCAAGGAAGACATTGAAAGATCTCCACGGCTCGCGCGACAAAGGCAAGTACATAGCATTATGGAATTCCTTCTGCAAAAATCAAGAAGATAGTGTGTTTGCACGACAGTACAAAGCAACTATGGATTACTCGAACGAGATTCTTTTGTGTTTGGAAGATGTATCTCCAGGACGACCTCAAAATGATAACTTTTGGTTGCGCACAAGGCAAGAACCTTTACAAAAGCTGCATTTACTCCAGAGAGGTCGATGAAGCATTTGTGCTTGTAAGACCTTTGCCTACATATTGTGGGCGGCCAGATGGCGTCGGTGTTGCCTATGGATGAGTTCGATCCTCATGCACATGTTACGAAAGGTATGTTTGTTTTAGTCGGGACGGAGGCGATGAAACTCCAACGTGGTTGGGCTTTTACGTAAGAAGATGCCATCCTAGATCCAGAGTCTACCAATTATGGTCACATTTATGTATCATGGTGGATGCCTGTTGGTCGTGACTATACAGGTTGCTTAACTAAACGTTGGCGACCCAATCCATCAGATCCATCAAGGTATGAGAAGTTAGATGCCATACATTATGCATGGGATGCAAATGGCAAAAGACCGAAGACTGTTCAGATTCCAAAATACATTGTTGACATGTGGGGGGACATAGCATTAGCTAAAAGCTCTCAATCTCAGTCATGTTCTCGATAATCATGTATGTAATTTCTTTTGCTATAATACTTAAGCATTTTGGACAATTAATACGTTGTCGATACATCCTAATTTATGCTTATACTAACATCCTTACATCTATTATAATAGGTGTTTAATACACATCATTACATCTGATGCACACATTATTGATGGCATACATATAATTTAGATGCACATATTATTGATGGCATTATAGAGTCGATGATTCACTCATCATCAATCCCTGCTATTGTGATCGCATTCAGCTCGTAGGCATGGCGCTCAGGAACCCAAAGAAGATGGATCACAACACGAGTAAGGCCGGGGCAATCACACTCACGACCTTCTGCTTTGGATTGTAAGTAAGGATCCAGCTTAACACCTTTATGTATGCAGCGATTAATATCATTGTAGCTCATGGAGCAAAGAATGGTCTCAAACTGATCATCATAAATATTATAAGCCATGGGAGATGAGACTTACCGAATGGAGCTGCTTTTATAGTCGTTATAGAATTATTGGTATAATACTTCAGCATTATTGGTATTATACGTGAGCATTATTGGTATTATACGTCAGCATTATTGGTATTATACTTCAACATTATTGGATTCGTAGCTATAAATTCTTTTACCTTGTTTTCACTTCTCACTTTTCATCCTTGCTTCTTGCTCCTTCATCTTCCTTGTTCCTTGATCTTCTTGCTACTTGATCTTCCTTGTTCCTTGATCTTCTTGCTACTTGATCTTCCTTGTTCATTGCTTCTGGCTACTTGATCTTGATCCTTGTTCCTTGCTACTTCATTCCCGTGCTCCTTCCTACTTGATCTTGTTCCTTGCTCTTGATCTTGCTACTGCTACTTGATCTTGATCCTTGTTCCTTGCTACTTCATTCCCGTGCTCCTTCCTACTTGATCTTGTTCCTTGCTCTTGATCTTGCTACTTGATCTTGTTCCTTGCTACTTGATCTTGATCCTTGCTTCTTGCTCCTTGATCTTCCTTGTTCCTTGATCTTCTTGCTACTTGATCTTCCTTGTTCATTGCATCTTGCTACTTGATCTTGATCCTTGTTCCTTGCTACTTCATTCCCGTGCTCCCTGCTACTTGATCTTGTTGCTTGCTCTTGAACTTGCTACTTGCTCTGCTCCGTGTTCCTTGCTCCGTCGGTGATCCTTGCTTGCTTTTTGCAAATGATTGGACCCAATCCTCCCTGGGCTACTCGGAAGGCCGCAAGCATGCCGAGGCATTCTCATGCGGCCTGGAATGGATGAGCTATGGGACCATTTCTTGGAGTGGAGGTTGCGCCACAGTCCCACCAAGGAGCTTACAATGGAGTTGATCAACTTCATTCTGGAGCGATTTGATTGTGGTCATGAGCCACTGATGGAAATTAATCCATCTGAATGTTATAGGAGACTTGCAATGAGGGGAATGCTTGAACCCCCTCCTTATCTGGACGAGATGCTACAGCAATTGAGGCCTCTTCTTCGTGCTGGATATTTAGCACACTCTCTAGATGCATACATATCAGAGTTCATTCATGAAATTTGTAAGGGACAGATGTATGGCCTTATTAGGGTGTACTACAATGAGTACAACGGTTTTGTGGAGTTGGGTCCGCTCTTCTTCCGTGAGTATTATCCTGTGGAATTACTTTTTCTAATGACTAGGTACCCCATATGGTGGGAAGAATCAGCATGGGATGAGCGTGAGCTCTTGACTCCTAACCCAGATGCGTGGGTTAGACCTCGCAGGCGAAGAGAAAGGGGAAGGGGAAGGGGTTAGGAACCTGGGGAAAGGTTACTAGGGACATACATAGTTCATACTTTGGTCTCTATTGTGTTTGGAAGTTGGTATATGATACCGTGTTATTATGTTCTCTAAATATTCATGTAACTATGTATGATACACGGGTACTGCATGTGTATAGAACCCCTGCATAAGGTCTATGATACAGGGTACTGTACACGTGTATACAACCCCTGCATAAGGTCTATACAACCCCCATAATAAAAAAATTCCAGTTTACTAAAAATTTTCCCATTATAATGAAATTGTGCTTATCTATGAGGCTTATGCTGCCGCGATTGACTGAAGGGCCTGCCAAACCTGTAGATCCTGTTGGCAGCTTTACACGGAGACGCTGGAATTCTTCTTCTGTTGGTAGATTCGCCTCCTCTTGAGCAAATCGAGACTCCAGCCTCTCATAGGCTTCTTTAAGCTTTATAGCATTGCCGGTATAATTAGACACTTCAAACATCTCTTTGTCCAAATCCTCTTCAAAATCTAGGCCTAGGTTTACCCATTCGGCCAAGGTACTGATAAGCTCATCTTCCCTAGCACACATTCGTAACAAAGACGGGTTCCTCAGTATATCACTTAGCAATATGTATTCTTTGCCTTCCACTAAAATTGACGTTATGTCAGACAACTTCTTTTCATCCTCATCCCCATCCTCATCACCTTGTAATCATCTCCCCCTCCTCCGGTTCACCCAAGGCGGTCGCCGAAGCTAAAACTCCTACATTCTTGCTCTTCTTCTTGTAGATCTATCTCCATTTCTACGTCATAGTCAACATCATCACACATAACTCGGACCCCCTTGGCTTAAAGATTTCATTGTTTTCCAAGTATATCTTGGTTTGGCCGAGCAAAATGCAATAACTAGCAAATGCAAGCGGCAAAGAGAAATAAGATACCTTCTTAAGTACAAGGGCCAGCGGGAGGAGGAGCGGATTAAAGCATTCTTGAAAAACATCTTCGCTGTTTGCAAATGGGAAGCCGCCTCCTCTAGAGCTGGTTTTGGAATCCACGAGCCAGGGACATCTGCAAAGGACGTGCGTTGAGACCAAGCGGTCCGGGTGAAAGCTAAGGCAACCTCGCGATAGCATCCAAGCTCGCTACTGTTTGCCATGATGTCCAACTCTTTGCAATAGAACGGATAAATCGCAGTCGGCGCAACTTCCTCGTTGTCATGAGGGGCGGATGCATACCATTCCAGGAACTTCACATAACAATCCATGGCGAAGCAGACGACGAAAGCAAGAAGATGTTTAGGAGCGGTAAGGCGCTGTCACTTCTGAACTCAAGTAGCCGTTATCGATTATGAAAGGGGACACAGCCGTTGTGGGGAGATTTGTCTGTACATTTTTAGGGTTAGGGTTAGGGTTAGGCTTAGGGTTGGATCACACGACGTGAAGACTACTATGTGCAACAAAAAAGCACAATGCTTGCTGCGCATCGTGTGATCCTCACGTATAACATTAAAAAAAAAATACAAAGTGCGACGCTAGCCTTCTAAGAAAGAAATGGACTAAGAGATTAAGCTTATAAAGCCATTACATTAAAGAATATTATACATATAAAAAAAACACAAAGGCACTTCACGGCCTTTTTTTGGGGGGTCTTTCTTCTTGTTGTATTGACCATAAAATTTTGACCATAGTACTTTCGGGATCCCTTATGCGTAAGATGAGGCGCATGTCCTTGGGCATGATGGTCACCCGCTTGGCATGTATTCTTTGCAAGGCTGCGAGTCCTCGAACAGACACACCAACCGCTTCGAAGCCATTTGAAGAGCATTTTAAAAGGCGGTTGCTTGAATTTCAGATGCGGTATGATGTATCGCGACCACACTCTTGCGAGAATCTCATAAACGAGCACGGCAAATGGGAGGCGGAATGACCATCTCGGTGCTCTTCGATGCTTCTTAATCTCGCGAAGCGCTTTAATGCCGGACCGTCTTCGCTTCCGGCCACTACCCTCACCCACCCGGCATTTGGAGCCTCTTGCTTTCGGCCGACTCTTAGGACGTCTCCTCACCCTCGGCATTTTGCGGTTGTTTCCTCGGCCAACTCTTCCGGCGTCTCCTCACATTCACGGTGGCCTTCCCCTTTAGGGCGTTGGGCCTCCTCCTTTGATTTGAAGGTTTTGGCGCCTCCCACGGGAGGGCGGTAAAAAACAAGAAAGGCGGCTGTCCAATAATTAATCCGGCGTCATATTACGCTCCTCACATTTTTCATCCTCCGATCTCCGGCCGGAGTGCACCTCCCTACTTACTCGGGAAGCTGCTTCTCCGCCGTCGTCATCGCATTTCTTTTCGGGTCTTCTATTAGGCATGGTGGGAGGAGGAGAATCTCTATCGAGACTTGGTCCGGATGAAGTAGGCGGACTAATGTAATCACGGCCTTCCACCACGGATGGATCCTTGCGGTTTGCTTAGTTCTTGCCATGGCTTCTCAACGGATGGCGCTTTATACTACGAACACTGACAAAAATAGACAACTGGCAAGAGATAAATAGTAAAAAATAGAAGTTAAAGTAAAATATGATGGTAACGTTTTTAAATAATTGTACGGAACCCTAAAAAAATATCGGACAAAATACGGAACCCTAAAAAAACATCGGACAAAAACACAAATAAAAAACCGAGATTCAAAGCGCTAGGCGATAGACAATTTCTTGTTGATCGCGAACTCACTAAACTTTACATTTCCCTCTTGCCTGTAACCAACCCTAATGCCATCAATGAAATAATGAAAGTCGTCAACAATCTCCTCTGTCTCCATTAGCACTCTTAGCTCTGATAATGACCATTCGCTTTCCATGGTGGCTGTATAAATGACTTCCTCCCCTCTCCATACTCGAATATCCACCGCATCGGAGTGTCTGTTATGGTCCTCAAATGACTCCCAAAAAGTTGTGCAGCCTCTCTTTTTCTGTTTCCTTCATTCTAGTTGACAATTAACGTATAAATATTGTTTTGGAAGAAAGTATCTGAACTTAAAGGAGGACTTAACTACGCGGACCTCTGTTAGTTGACCGGATGATTCGTGGAATCGAACATCCCAGGTCGGAACCAAAAATAAGCCATCCACAAAATCGGCAGGGGGGAGAAAGCACGTATATGTCTTCGAAGCTTTTCGAACTTCCTGCGCCATCTGGAATATGTTAGCAAATACCTCAAACGGTGTAAAGATTTTGAAACTCATCCTCACGCCTCCGTTTTCAGACATTCCCGCTTGCACCTCGTCAGCCATGCATTTCTTCATTGCAATTACATTGTTCTCATTAGTCTGTGGCTTACAAAGTTCACTTAAAGGGGGGCAATTCAACCGGCCTCAAGCTCGATTTCCTGACCTTTACATTATAATCATGCCAGATGCCTATACCCCGCAAGGTCACGGCATCCATACCTTGGAAAAGGACAATTCCGATGTCTATGTGATACACGACAAGTACACTACTAATACTTTCGGCCGGAATGCCATCCATGACGTCTGATAAACATAAACCTGCACAATAAATTTGTTTGTAAACACGTGTCAATGAAAGAAATGAAAAGATAAGGAGATCACACGACGCGAAACTATCTCTACGCAGTTAAGTAGCTGACAGATAGCTTCGCGTCGTGTGATCCGATTAAGGTGGTTACCATTTGCGGGCAATTTTGGGAAGCTGTTTTTGGTGGAGATTAGCTCTTTGGCCATATCAGAAGGGGTATATGCATGTCGTATTGTTATACTTTCCACTTTCCAGCTGCTAGAATTCAACTTGAACTCTTTTATCCTACCTATCCAATGTGTCCGCACGTCTGATCGCCTTTGTCGCTTAACTCTATGCTCGCCCCTCGTTGATGGCAGCATACTCACCCACGAACCTATTGAGACAAAACCTCCCACTTCTTGACCTTGGGAGTTCTGTAAATGGGGCAAGAACACAGAAATTACAGGAGACATGGATTGCAGATGAGGAGTGAAGGCGGAGAGGATGCAAATAGAGGCGCAGGAGTGACAGTACAGAAGTTTGGCGCAAAATTTGACAAGGGAGTTGGTGACGCTGACAGTAGGCGGTCAAAGTCACCATAATTTTGGGCGGCGAAGCGACTCCCAAAAAATACGGGCCATTAAAATGGTTGCAATAAAAGCACAGGCATCCCCTATGAAAATACGCCATGTGGATGCCAAGTAAGCTTGTTCATCCTTCTACCGGCCAAGTAATACTGACTTTCGTAAAAAAGGCGCAAACCTGATTGGTCCTGGCGAATCTGACGTGGAAATCTTTAACCCAAGATATGGGCCATTTTCAGACCCCAAATCCGCCCTAATGTTCTTGTTCTCTTTCTTGTAGCCTGAACAACTTCTTTGCTATCCTCCAGCTTACCCCTCTTTGTTCTTCTGCCCTTTCCTTTTGGCAAATATTCACCCAAGTTGCCCTCATCCGATGGAATTACTCCAACTTCCTTAGGTGCTTCAGTGTGTACAATTGGGTCTGTTGTTTTTTCCACAACTGGTGCTGTGTTCACAACTGGTGCTGTGTTTACATCTTCCTCTATAGCTTCTTGGACAGCCTCTTGGACTGGTGGTGGTGGTTCTACTGTTGCATTCAAATCAGTCACAATTGACTGTACTCCTATAGGACTTTGCAGGTGTTGTGCATCTTCAAATGGCACCATTGTCCTTCTTTGAACCCTGAAGGGTGAGACCTCAATTGCAGGACGGATTAACACATCCTTTTTTGGTGTACTATTTGAAGCACCTGCAACATGGCCAAAACCTAGCTCGTCAAATACACCCTCTGGCACCTTTCCAAGGCAACCATGAATACATTGTCCTCCTCTCAACAATGAACAACAAACTATATGATACTCATGTTGGCAATTCAGTGCTAAACTTAACCTATAAGCTTTAGTGGATTCCAGACCACATGCTGAACATGTATAAAATGGATCTTCCACTAACAACTTAGATATGCTAAATGTTGCAGGAGTATCCATTTTTGCAGAAGTCTCTGTTCTTCTTCGAGAACTTTTAACTCCTCCTCAAGTTTGAGTTTACATTTCACCTGCTCATTAACAGATGTAGGGTTCATTGCTTTTTGTACCTTGTTCCTGTGCCAAGTTTCCATCTGGACAGTCTGCTCCAAATCTTTAATTTCTGCCTCCAACTCACAGTTTGGATTAAGCTTGAACTGCTCCTGTTTTGTAGCCAAATCATTTGTGTCCTGTCTTAAACTGTTCTCAGCCTCTTCCAACATCATTTTCTATAATTCAGAGGTCTTCTCATTCCCTTTCAGCTCACTTCCTATTGCTTCCAGATTCTTTGTGATAAGTAAAACTGATTTTCCAATCTCTTGTACTGCATTCTCTAAGGTTTTTATGTTCTCATCACATGCACTAATCTCATTTGATCCAGGTGCCACCTTTGGCTTTGCCTTCATTTCAGTTTTCCTAACATGTGCTACAACATCTGCCTCTATTTTTACTTGTCTATTGTTGTGGTATCTTTGGCATTGCACAGCAAATGCAGCCCAGTTTACTTTGTGTTCCTCAGGTGCAAGTATTGATCTAGTGCAATTTTCAAACGCAAAAGCAAGGGCCAGTTGCTTTCTTACTTCTTTGTTGTGACAATTCTTGTAGATTTTTTGGCAGAGTGTTTCCAACTTCTCTTGAAGATCCTTTGCACAGTGCCATTTTATCTTTCCCTTGTTCAACTTCTTTGTCCAAACAGAATCCCAATCTCGATCCGTGACATTATTTTCCAACCAAGCTTCTTCCTCGTGGGGCTTCACCCCCGAATTGCACAGACCTCTGATGCTGTGAAAATCATCCGCGCTCCATGCCTCCATCATCAACAGTGAAACACCGATCTGAGTTTTCGCGCCCAGGAGAAAAGGAGGGAGAAGGGCGTGACAGGCTTCGACGTCCGCGAGTTTCATCACTTAAATGCTTAAACGCTTCGCCAAAAGTTGTACCCCACTAGCGATTTTACACCAAATGCCTCAAATCCTCACAAACAACACTTGAATGAAGAATGCCTAAATCTTTTGCGCCATATATCGCCATAGCTGCACCATCTGCGTCATGGCAGGATCTTCTTTAGCTGGGCGCCATATCTGCGCTAAAAATCCCTCTCCAGCATGAATCTCCACTTCTCGTGGAATGGCAAAAGGGAGCCCATTCGGCGTGGAGGGGGCCGGGGCTACCGCCCGCCAGCCGGGGCGCCAGTCTTGGCTGGCGGGTAGCCACCGCCCTCGCCACGCCGAATGGGCTCCCTTTTGCCATTCCACATCACATCCACAGATTAGTCAATATCTAGAACAGACTAAATAACAATTTCTAGTTGGTATTTAGGGAACATATTAGAAGTGCAACAGAGTTATGAAACAATCGGTGCATCATGATTATCCACATGGGAAGTTGTTGAAATACAAAAAGCTTCCGATATACTCACATTTCTCCCTCCAATTGGCCGCAGATCTATGAACTTTTGCAAATAAACTCCTCAATTCATGAGGATTGCTTTGAACTGCTCAGTTCGTCTGGCAAAGATCAGAGTGTTACAACGAGTACACCAATTCAAATATCTGCCACCGAAAATCAAAAAACAATTTCGATGGACTCATGAGCGGAAGTAATGTATCTACAAAAGTGTTCCTCCATCGGATTTCTTTCTTGGTGCCGTGCCCAATTGCAACGCACAAAAGGCCTAAAAGGCCACGTTAGCCAAAAGGCTATGTTGGCCAAAAAGGAAGCCATGCTAAGTTTAGCACAGAAGGGGACTATAAGTAAGAGCTCGGGGAAGAGCACAAGGCATTGCTTCACTAGTAGTGTGTGCTCATGGTTGGGTGGAGAGTCTGTCCCAAGTCTTCTGTGTGTTTCACCAATCCCATGTTATTTGCAAGCCTCCTTGCTCTTCGAAAAGCGTATCTCGACAAACTTCTCAGAAAATTTTGAACTCATGCAGGCTCTCGCTGTTGTCCCGAGTGCTTGACATGTTTCTTCGCCCTTTCAAGTAGCTCTTCTTGCTCGGGATTCCTTGGTAACATAAATGTCCTGAACGTTTCTCATAGAACGAGCTCTTCAATTCACAGAACATTTCTAATGCTTGGTGTTCTGCATATTAAGCAGGGGGCTTAGCTTGGTTGTGCACTGTAGTCTGGGAAGTCTCTAGCAAAATTAGGGTTGCACCTGAATAGCATAAGCAGGGAGCATGTCTCCACCGTCCATTCTTCCCATCTAACGGTGGGGAACGAATCAGCCCCCTTCCACCTCAGCATTTTCAATGGATCTTATATTACATGTATGTAGATAAGTGGAAGAAAGACTTTAAGAAATATGCAACCTTATCTCGCTAAGTGTAACCTTTTTCATTTTTTTTCAAGTTTTAACCATTGTTAAACCATTGAATTGTCACATATAAACAATGGATACACCAAAATGTGCAAATACACCAAAATGTGCAAATACGTGCACCTATCAGTGGTTTGATGAAGCCTGAGCCTGGGTGCAACCTTATAAGCTCCGGTGAAAGCAGGAAAATAGAGAAAGCACAGAAAGAAATCCGGAATAGAAACTTAAATCGTCTGTTGCTGGAAGGATCCATTGGCCCGGGAATCTAACCCCGATGAACGCTTTACCAGCAATAACCACCCAGGCATGGGCTCTCTGGAGACATGCCAGATCCCGCAGCCAGATCCATGAGCCATGCCAAATGCCGCAGTAGATGCAGAAATCCTACACAAGGTAAACAGATAATGCCAAATCCCGCACAAGGTAAACAGTTTATGGAAGACCCAGATGCAACAGATGGCAAACCTTGGAACCTGTGTGTAATTTTGCCATGCACAAAACTAGAACGAACCCAGCCAATTCCGGCAATCCTGCTGCAGCCATTTGCAGTTCCAGGAGGTCGCATGCATGCCCGCGACAAAAATGGAAAGAAACCTAATTTCTAAAAAAAGAAGGGAAAAACCATTGAAAAAAAAGCCACTCCAAACAAAAAAGACAATCACCCGACCCAACCTTTGGCCAAAATCTTATAAACATCTACAGCAAACCTTCTGCAAAGTTAAGAGACGTTGGTCGACATGATCGCTTTGAGATTATGTCTTCAGATGTAGATGGGAAAGCAATTTTTTCTATATGGTGCATTGAATGCAACTTGCAATTTGGCAAGAGTGGTGGCCCGGATTCTATGTACAATTTTACAGCTAAACATTGTATGACGAAGGCTCATGAAGAAAACTACCATCGAAACCATGACAATGACAATGACAATGACAATGACAATGACAATGACAATGACAATGACAATGACAATGACAATGACAATGACAATGACAATGACAATGACAATGACAATGACAATGACAATGACAATGACAATGACAATTGTTTGGGGTCCGGGCTCGGGATCGCCTGAGGGACAGATCTCTGTGAGATCCTTGAAGTCCGGCAGGGCAAATCCTGAGACACTCTTGTCACGCGGGATTTTTGCTAACAGAGGAAAGAACAAGAAAAACTCAGATAAAACAGCAATGGCAATACACAATGAAACACACAAGACACTTGTGGAGAACACGGCAATCCATTGATCAAAACAAGTGTATAATGAAGGCTCAAAAGAGCGCACAACAGGCGACCAGCATGTCTGCTCTGTAGTGACACAAAAGAACACTCTGAACCCTCTTTTTGAAGGAGCAAAAATGCTACAATATATAGGAACACGGAGTGGCCTACGGGCCTGAATCTGATCCTCATCATGACAACGCGTGCTCCACTACTTGGGCACTCGAACAGGAATCTGAGTCCCTGTCCGCGGCCGTGCTAACAGACAAGTAGTGGCCCGCCAGTGGGTCCTACCTTTGGGTCTTCTGCTTCTTGGAGGAGCTTTGACCCGTGGGCATCTTTGTGGATCCCTCTTCTTGGACACCGTGGCGGTGGGGCCTCGCCCTCATGCGACAAGTATAGACTGTAGTAATGCGCGGGGCCACGGGGCTAACACTCCCCCTACCAAACTACACTTATTGGCTAGAAAAGGGGCATGAATTAGGGGGTGGGAATCCTCGTTCCTCTTTCTGATCTTGAACATAGAGATGAGGGAGGCTCAGCTTACTGTATTCACTGAGTGTTGTTCGTCTCTTTTCATTTGCTTGAGTCTGGATGCCAAACATTGTTTTGCTCCTATGAGAAAGCCTTCGAGGAAATCATGTTCTCGGCGTGGCGTGGATCTCGGATGGAAGATTTGTGATCTCCATGTATAAGACAAGGTCCAACCCGAACTTTCCGGCATTTGCATTGGGGTTGCAAAAATGGATCACGGCACTTGCGTTTACGCATACTACGGAGTATGGTCATGAGTCTTTGCCCGAATTACGCTGCTTAGAAATACTGGATGGATCAGCTGAAGTTTTGGCCTTGGCAAGGAAGGTTACAAGACCGAAATTGCATTGCAGGCGGTCTTCCCCGAACACGCATTGGGCATGTATATCCGGTTGTTGGTGTTGTCCAAAGTTTCATCCTCCGCCATTTGGCGTCTGCGGATGAAGCGTGGGTCCCAACGTTTCTCTGCTTTGCAATTGCCGTGGGTGTCAATCTGCATGTTCTTTGACTTGATGAGTCCGAATTCTTGTCTCCATCTTTGGGAATTGACCTTGATCGAGGTGGGCATCAAAGCTTGCTAGTGTACTTTCGGTTGTTTGGGGGTTGGTGCGGTCATCCGCATCTGTTCTTGGAATTCCAATAATATCTTCTCGGTATTTGTTTGGTGCTTGTCTCCCATGCATTGGAATGTACATGTCTTCATCCGCAGTCTGAGGTCCCACTCATCGGGGAGGGCGTTACGTTTTCAGCTCGGTGTCATGCGGTGTGCAAGGAAGCATAATGTTGTAAGAACAAGCGTGCAAGGTCAAGTTCTTGTTTGAGTTGTATAGTGTCCGAAGGGCGTGCCAAGTTCAGCTAGCCATAGCTCCACTTCTTTACGTAGAAGAGGCATGTATTACGAGGTAACAGTTTGCGAGAAATTTTTGTGTCTTGGAGGTACTTGTTCTTCTTGGTCAAAAGAACCGCATTTGTGTATCTCCTTTAAAGTTCTCGATGCGTTTATCCGGATGAGCACGAGTAACATGTGCAGGTAGAAGTCGTGCATGACATAAGCCGGGGGCTATGGTGCTTTGAGAGCGAAATGGTCGAGATCGCAACTTTGTAGGATATCAAAATTGACGAGAGCACAAAGTGTGCCTCGTTCATGGACGAACATGAAGGGCCATTGTCGTTCGATATCACTTCTGATCGGGGACTTGTGGTATCACCCTTGTTTCTCGGCCGGAATAAAAAGAAAAGTGTTTTTCCTTGCTTGCACATAGTCATGGTAATCGGTCTGGCCCGGATAGTCGAGGGAATAGCGCAAGTCGATAGGTTTGTTCCGCTTTTCTTCTCGCATCATCCGGCGTGCCTTCGGCTATCGGAAAAGCGTATCTTGTAATCTGCAATGATATCTTGTTGCTCTGGAGAGACTGGTCTGCAGTTCCGCGTGACTTTATGCGTGTGAGGTGTCGACTTGTCGAGAAGTTGGGAATCGAGGAGGAGCTTGAAGTGGGAGTGGCTTGCAAGTCTGTTTTGAGTGCGGCTATTTCAAGAGCATCTGCGGCGTGTGTTGCCGTGAGCTGGTCTAACTTGCCTTGGAGAGATGCGCGATGTGAGCATCCTTTATTACGCAAGGTGGTTTCGAAAGTCGTGACCTTGGACTCAAGTATCAAGTTGGCTGTACGAAGTGTGCTGTTCTCGGTCAGAGTAGCATTATTCGTGACGACCAGATTGTTGTAGCGTGTCTCAAGATCAGTGTACTTGGTGTCGTTTTGTTTGAGGGACTCCTTGAGTTCCTTGACAATTTCTTTGGGATTGATGAAGGGTTTCTCGATGGATCATGAATTGATTGTGCAAGGCTTCTTCTCGGCCTCCACGGTCGGCCAAATCGGTCTTGATGTGATGACTTGGCTTGGAGTTGGTCCACGGACTCGTCGCGTGCCCCGGTGGCTGCTATGAAGTTACGGTGATGATCACGGAGGGCATCAAGGCAGCTGAGGACAGCTTCACTGTAGGTATCCACGGTGTGAGGAGGTGGATGGGATGGCTTTGATCTGTCACCCTTGTTTATAGATCCTTGGTCATTGCTGTGAGTGTCCTTGTGAGTACTCGTGAGATCAATGGGAGTTTTGTTGTCTTCTTCTTTGTTGTTTTTTTGCTGGTCTTTGTTGAGTCACGAAAGTGGAATTGTTGCACAAGGTTAGCGGTGGTTGTTACGGTGGTTGGTTATCAACGGAAGGAATAGGTTTTAGAGAATTGGAATTTCTGAGGAGGTGGAGGCGGTGGTTGTGAAATATTTAAATGCGGAGTTGGTCGACGAGATTGGCCGGTCTTTGAGAAGGAGGAGAGTTTGGTTGAAGACCTTTCAAAGCATCAATAAGGTCGGGATGTTGGCTTGGTGGAGAAGGGGCATGATGGCGGCGTGGGGTCGATGATTAATGAAAGCACGGAAGTGGGCTCCCATGGGGCGGTCGAGGAAGAGTTAGGATTTTTACGAAGTCTGTCAAGTTTCTGTTGAAATCTCGATCACGAGGAGTTGAGTCAATTGATTGTTTGAGTGGTGTTGGTGAGGATATAAATACGGATGGTAGAAAACATCGTTAATAGAGGTATTCTTCATGGAGTAACCCAAAAATTTCCTCCAAAGAAACTTGGTAAAGGCATCATGTTGCTTTGGAAAGGTGGACATGACTTGGTTTGTGCGGCATTATAAGGAATAGAGCAGTAATTTGGAAATATCATATTTACCAATGTCAAGGTAAGACAAGGCATTGGGCGGATTGGGTAGAGAAAAGGCAGAGGCTATGGTTTGAGGGTTTAGGAGTATAGGGTTTCCATCGACTTGGGAGGCATATCCATCTTACGCCTTCACTGTGTTAGCCACAAATTCTTTGTAATTTGTTCTTGTTGGGAGCCGGGGAGTTCATTGCGAGAAAATGAAACAATGGGAACTCACGGGGAGGTTATAGGTGATGCCGGATGTGGGAGCTGGTGCAGATGAAGAAACGAACTTGATATTTTTGAATTGCGGCTGGATCCATTGGTGCGGTCAGCGTTGAGTGTTGAGTTCTTGGAGGTAGAAGCCATCTTGAAGGTCGAGGTCGCCGGAGTCTGAAGTCGGAAGGGCGAGTGGAGTATGAGTGAAAAGTGAGGAGTGGAAGTGGCGGTTGGGAAGGGTTTTTTTTTTTTTTTTTAGAGTGGGAGACACGTGTCAAAAGATCGTGGACGATTGAGAATCTCAAGAGACGACCTTCAGACCAAGATGCGTGAGAGTTCTGGCGGGAGAATAAAACTTTAATGGCGGGCCGGTATTAAGCTTCGGCGTTTGTCGAATATTAAAAAGAGGAGTCGAAAAGTTTGCGAGGTACAAAAAAATATCGGTGGGGAATGATTACGGAATATCGTAGAGGTGACACGTCGTGAGCAATTTGCTAGGGTTGGTATTAGCCTATAAATTGGAAGTTGGGTTCGTCGAGAAGAACCAAAATTCGTGAAGATGGAGAATTTCGATAACAAATGGGTCCGGTGAGCTTCCATGGACGGATTACATGCAAGATGGACGACGCCGACAATGGCGTCGAGGAATCGCCGGATCCCTATGGATCCTTGGTTGGAGGCACCGCCGCCAACTTGGGAGATAAACTCGGACGCGGGGAGGTGATCGTTCAACCTGAGGGTGGTCGCGGTGTGGGGCTTCCGCATCCTCCCGAGTGGAGTGCCCCCGAGTAAAGGGCGAGTAGCAAAGCATGATAGGGGTTTTCCCAATTTTTGTTTAGTTTAGGACTTTTTTGGGTGAAAAATCCCACGGTAATTGTAGCCTTAGGGCAATTTTGTACATAATAGAAAAGTGTTTCTCATAAATTTGTACAAGTGGTATCTTGTTGTAAATTTTGTTCTTGAGCTAAGGATCTTTTGTGGGGGTTTGAAATTTCTTGAGTGAAATCCATTGACTAATGTAGGAAATGGAGTGCCATTCAATTCTTGTAATTGTAAAACTCCGGGGATGTGGTATCTCGGAAATTTTGTATGGTCCGACCATCCGAGCTTGAGTTTGCCGGGATGTTGTTGATATCTCGAGTCGTAAAGAAGAACTAAGTCGCCAATTTGAAAAGTTTTGTTTTTGATGTGTTTGTCATGCCATTGTTTTTGTAGTTGTTTGCCTTGTTGAAGTCTAAGAAAAGCATCTCTTGAAGTTCATCCGGTTGTTCCGGTTGATAAACTCGTTCTTGCAAAGCTGGCTGATGGATTATGTTCATTTGCTAACTGAAATTTGAGTGAGGGTAAAATGAACTCAAAAGGCATAAGAGCCTCTTGGCCATACACAAGTCGAAAAGGTGTTTGACCGGTTGCTACTTTGTATGTTGTATTGTAAGCCCATAAAAGCGTAGGTAACTTATCTTGCCAATCTTTTCTTGTAGGATCACAAATCTTCTTGAGAATGTGGATAAGCACCTTGTTTGTGCTTTCAGCCAAGCCATTACCCGAGGGGATAGTAAGGCGTGCTTTTACGTGATGAATGTGCGGAGATAGTTAGTGAGTTCGACAATAGTGTGATTGATGAAATGAACTCCACGATCACTAACTAATTCTAAGGGACATCCAAATCGCGTGATGATGTTCTTGTAGAGAACCTTAGGCTGTACTAGCAGCCGTGTTGTCGAGTAGAGCACACGCTTCAGCCCATTTGGTTGCATAGTCCGTGAAGACTAGAATGTAGCGTGCCCTAGTGTTGATTGCGGGTGGGTCCATGGGACCAACAAAATCCATACCCCATTTGGCAAAGGGAGAGGCGTGGCTATTGGGCGTGAGCGGCAGAGCGTCACGGGCGTGGGTCTACCAAGCCCTCGACAAACATCACACGATGCGTGTGTATTTGTGAGCATCTTTGAAAGCGTGGGCGAAGAATACCCGGCAAAGGAGGAGTTTCCTTGGCGTGTTGTCTCGCTGAAATGACCTTTGCCAAGTCCTTCGTGGGCTTGTTTGACTAGATCAGGGACTTCGTGAGGAAGAACACATCGTCGGAGCACATTGTCTTTGCCACATTTATAGAGATGGCCAGCAACCATCGTATAATCTCGTACTTCGCGAAGGAATTGTTGTTTATGCAGAAGTTGTCTTTCTGGAGAGAGCGTGGGGTCACTTGACGGGAGTGCGCCCGTGAGGAGAAAGCGTTGATAGTCGTGGTACCAATGAGGCGTGGCAGTGACCAGGAACAGTTGAGCATCCGGAAGGGCATCGTGAACTCCTTCCGAGGGATCATCCGTGTGTATGCGTGAAAGATAGTCGGGGACCGTGTGAGCGCGTCCCGGCTTGTGAATAATGTCAAAAGGGGCAAACTCTTGCAATATCAATATCCATCGAGCAATTCGGCCCGTGGGGTTTGGCTTATTGATTAAATATAGAAGAGCTTGATGATCCACATAAAAGCGAATTTGACTACCAAGAAGATAGTGTCGAAAGCGTTGTACACAAAAGATAAGGCCAAGGGCTTCCCTTTCCGTGGCCGAATAGTTGCGCTCAGCAGGATTGAGTTTTCTGCTGGCGTATCTGATGGGCTTGTCCTGATTTGGTGCATACTCTTGAGCTAGAACAGCTCCAATCGCAAAGCCTGAAACATCAACATGGACATGAAATGGTTTGTCCCATTGAGGTGGTACTAGCACGGGGGCTTCTGTGAGCTTGACTTTGAGTTCTTTAAAAGCTTGATTTGCATCAGATGTCCAAGTCCATGTGTATGGATTTCCAGTCAGTTTGTGAATTGGATCGGCAGTCGGTGCCAATTCTGGAATAAAGGTGGCATAGAAGTTGACTTTGCCAAGAAAGGAACGTGTGTCCTTGATATTCGCAGGTGGATATGCTCGATGACCACGACTGATTTTGGCTGGGTCCGTTGTAATGCCGCGTGTCGACTCACGACATGTCCTAGAAGTACACCAGGGTGACACGGAAGGTGCACTTTTCGGATTGAGGCTAATTCAGATTCATCGGCGTTGAAAAACTAGTTCAAGTTTTACCAAATGGTCCATAGCGTGGGTGTAAGTGGAGAAGTCATCCTGAAAGACTTGCAGAAAGGGATGAACTTGCATGTACTCTTGAAAAACAGCAAGCATAATGCGTTGAAATGTGGATGGTGAGTTTGACAATCCAAAAGGAACGACTTTGTAAGCAAAGGTACCCCATGGAGTAGTGAAGGTAGTCTTTAGTTGATCTTCTTCTCGAATGGATATTTGATTATAAGGAGAAGCCGTCCATGAAGGAGTACATCTCGTGGCTGCTACATCTTCCAACACTTGATCCGTGAAGGGAGAGGGAAATGATCCCGGTCCGTGGCTTGATTGAGTTTTCTATAATCCACACAAACGCGAATTTTTCCATTATGTTTGAGGGCAATAACAATAGGACTTACCCATTACGAATGTTTGACCTCGTAGATAAGTCCAGCGATCAAAAGCTTGTCAATTTCGGCTTTAACCTTTTCACGGTAGTTTGGGTTAAGCCCATGCTTGTCGTTGCTAGATGGGTCTAGCATCCGGCTTAGTGGGAATCGAGAGTTGTCCCAATTCTTTCTTGATACCTCGGAGGTCTTTGTAGCTCCAAGCAAAGATGTGCTTGAAACGTTTGAATAGCACAATGGCTTGCTCCCGAATCTTTGGCGTGAGGTCGGCGTGCCAATCGGATTGGTTGATTTGTTCCAATATCAATTATGTCTCTGCGAGGAGTTTGAATGTGTGGAATGACTTGATCATCTGAGCGGTGTGGGCTGGCTCACAGAAAATGCGACGAGGATGTTCATGTTGACCAATTTTGAAAAATAGTGGCGTGCCACTAGGAGTTGGTGTGGTGTCTTCTTGAGCGAGGAGGAGCTGGGGGTACCGTCTCCTCATGTGGAACCAATGTGACGTTGTTACAAGGTGTCAAATAGGGGTCAACCAAGCGTTGCTATGCCTTTATCAATATCCATGTCTTCCCATGGTTGATTGTATTACGGTAAGCCGTGAGTGGCAAACCCTTGGCTTGTGTGATAGGTGTTGCAAACTTGTTGAGTCACCGCATCGATTCGGGCGTGATCTGAGAAATGATCCGCCCGTGGTGAGATCCATCGCGGGCGATGAGCTTGCCATCCGTGATAACAAGTTGATCGCGGGCCCGATGAGTGAATGCTTTTAGCTTGTCTCAAAAAGGGTCGATCCTACTAACATTTCATAATCTCCGGATCTTCTCCGCTCTCCAAACACCGAATTCCATGGTAAATTGTAGATCTCAATATTGGTGGTATTGGTTGTGTAACTCCTTGTGGTCGCGTGATATGGCCATTCGCTTAAGCTTGATGTCATAAGGGGCGTATGGAGCTCCCTTATGCCCAATTGTCGTCCGAGATTATCGTAATAAGATTGGATGCTTTTTGCCACCATCGATCGAACATGGTGAACGACCTTTTGGCCCACGTGTGCATGCACCGTGGGTGTTGATGTGGCGATGCATGCAATGAGTAATCTGAGGTTTTGTAAAATGTGCTCGTAGTGCTGGACATAGTTGTAGGATAGTCGTAAAATGAGAGGAATTTTGATTTTAGCAAGTTCTTGTTGAAGTTCGGGAGGGATTGCGTGTAGTTGTGGTGGATCCGTGGGTTGTTGTTGCTCGGCAATAGATGTCGCTACCTTGTTGAGGAGGTCGACTTCAGCAGCAATGTTGAGTGGTGGTGTTGCGGATGTCGTGGGCATTCGGTGGTCGTGGCTCGATCGTGTGGTAGCATTGGCAGACTTGAGTGCCTTACCTTCTGCACGTTCGATGAGTTGAAGCGGACTTTTCGCGAAGTTTAGGTTGAACATGAGGAAGTAGTTGATCCGCATTGGGTGCAAAATGAACAGATTTGGTTGATGGCTCACCGGTACGTAATCGGCTGCAAAAACTTGGTGCACGGGGTGCTTATGGCGTGGGGAATGAGGGAGAACCTCAATCGGTTGGAGGATTCAAGGCTGGTGTTGATTGCATGGTAAATTTCTTCTTGGAGTTGATCATCCAATTGTTTTTGAGTTGTTTCTTTGTTGGCGTGGTTGTTGTTGTGGTGGCGTGGTGGTGGCTTTGTTTGACCGGGTGGGCCTTGCCTTCCCTTGGCTTCCCATACTTGAAAAGGTGTAAGACGCACTGTCGTGGTTTGATTGGTGCCAGGAATTTGTATTTGAACTTGAGGAAGTTGAGGACAATCTGCAGACTGATGACCCCATTGGTCGCAGTTGAAACATTGGGACTTGCTTGGATCAAAAGTGGAGCGAGGAGGTCCACGTTGTGGTTCTTTGTTATTCTTTGGGGTTGTTGTTGTTGTCGTGGGCATTGCACGTATGCGTGGTTGAGTTTGCGTGGGTACCTTACGCGACTTGGTGAACAAGGCGTTGTCGATCTGGATTTGGTCGTGGATTTGTACATTCTTCAGTGGTGTGGTTCTGCATGTTGCAGCGTTTGCAATGGATCATGCTATCCACAGAGTTACACTCATTCGCCAGATGTCCTGAGTACTGGCAAATAGTACACCAAATGTTATTTCTTGGGGAACTGCCGTGGAGGCGGTCGAGGTGCGATGGGTGTAGCCAGGGAAATGGGAGTATCGTGGCTTGATCACCCGCGTGAGGAAACATGAGCAGTGATTGACTAATTCAATGGCTTCTTGTAATGTCTTGGGGCATAAATACTCGATCATAAATCGGATGTGAGAGGGTAAGCCTTGAAGAAACCACACTAGAATTTGGCTTTGGGTTGGAAATTCCTTCAACTTGTTGACTAAGATCTGCCGGTCGATACGCAAAGTCTGAGGCGATTCTCACAGGTTACGCTTGAGTGTGTTGAGGTCGTTTCGGTTGTTGATCATCCTTAAAAAGGGTGCCGTAATGGGAAAGAAAAGAGGTCTTCATGTGTATCCAATCTTGTTTCCAGTGGCTTTTGTTTGCCATCAGCCATTAGGTAGGGGGTGCTCCACGCAGTGGTCGAAAAAGATGTGGAATTTTAGTTTTGGATCGGAGTGACCATTGAGATCTGCAAGTGACTCAAATTCATCCATGTGAGCTGAGCACTACGGTCTATGTGTTTACCTTTATCATTTCCAAAGAGTGGATATGGGAGTTTTAAAGCATGTGTAGGAGTCGCATGAATGGGTGTTTGCATTTGTGGAAAAGAAAAGGCGGTAGGTGTTGGTTCTTTGCATAGGTACAGCTGGCATAGGTTGTGTGAGATTAGTAAAAAGAGGTACTTGAAAAGCAGTTGTAGTGGGAACAAAGGTTGTGACAGGCATGAGCGGCGTGTGGGGAACGATTAAAGGGAACGAGACGGTAGGGGAATTGACAAAGGTGGAAGCGGTGGTACGAAGTTCCTAAAGAAAGATTACCAATAGAGAAAACATTTTGCAGATGTTCGGGAAAAATTGCGGTGGTTACTGGTCGGATCTTGAGTTGGGGATTCGGTGGAGTAAATTCAAAGAACGTGTTTGCGGCCTCGCATGATGTGGCGAGCGAGGGGAGCGGAACAATGGCGACCTTCCGCGGGGGAGGTCGGTGCGGAAAAAGTTGTCGTGGTGTAGGTGGAACAGATTGCGCTCATTACCGCGGAGAAGAGACAATCGAACGAGTGTATGTGAACATATTGGCGGGAGGCGTCAGCGCTGATTCATGGCGGCGGCGTCTTGACTCCATCCGGTGTTGAATATCGCGGGGAGTAAAGAAGGGATTGAACATGGTATCAATACGGACTTTGAAGTGAGCGACAGCGGCGCCGGTGTTTGGGGTCGGGCTCGGGGATCGCCTGAGGGACAGATCTCTGTGAGATCCTTGAAGTCCGGGGGCAAATCCGAGACACTCTTGTCACGCGGGATTTTTGCTAACAGAGGAAAGAAAGAACAAAAAACTCGGATAAAGAATGGCAATACACAATGAAACACACAAGACACTTGTGGAGAACACGGCAATCCATTGATCAAAACAAGTGTATAATGAAGGCTCAAAAGAGCGCACAACAGGCGACCAGCATGTCTGCTCTGTAGTGACACAAAAGAACACTCTGAACCCTCTTTTTGAAGGAGCAAAAATGCTACAATATATAGGAACACCTGGGTGGCCCTACGGCCTGAATCTGATCCTCATCATGACAACGCGTGCTCCACTACTTGGGCACTCGAACAGGAATCTGAGCTGTCCGCGGCCGTGCTAACAGACAAGTAGTGGCCCGCCGTGGGTCCTACCTTTGGGTCTTCTGCTTCTTGGAGGAGCTTTGACCCGCCGTGGCGCCTTGTGGATCCCTCTTCTTGGACACCGTGGCCAGTGGGGCCTCGCCCTCATGCAGCAAGTATAGACCTGTGTGTCTGCCAGGCACAGGGCTAACAACAATGACAATGACAATGACAGGCACCATATTGATAAGTTTGTAACTAGTCAACTTAAAGGTTAAAGGTTTGTACATCGTATGAATATCTGATTATAGTAGATAATTTAGTATTTTATTGCTGATTCGTGTTGCTGTAATGCATGCAGGAAATAAGGAGAAAATTTTCATGCCTCTCCACAAACAAATTAAAGGTGGACTACATGCATAGAAGACTTGTACTTCTACTCGCAGCATCCATGTCCTTCATAAATATCGGATCTGTTATCCTCATGGCAGCCATGGCCTTTTTCATAATGAGCTACTATTTTGTTCACTCTAGAAACGAGACATTTGTAATGAATATATCACTACTATTGATATTTACAATGAAACCCAAGTTGTTTGCATTTATGATATAGCTAAATTGTATTTATGATCTATGCTGCAGGTTTGCTCTTAAGGTCTCTACAGTTTGGATTTTGCTTGACTAGCATATTACTATCTTCCGGAACTTTCAATAATTTCAAATGAGTGTGTTGTAGTTGGGTTTCCGGAAAAAGGACCATGCAGCATAGCCTGGTCATAGCCTCAAGCTTTCTTGGATTGTACATGATGTAGCAAAAAAGATGGTCTTTGGTCTTTTGGTATACAGATTTCTGTTGTTTAGATGTTTTTTTAATGACATTTAGTTTAAATGAATAAAGACAGCAGAAAGGAAAAACCAAAAAGCCATTTAACCAGGTAATATTTACGTTTAGCAAGATCAGGGAAGATAGTCATGGAAATAACTAAATAGGGGATCGACATGGAGCCGGTGATTGTGTGCTTTTGTGATAGTGAATCGATCTGAAATACGCCTAGTAACCTCATCGGTAATTGATGAAAGTCGAGTTGCGTTTCTGATCAAAATCGAGTTGCTTCGTTTGTTTTGATTCGTTATTGTATGTTTATATGTAAAGTTTTGATTCAAGATGTCTTCTCGTCTTTTGGGTTCGAGTTGCTTATCGAGATGTTTAAGTGTGTTTAAAGGCATTACAATGCGATAGCCCACAAGCATGTATATAGTTGTGTAGAAAGGCATTTATCAAGCATGTAGAAAGGCACGATCAGACATAGATCCTTATGGGCACAAGTATATCGCTCATGCCTTGAGCATCCAAGCAGATACGAAATGTGTCTACTTGATCTAACTTTTGGGTTCCAAAAAGCCAAATTTTACCTCATAAATTCGTCTTTCATTGCATGCCACTATTGTGCAAAGCAGACCAAAACAGAAATGAAAACTATCTTGTTTATAAAGCTTCTTCCACAGAGGTCGATCTGATGCAAACTTTGGCAATGATGGAGAAGAAGAAGAGGAGTAGAATCGGGTTGTTTATAAAGCTTCTTCCACAGAGGTCGATCTGATGCAAACTTTGGCAATGATGGAGAAGAAGAGGAGGAGCAGAATCGGGTTTGGGCTTGGCCGCCATGGTCATCTTTGGAGTTTTTTTTTACGTCCTATTCTTGATGAAGCTGCTCCGGTAATGAAAAACCCTAAAAGAAAGATGAGGTTGGAAGAGAGGTGCAAGATGATGCCACGTGGCATCGATTAATCTGAGCCGCCCAAATTAGGTCGTGGTCCATTACACAACATTATAATATAAGACGCATTTGGACATGCCTTCACGAAATATAAGAGAAGAGCAAAAGCAACGAAGAAGCACTTTTTTGGTGAAAAGCAGAGGGTATAAATAACAAAAATGATGGCCAGAACTGGGCTATAAAATAGCCAACAGGAATCAAAGATTAAAGTAAGATCATTCAGTTTCACAAAATTCACAGTGCTTGTCTAACTGCAACAACTGACCGAGATGCACAGTGGGTCAACTCTGCAATGAGTTGACAGGAATAGAAATAAAAGCATTGTAAGTTATTGATACACTGAGGAAAAAAAGAGCTTGCAAAATAGAAAGAACTCTAAACGTACCTTCTACAGCTCCGCAATCTGCAACGAGCTACAGCGAGCAACGAGCTACAGTGAGCAACAAGCATTTGTTGCGTTAAAAATTTGAGCAAAAAAGGAGCTTGAAAAATAGAAAGAATCAAAAAATATACCTGCAAACACAATGCAGTAGATTTCGGCACCAAAATTTGCTGGATCAGCACTGGATCAGCAATCCTGCGTGAAATTTTTTTATAGTAAGCCTGTTGGAGAAGTTGAGAGGAAAAAAAAAACCAAATGCCCAAATGAAGCTTCACAATCAAATGTATGCAGAATACAAAAACAAGCTCTCCATATTCACCGGATCAACAAGCCCCTTTCCCGTATGTACGAAGGAGGCGGAGCTCTCCCACCAACTTCTCCCTCACGGTATACAGTATTCTTCGAGGCTTGGTGTCGTATGCTTGGTAAGAGTATACATACGGTTTAACACAAAATTAATCCCTTTTGGATCACGCACAAGGTTCGTACGTGTTGAATTTTGTGAACCCCCCTTGGTACTTGCACCAGAAATTAGAGAGATGAAAGTGTCAAACATGGTATATGCAGACGATTTAATACTCATGACAATGACTAAAACTAGGCTGGGAAAAATGCTGGAAAGTCTGGAAGAATTTTGTGAAAAACAAGTCTGAAAGTTAATCCAGAAAAAACCAAAGTGATGTGTTTTGGCAAAATACTGAAAGAAGATGAGGAGATCAGATTCTTGGGTCAGAACGTGGAAGCCACAATGGGATACAAATATTTAGGGTACAAAAAAAAGACAAAAGGAACATGGAAGCAAGGGGTGGAAGAGAGATGGCAGACGGCAATAAACAGCTATTATGGGTTGCAATCGGTGTGCGCAGTCAACTCAATAGTGGATTGGAGACTCAAAACACAAATGTTTAACAGGATAGTGGTACCAGCTCTGTTATACGGTGTGGACAAGGGAACCATGAAAACAGAGTTAGCAAATCTGACAGCTCAAAACAGGTGCCCAGCGTATGATTGCATAAGGGAAGAATTCAACGAAGCGGATTGGCAGGAACCGGTGGAGAAAGGGACCAGAAAGACAGAGAAGGCAAATCTAACAGTCATAGCAATAAAGTGCATACTTCAAGAACATGAGGAAAGGTACAGTGAAAGGGAGGTACTTAACAGTACGCCCGACCAAACAAATTCAGAATCTGTAACATAAAGAAATATAGGGAGGAGGAGGGAGTGATTTTTTTCCCCACGGGGTTTTTTTTTCATCACTCTTAAATCCGACCTGGGACTGACCATCAGTCGCGAGCATAATAAACTTGTATTTAAGCTAGGATTGGTGGTTGATGTGGTGCTCACACCATGTACTTATTTGTCATAGGGTCTCAATGGCCAAAATGACGTTAATTCTATTCCATTCTATTCTATTCTATTCTATTCTATTCTATTCTATTCTATTCTATTCTATTCTATTCTATTCTATTCTATTCTATTCTATTCTATTCTATTCTATTCTATTCTATTCTATTCTATTCTAATACATATTTATACGTAGTTAATACATACTTTATATGAAGAATACGTATTTTATATTGGCCTCATACAAAATTGTGCATTTTTAGAGTCATAAATAGCCTTTAGTTCAAGTTTAGACTGCTTTAAACTTAGATTGCTCTGAATTTAGTTTGCACTAAGAATAGACAGTAGCTGTCTATAAAAGGACCAAGAGTGGCCTTTTCCTTTGTGCAAAGCAGAAAGTTGAGAGTAAAGGGGGAGCTCCTAGCGGTACTGCAGTGTGTATTGTGCAAGCATCTTAAGGTGGGGGCACTGAAGTCTTACACCAGGGGACTTGTGTCTAATCTGAATTGTTTGCCACAAGTAGTGTTAGATGGGTTGTCAGTCTCTTGGGGATTCTGGGAGGGCCTTTGCGACTTGCCACTCACCGTTAGACTCCACTTACAAAATCCCCTCCCATCGTGACCAAATTCTCCTCCCAAGGCCCCGATCTGAAGGTCTTACCATTATGCAATATGCCCACCTACTACATACCAAAATCTCGCCACAATCTCCAAAATCCCACCCAATCTCCGCGTGCTCTTCAATTTACCCTCCTACAATTCAATTCAATGATTTGTCAAAGTACCCAATTCCAAAATGCTCTTTACCAGATAAATCTTAAAATCTGGAAGCCTTGGTTTGGTTTGTTTGATTATTCAGTGGACTTCATTCTTAGTTTTAAGCATATAAATCATGATCATGTTCCCTCCTTTGCTATCTCTAATCTCTAGAGTAGGGTGCCCGCTAATAAAATGGGGCCCCGTTTTTTTGGCCGCTCGTTGTCGTGGATATGGGCCAGGTTGCCCATTTTAAGGGCCACTGCATGCCCTGTTCTGGTCCAAATCGAGCACCGGATGTGTGTTTGCAGAGATCATATGGCACTTCTTTATGCCAAAGATAGTGTAGCACATGCCCTAAATTGGAGCTACGATTTTCAGTTCTTTTGTGCTTTTGTGCCTCTCTTCTTGACGCGAACTTTTGGAATCCAGACGATAGTCTCATATCCCATTCTCCTGCAGGAGACAGGCTTTATGCCATTGGAGCGTGCTGCAATGCAATGCCACATCCTTTACTTCCAGAAGGTGATTCCTATGGGTGACACACGAGTCCCTAATCTTGCATATGCCTTGGCCATGGAACCACAACGTCTTCAAGTTTGTTGGAAGGCAAAGCGAGACCGTTGGTTCACCAAGCGGAGGAGTCTTGGTACGCATGCCCATTAATCGGCCACCGGATGCCGACCTCGATCGTTTGATGCAATATCTTGACATGCTTCCTTGGTGAGCTATGGGATGCTTCCACACTAGCACTCGTTAAGACGACGCATTATAAAGCTAACATCAACCCTTCACTTGCTCGTGGACCACAACGCTACTTGCCTGCCCGTCTGCCCATCAAGCATCGACAGAACCATCAAGCATGACAATGGCCTTTATCTGTACTGGTTCCCATCACCTCCACCTTGAAACAGGTCGCTGGACATGAGAGCTACGGGAGGTTCGGACGTGTTCTTGCTGTCAGTTGGGCCTCCTTGAGGATGAACATCACGCCTTTCAGGTCTGCCCTGCATTTGCACCTATCCGGGCCAATTATGCTACTGTTCTGCTTATCACCCAACCGCTGCACGTGCTTCTTAACACTCCTACCGTCCTCGCCTTGGCGTGTTACATTGCAGAGGTTCTTCATCGGCGTGTTCAGTTGATGACCACTTGATGGTTGCTGGCAGCGTTCTGTACGTATTTGTACATACTTCTAGTCAGCTTATTACTGTCGGTGTTTTTCCCCCGAAATTTTTTTTGAGCCGGGGGTTTTTTCATCCTGCACAGTAATCTGCTTGCTTAAACCCGGCCTCAGTTCGGATTGCAAGCTACAACTCGTTGACTCTCTTTTGTATTGGGTCTTTTAGGCCTTTTTGGTCTCCACGGACGCTAAACTTTCTATTCTATTCTATTCTATTCTTGCATAGCGGAAATGTTGTGCCAAATCTATCTTTTTGTTATCAACAAAGGTATACGTTTTATTGCATCTGGCTCTCCAATAGCTTAGCAGCTTTGACCTACAACTATCCTCCAAAATAATCTCTTTCCCTACAACTATCCTCCAAATTAATCTCTTTCCTAATGCATCTGGCTCTCAAATATACCGTATTACCACAGGCCATCAGCTTCTAGATAATATCATTGAGTTGTCAGATTGATGCTTTCAATGCTTCCAGGCAAATACATAGCAACCTGATTAATGATACTATAAACCAAGTGTTTTATCATCTCGCTTTACATTCCCATGCATAGTCCGAAAAGAAGACTCTTTCTCTCCTTTGATGAATCAGGAAACAAAGTAAGGACATCTCATTCTCACATCTGACATAGCAAAGAGAGCTTATTATATTTTCTGTTCAGAAATACCGCCTTTAATATCTCTTTATTGCAAAACGGTTCATGATTAAATGAAACTTAGTGCGTCAATACACAACAATCCCATCATCACAGATCAACAACTTACACAACGGCAACACATTGACAATACCCAATCACATTTCGAACTGTACAAACTCTCCATCATGAGCCCAGTAAAACACAATATAATTAAAGACACCAATTCAAAAACAACAGGCTGCAACACCAAACCCATCACATCCAACCCCTACGAATCTGCACCTCAGCAACCTGCCGTGCCTCAAGAATCTGTAACAAAGGATGAAGCCTTACCAATTGTGCAAACAATTTACTAGCAGACATACAAATATCATCCACAACACCTTTCAACTGTCTAAGGCCTGACAAATTAGACTTCCTCGCAACAGCACGTATATGCAACACAGCTTCCATCGCCGCCATCCTTTCAAATCCCTGACTCTCTGCATCCATCCTTTCACAGAACCTCCCACCTCTACCCCTTTCTCAAGCTCAGTATCCACCTCCATATCTCCTTCCATATTCTTGAGCTACCACACTTTCTTCTTAAGAACATCACACAGCAAAGAATATGGCTATTCTCCATGCCGAAATCCTCGCTCCAATACAACTGTACAAACAATAGAACCACGCATGTCCACTTTCATATGCAGTTCCCGACACCAGTGCTCTATTTCCGCAAATACTATATCATGTCAATTCCCTTATTCACACATAACATCCAACACATGACCTTGAAAATTTCCACACTCTTACTACTATCCTTTTGGTCACTTTATAAACCTTATGACCTTACACATCCCACATCTCATCACATACACACCACAACAACTCTAAACTCCAACTAAATATTCCATAACGGTATCCACATAGCAGACCGACATTTCCAAACCAAAGACTTAAAAAAAAAAGGATGCCGAAACCAAAACAACAAACTCTATATCTGTATACTACTATATCAACTACTCATACATACTACTTTCAAATTCACAATACATGGACATGAGTTCCTCATACATTATCCAATACATATTCAACAACGTAGATGTATCTACAGAGATGGATGAGCATGCATTCCTCAACCTACCGGCCGAAGGCCGAAAGCCGATGAATGAATGAAAGAAAAAAGGTGGGCGGCCCCTTTTCTAGTCTCAAAATATGGAGATACGATTATTTTTTATAGTTGAAGGCACTATAGTAGGGCATAGCAAGGCATCTCCAAGGTATAGGCGGAGGCACAATAGTAGGGTAAGGTATCTGCACTTTATTACAGTTACACAAAACGAGCGTTTCGAGCCACACGACATTTCCGACATGCAATATTTTTTAATATATCAATGAAAACAACATTTGTCATTGGAATGCAAAACACATTTTAGATAAACACCTAGAAAGGTAAAAAAGACATTTTTCTCCATCCTCCGAAGAGGCCCCGAATAAAAAGTTTTGTGGTGCAAAAGAACTTGCATCTACATACCAGTTCTTCTTTGGTACCGACCAATGAAAATTTCTGTACATGAATTGCAAATTTTAAATTCAAGAATATATATTAAAGTCTGATAATGAAAGCAGTTAGCACTCGCCATGTTATGCATCCATTGAGCCTTTTCAATTCCTTATGCGATATTTTTCCAAGCAGTTGTGGTATAAAAACTTCCTTTCACCAAGAACTTGTATCAACATAGTAGCCCCATATCCGGTTTTCTTTGGCCCTTGGTCTAAAATAAAAATGCAACCATTTATAGTGGGCCTGCCATTACATGGACCTAAATTAAGATGCACTGGCTCACTGATACTCCACTTCTGGCGAGTAAAAAGGAGATGCATGGTAGTAAAAGGGCAACATAATAAACTTCTTGTTAAAAACTTCTTGTGTTTCCTTAAATGAATGACATTTAGCATACATGTCAACGAATCTCGTGCTTCCTTAAATGAACGACATTTAGCATACATGTCAACCAACGAATTGCCAACAGTAAGATCGCTTTCAATCTCCTTTTCTGCAATAGCTTTGTGTACTTTCCGTCCTCTATCAATATATTTTAAGCTGCCACAAGCTTTCAATCTAATAGCAGCATCTGGGATTGTGTCTTTGCCGCTGAGTTCCCAAAGCATTTTAAAACTTCTTGATCTAAAGCGTGTTCGAGAATTGCACGCAATCAATCTTTGCCCAAGATCACGACATCTGAGCTGGCAGCTTTGTCAAAGACTTCCTGTGCCTCAGTGAGTGAGCCACATCTAGCATACATGGTAACCAACGCCGTGCGAAGAAAAGAATCTGCTTCGGGAAGCTTTTGAAAAATGATTTGTGTGTATCCTTCGCCCTTTACTATCAAGCCTAAAGCGCCACAAACACTTCAAGAAATAAACAAAGGTGATAGGATTTGGAACCACCCTATCCGGTAGCATCTTTTCAAAGCATTTCGGTAGCATCATGGAAAGCTCATTTTCGCATATCACGAAATTAAAGCGGTCCAACCCACAACATCTCGAACTTGTAGCACTCAAGCTAAAGACATCACGTGCCTCACCAAGGGAGCCACATTGCATACATGTCAATCAAACAATTCCCGGGAAATGATCCTTTAAAAGTCCTCTTCGTGCAATTTCATTATGGATTTCACGACCCTTATCAAGCATCCTCATGCTACCACAAGCTTTTAAAATGCAAACAAAAGTCACATCATCCGGGGTTAGTCCCTCCAGTTGCATCTTTCCGAAACACTTGAGTGCTTCACTTGATCCATGTTTGGTGTACCCTGAAATTATCGTAATCCAAGACCGCGCTGCGTGATGAAAGCTTGTCAAATGTTTCCATAGCCTCAGCTAGTAAACCACACTTGGCATACATATGAACTAAGGTTGTATTAACAAAATGCATCCCTTTCAAGTCCCTTTTCTTGGATCATAATATGTACTTGCCTGCCTCCTTCCAGATCTTTTGCTTTAGCACAAGCTCTCAACGAAGCTATAGGGTGTGATTGCTAGCATCCACAATGTCTTCTTGCATCTTATGGTAGACTCTAAGAGCATATCCTGATTGTCCACAATCAATATATCCAGAAATCATCGCGGTCCAATAATGCTCAAGACGATGAGCCAAGGAGTTGAAAGCTTGCTGCGCATCGACACGCCTCCCACTCTCCACAAAAGCGGGCAATGTGATTGTCAAGACATCACGGGACCTTCCAAAACTATTGCAAATTTTGCCATGCAAGCGACTAAAATCTTGTAGGTTCCTTTGTTTCCCCGCACTTTTGCAAAATGTAAAACAATGTTGAAAAGCAAAGGCTGCTTTCGGTCATGCTAGATTGTTTAGGGCAATAACTTCCTTACCCCCATATTTTATTTTCCTCGAGATCAATTTGTGTTTCCAATGGTGGCTCTGGACAAAGGCCAAACTGCATGATTTCAGCAAAGTGACCTATTGAATGCCTTAAAAGATCAAGGTAAGAATAAAGTCACATTCTAAATTTCCCTAGTCCTTGTTTTTTGACCACATAGGTTATCTGGATAAACGATTTACCTCCATATTTGTTGATCCTTTTCAAAATTCTGCTGCATCGAGTCATGGGTAACGAGATAAAGCTTGCATCTTCTTCCAAAAAATGAAAACTTGATTCGCATTCAGAAGCCAAGCGAGATAAAGCTTGCATCTTCTTCCAAAAACGCTGAAAACTTGATTCGCATTCGTAGCCAATTCTCAATTTTGCTTGGATAACCTTTCTTCTACCATGGCATTTAAGCTTAGTCGATAGGTCTCTCATCACCATACTTTGGAAATACTCGGGTTTCAAAGCTACTAACGTTAGCGGCATATTCAAAAGTCACTTACAAATTACAAATAAGTTGGAATATAAATGATCAATAGGAGTCCTTGACTTGAACATACTTGTGTCAAAGGTGTCAAATTACACACTATCTCAAAATTTGAAGATATCATTACTTTTTATAGTTGAAGGCACGGGCAAGGCAAGGCATGCTCCGAGGTATAGTAAGGCACAATAGTAGGGTAAGGTATATGCACTTTATTACGGTTGCACAAAGCGAAGCGTTTGAGCACTTTGATACTTCCGCCATCAGGATATTTTAAATTATATAAATGAAAAGCATTGGAATGCAAAACACATCTTTAATAATCACCTAGAAAGGTAAAAAGACATTTTAATATATCTTCTTCATCCTTACGAAGAGGCTTGAAAATAAATGTTACGTGGTGCACAAGAACTTGCATCTACATGTATGGCTATTCTTTGGTACCGGACAAATGAAAACTTCCCATAATTTGCAGATTCTAGAATTTAAGGTTATATATTAAAGTCTGATAATGAAAGGCAAGTTCTGATTAGCACTCTGCCATGTTATGCATCCCAATGAAAAGCACATTTTCCATTGGGCCTTTTCAATCTGTTTAAGAAAGCGGAAAGGAGAAGTTTTTCATAGGCTATACTTTCCACAGTTATCTTGGACTACGGAATGAGAACGTATTTTTCTTTATCCTCCTCAAGATAAAACCAACAATATCTTCGTGGGTTCAAGAGCGGGACACCTAGCCAAATAAAGCTCCTTCTCGGACCCAATCTCATATGCGATAATTTTCCAACAGTTACGGTATAAAACTTCCTTCTTTGACCAAGAACTTGTATCAACATGGTAGCGCCATATGGTTCTTCTTTGGCCCTTCGTCTAAAATAAAAATGTAACCATAGTGCATAATGAGCCTCCGTTGCGTGGACCTAAAATAAATATGCTCTTGATACTCCATTTTTCGGCGTGTGAGAGGTAGACTACAAGTCGAATTAAGGGAAAAGGATGCATGGCGTATAAAGGGCAACATAATAATTTCTATCTGGAAAATACATGAACCGCACTTCTATGGCGGAGCTAAAGACATTGGGAGGACTCAAGGTATCAACAATTCCTTTACCCATCACAACCAATTTTTTCCGTTTGTGCTCAAGAATCGCATCTTACATCTTCAAATGAATCATCGACGTCGGGTTTGAACCCCTCTTTCTCTTACGCAATTTGAAACTAACTTGACTCATAAGCGGATGATACTTTCACCACACATCCTTTGCCAAAAAGATTTGGAAGAAATGTAAGCGATACCGATGATTGGGCGAGGCCGAAAACAGCGCCCGGATCGCATAAATTTTGGCGGGACCTTCTATTTTGCTCGGGGAGATTAGGGTTCGACATACTCCACTTTTTGCCCCTCCAATGCTCATAATATAATATAAAGCGCCTTTTAGGAAAAGGTCGAACAAAAAAAGGTTTTGGGAAAAAGCTTTTTTTGGGCGAAATCCATCATAATTCGGACAAAATGAAAGGGGACACCTTCGTTTTATACACACCCAATGCGGTGTCTATTATAAGCCCCGAATCGTCGCTTTTTAGGAACGCGTATACGGTCCGTGTAAATTAGCATCCGGGGCGGTATACTAACCAACGGGCCCGATATCGTTGGCCTTACAATCGGTACGCTGATCAAATCGCGACCGCGTGGCACACATGATACGGGGGCGGTATCACGAGGCGTCTTTACGTGGCCTATAAATTAGCGTATACCGGGGCGGTATACGACCGCGGCCCACGCGCCGTTAGATCAAATGGATGGCGGATGGCCACATGTGGTTTTTAAAGCGGTTGTCGCAAAATCTCGTGGCGTCCAATTTTTTAGGGTTTTCATGTTCGTTGATTACGGTTTGTTTGGACGGCTTGCCTTAGATTTAAAATCGGTTGGATGAAACGGTCGTGGGGGCATCATGGGGTTAAATTTGTGTGTCGACTTCTATTGTCCCCAAGGCTCTCATATTTAATTAGTTCTTGTTAGAACCGGCACTTTGTCCATAGTGAGTTCCACTCTTATCATAGAACATCGCCATTTTCATATATTCAATTGCAATCCTTTGAAGGTCGGCATTTTGGCAATGATTTTATCGATGGCAGTCTAGGTTTTTGTTGTTCTTTTTTAGGCATCTAATCTAATGTTTATAATACAATAATGGTGTTTGTTTTACATGTTGATGAAATTTTTACCTTTTGACCTACAAATGCTCTACGGATTTGTAACTCTTCCCTTGAGACTTGATCCGATGAATTTTGGGTGTTGAGTTGTGAGTTTGAAGAACTTCTCTAATATCAACTCTTCAAGAACAAAATTAAACATAGTCTTAGGCACAATCTCCCATAGCTATAGCTTGTTTTGGTAGAAAAGGTAAGAAATAAAGGTTATTTTTAAATTGCTTGTACCAACAACCCTCTATATTGACATGCATATATCATGAAAACCGTTTAACATGAAGTTTCAAAGGTAGATGATCATTGAAATCAATTCAAAAACGCTTTTAAATGGATGTAATTTGTTTAGTTTTTTGTATTTGTGGGAGCGGTGGCGTCTACATTCTAGAGAAGATGTTTGAAGCTTTTTAATGTAAATCAAATTTTAATATAGTAGGTTTCGGTTTCACCATCAAACATCGGAGACTCGAGTTTGGAGTTTTGCAGAGGGCTTTGAGCTTTAAAACAAAACCATCATGATACTTGCGCAATGTCGTGATCCACACTTTCATAATGCATATCATGTATCTAAATATAGAAAAATTCTTAGATGCAACTTCGGAAAAATAACATATAGATAGAATAGCATACCTCCAGTAGTAACTTCGTATCATCTACACTTCCCTCTTCTTCAGTCACGCCCATGAAGCTCAGCCTGCAACAAACTATGATACAATGTAAGAACCTGCAAAGCTAGAGATCACAATTGAGACTTTTAGAGAGATGAAAAGAAAGGCATGCAAGATAGAGATAAATGCGCATTGTTCCATCTAGGGGCTGCATTGTACAAAGCCCTAAAGTTTAATAATCATGATTCACTCATATTTAAAAACCGCAAAAGTATGATATAACAACCTTTCTTTCTACTACCGCTATTCTTTGGAGAGATAACTTAAAAGAAAGGAGGGAATACTTTTTCTCGCAGCAGGAGTTCTTCATCACTACAAACCTTATCCAATGAGAAAGAAGCATATCTAATCACGCAATTTCATATCTCCTTGGTACTCTCTACAATTCGTTGTGTAAAAAGCAAGCTCCAAAGCTTTTCCTTTGAAAATTGGAATTCTAGGCAGGACAAATCGAAATCCAAAGAATCAAGTTTTGGGTTGCCAAGGGCAAAGAAACTTTGCTAAAAGGACCCAAAGGGCCAAGCTGCCTAAATCTGGTACAAGAAAAGATGGAGGCTACAAGATTAGATGAAAGGAGAAACAATGGAGAGGTATTGGGCGGGAGTAGAGCTTTTAAAATGGCGGATGAGAATTGGCCGCGAAAAGAACGCAGCAAAAAGGCAAAAAATAAGGGAATGGCTCTAGCATAAAAAGGCCGAACATTGCTCTGGACAAAGTGGCAATGCAACCTTAGAACAACCGACACTATGCGTCGGCACACAAAACAACACCGAAGAAGGCTCAATCTTGGCAACAAATATCGGAAGAATTGAATCTCCTCTGGAAGGAGGGATGGTCTGCCGAGGGTAAAACCGTAAGAGTTCAGGAGAGAGAGGAAAAGAAAACTACTTAAATGACGGTCTATAATAAGAGTTTTCACAACAAAATCAATCCAGTAGAGATGCTCAAGCACACACTACATTTTGCTTTTATTATTATACTAGAAAAAGTGCCGGGTTCTTTTCGCTTTTAAATCGGGATTAAATTCCAAAATTGGTAGGGTTATGGTTGATAGCATCTAGTTGGACATATATGGTCGTTCCTTAGTTGGGCATAAAATGCTTTATTTAGTGGACATTTATGGTCGCTTAGTTAGTTGGGCATAAAATGTATTATTTATTGAGGTTAAACTTTGAATACAACTTATATAGTTTTTTGAATGTTCATATCAATCATTTCATCATGGGGTTAAATTTTGTGTGTCGAACTTCTATTGTCTCACAAGGCTCTCATATTTAATTAGTTCTTGTTAGAACTCTGGCACTTTGTCCATAGTGAGTTCCACTCTTATCATAGAACATCGTCATTTTCATATATTCAATTGCAATCACTGAAGGTCGGCATTTTGGCAATGATTTCTTATCGATGGCAGTCTAGGTTTTTGTTGTTCTTTTCTGCATCTAATCTAATGTTTATAATACAATAATGGTGTTTCCTTAGTGGGTGTGACATGTTGATGAAATTTTTACCTTTTGACCTACAAATGCTCTCTGGATTTGTAACTCTTCCCTTGAGACTTGATCTGATGAATTTTGGGTGTTGAGTTGTGAGGGTTTGAAGAAGTTCTCTAATATCAACTCTTCAAGAACAAAATTAAACATAGTCTTAAACAGAATCTCCATAGCTATAGCTTGTTTTGGTAGAAAAGGTAAGAAATAAAGGTTATTTTTTAAATTGCTTGCAGCCACTCTATATTGACATGCATATATCATGAAACCATTAACATGAAGTTTTAAAGGTAGATGATCATTGAAATCAATTCAAAACGCTTTTAAATGGATGTAATTTGTTTAGTTTTTGTATTTGTGGGAGCGGTGAGCGTCTACATTCTAGAGAAGATGTTTGAAGCTTTTTTAATGTAAATCAAATTTTTAATATAAAGCTGTCGGTTTCACCATTATGTCAAAAAATAACCTTCATATGAGCATCTTTGTTTCTCTAGTTGAGCAAAAAAGTTATATTCTTTAGAAATTGTCGCTCAACGTTATGACAAGTGGCATCAATGTATGATGCATGCTGTTAGATGAGTTCAAAAACTTACATTTAATTTTTTTGCTCAAATTACTTGTCACATGTATTGGTACGTTGAATGTCTTTTATTACAAATCATCAAGTTGGGTGTCGATGCAGACTGCTTCAGATAAGGCTCAAGGCTTCAAGACTTCTTGCTATCACTGCTTGTCACTTGTATTTATATGTTGAATGTCTTTTGTTATAAATCATCAAGTCAGATGCTGATGCAGACTGCTAGGAGCAAAGGCTTCTTGCTTGCTTATTCCTTGGATTTTGGCAAACAATGGATAAATGTTACATTTTCTCGTGACCTCACTCATTTCTGCAATCAGTCCCTATAGTGACATAGTCTGCTGTTTATTGTGGTAAAGAATAACGTGAAAAGGGAAATGCCAATCCAGATAAAACTGACAAAATAATAACAAAAATTTGCATTTCACTGTAGTTCCACGTTCTGGCTCCATTTCTTGACTTTGTCAACCTCCTGCAACCAAAATTAAGGCATAAACGTGTTGAACAACAAAATCCTTTTTGAAAGAGACTAATGGCAGAGACAAGAACCTAAACATACAGTGTGCAAGCATATACTATATCGATACGTGAATATTGCCTCGAGCACAAAAAGTCCATGGCATATACCTAGTAAGGCCTTGAAGGCATGGTTGGAACCGATGCAGTGCCACACAGACTTCACCCAAGATTGGCATTTCAACCCATCAATGTTCTGATTAGTATCCATCTTATATCTTAATCCGCAAGATCCAAGAACCAAGTTTTTAATGGCAAGCAATAGGATAACAAATTCGGCTCAAACAATCCAGCATGTGAAAGACTTAAATTCCTCAAATATTTTTCAAAGTGCATTTGGACAATGTTAGACAATGACAATGTTAAAAATGTGCAACAACAATATTACCCTGGTTTTGTATAACACGCATGTTGATATTGGAGCTTGAAAATTGAACTCATAAAAGAAAAGCACATGGGATAGATATAAGTACCATTGTGGGTGAGAGAGCAGGCAATTTGAGAACATGGCATACAGGAGGCAAGCCTTTGAGACCAAAATAGAGCTCCAGACTGTAAATTACAATCTACAATGCTTTGCTCCAAACACATGCAGAACCAATAGTGTATTTCAAAATGCATGAACCACCTTGCTTTGTGATAAACCTGATACAAGACCAGACACGAAAGGAATCAAAAAGTTTTCTGTCAAGGACAGAGAGGATAGTAAAAATGCAGAAAGAGCTCTATGTGGAACAGGTTGGTATTAGTACTCAAACTTCAACTATCCCATTGATCAGCTTGCCTAGTATGCCTGCTATCTTGGAATAAGAATAAGAAGACAGATAACATGAGATAAGGTGATGGATCTTAAAAGGTACTCTGTCAATGCCTATTTACCTTAGTTTAATTTGCACAGGAAGAAATACACATTAAAACGGTAATGACCTGGCTTTTTAACCACTCTCAAAGTCAAGCTGGAGACATTATTCCCCTCTTACCCTTTCTTCACTATTAGATGCTAATTCCACATCAAATAGAGAAGAGCTTTAGCCGTGCTCTAAGTTGGGCAGAGAATTGACCAAATTGGAAAACTTCGATTTTAAATACATACCTTTAACAGTAAGACCAATAAGCATTGGAAGATAATCTTCTACCGCCAAATTTGGAAGAGCAAATACTTCAAACTCTTTCCCTTCCGATAGTGGCTTTGTTTGGTACTTAAAAAAGGCATCGTATAGAACCTAGAACCTGCAAAAATATGTGATTATGACACATTGAGTAACGGGTTTGCAGTTTTAGATATGAATATGTTTTCTTATTATCACCTTTAATCAATGTCCACTTTGCTGCATTTTTTCATTCCCAGCGGCATATTTAACTTGTCGTTTTCTCTCCCCTAAGTTCTTCACAACCTGATAGCAATTGCCTGCAGACGTCATTCATTTTACCACAGATGAAATTAGCACTTCAACTTACATTCATTACAAATACTGAGAGCTTTATGATATTGGTTACAGGACAACTCAATATTTTATAAATATATCATGGTGAATTGTTCTTTCCAGTTAATATATATTTATTTCACACGTCCTGCCTGTGCTAAGCCAAAAAAGGTGCCAAGCAAAAGCCTGCCAAGAGGCCTTATTTCAGATACAATAATTGCTATCGCATAGGCACTTATAATAAGCATGGACAAATGCAGATTATTGCGCTGCCAAATTCGCTTCTTTTCATTTCGTTAATCAATTTAGCAGAAACAATGCGAGGAAAATTGTGAGGGAGATTTCATGGCAACGTCTATGGCAAAATGGCAATCAAAATTTGATTCTTTATCACTATCATGCATTCTTTGCAAGCTTTCTCACCTGAGGAAGGACATCAATATCAGTGAAAGGGTGAAGGAGATATAGAACTATCATCTGGCAACCGAAATAATGTCAGCAGCATGAAACACATTCTCAACGATGCAATATCCACTTCCTGTAGTTAAGCAGACAATATAGATGAATTTCAATTTAAACCAAAAGGAAAATCCTGTCTACCTGCGAAAACATGTTTACATAAAAGGTAACCTGCGGGAAGCATGCCCTGCGCCAGAAGAGGCAACAACCCTCTGCACAAAATCCGATATTCAGATGACCTTGTTGATGAGGGAATCGGGCATCACATTGAACCTTCATATTCTCCAAGGCTGCCTAATGTTCTGAGGTAAAAACTCTAGAATGAAATGGTCGATGCCAGCATACATTTGGTATTTTTTTCCATCAAACATCGGAGCTCAGAGTTTGGAGTTTTTGCAGGCTTCGAGCTTTAAAACAAAACCATCATGATAGTTGCACAGGTCGTGATCCACACTTTCATAATGCATATCATGTATCTAAATATAGAAAAATTCTTAGATGCAACTTCCAGAAAAATAACATATAGATAGAATAGCATACCTCCATCAGTAACTCTGGATCATCTACACTTCCCTCTTCTTCCAGGTCACGTCCATGAAGCTCCAGCTGCAACAAACTATGATACAATGTAAGAACTGCAAAGCTAGAGATCACAATTGAGACTTTTAGAGAGATGAAAAGAAAGGCATGCAAGATAGAGATAAATGCCTGCATTGTTCCATCTAGGGCTGCATTGTACAAAGCCCTAAAGTTTAATAATCATGATTCACTCATATTTAAAACTGCAAAGTATGATATAACAACCTTTCTTTCTACTACTGCTATTGCTGGAGAGATAACTTAAAAGAAAGGAGGGAATACTTTTTCTGCAGCAGGAGTTCTTCATCACTACAAACCTTATCCAATGAGAAAGAAGCATATCTAATCACGCAATTTCATATCTCCCTTGGTACTCTCTACAATTCGTTGTGTCTAAGCAGCTCCAAAGCTTTTCCTTTGAAAATTGGAATTCTAGGCACCGGACAAATCGAAATCCAGCAATCAAGTTTTGGGTTGCCAAGGGCAAAGAAACTTTGCTAAAAAGGACCCAAAGGGCCAAGCGGCTAAATCTGGTACAAGAAAAGATGGAGGCTACAAGATTAGATGAAAGGAGAAACAATGGAGAGGTACTGTGGGGCGGGAGTAGAGCTTTTTATAAGGCAGATGAGAATCGACACAGAAAAGAACGCTTAAGCAAAAGGCAATAACTTCCTTACCCCCATATTTTATTTTCCTCAGATTAATCTGTGTTTCCAATGGTGGCTCACAGACAAAGGCCAAACCTGCATGATTTCAGCAGTGACCTATTGAATGCCTTAAAAGATCAAGGTAAGAATAAAGTCACATTCTAAATTTCCCTAGTCCTTGTTTTTGACCACATAGGTTATACGGATAAACGATTTACCTCCATATTTGTTGATCCTTTTCAAAATTCTGCTGCATCAGAGTCATGGGTAGCGAGATAAAGCTTTGCATCTTCCAAAAACGCTGAAAACTTGATTCGCATTAAGTGGCCAATTCTCAAGCTGCTTGGATAACCTTTCTTCTACCATGGCATTTAAGCGAGTCGATAGGTCTCTCATCACCATACTTTGGAAATACTCGGGTTTCAAAAGCTACTAACGTTAGCGGCATATTCAAAGTCACTTACAAATTACAAATAAGTTGGAATATAAATGATCAACCGAGGTCCTTGACTTGAACATACTTGTGTCAAAGGTGTCAAATTACACACTATCTCAAAATTTGAAGATATCATTACTTTTATAGTTGAAGGCACGGGCAAGGCAAGGCATGCTCGAGGTATAGTAAAAGCACAATAGTAGGGTAAGGTATATGCACTTTATTACGGTTGCACAAAGCGAAACGTTTCTGAGCACAGATACTTCCGCCATGCAGTATTTTAAATTATATAAATGAAAAGCATTGGAATGCAAAACACATCTTTAATAATCACCTAGAAAGGTAAAAAGACATTTTAATATATCTTCTTCATCCTTCTGAAGGCCCATAAAAATAAATGTTCTGTGGTGCACAAGAACTTGCATCTACACACCAGCTATTCTTTGGTACCAGACAAATGAAAACTTCCCCAGCATAATTTGCAGATTCTAGAATTTAAGGTTATATATTAAAAGTCTGATAATGAAAGGCAAGTTTACAGTTAGCACTCTGCCATGTTATGCATCCCAATGAAAAGCACATTTTCCATTGGGCCTTTTCAATTCCTGTTTAAGAAACGGAAAGGAGAAGTTTTTCATAGGCTATACTTTCCACAGTTATCTTGGACTCTGGAATGAGAACGTATTTTCTTTATCCTCCTCAAGATAAAACCAACAATATCTTCTGTGGGTTCAAGACGGGACACCCTGCCAAATAAAGCTCCTTCTCAGACCCAATCTCATATCACGATAATTTTCCAACAGATTCTGGTATAAAAACTTCCTTCTTTGACCAAGAACTTGTATCAACATGGTAGCGCCATATCCAGTTCTTCTTTGGCCCTTCGTCTAAAAATAAAATGTAACCATAGTGCATAATGAGCCTCCGTTGCGTGGACCTAAATTAAGCTGCACTGGCTCACTGATACTCCACTTTTCGACGTGTGAGAGGTAGACTACAAGTCGAATTAAGGGAAAAGGATGCATGGCAGTACAAAGGGCAACATAATAATTTCTATCTGGAAAATACATGAACCGCACTTCTATGACGGAGCTAAAGACATTGGGAGGACTCAAGGTATCAACAATTCCTTTACCCATCACAACCAATTTTTTCCGTTTGTGCTCGTAACTGCATCTTACATCTTCAAATGAATCATCGACGTCAGACAATACCTGTATCCTCTTTCTCTTACGCAATTTGAAACTAACTTGACTCATAAACGGATGATACTTTCCTGAGAGTCGGCTTTGCCAAAAGATTTGGAAGAAATGTAACGATACCGGTGCTTGGACGTAGCTGAAAACCGCGCCAGATCGCATAAATCCGGCACCTGAAGCAGGACCTTCTCTATAAACCCGTCGGGGAGATTAGGGTTCGACATACTCACGACCGCTTCTGCCCCTCAATGCTCATAATATAATATAAGCGCCTTTTTCGGAAAAGGTCGAACAGCAAAAAAGGTTTTGGGAAAAGCTTTTTTTTTTTTTGGACAAAATCCATCATAATTCAGACGAAATATAATATAAGCGCCTTTTTCGGAAAGGTCGAACAGCAAAAAGGTTTTGGGAAAAGCTTTTTTTTTTTTTGGAAATCCATCATAATTAGGGCGAAATGAAATCCGGGACACCTGCGTTTATATACACACCGCCGTCGGGTCCACGTTGAATAAGCCCGGAATGGTGGGTTTTAGGGCATTATCTGGGTCGCGTGTAAATCACAATTTCGCCAGGGCACACATGTCAAAACGCAGACCCGGTATCGCGTGGCCTTATCGAGGCCGGTATCTGATCAAATCAGCATACCGTACGCAGATATACGAGGGCGATCTGAGGCGTCTTCACGGCTATAAATTGGCGTATACCGAGGCGGTACACGACCACACCCACAAACAAGTTAGATCAAATGGATGGCGGATGGCCACATGTGGTTTTTAAAGCGGTTGGCGCAAAATCTGGCGATCATTTTTTTAGGGTTTTCATGTTCGTTGATTACGGGTTTGTTTGTTTGGCTTGCCTTAGATTTAAAATCGGTTGGATGAAACGGTCGTGGGGCATCATGGGGTTAAATTTTAGTGTCGACTTCTATTGTCTACATAAAGGCTCTCATATTTAATTAGTTCTTGTTAGAACTCGGCACTTTTGTCCATAGTGAGTTCCACTCTTATCATAGAACATCGTCATTTCATATATTCAATTGCAACTTGAAGGTCGGCATTTTGGCAATGATTTCTTATCGATGGCGAGTCTAGGTTTTGTTGTTCTTTTACGCATCTAATCTAATGTTTATAATACAATAATGGTGTTTCCTTACATGTTGATGAAATTTTACCTTTTGACCTACAAATGCTCTCTCTCGATTTGTAACTCTTCCTTGAGACTTGATCGATGAATTTTGGGTGTTGAGTTGTGAGGGTTTGAAGAAGTTCTCTAATATCAACTCTTCAAGAACAAAATTAAACATAGTCTTAGAAATCTCCCATAGCTATAGCTTGTTTTGGTAGAAAGGTAAGAAATAAAGGTTATTTTTAAATTGCTTGCAGCCGACTCTATATTGACATGCATATATCATGAAACCATTAACATGAAGTTTCAAAGGTAGATGATCATTGAAATCAATTCAAAAATGCTTTTAAATGGATGTAATTTGTTTAGTTTTTTGTATTTGTGGGGCGGTGAGCGTCTTCATTCTAGAGAAGATGTTTGAAGCTTTTTAATGTAAATCAAATTTTAATATAAAGTCATGGGTTTCACCATTATGTCAAAAAAATAACCTTCATATGAGCATCTTTGTTTCTCTAGTTGAGCCAAAAAGTTATATTCTTTAGAAATTAAAGCTCAACGTTATGATGTTTGGCATCAATGTATGATGCATCTTTGTTAGATGAGTTCAAAAAACTTACATTTAATTTTCTTTGCTCAAATTACTTGTCACATGTATTGGTACGTTGAATGTCTTTTATTACAAATCATCAAGTTGGGTGTCGCAGATCGGCTTGAGATAAGGCTCAAGGCTTCAAGACTTCTTGCTATCACCGCTTGTCACTTGTATTTATATGTTGAATGTCTTTGTTATAAATCATCAAGTCGGATCGTCTGAGGCCCCGCACAAAGGCTTCTTGCTTGCTTATTCCTTGGATTTTGGCAAACAATGGATAAATGTTACATTTTTCGTGACCTCACTCATTTTCGCAATCGGTCCCCATAGTGACATAGTCTGTTTTTTATTGTGGTAAAGAATAGCGTGAAAAGGGAAATGCCAATCCGGATAAAAGCCCGACAAAATAATAACAAAATTTGTATTTCCTTTGTAGTTCCACGTTTACATTAGGTTCAAGAACGGGACACCACGCCAAATAAAGCTCCTTCTCGGACCAATCTCATGTGCGATAATTTTCCAACGGATTACGGTATAAAAACTTCCTTCTTTGACCAAGAACTTGTATCAAGGGTAGCGCCATATCCGGTTCTTCTTTCGCCATATCAGTTGAATTAAGGGAAAAGGATGCATGGCGAGTTCAAGGGCAACATAATAATTTCTATGGAAAATACATCAACCGCACTTCTATGGCCGGAGCTAAAGACATTGGGAGGACTCAAAGGTATCAACAATTCCTTTACCCATCACAACCAATTTTTTTAGTTTTGTGCTCAGTAGCGCATCTTACATCTTCAAATGAATCATCGACTATAAAAGCGAATTCGATTATAAGCGAGGAATAAATTAAACTTTTAGGGCGGCGTATATCAGGTCGTGTAAAGAATATCACCGGGGCGGTATACTAACACCACGGGCCCGGTATCACATTGGCCTTATGAGGGCTTTATCTCACGATCAAATCGCGACCAGTGGCAGCACATAATCCCGAGGCGGTATCTGAGGCGTCTTCGCGTGGCCTATAAATTAGCGTATACGGGGCGGTATCGACCGCGGCCCGCGAACGCAGATTAGATCAAATGGATGACGGATGGCCCATGTGGTTTTTAAGCGATTTATGCGCCAAAATCACCAGCCCGTCAATTTTTAGAGGTTTTTCATGTTAGTTTGATTACCGGGTTTGTTTTTAGGCTTGCCTTAGATTTAAAATCGGTTGGATGAAGCGGTCGTGGGGCATCATGGGGTTAAATTTGTGTGGAGGCTTCTATTGTCTCGTAAGGCTCTCATATTTAATTAGTTCTTGTTAGAACTACGGCACTTTGTCCATAGTGAGTTCCACTCTTATCATAGAACATCGTCATTTTCATATATTCAATTGCAATCGGAAGGTGAAACGGCATTTTGGCAATGATTTCTTATCGATGGCGATCCTAGGTTTTTGTTGTTCTTTTCTGCATCTAATCTAATGTTTATAATACAATAATGGTGTTTCCTTACATGTTGATGAAATTTTTACCTTTTGACCTACAAATGCTCTCTGGATTTGTAACTCTTCTATGAGACTTGATCGATGAATTTTGGGTGTTGAGTTGTGAGTTTGAAGAACTTCTCTAATATCAACTCTTCAAGAACAAAAATTAAACATAGTCTTGAGAATCTCCCACTTAGCTATAGCTTGTTTTGGTAGAAAAGGTAAGAAATAAAGGTTATTTTTTAAATTGCTCAAGCAGCCGGCTCTATATTGACATGCATATATCATGAAAACCAAGATTAACATGAAGTTTCAAAGGTAGATGATCATTGAAATCAATTCAAAAGCTTTTAAATGGATGTAATTTGTTTAGTTTTGTATTTGTGGGAGGCGGTGGCGTCTACATTCTAGAGAAGATGTTTGAAGCTTTTTAATGTAAATCAAATTTTAATATAAAGTCAGTTTTCACCATCAAACATCGAAGCTTCGAGGAGTTTGGAGTTTTTTTGCAGGCTTTGAGCTTTAAAACAAACCATCATGATACTTGCAATTGTCGTGATCCACACTTTCATAATGCATATCATGTATCTAAATATAGAAAATTCTTAGATGCAACTTCTTAAAAAAATAACATATAGATAGAATAGCATACCTCCAACGGTAATCTGGATCATCTACACTTCCCTCTTCTTCAGTCCGTCCATGAAGCTCCAAATGCAACAAACTATGATACAATGTAAGAGAACCGCAGTTTTAGAGATCACAATTGAGACTTTTAGAGAGATGAATATGTATAATAATAGGGGGTTTTTTTGTGTTTTATGCAGCTTTTCACAAAGGTTTTCCTAAGATTTCATGTATAGATTGAATAGATGTACTAATGCTCGTACATCTAGAAATTCACCATTTCTTACTCGTTGATTTAGCTTTTTTTTTCAATGGTCTAACATCCAGGGCTCACAACAAAGCCCTCTTTTATTTTAAGAAATTTGAACATGCAAGCCTCGTTTGCCCTAAAGCTTGGCCATGAACCTTTGTTGGGGTTGTGGGATTTGAAGCAGCTTGGCGATTTGCAACATATTGGATTTGAAGCCATTGATTTGCAATATATTTGAAACAACGGATTTGTCGCGGCAGATATCAAGTTTGGGCCTTTATAAAAGTTCTAGGCAAATCGGTTGGGGGTTTCTCCTACAACCAGAGAGCTGGGGAGGTTTCATCTGCAGTGAGCTTCGGGGAGTTCCAACACATATCTCTAGTTTTAGATTTTGTGATTTTTGGCATACATGATCGAACACTATTCGAATTTCATTTCGTAGATGCTTACGTTTTAAAACACCCCAAACAGCGGTATCCTCCGGGGAAGCATTTGAAAGCTCGCCATTATACCGCCAAAGGTCGAGGATATGGGGTTTTAGGTGTATCGTCAATCCGTCCCTGGCTTTGGAACCAAAACCAAAGGTAAACTTTCTTCCCACATTCTTCGAGGCGCCATAAATTATGTGTACATGTTCTTTGCTTTCTATTACTATCATATCAATGCCGGGCAAGCAAGGCTCAACTACCGATTCAAGGACCCTAAAAAGCTAAGTTAGGTCTCATTATTTTTTTTGAATGACCGAGCTAATGGCTCTCAATCTCGGTAAAATTGAGCAAGATCATTTCATCCCGGGATTGTGATTTTGTCTTTTACATCAATCTCAAATGTAAGGTCTACCTAATCTAAAAGAATGAGGAAGTTAGATTTTGTGATGGGGTGGAAGCTAAGATGGCACTCTGTTTTGTTTCTCGGACAATGAGTACATATCGCCACACCAGCTACATTTTGTATTTGGGGATTATAAGTAGATCCCGGAAATAACAACTATTTGGCAACCACACGGTGAGGCAAACTTCCCTTAGAATTTGATACTAAGGCGCAGGCGGGGTTTTCAACTGTGGGGACCTTTGTGAAGTTTGGTTTGCAATGGCTTTTTGTAGCCCTGGTTCTAGCATGGAGAATTCTTGAAAAATTTGGATTGCTTGATGAAGCAAGGGGGTACAAATCGTTGGATTGATTATTTTATAAAGGTCATCCTTCCAAGAATGAGCTATACTTCGGTGAAATTTCACCTTATCCTTCTAAGCATTATCTTATCTTCTATTTTTCATTTGTGCTCTCTCTCGTTTTGTTCTAAAATTCCCTACTACCGTTAAACCATGGAATTCATTGCTTTAAGTTATGCAATGGCTTGCTTTCCTTTGTCAGTTCTCCGAATTTACATACTACCTTGCTAGCATTTGTCATGTTCTTGGAAAGTTTTTGCATATGTCTTTGCTCAAAATCGTTAATGCTAAAAGTATTCTACGTAGTATTCTCTATCGGGTTCAAAAAATTTTTGCCGGGGATGTTGATATCTCTAGCAATGCTTCGATAGCAATTAATTGCACAAACAACTAAAGAGAACCTGACTCAAAATTATTCATCTCTTGAGAATAGTTTGTGAACCCTAAAGCGGTTTTTTTGAGAATTTAAGTGAGGGCTGTTTTGGACTTCGGATAGTGATGATGTTATCTTCACATTCTTGGAATGTAGATAAAGCTCAGCTCAAAGTTCTAGTAATGTAAAAAGAAGGTAATGTGCTTTGTTGAATTAATAAACTCATATGATGCAAATCGACGTGACCATTATTTTGCTTTGTGTAGTTTGCAAGGACTTCTAGTTTGCGGCCCTTGGGGCAATGCGGGGAATTGAGACTAGAATTAGAAGTGTTTCTTGAGATTATGCTACCAATTCTATATGTTCACCTCAATGGAAGTGAGAATCTCGGTTGTGCATTGACTTTTTTTATTCCTTATACAAAACTAGTGGATTGTATTTCTAGAATCGTGGAATATACGAGACATTGCATTTGCTCCTCTATACAATATTTAGATCCTTTGAATAAGCTAGGTTGTGAAGAGATGCAAGTATAATATGCTATTAATGTATAAGGGGCAAAGACCATGCATTACTCTAGGGGCTAAGTTAGGTCCTTTTTTCGCTTCTAATATCTAACATACAAACTTATAAATTATAATCTCATTTATTTTCCTTATCACTTGCCATTGTTTATTTCCTAGTGGGTTTTTAAATACGTTTTTTCAATAAAATGATTACAAAATGTCTATACTATTATTATCACACATGTTTTTTTACTTTGACGAGAATCACGCCAGCTCTTGCTCCATAATGTTTGATGCAACATTATCCTTTGGGATGTTTGATGTCTGCCTTTGGGATGTTTGATGTGGGCTTCATGCACTTATCTTTAGATATCTGATTGTCGATTGTACTTTTGCGGAAAATTAACTCATCCAAGTGTGAAGTCCGTTAATTTGTTCTTAGCCCGAAGGGGCAAAATTTTTTAACCTATAACAAAAACCATTACATTAAATTAAATTAAACCATTACATTAAACCATTACATTACTTTTAAATTAAATCCCCTTCAAACCCCCTTTGGTTTGGGTGCATATTCCACGAGGGGTGGCGTAGAGCGGCGAGAGCCCCTATAAATATTTTTTTACATTGCAAAATCAACACCATATAGTATATTACCTCAAATCTTGGTATTTTGCAAATCTTGTTATCTGGTATAGCAAATTCATACTTCCATACCCCCGCAAGCGAGGAACTTTGTATGCGGTGTAGATTAAGAATAAGGGGTGAATATGCCTATCCAACGGCTCACCGTTTGCCTGAGTCACCCAGTGTGAATATGCACCCAAACCAAAGGGTTTGAAGGGATTAAAAAATAATGTAATGGTTTAATGTAATAATTTTAATTTAATTTAATGTAATGGTTTTATTTATAGGTTATGAAAAGAAAGGCATGCAAGATAGAGATAAACCTGCATTGTTCCATCTAGAGGCTGCATTGTACAAAGCCCTAAAGTTTAATAATCATGATTCACTCATATTTAAGCGCAAAGTATGATATAACAACCTTTCTTTTTACTACTGCTATTATTTGGAGAGATAACTTAAAAGAAAAGGAGAGAATACTTTTCTGCTTGGAGGGGTTCTTCATCACTACAAACCTTATCAATGAGAAAAGCATATCAATCCATAATTTCTATATCTCCTTGGTACTCCTCTACAATTGCGTTGTGTCCAAGCGGCTCAAAGCTTTCCTTTGAAAATTTGGAATTCAAACGCGGACAAATCGAAATCCGGCAATCAAGTTTGGGTTGCCAAGGGCAAAACTTGCCAACTAAAAAAGGACCCAAAGGGCCAGCGGCTAAATACGGGTACAAGAAAAGATGGAGGCTACAAGATTAGATGAAGAAGGAGAAACAATGGAATTATTTGGAGGGTACGGCTTTTTAAATGGCGGATGAAATTGGCCTGCGAAAAAGAAGCGACAAAAGGCAAAATAAGGGAATGGCTCTAGCATAAAAGGCGAACATTGCTGCGGACAAAGTGGCAATGCAACCACTTAGAACAATCCCGACACTATGCGATTCGGCACACAAAACAACACGAAAAGCGAATCTTAATGACAAATATCTGAGAAGAATTGAATCTCCTCACGGAAGGAGGGATGGTACAGCAGAAGGGGTAAGCAGTAAGAAGTTCGGAGAGAGGAAAAAAAACTACTTAAATCTGGCGGTCTATAATAAGAGTTTTCACAACAAAATCAACATGGCCAGAGATGCTTTCGCACACACTACATTTTTTTATTATTATACTAGAAAAAGTGCTTGGCGTTCTTGAACTTTCATCGGGATTAAATTCAAAATTGGTAGGGTTATGGTTGATAATAACATCCCTAGTTGGACATATAATAATTGGATTCCTTAGTTGGGCATAAATGCTTTATTTAGTGGACATTTATACCGTTCGTTAGTTGGGCATAAAATGTATTATTTATTGAGGTTAAACTTTGAATACAACTTATATAGTTTTTTGAATGTTCATATCAATCATTTCATCATGGGGTTAAATTTGTGTGTCATCGACTTCTATTTGTCTCACAAAGGCTCTCATATTTAATTAGTTCTTGTTAGAACTACGGCTTTTTGTCCATAGTGAGTTCCACTCTTATCATAGAACATACGTCATTTTCATATATTCAATTCACCCGATGAAGGTAGGCATTTTGGCAATGATTTCTTATCGATTAGCGTCTAGGTTTTTGTTGTTCTTTTACATCTAATCTAATGTTTATAATACAATAATGGATTGTTTTCCTTAGTGGGTGTGACATGTTGATGAAATTTTTTACCTTTTGACCTACAAATGCTCTCTGGATTTGTAACTCTTATGGAGACTTGATCGATGAATTTTGGGTGTTGAGTTGTGAGGGTTTGAAGAAGTTCTCTAATATCAACTCTTCAGAACAAAATAAACATAGTCTTAACAGAATCTCCCATAGCTATAGCTTGTTTTTTGGTAGAAAGGTAAGAAATAAAGGTTATTTTTAAATTGCTTGCAACCAACTCTATATTGACATGCATATATCATGAAACCATTAACATGGAAGTTTTAAAGGTAGATGATCATTGAAATCAATTCAAAAAGCTTTTAAATGGATGTAATTTGTTTAGTTTTTTGTATTTGTGGGAGGAAGCGTCTACATTCTAGAAGATGTTTGAAGCTTTTTTAATGTAAATCAAATTTTAATATAAAAATTTTGTCAGTTTCACCATTATGTCAAAAAAATAACCTTCATATGAGCATCTTTGTTTCTCTAGTTGAGCCAAAAAGTTATATTCTTTAAAATTGTGGGCATCAATGTATGATGCATCTTGTTAGATAGTTCAAAAACTTACATTTAATTTTCTTTGCTCAAATTACTTGTCACATGTATTAGTGCGTTGAATGTCTTTTATTACAAATCATCAGAGTTGGGATCTCGTCGTTTGCTTGAGATAAGGCTCAAGGCTTCAGACTTCTTACTATCAACACTTTGTCACTTGTATTTATATGTTGAATGTCTTTGTTATAAATCATCAAGTGGATCGAATCTTGATGGGGCTACTTGAGACAAGGCTTCTTGCTTGCTTATTCTTGGATTTTGGCAAACAATGGATAAATGTTACATTTTCTATTGACCTCACTCATTCGCTTGTCAGTCCCCATAGTGACATGATACCTTTGTTTGTGTGGTAAAGAATAGCGTGAAAAGGGAAATGCCAATCCGGATAAAAGCGACAAAATAATAACAAAAATTTGCATTTCCTTTAACGGTTCCACGTTACGGCTCCATTTCTTGACTTTGCCAACCTCTACTGCTAACCAAAAATTAAGGCATAAGCGTGTTGAACAACAAAATCCTTTTTGAAAGAGACTAATATGAGAGACAAGAACCTAAACATACGGTGTGCAAGCATATACTATATCGATGCGTGAATATTGCCTCTGAGCACAAAAGTCCATGGCATATACCTAGCAAGGCCTTGAAGGCATGGTTTGGAACCCGATCTTGATGCCCACAGACTTCACCCAAGATTGGCATTTCAACCCATCAATGTTACGATTAGTATCCATCTTATATCTTAATCCTTGAATCCAAGAACCAAGTTTTAATGGCAAGCAATAGGATAACAAATTAGGCTCAAACAATCCGACATGTGAAAGACTTAAATTCCTCAAATATTTTTCAAAGTGCATTTTGGACAATGTTAGACAATGACAATGTTAAAAAATGTGCAACAACAATATTACCACAGTTTTGTACTACGCATGTTGATATTGGAGCTTGAAAATTGAACTCATAAAGAAAAGCACATGGGATAGATATAAGTACCATTGTGGGTGAAGGCCGGGCAATTTGAGCATGGCATCTGGGAGGCAAGCCTTTGAGACCAAAATAGAGCTCCAATTTGTAAAATTACAATCTACAATGCTTTGCTCCAAACACATCTGAGAACCAATAGTGTATTTCAAATGCATGAACCACCTTGGCACAGCGATAAACTGATACAAGACCAGGACCACGAAAGGAATCAAAGTTTTCTGTCCAGAGGTAGGGAGGGAGGATAGTAAAAATCTTGAAGAGCTCTATGTGGAGCAAGGTTTGGTATTAGTACTCAAACTTCAACTATCCCATTGATCGCTTGCCTGGTATGCTGCTATCTTGGAATAAGAATAAGAAGGAAGATAGCGGATAAATGGGTGATGGATCTTAAAAGGTACTTCTGTCAATGCCTATTCACCTTAGTTTAATTTGCCACAGGAAGAAATACATTAAAACGTGATGCCTGGCCTTTTTAACCACTCTCAAAAGTCAAAAGTGGAACATTCCCCTCTTACCCTTTCTTCACTATTAGATGCTAATTCCAAATCAAATAGAAGAGCTTTAGCGATGCTCTAAAGTTGGGCGGAGAATTGACCATTTGGAAAACTTCGATTTTAAATACATCCTTTAATGATGGAACCAATAAGCATTGGAAGATAATCTTCTACATGTAAATTTGGAAGAGCAAATATACTTCAACTCTTTCCCTTAGATGGCTTTGTTTGTTTGGTACTTAAAAAGGCGCTCGTATAGAACACACCCAAAAATATGGGATTATGACACACATTAGGAATAACGGGTTTGCGGTTTTAGATATGAATATGTTTTTTTTTTTTTTTTTTTCTTATTATCACCTTTAATCAATGTCCCTTTCTTTGCATTTTTCATTCAGTGGCATATTTAACTTGTAGTTTTCTCTCTCCCTAAGTTCTTCACAACACGGTAGCAATTACTGCCGGGCGTGTTCATTTACCACGAGATTAAATTACTTGCTAACTTACATTGTTTACAGTACTGAGAGCTTTGATATTGGTTACTGACAACTCAATATTTTATAAAATATCCTCATGGTGAATTGTTCTTTCGGTTAATATATATTTATTTCACCGTCTGCACATGCTAAGCCAAAAAGGTGCCAAGCAAAAGCCTGCACAAGAGGCCTTATTTCAGATACAATAATTGCTGCTATCGCATAGGCACTTATAATAAAAGCATGGACAAATCGCAGTTATTCTTGTTGCCCAAATTAAGCTTCTTTTCATTTAGTTAATCAATTTGGCGAAACAATGCGAGGAAAATTGTGAGGGAGATTTCATGGCAGCGTCTATGGCAAAATGGCAATCAAAATTTGATTTTTATCACTATAATACGTTCTTTGCAAGCTTTTCTCCACGCGAGGGAAGGACATCAATACTCAAATTGAAAGGTGAAGGAAGTATAGAACTATCATCACGGCCAAAATAATCTCCGTGACGCCGGAAACACATTCTCAACGTGCAATATCACTTCACAGTTAGCCCGGAACAATATAGATGATTTCAATTTTAAACAAAGGGAAAATCCTGTCTACTGCTGAAACATGTTTACATAAAAAGGTAACACGGGAAGCATGCCTACTTGAAGAGGCAACAACCCTGCACAAAATCAGATAATATTGGATAGGCCTTGTTGATGGGGGAGTCCGGGCATCATTGAACCTTCATATTCTCCAAGAATTTTGCCCTAATATTCGGTAAAAAAACTCTAGATGAAATGAAATAGTGATGCCGGCCTTACATTTGGTATTTTTCCATCAAACGCTTCAGACTCGAGTTTGGAGTTTTCGCGGGCCGAGCTTTAAAACAAAACCATCATGATGATAGTTGCCTGAGGTCTTGATCCACACTTTCATAATGCATATCATATATCTAAATATAGAAAAATTCTTGATGCAACTTCGGAAAAATAACATATAGATAGAATAGCATACCTCCATCGATAACTCTGGATCATCTACACTTCCCTCTTCTTCGAGGTCCGTCCATGAAGCTCGAATTTGCAACAAACTATGATACAATGCTAAAATTTGCTAGAAGCTAGAGATCACAATTGAGACTTTTAGAGATGAAAAAGGCATGCAAGATAGAGATAAATGCCTGCATTGTTCCATCCTAGAGGCTGCATTTACAAAGCCCTAAAGTTTAATCAAAATCATGATTCACTCATATTTAAAAGCGCAAAGTATGATATAACAACCTTTTCTTTCTACTCATAACTGTAATGGAATAACTTAAAAAGAAAGGAGAATACTTTTTACGCAGCGGGGAGTTCTTCATCACTAAGCCTTATCAATGAGAAGAAGCGCTATCTAATCAAATTTCCATATCTCCTTGAGCACTCTCTACAATTAGTTTTGTCTAAGCGGCTCCAAAGCTTTTTTTTTTTGGTGGAATTCTAGGCGGACAAATCGAAATCCGGCAATCAGAGTTTTGGGTTGCCAAGGGCAAAAAACTTTGCTAAAAGGACCCAAAGGGGCGGTTCATCTATTGGTACAAGAAAGGTGGAGGCTACAAGATTAGATGAAAGGAGCTTAAATGGAAGGTGGGGCAGGAGTGGGAGGCTTTTTATAAAGGCGGGGATCGACCGCGAGGATGAAGAGCAGCGACAAAAAGGCAATACTTCCTTACCCCATATTTTATTTTCTGGGTTTAATGTGTTTCCAATGGTGGCTTCCTGAGGACAAAGGCCAAGCTTTGCATGATTTCAGCTGGTGACCTATTAGATACCTTAAAGATCAAAGGTAAGAATAAAGTCACATTCTAAATTTCCCTCCTTGTTTTTTTGACCACATGGGTTTATCGGATAAGCCGATTTACCTCCATATTTACATTGATCCTTTTCAAAATTATGCTTTTGCGAGGAGTCATGGGTAACGAAGGATAAAGCTTGCATCTTCTTCCAAAAGCAGTAAAACTTGATTGGCATTGTTAGCCAATTCTCAAATTTGCTTGGATAACCTTTCTTCTACCATGGCATTTAAGCGGAGTCGATGGAGTCTCTCATCACCATACTTTTGAAATACTCGGGTTTCAAAGCTACTAGCGTGTGACATATTCCAAAATTCGCCCACAAATTACAAATAAGTTGGAATATAAATGATCAACAGGTCCTTGACTTGAACAGCCACTTGTGTCAAGGTGTCAAATTACACTATCTCAAAATTTGAAGATATCATTACTTTTACTATAGTTGAAGGGCGGGCAAGGCAAAGGCGTACTCAGGGGTATAGCCAAGGCACAATAGTAGGGTAAAGGTATATGCACTTTATTCACGGTTTGCACAAGCGAAGCGTTTTGCGACTGAAGGATACTTCGCCATACGATGTTTTAAATTATATAAATGAAAAGCATTGGAATGCAAAACACATCTTTAATAATCACCTAGAAGGTAAAAAAAGACATTTTAATATATCTTCTTCATCCTTCAAAGGAAGAAGGCCAATGTTCTGTGGTGCACAAGAACTTGCATCTGCAGCTATTCTTTGGTACGGACAAATAGAAAACTTCCCCACGGCATAATTTTAGGATTCATGAGTTAGGTTATATGTTCAAATTACGATAATGTAGAAAACAAATTTCTGATTAGCACTCTTTTGCCATGTTATACATCCCAATGAAAAAGCACATTTTCATTGGAGCGCTCAGTCATTTTAAGCGGAAAGGAGAAGTTTTTCATAGGCTACTACTTTCCCGCAGTTATCTTGGACTCTGGGGTAAGGAAATGTTTTAACATCATCCTCAAGATAAAACCAACAATATCTTACGTAGGTTCAAGAGCGGGACACCACTGCCAAATAAAGCTCCTTCTCGAGACCCAATCTGTATGCGTCGACAGGATTACGGTATAAAAACTGTGCTGACCAAGAACTTGTATCAACGCGGTAGCGCCTCCGGTTCTTCTTTGGCCCGCCAGTAAATAAAAATGTAACCATAGTGCATAATGACCTCGTTGCGTGGGGACCTAAATTAAGCTGCAACGATACTCACTTTTGCCGAGCTGATGTGAGAGGTAGACTACCATGACCGAATTAAGGAGAAAAGGATGCATGAAATTACAAGGCAACATAATAATTTCTATCCCCGGAAAAATACATGAAGCCCACAGCACTTCTGTAAGCGGAGCTAAGACGTGGGAGGACTCAAAGGTACTCGACAATTCCTTTACCATCACAGCCAATTTTTTAGTTTGTGCTAAATAGCATCTTACATCTTCAAATGGAATCATCGGCATTAAGAACGGACACAGCATCTCTTTCTCTTACATGATTTGAAACAACGGCTCATAAGCGGATGATACTTTCACGAGAAAGTCGGTACGCCCGGCGTTGGAAGAATACGCCGCGTCGGTGCTGGGCGTGAGCGGCGCGCGGTCGCATAAATCCGGCTGAAGGCGGGACCTTCTCTGCATAAACCCGGAAAGGAGATTAGGGTTAAAACATACTCCATGGCGAAAGCCGCCCTGTACTCATAATATAATATAAGCACCCGAGGAAAAGTGGAACAACAAAAGAGTTTTGGAAAAGCTTTTTTTGGGCCGAAATCCATCATAATTCAATGCTCATAATATAATATAAAGCGCCTTTTAGGAAAAGGTAGAGCTTGACAAAGGAACAGGAAGAAGCTTTGGACAATCCATGTAGTCGGGCGAAATGAAATCAAGGACACCTTCGTTTTATACACACCAAGATGCGGTCTTGGGGTAGATTATAAGCTACGGGGATGATTAGGCACAGGGCCCAGCGATATCTTAGGTCGAGTGTAAGTCTAACATCACAGGGGCGTTATACTAACCTACCAGGCCCGTTATGTGACACTATGGAGGCCTTAGGTATCTGATTAAATCGCGACGGCGTGACACCGTCTGAGGGCCGGTATAAAGGCGTCTTAAAATAACTACGGGCGGTATAAACGGCCCTGAACGCGATTAGATCAAATGGATGGCGGATGGCCCACATGTGGATTTCGGTTGTCGCAAATCTACGTAGCGTCCAATTTTTTAGGGTTTTCATGTTAGGTTGAATTACCGGTTTTTGTTTTGACGCCTTAGATTTAAAATCGGTTGGATGGCTTGATGCGTGGGGCATCATAGGGTTAAATTTGTGTATGCGACTTCTATTGTACCATGAGGCTCTCATATTTAATTAGTTCTTTATTGGGAGCCTAAACTTTGTCCATAGTGGGTTCCGCTCTCTACATCATAGAACATGCGTCATTTTCGCATATTCAATTCGCGATCCTTTGAGAATTCGGCATTTGGCAATGATTTCTTATCGATGGCGATCCTAGGTTTTGTTGTTCTTTTCATCTGTCATGTTTATAAGCGGCCATGGTGTTTTCCTTACATGTTGATGAAATTTTACCTTTTGACCTACAAATGCTCTGGATTTGTAACTCCTTCTACATGAGACTTGATCGATGAATTTTTGGGTGTGTGGGGTGAAGTTTGAAAGGTTTCTCTATATATAAATACTAAAGCCAGGCAAAACATAGATAACGAGAGATCTCCCATAGCTATGGCTTGTTTTGGTGAAAAGGTAAGAAATAAAAGGTTGTTTTAAATTGGACGACCCGTCTAGTGACATATCATGACATTAACATGAAGTTTCAAAAAGGTAGATGATCATTGGAATCATTCAAAATGCTTTTAAATGGATTATGAATTTGTTTTAGTTTTTTTGTATTTGTGCAGGGCCGGTGGCGTCTTACCATTCTAGGATGTTTTGAAGCTTTTTAATGCCAGTAAATTTTAATATAAGTACATGGAAGTTTCACCATTGTATCAAAAATAACCTTCATATGAGCATCTTTGACACCGTTGGGCAGGATTGTTAGAAATTGTGGCTCAACGTTGCGCATGGTAATGTATGATGCATCTTTATTCAGGATTCAAAACTTACATTTAATTTTTCTTGCTCAAATTACTTGTCACATGTATTGGTACGTTGAATATCTTTCATTCTGACTCATCAAGTTGGAATTATGCGATGCGGTACTTGAATAAAGGCTCAAGGCCAAGACTTCTTGTATACTTGCTTGTCGCGCATTTCTGTTTGAATGTCATGTGCCGTCTGTGGTGGAATCTTGTCTGAGGCCCTTGTGAATAAGACTTCTTGCTTGCTTATTCCTTGGATTTTGGCAAACAATGGATAAGATATTTACATTTTTAAGTGACCTCCTTCACATTGCGTGGAATTGCCATTTGACATGATGCAACATTTTGTGTGGTAAAGAATAGCGTGAAAAGGAAATGCAATCCGGATAATGCAACAAATAATATGAAATTGTATTTCATGTTCCCGTTTCGGCTGGTTCAAGAAGCAGGACACTTCCAAATAGCTGCCTGAGACCCAATCTCATGCGATAATTTTTATGATTACGGTATAAAACTTCCTTCTTTGACCAAGAACTTATATCGCGGGGTATAGCGCCATATCGATTCTTCTTTTGCCATATCGGTTAATTTATGGAAAGGATGCATGGCAGTTCAAAGGGCAACATAATAATTTCTATCTGGAAAATACGTAACACTTCCTATGGCCAATTTAAAGACATTAGGAGGACTCAAAAGGTATCCTTAATTCTTTACTGTCACGGCAATTTTTAGATTTGACTTTCGTAAGCGCATCTTACATCACTTCAAATGATTTTGTGCTTTTGTGCCTCTCTTTCTGACGCCGAACTTTTGGAATCCGCACGATAGTCTCATATCCCATTCTCCTCATAGAGAGATGTGCTTTATGCCATTGGAGCCGCTTCGCGAATGCAATGCCACATCCTTTTACTTCCGTAGGTGATTCCTATGGGTGACACACACAGTCCCTAATCTTGCATATGCCTTGGCCATGGAACCACAACGCCTTCAAGTTTGTTGAAGGCAAAGCGAGACCGCTGGTTCACCAAACGGAGTGCAAAGCGACGCATGCCCATTAATCAGCACGGATGCCGACCTCGATCGCTTGATGCAATATCTTGACATGCTTCCTTGGTGAGCTATGGGATGCTTCCACACACCAGCACTCGTTAAGACGCACGCATTATAAAGCTAACATCAACCCTTCACTTGCTCGTGGACCACAACGCTACTTTGCCCGCCTGCGCCCATCAAGCATCGACAGAACCATCAAGCATGACAATGGCCTTTATCTCAGACTGGTTCCCATCACCTCCACCTTGAAACAGGTCGCTGGACATGAGAGCTGATGGGAGGTTCTGGACGTGTTCTTGTTGCCGCTTTGGGCCTCCTTGAGGATGAACATCACGCTTTCAGTTCGGCCCTCGATTTGCACCTATCCCGCCAATTATGCTACCGTTCGCTCATTATCACCCAACCGGCCGCGACGCGTTTAACACTCCTACCGCCCCGGCCATGGTTACATTGCAGAGGTTCTTCATCTACGTGGTTCGCTTGATGACCACTTGATGGTTGCCGGCAGCCGCTCAGACGATTTGTACATACTTCTAGTTAGCTTATTATCGGCCGGTGTTTTTCCCCGAATTTTTTTGAGCGGGGTTTTTTCATCCCGCACGCATAATCTTTGCTTAAACCCGCCTACCGCTCGATTGCAAGGTACAACTCGTTGACTCTCTTTTGTATTGGGTTTTTTAGGCCTTTTGGTCTCCATGGACGCTTAAACTTTCTATTCTATTCTATTCTATTCTTGCATAGCGGAAATGTTGTGCCAAATCTATCTTTTGTTATCAACAAAGGTATACGCTTTATTGCATCCGCTCTCCAATAGCTTAGCAGTTTTGACCTACAACTATCCTCCAAAATAATCTCTTTCCCTACAACTATCCTCCAAATTAATCTCTTTCCTAATGCATCCGCTCTCAAATATACAGATAGATACCAAAGCCATCGCCTTCTAGATAATATCATTGAGTTGTCGATTGATGCTTTCAATGCTTCCGTGCAAATACATAGCAACCTGATTAATGATACTATAAACCAAGTGTTTTATCATCTCGCTTTTACATTCCCATGCATAGTCCGAAAAGAAGACTCTTTTCTCTCCTTTGATGAATCAGAAACAAAGTAAGGACATCTCATTCTCACATCTCGATATAGCAAAGAGAGCTTATTATATTTTCTCGCTCGTAAATACCGCTTTTAATATCTCTTTATTGCAAAACGGTTCATGATTAAATGAAACTTAAAAGGCCAATACACAACAATCCCATCATCACAGATCAACAACTTACACAACGGCAACACATTGACAATACCCAATCACATTTCGAACTGCACAAACTCTCCATCATGAGCCCAGTAAACACAATATAATTAAAGACACCAATTCAAAAAAAGAGTTGCAACACCAAACCCATCACATCCAACCCCTACGACCAAGACACCTCAAAGAAACCGGCCAGGCCTCAAGAATCAGAATAAAGGATGAAGCCTTACCAATTGTGCAAACAATTTACTAGCGTATATACAAATATCATCCACAACACCTTTCAACCGTCTAAGGCCTCGACAAATTAGACTTCCCGCAAACAAAGACGATATGCAAATACGCCTTCCATCGCCGCCATCCTTTCAAATCCCCTCGACTCTCGTGATCCATCCTTTCACGTAACCTCCCACCTCTACCCCTTTCTCAAGCTCAAGATCCACCTCCATATCTCCTTCCATATTCTTGAGCTACCACACTTTCTTCTTAAGAACATCACACAAAGAAAGAATATGGCTATTCTCCATGCCAAATCCTCGCCCAATACAACTATACAAACAATAGAACCAATGCGATGTCCACTTTCATATGCGCTTCCCGACACCGGTGCTCTATTTCCAAATACTATATCATGTCAATTCCCTTATTCACACATAACATCCAACACATGACCTTGAAAAATTTCCACACTCTTACTACTATCCTTTTTGGTCACTTTATAAACCTTATGACCTTACACATCCCACATCTCATCACATACACACCACAACAACTCTAAACTCCAACTAAATATTCCATAACGGTATCCACATAGCAGACCGACATTTCCAAACCAAAGACTTAAAAAAAAAAAAGGATGCCGAAACCAAAACAACAAACTCTATATCCAGATACTACTATATCAACTACTCATACATACTACTTTCAAATTCACAATACATGGACATGAGTTCCTCATACATTATCCAATACATATTCAACAACGTAGATGTATCTACAGAGATGGATGAGCTCAAGATTCTCCAACTCTACCGAAGGCCGAGGCCGAGCCGATGAATGAATGAAAGAAAAAGGGTGGGCGGCCCCTTTTCTAGTCTCAAAATATGGAGATATGATTATTTTTTATAGTTGAAGGCACTATAGTAGGGCATAGCAAGGCATCTCCAAGGTATAGGCGGAGGCACAATAGTAGGGTAAGGTATCTCAGACTTTATTACGCTATAACAAAAAAGTAACGCTTCGAAAGCACGTACATTTCCGACATGCAATATTTTTTAATATATCAATGAAAACAACATTTGTCATTGGAATGCAAAACACATTTTAGATAAACACCTAGAAAGGTAAAAGACATTTTTCTCCATCCTCCCAAGAGGCCCAAATAAAAGTTTTAGGTGCAAAAGAACTTGCATCTACATACCAGCTTCTTCTTTGGTACAAGCCAATGAAAATTTCCTCATACATGAATTGCAAATTTTAAATTCAAGAATATATATTAAAGTCTGATAATGAAAGCAGTTAGCACTCTGCCATGTTATGCATCCATTGAGCCTTTTCAATTCCTTGTACGATATTTTTCCAACAGATTGTGGTATAAAAACTTCCTTTCACCAAGAACTTGTATCAACATAGTAGCCCCATATCCAGTTTTTCTTTGGCCCTTGGTCTAAAATAAAAATGCAACCATTTATAGTGGGCCTGCCATTACATGGACCTAAATTAAGATGCACAGGCTCACTGATACTCCACTTCTGGCGAGTAAAAAGGAGATGCATGGTAGTAAAAGGGCAACATAATAAACTTCTTGTTAAAAACTTCTTGTGTTTCCTTAAATGAATGACATTTAGCATACATGTCAACTAATCTCGTGGTTTCCTTAAATGAACGACATTTAGCATACATGTCAACCAACTTAATTGCCAACAAGAAGATCGCTTTCAATCTCCTTTTCTGCAATAGCTTTGTGTACTTTCCGTCCTCTATCAATATATTTTAAGCTGCCACAAGCTTTCAATCTAATAGCAGAATCTGGGATTGTGTCTTCGAGCCGCAGTTCCCAAAGCATTTTAAAACTTCTTGATCTAAATCGTGTTCAGGTAATTGCTCGCAATCAATGTTTGCCCAAGATGCAAAGATCCCGAACCGGGCACTGTCAAAAGACTTCCCTGCGGCCTCAGTGAGTGAGCCACATCTAGCATACATGGTAACCAACGCCGTGCGAAGAAAAGAATCTGCTTCAGGAAGCTTTTGAAAAATGATTTGTGTGTATCCTTCGCCCCTTTACTATCAAGCCTAAACCGCCACAAAGACTTCAAGAAATAAACAAAGGTGATAGGATTTGGAACCACCCTATCCAAGAGCATCTTTTCAAAGCATTTCAAACAAGATCATGGAAAGCTCATTTTCCGATATCCCAAATTAAAGCAAAACCAACCCACAACATCTCGAACTTGTAGCCTCAAGAAGACATCCTGCGGCCTCACCAAGGGAGCCACATTGCATACATGTCAATCAAACAATTCCCCGTGAAATGATCCTTTAAAAGTCCTCTTCGCGGCAATTTCATTATGGATTTCACGACCCTTATCAAGCATCCTCATGCTACCACAAGCTTTTAAAATGCAAACAAAAGTCACATCATCCGGGTTAGTCCCTCCAGGTTGCATCTTTCCAAAACACTTGAGTGCTTCACTTGATCCATGTTTGGTGTACCCCGAAATTATCGTGAATCCAAGACACGGGGTCTGCCGTGATGAAAGCTTGTCAAATGTTTCCATAGCCTCAGCTAGTAAACCACACTTGGCATACATATGAACTAAGGTTGTATTAACAAAATGCATCCCTTTCAAGTCCCTTTTCTTGGATCATAATATGTACTTGCTCGCCTCCTTCCAGATCTTTTGTTTTAGCACAAGCTCTCAACGGCTATAGGGTGTGATTGCTAGCATCCACAATGTCTTCTTGCATCTTATGGTAGACTCTAAGAGCATATCCCCGATTGTCCACAATCAATATATCCGTAAATCATCGGGTCCAATTTTTAATGCTCAAGACGATGAGCCAAGGAGTTGAAAGCTTGTCTGCGCATCGACACGCCCCACTCTCCACAAAAGCAGCGCAATGTGATTGTCAAGACATCCGGGACCTTCCAAAACTATTGCAAATTTTGCCATGCAAACGACTAAAATATCAGAGGTTCCTTTGTTTCCCGCACTTTTGCAAAACAAACAATGTTGAAAAGCAAAGGTCGCTCACCATGCTAGATTGTTTAGGGCAATAACTTCCTTACCCCCATATTTTATTTTCCTCGGATCAACTGCGTGTTTCCAATGGTGGCTCACGTAGACAAAGGCCAAACCTCGCATGATTTCAGCAAAGGACCTATTGAATGCCTTAAAAGATCAAGGTAAGAATAAAGTCACATTCTAAATTTCCCTAGTCCTTGTTTTTGACCACATAGGTTATACTGGATAAACGATTTACCTCCATATTTGTTGATCCTTTTCAAAATTCTCGCATCGAGTCATGGGTAACGAGATAAAGCTTGCATCTTCTTCCAAAAACGCTTGAAAACTTGATTCGTGATTCAGAGCCAACGAGATAAAGCTTGCATCTTCTTCCAAAAACGAAAAACTTGATTCGCATTTGATAATTCTCAAGCCGCTTGGATAACCTTTCTTCTACCATGGCATTTAAGCGAAGTCGATAGGTCTCTCATCACCATACTTTGGAAATACTCGGGTTTCAAAGCTACTAACGTTATGCATATTCAAAAGTCACTTACAAATTACAAATAAGTTGGAATATAAATGATCAACCTGAGTCCTTGACTTGAACATACTTGTGTCAAAGGTGTCAAATTACACACTATCTCAAAATTTGAAGATATCATTACTTTTTATAGTTGAAGGCACGGGCAAGGCAAGGCATGCTCCGAGGTATAGTAAGGCACAATAGTAGGGTAAGGTATATGCACTTTATTACGGTTGCACAAAAACGTAAACGCTTTTCGAAAGCACGTATACTTCCGCCATGCAAGATTTTAAATTATATAAATGAAAAGCATTGGAATGCAAAACACATCTTTAATAATCACCTAGAAAGGTAAAAAGACATTTTAATATATCTTCTTCATCCTTCAAGAGGCCGCCAAATAAATGTTCTCGTGGTGCACAAGAACTTGCATCTACACACCGGCCTATTCTTTGGTACCGCACAAATGAAAACTTCCCCAAAGATAATTTGCAGATTCTAGAATTTAAGGTTATATATTAAAGTCTGATAATGAAAGGCAAGTTCTGATTAGCACTTTCTGCCATGTTATGCATCCCAATGAAAAGCACATTTTCCATTGGGCCTTTTCAATTCTCGTTTAAGAAACGGAAAGGAGAAGTTTTTCATAGGCTATACTTTTCCACAGCTTATCTTGGACTCGAATGAGAACGTATTTTTCTTTATCCTCCTCAAGATAAAAACCAACAATATCTTCTCGTGGGTTCAAGAACGGGACACCCCGCCAAATAAAGCTCCTTCTCCGGACCCAATCTCATGTACGATAATTTTCCAACAGATTCTCGGTATAAAAACTTCCTTCTTTGACCAAGAACTTGTATCAACATGGTAGCGCCATATCCAGGTTCTTCTTTGGCCCTTCGTCTAAAATAAAAATGTAACCATAGTGCATAATGAGCCTCCCGCTGCGTGGACCTAAATTAAGCCAAGACCGCTCATCGATACTCCACTTTTCGACGTGTGAGAGGTAGACTACAAGTCGAATTAAGGGAAAAGGATGCATGGCGTTACAAAGGGCAACATAATAATTTCTATCTGGAAAATACATGAACCGCACTTCTATGACGGAGCTAAAGACATTGGGAGGACTCAAGGTATCAACAATTCCTTTACCCATCACAACCAATTTTTTCCGCTTGTGCTCAGAATCGCATCTTACATCTTCAAATGAATCATCGACGCCGGACAATACCAGATCCTCTTTCTCTTACGCAATTTGAAACTAACTTGACTCATAAACGGATGATACTTTCCCCGAGAGTCGGCTTTGCCAAAAAAGATTTGGAAGAAATGTAACGATACCGGTGCTTGGGCGTAGCTGAAAACCGCGCCAGATCGCGATAAATCCCAGACCGAAGGGGACCTTTCTATAAACCCGTCGGGGAGATTAGGGTTCGACATACTACCACGACCGCCCCCTCCAATGCTCATAATATAATATAAGCGCCTTTTTCGGAAAAGGTCGAACAGCAAAAAAAGGTTTTGGGAAAAGCTTTTTTTTTTGGACGAAATCCATCATAATTCAGACGAAATGAAATCCGGGACACCTTCGTTTTATACACACCCACCGTGCGGTGCCGGGTCGATTATAAGCCCCCGGAATCGGTCGCTTTTTAGGGCCGCGTATACCGGTCCCGTGTAAATTAGCATACCGGGGCCGGTATACTAACACACGGGCCCGGTATACGTGGCCTTATCGGGCGCCGGTATACAGTCAAATCGCGACCAGCGTGGCACACATGATACAGGGGCCGGTATACGGGCGTCTTACGTGGCCTATAAATTCGCGTATACCAGGGCCGGTATACGACACGGCCCACGGGCACCGTTAGATCAAATGGATGGCCAGATGGCCACATGTGGTTTTTTTAAAGCGGTTGTGCGCAAAATCTCGCGCGTCCAATTTTTTTAGGGTTTTCATGTTCGTTGATTACACGGTTTGTTTGGGCGGCTTGCCTTAGATTTAAAATCAGTTGGATGAAACGGTGCGTGGGGCATCATGGGGTTAAATTTGTGTGTCGACTTCTATTGTCTCGCAAGGCTCTCATATTTAATTAGTTCTTGTTAGAACTCTGGCACTTTGTCCATAGTGAGTTCCACTCTTATCATAGAACATCGTCATTTTCATATATTCAATTGCAATCACTGAAGGTCGGCATTTTGGCAATGATTTCTTATCGATGGCAGTCTAGGTTTTTGTTGTTCTTTTCTGCATCTAATCTAATGTTTATAATACAATAATGGTGTTTCCTTACATGTTGATGAAATTTTTACCTTTTGACCTACAAATGCTCTCTGGATTTGTAACTCTTCCCTTGAGACTTGATCTGATGAATTTTGGGTGTTGAGTTGTGAGTTTGAAGAACTTCTCTAATATCAACTCTTCAAGAACAAAATTAAACATAGTCTTAACAGAATCTCCCATAGCTATAGCTTGTTTTGGTAGAAAAGGTAAGAAATAAAGGTTATTTTTTAAATTGCTTGCAGCCAGCTCTATATTGACATGCATATATCATGAAACCGTTAACATGAAGTTTCAAAGGTAGATGATCATTGAAATCAATTCAAAAACGCTTTTAAATGGATGTAATTTGTTTAGTTTTTGTATTTGTGGGAGCGGTGAGCGTCTACATTCTAGAGAAGATGTTTGAAGCTTTTTTAATGTAAATCAAATTTTAATATAAAGCTGTCAGTTTCACCATCAAACATCGGAGCTCAGAGTTTGGAGTTTTTGCAGGCTTTGAGCTTTAAAACAAAACCATCATGATACTTGCACAGGTCGTGATCCACACTTTCATAATGCATATCATGTATCTAAATATAGAAAAATTCTTAGATGCAACTTCCAGAAAAATAACATATAGATAGAATAGCATACCTCCAACAGTAACTCTGGATCATCTACACTTCCCTCTTCTTCCAGGTCACGTCCATGAAGCTCCAGCTGCAACAAACTATGATACAATGTAAGAACTGCAAAGCTAGAGATCACAATTGAGACTTTTAGAGAGATGAAAAGAAAGGCATGCAAGATAGAGATAAATGCCGCATGATTGTTCCATCTAGGGCTGCATTGTACAAAGCCCTAAAGTTTAATAATCATGATTCACTCATATTTAAAAGCGCAAAGTATGATATAACAACCTTTCTTTCTACTATCGCTATTCTTTGGAGAGATAACTTAAAAGAAAGGAGGGAATACTTTTTCTGCAGCAGGAGTTCTTCATCACTACAAACCTTATCCAATGAGAAAGAAGCATATCCAATCACGCAATTTCATATCTCCCTTGGTACTCTCTACAATTCGTTGTGTCTAAGCAGCTCCAAAGCTTTTCCTTTGAAAATTGGAATTCTAGGCACCGGACAAATCGAAATCCAGCAATCAAGTTTTGGGTTGCCAAGGGCAAAGAAACTTTGCTAAAAAGGACCCAAAGGGCCAAGCGGCTAAATCTGGTACAAGAAAAGATGGAGGCTACAAGATTAGATGAAAGGAGAAACAATGGAGAGGTATTGGGGCGCCGGAGTAGAGCTTTTTAAATGGCAGATGAGAATTGGCACAGAAAGAACGCAGCAAAAAGGCAAAAATAAGGGAATGGCTCTAGCATAAAAAAGGCCGAACATTGCTCTGGACAAAGTGGCAATGCAACCACCGAACAACCGACACTATGCAGTCGGCACACAAAACAACACGAAGAACTGAATCTTCGGCAACAAATATCACAGAAGAATTGAATCTCCTCTGGAAGGAGGGATGGCTGCCGAGGGTAAACCGTAAGAGTTCCAGAGAGAGAGGAAAAGAAAACTACTTAAATCTGACGGTCTATAATAAGAGTTTTCACAACAAAATCAACGGCCGAGATGCTCTGCACACACTACATTTTGCTTTTATTATTATACTAGAAAAAGTGCCCAGCGTTGCTGGGCTTTTCGTCGGGATTAAATTCCAAAATTGGTAGGGTTATGGTTGATAGCATCTAGTTGGACATATATGGTCGTTCCTTAGTTGGGCATAAAATGCTTTATTTAGTGGACATTTATGGTCGTTCGTTAGTTGGGCATAAAATGTATTATTTATTGAGGTTAAACTTTGAATACAACTTATATAGTTTTTGAATGTTCATATCAATCATTTCATCATGGGGTTAAATTTGTGTGTCGACTTCTATTGTCTCACAAGGCTCTCATATTTAATTAGTTCTTGTTAGAACTCTGGCACTTTGTCCATAGTGAGTTCCACTCTTATCATAGAACATCGTCATTTTCATATATTCAATTGCAATCACTGAAGGTCGGCATTTTGGCAATGATTTCTTATCGATGGCAGTCTAGGTTTTTGTTGTTCTTTTCTGCATCTAATCTAATGTTTATAATACAATAATGGTGTTTCCTTACATGTTGATGAAATTTTTACCTTTTGACCTACAAATGCTCTCTGGATTTGTAACTCTTCCCTTGAGACTTGATCTGATGAATTTTGGGTGTTGAGTTGTGAGTTTGAAGAAGTTCTCTAATATCAACTCTTCAAGAACAAAATTAAACATAGTCTTAACAGAATCTCCCATAGCTATAGCTTGTTTTGGTAGAAAAGGTAAGAAATAAAGGTTATTTTTTAAATTGCTTGCAGCCAGCTCTATATTGACATGCATATATCATGAAACCATTAACATGAAGTTTCAAAGGTAGATGATCATTGAAATCAATTCAAAAACGCTTTTAAATGGATGTAATTTGTTTAGTTTTTGTATTTGTGGGAGCGGTGAGCGTCTACATTCTAGAGAAGATGTTTGAAGCTTTTTTAATGTAAATCAAATTTTAATATAAAGCTGTCAGTTTCACCATTATGTCAAAAAAATAACCTTCATATGAGCATCTTTGTTTCTCTAGTTGAGCCAAAAAGTTATATTCTTTAGAAATTGTCGCTCAACGTTATGACAAGCTGGCATCAATGTATGATGCATGCTGTTAGATGAGTTCAAAAAACTTACATTTAATTTTTACTGCTCAAATTACTTGTCACATGTATTGGTACGTTGAATGTCTTTTATTACAAATCATCAAGTTGGGTGTCGATGCAGACTGCTTCAGATAAGGCTCAAGGCTTCAAGACTTCTTGCTATCACTGCTTGTCACTTGTATTTATATGTTGAATGTCTTTGTTATAAATCATCAAGTCAGATGCTGATGCAGACTGCTTCAGACAAGGCTTCTTGCTTGCTTATTCCTTGGATTTTGGCAAACAATGGATAAATGTTACATTTTCTCGTGACCTCACTCATTTCTGCAATCAGTCCCCATAGTGACATAGTCTGCTGTTTATTGTGGTAAAGAATAACGTGAAAAGGGAAATGCCAATCCAGATAAAACTGACAAAATAATAACAAAAATTTGCATTTCACTGTAGTTCCACGTTCTGGCTCCATTTCTTGACTTTGTCAACCTCCTGCAACCAAAATTAAGGCATAAACGTGTTGAACAACAAAATCCTTTTGAAAGAGACTAATGGCAGAGACAAGAACCTAAACATACAGTGTGCAAGCATATACTATATCGATACGTGAATATTGCCTCTGAGCACAAAAGTCCATGGCATATACCTAGCAAGGCCTTGAAGGCATGGTTGGAACCGATGCAGTGCCACAGACTTCACCCAAGATTGGCATTTCAACCCATCAATGTTCTGATTAGTATCCATCTTATATCTTAATCCGCAAGATCCAAGAACCAAGTTTTTAATGGCAAGCAATAGGATAACAAATTCGGCTCAAACAATCCAGCATGTGAAAGACTTAAATTCCTCAAATATTTTTCAAAGTGCATT